>CP136880.1:16262500-16862500 GCA_033000465.1 Sciaenops ocellatus | reverse complement strand
AAAGTATTCGATCGGCACGCCAGTCTGGCGGGATGTCAGATCATCAACTACAGAACTGACGAACAACAGAAGTGGCTGCTGCTGATAGGGATTTCTGCACAGGTGTGAAAACATGAACATGGCAGAAAAATATGTTTGAAAGGAATTAGCCTGATTACTGCATCCACATAGGACTTAAAAGTCCGCATTGAAATAACTTTCTGCCTCTGTTTTGGCAATTCTGTCCTGCAGCAAAACCGAGTGGTTGGGGCGATGCAGCTGTATTCTGTTGACAGGAAAGTATCCCAGCCCATCGAGGGCCATGCTGCTGCCTTCGGGGAGTTCAAAGTGGAGGGAAATGCCAAACCCTCCACCCTCTTCTGCTTTGCTGTGCGCTCACAGGCTGGAGGAAAGGTGAGGACCCCTGGATGCTTTTTGGTCACTAAAATAGCTCCTAAATGTTGACATCAAGAAAGTCAGTTCATTGAAGTGCATGGACTCTCTTCTGCTGTCCTTCATGTTCGTATTCGTTTTACTGTGGCCATTTCTTCATGTCGGCTTTCTCCTTCCAGTTGCACATCATTGAAGTTGGTCAGCCAGCTGCAGGAAACCAGCCATTTGCTAAGAAAGCAGTGGATGTGTTTTTCCCTCCAGAGGCCCAGACAGACTTTCCTGTAGCTATGCAGGTAAAGAAAGATCCTGACTACTCATTACCAGCTCACTACCAAAGGTGACGGCTGAATGCTTACAGGTTTTCTCTCTGATCATTCTCCTCAGATTGGTAGTAAGCATGGTGTCATATATCTGATCACAAAGTACGGTTACATTCACCTGTACGACCTGGAGTCTGGAGTGTGTATCTACATGAACCGAATCAGTGCAGAGACCATCTTTGTGACTGCCCCTCATGAAGCCACCTCAGGAATTATTGGGGTCAACAAGAAGGGACAGGTGAGAAACTAGCAGGAAATGAACAATGAGTAATTTGAAACGTCTCTTTTATCACACTCATCTACTGAGCTGTATTTATATGTTTTATCTAATCTTGTCTTTCTAGGTTTTATCAGTGTGCGTTGAAGAGGAAAACATTGTCAACTATGCCACCAACGTCTTGCAAAACCCTGATCTAGCCTTGAGGATGGCTGTGAGGTCAAACCTCGCAGGGGCTGAGGAGATTTTTGCCAGGAAGTTCAACACTCTGTTTTCCCAGGGAAGTTATTCGGAGGCTGCAAAGGTTGCTGCATCGGCACCCAAGGTACGCCTGCATTAACTGCTACATAGAAATGTTTGCCCACCCTAATACGCCCACAGGTACACTGGCAAAAATATATGCTTCTAAATGAAGCATTTTTACATTTGTACAAAAGAGTACTTTTCTTCTGATGATTAAAAAACTGTACCAGCTACACCCACTGTGATTCAGTGTCATGAATGTATTTTTCATTGACACTGTATACTATCATGTTGATACAGTGCAATAAATATGCAATTCTAGTTCATAATTCCTCCATTCATCGCCATCTTTCCTCCCCTCAGGGTATCCTGCGGACGGCAGAGACCATCCGTAAGTTTCAGAGTGTCCCGGCCCAGCCAGGCCAGGCTTCGCCACTGTTGCAGTACTTTGGTATTCTGCTGGACCAGGGCCAGCTCAACAAGTTTGAATCTCTGGAGCTGTGCAGACCTGTCCTGCAGCAGGGCCGCAAACAACTGTTGGAGAAATGGCTGAAGGAGGACAAGGTAGGACCGGAGGATTAGAACAACAAGGCAGCTTTCATAAGCCTGGGCTGATATATCATATAGCATCTCAAGCATCTCAATTTAAAAAGTGATGAACCATCATCACTTTCTAAATTGAGATTCGATGTGGGTGTCATCTGCGCAATAATCATGACTTCACAACTGGTAACTGTGATTGTATATGTGTCGTAGCTGGAGTGCTCAGAGGAGCTGGGAGACCTGGTGAAGGCCTCTGACCCAACTCTCGCTCTTAGTGTATACCTCAGAGCTAACGTCCCTAACAAGGTCATCCAGTGCTTCGCTGAGACCGGGCAGTTCCAGAAGATAGTGCTGTATGCTAAAAAGGTAAACTCTTCCGTTGGACAATGGACACATATTTATTCACTGCATGAAAGCGCCACACAGTACAATCAGTCAGACATTTTTTGCAAGCTTTGTGAAATTTGTGCAACATTTAAGTAGAAAAGATATTGTCGTAGATAGAAATCTATTTGTATAAATTCATTATTTCGTAATTGAGAATTGCATTTTTATACTTTTGTAGGTGGGCTACACACCGGACTGGGTGTTTCTGCTCAGAAATGTGATGCGCGTGAATCCAGACCAGGGACTGCAGTTTGCCCAGATGCTGGTCCAGGATGAAGAGCCGCTGGCCAACATCAACCAGGTAAATGCACGCACCAACATGACCCCCACACCCACCACAGACATACGATCTCGCTCCTACACATGCCCTCCTTTTAAAAAAATCTTCATGTTTACCCTCACACATGCACGCTAACACACAAAGTGCCCAGTGTGGGAGCCTCCGTCTGTGTTATTCCAGATGTGCCAGCAATGCCAGGAATTTACGGAGTCAGTGACCCCCTCCTCCTTTTAAAGCCACATCATCACTCTGCTCAGTCCAAATCTCAACCAGAGAACTTGTTGACTTGATGCTTCTCTAAATTAATAGCCCGCCTCCGCAGATGTTGTTAATATGAAAAGCACAAACATCTGGCTACTGGGCCTGTGATTCTTAATAGTGTGCAACTCCAATCCTACCTTGTGTGCTAACTCAAATCATGGTTTATAGATAGTAGGAATTCAAAACTATAACATTGTTCTTTATTTACTTTACCTTTCTTTCTTTTGCCCTTTGGTAGATCGTAGATGTGTTCATGGAGGGAAACCTGATCCAGCAGTGCACCTCCTTCTTGTTGGATGCTCTAAAGAACAACCGCCCAGCCGAAGGACACTTACAGACACGTCTGCTGGAGATGAACCTCATACACGCCCCGCAGGTGAACATTCAGACTAAAATGACTGTCCTGATTACAAAAAGCAACTCTGCATGCGGTATTAAACACAGTTTGTTTGTGTGTGTATGAACTTTTTCAGGTAGCAGATGCAATCCTGGGGAACCAGATGTTCACCCACTATGATCGTGCACATGTTGCTCAGCTGTGTGAGAAGGCAGGTCTGCTGCAGAGAGCTCTTGAACATTACACCGACCTGTATGACATCAAACGAGCCGTGGTGCACACACATCTGCTCAACCCTGAGGTATGGCCTTTGGATGTTGGGTCACACCTGTGAATATCCCTTGTTCAGGAGCTTTTGTTTCTCCCTTTTTACCCTCTGTCTCACTTTTTTGTCCTCATTCTGATTCTTCTTTTAGTGGCTGGTGAACTTCTTTGGCGCTTTATCAGTAGAGGATTCTTTGGAGTGTTTAAGGGCCATGTTGTCGGCCAACATCCGGCAGAACTTGCAGCTGTGTGTCCAGGTAGCATCTAAGTATCATGAGCAGCTGGGGACTCAGTCATTAGTGGAGCTCTTTGAATCCTTCAAGAGTTATGAGGGTAGGTGTCACCCATGAGTGCGGGTTTGAGTGCAGATTTTAAAAAAATGACAGACAGAGCTTGAATATATCATAGATTACACTGACCTTTGTGATGTTTCTCCTCTGCCGTCTCTATCCAAGGCTTGTTTTACTTCCTCGGGTCGATTGTGAATTTCAGCCAGGAGCCTGATGTTCACTTTAAGTATATTCAGGCTGCCTGCAAAACGGGCCAGATCAAAGAAGTGGAAAGAATCTGCAGAGAGAGCAACTGCTACGACCCGGAGAGGGTTAAAAACTTCCTCAAGGTAAAAAGATCAAGCGGATTGATTTTATCATTCAGGAGCATTTTTGAGATATATTATCCATTTGATACAATTTAACCTAATGTTTTTTCCTTTCGTAGGAGGCCAAGCTAACAGACCAGCTGCCTCTTATCATTGTGTGTGATCGCTTTGACTTCGTCCATGACCTGGTGCTCTACCTCTACCGCAACAATCTACAGAAATACATTGAAATCTACGTTCAGAAAGTAAGATCAAGACTACATCTGAGACTTTACACAGAACTGGTTACCACTTAATCCAAGCCTTGTTTGGGCTCCATTTTGACATCCTTATTTAGACTTTGTTGCACTTGTTTTCAGGTGAACCCCAGTCGTTTACCAGTGGTGATAGGCGGCCTGTTGGATGTGGACTGTGCTGAGGATGTCATTAAGAACCTGATCATGGTGGTCAGAGGGCAGTTTTCCACTGATGAGCTGGTGGAGGAGGTAGAGAAGAGGAACAGGTAGGACTAAATAATCAACAGTCCCACTACTTGTCATCTTGCATACATGCTGCATGCATGTGCATCAAAATGACCTGATACCTCTTTCAAATTGTGTGATTTGTGTCTCTGTAGTAACATAATAGCCATTAAATAAAACCTCTATGGTTACATAGGCACCAATTCAAAAAAGATTCTCGTCTTCCTCAATAACTAAACATTTATAATGTACCTCATGTCCATAAATCACCAAATGCACACACAAACAGATGTGTAGAAAGAAATATTAAGAAATATCCCTTGTGTTTGCCTTTGCTCTTCGTATGCTTGGCAATTTCTGTGCTACAGAAGCTGAAATAAATAATTTTATTTTAGCATGAAAGATACTTCTAATGTTTTTTATTCTTGGACTTGTCAGAAGAACTGTTTTTCCACTGTGTTTTTCATAATTCAGTATTGACTGATTCACCTATTGAAGCTATTTTCAATGCAAATTCACTTCCTGTTGCCGTTTCTGTGTCAGAAAATGTGAACGTGAGAAAGTCACCAATGTGAGAAAAACACCTCCACCTAGTGTTGTGGTTGAGCATTACACTAAAGTAAAACTACAGTCACGTATGGGAGTGAAAAGCTTTTTCTAAATGTTATTTAATGAAGTGGATATTTCAGAACAGTGTGTCTTCTTCCATCGTCTTCTCAGGCTAAAGCTTCTATTGCCATGGCTGGAGTCCCGTATCCATGAAGGATGTGAGGAGCCAGCAACCCACAACGCACTGGCCAAGATCTACATTGACAGCAACAACACACCCGAGCGCTTCCTGAAGGAGAACCCATTCTACGACAGCGCTGTGGTCGGAAAATACTGTGAGAAGAGAGACCCCCACCTGGCCTGTGTGGCTTATGAGAGAGGACAGTGCGACCTGGAGCTCATCAAAGTGTGTAGCTCACATGATATTTAGATGATCATTGACATAATTCTAATATGGATAAATCTTTAATCACTTCATGTCTTTTCTTTTCAGGTGTGCAATGAGAACTCGTTATTCAAGAGTGAGGCTCGATATCTGGTACGACGGAAGGATCCAGAGCTTTGGGCTAACGTGTTGGAAGAAAACAACCCCTACAGAAGACAACTTATAGACCAGGTTAGGTGTCCTTGAAGCTCCTGAGGTGATGCAGTCTGTGAATGAGTGCTATTTTCTAATGATTATTTTTGTTTCCTCCTTATTTTATGTGATCTCAGGTGGTGCAGACCGCTCTGTCGGAGACCCAGGACCCAGAGGAGGTGTCAGTCACAGTAAAGGCCTTTATGACCGCAGACCTGCCCAACGAGCTGATTGAGCTGCTGGAGAAGATTGTGCTTGATAACTCTGTCTTCAGTGAGCACAGGTACAGCGAGGTTACAGCCTGTTAGCCATCATAATGATGTAACAACAATGCTTTTTGTCATCTTTGTAAATAATCCCTCTGTTTCCCAGAAACCTCCAGAACCTGCTGATTTTGACAGCCATCAAGGCGGACCGCACTCGTGTGATGGAGTACATTAACAGGCTAGACAACTATGACGCTCCAGACATCGCTAATATAGCCATCAGCAACGAGCTCTTTGAGGAGGCGTTTGCCATTTTCAAGAAATTTGATGTCAACACCTCTGCCATACAGGTAAAATAAATGTTTCACTGCTCGAGCTGCACTGACACAATTATTAAGAACAAGTTCCAAGTACCAATACAAGTGTATTGGCTAGAGTCGAGTACTGATTGAAATAATCAAAATACTTATTTTGTTAAGTCAGTTTATCTCTGAATTGCTCTTTAGTCAAATATTTACTCTCGCTTATTACTAGAAATAAATTCCTCTGTTTGTTCCTCGTGTTGTACCTTATTATAAGTACCTCTACGTCAGATCATATACCACAACTCTCTCCTCTTTTCTCTAGGTATTGATAGAGCACATAGGGAACTTGGATCGTGCCTATGAGTTTGCAGAGCGCTGTAATGAGCCTGCGGTGTGGAGCCAGTTAGCCAGAGCTCAGCTGCACAGAGACCTGGTCAAGGAAGCCATTGACTCCTATATTAAAGCTGTTGACCCTTCAGCGTACATGGAGGTGGTCAACGCAGCCAGCAAGAACGGTAAGCCGTTGCTTCGCAGCACAACTCTGCTCACATTAATCATCCTTCTTGTGTGGTTGATCTGAGTTGATCTTTAATGTGTTGTTTGTATTTTGCAGATAACTGGGAGGACTTGGTTAAATTCCTCCAGATGGCTCGAAAGAAAGCGAGAGAGTCGTACGTGGAGACGGAGCTGATTTTTGCTTTAGCTAAAACGAACCGTCTGGCTGAGCTAGAAGAGTTTGTCAGTGGGCCCAACAATGCTCACATACAGCAGGTAATAAGATGATTTTTATAACTGCTGAAGAATGTTGAACACTTATAACTGTATATCTGTCGGCTAATTTCTCTCCCTCTTCTTCTCCAGGTGGGCGACAGATGTTATGAGGAGGGAATGTATGAAGCAGCCAAGCTCTTATACAACAATGTGTCCAACTTTGCTCGCCTTGCATCAACACTTGTCCACCTTGGAGAGTACCAGGCAGCTGTGGACAGCGCCAGGAAAGCCAACAGCACACGGACATGGAAGGAGGTAACTGGATGAAACACACTTAGCCTGAAAATAGTTTTTTGAGATTTTTTCTTTCTAATCTATTTCTCATCTTTTATCGGGTTGTTTAAAGGGAAATGCTGCATATTCTAACGTAAAATAGTCTCTGATACTGTATTGGCTAGTTTTAACAAAAGGCAGAACAATTATTTTGATAACATGCAACAACACGGTACCCTTTGAGTCTTATGTCGCACTCCGCAATAAAACAACAATACCTGGAAAAGTAAACCTCATGCCAGCTAAAGTCTGTCGTTTAAGGTATATCATGCTGTTTTGACCACACAAAGTGTTTTTTAAACTTCAAAAGAGAAACTCTGCAAACATAAAACTTCATAGACGTTTTCCGATGGTGTGGATGCTACCATGTCATAAACCTGAGATTTTTTTTCATCTTTGACCTTTTGTCGTAGCTTGTGTGATCAAGATATTATTAGCCACAGAAGCCTTATTAGATCAGGGGAGATGTAGTTTTTGTTTTGTTTGCTGATAAGATTTTACTCTCTAGTATAGTTTTACATATAAATTTATTAGAATATAACTAAAGCCATAGTGTTTCATAGTTTATTAAACTCATACAATTTGGTTCATGTGTAAGAGACGATAATTATAAAGTTAAAAGAAATCTTAAGAAGGCAAACAAGACGTGCATTTATTCTCTCTGTGTATTTAACATTATGCTGCTACACCCATTTTTTGTTAATGTGATGTTCACTTCAGACTTGTGCTGCGTTGCAGTGTTACAGAAATGTTTTGAAGTAAAAATGACTCCAGCACTTATTCAGACAGGAAAACAACATGAATTGCCACCAGGTTTACTAACAAAGATCCACATCTGAAAGGTATTTGTCAAAAAGTGCTCGAGCCATGAGTGCTTGCAGAAAAGAAGCTAACCTAAGTATGGATCTTTTATTTTTTTTCTTTCTTCTTTGTAACTCTCCTCTCTTTCCTCCGATCATCAGGTGTGTTTTGCATGTGTGGATGGCGAGGAGTTTCGGCTGGCACAAATCTGTGGCCTTCACATAGTGATCCACGCTGACGAGCTGGAGGACCTAATCAGCTACTATCAGGACCGCGGCTACTTTGAGGAACTCATTGCTCTGCTGGAGGCTGCGCTGGGTCTGGAGCGGGCCCACATGGGCATGTTTACTGAGCTCGCCATCCTCTACTCAAAGTTCAAACCTCAGAAAATGAGGGAGCACCTGGAGCTCTTCTGGTCCAGAGTCAACATCCCAAAGGTAGAGCATGCCTCTGTGAACTGCTTTGATTTATTACTCTGCAAAGACTTCTGTTTCTCATCAGCGCCCTGAAAGAAAAGTAATATTGTTCACCGAAGATTCCTTGAGTTGTTTATTTTGTAGCTGAACCAATGAGCTGACCCTGGATTGACATATTGCTGTTGTCTTGTGGTGATTAGACATTCTTTTACTGGATGATGTCATTATTAAGGTTAAAAATGGCTCCTAAAATCCATGAAAGTTTGCAGAGCTTTCAAATAATTGTTGCCTTAAAAGTAATTTGTTCATCCTGTTGATTGATTGCTTCACATTATGATTTAAAAACCCCAAAATACATGTTGGTACCAATGTGAGAATGTTAAATAATGAGTCATACTCGTAGGATTTCTTGGCCTGACAATGTTGAATGAGTTAAAACAGAAAGTTTATGTCTTTCAACTTCCTGTTTCATTTCTTATGTCACTGGCTGTTGATTAGTTATATCTAGTTTGGTGTTTTTCTGTCTCTTAAAAGCACTTTTGAGTGATTTTGATTTTGAGAAAAGGGTCTGAAAAATGAATTATGTTTTACCACAAATACCATATTTGAGTTCATAAATTTAACCAAACAAACCACTGACATGACAGAGTGCGTCAGTTTGAAGTCTGAATTACTTTGACATTGTTCTGTGTTTTCTGTTTACCAGGTCCTTCGTGCAGCCGAGCAGTCTCATTTATGGGCAGAGCTGGTTTTCCTGTACGATAAATACGAGGAGTACGACAACGCTGTCCTCACAATGATGTCTCATCCGACAGATGCGTGGAAAGAAGGGCTGTTCAAAGACATTATTGCTAAGGTGAACAGAAGTATTTCTCACTGAGCTGTCTTTTTCAAACATCTTGTGTGTTTTGCCACCTTCTATATATATTTTTTCCCCAGGTTGCCAATGTGGAGCTGTACTATAAATCTCTTTCCTTCTACCTGGAATACAAACCCCTCTTACTGAACGACCTGCTGACCATTCTGTCTCCACGGCTGGACCACAGCCGAGCTGTCACCTTTTTCAGCAAGGTAACTAGCGGCGAAGTCAACTTCTATTTTAATCTTTACTATGCAGTGCTAAACATGGTTGACGCGACATGACTTTGGTTGTTTTTGCTTGACCAGGTAAACCAGCTGAAGTTGGTTAAGCCTTACCTGAGGTCTGTCCAGAATCACAACAACAAGTCAGTCAACGAAGCCCTCAACAACCTGCTGACAGAGGAGGAAGATTACCAGGTCTGTAACAGATGCTGATTATAGACAAAATAATGTGAACGCTTGATGAAAAGGGCCTTGGGACTGGCTTGTTTGAGCTTTATTCTGCATTTAGCATGTTGTAAGGATTTGTGGGGCTGTTCTCTTCACATGTGAATTTATTTAGTACACATTTGACCAACTCTTAGTCTGTTTGACTAACTACAGGTAGTTGATTTGTGCTCTACAGAGCTTTATTACTATAACATGCCCTGTATTTAATCTAATGGTACCCATGTTTTGTATGCAACAGTCTTTGTTCTGTTTAAATTTTAAATATCCAGTGTTTGTGGTCACTAGGTGGCACTGTTGAAGCCCTTTACAAGAAATTAACTGCTCCAGGTATCCCTTGTCTCCCTTTTTGGTCTGTGATGTAATTGTTTTGTTCTGCGTGTTATCCACAGGGCCTGAGAGCCTCCATCGACGCGTACGACAACTTTGACACCATTGGCCTGGCACAGAGGTTAGAGAAACATGAACTGATTGAGTTCAGGCGTATTGCTGCTTACCTGTACAAGGGCAACAACCGCTGGAGACAGAGTGTAGAGCTCTGCAAGAAGGACAAACTCTACAAGGTAAGAAAGAAAATAATATTTGAGAAAAGGATTAAGCTCTTACATGTACTTCCATGTTCCTATAGGTGGCACTGTCTGTTTGTTTATTCTGTATCTGGACATACTGTAGATGCATGGACCATGCAAGTAAAGACAGGATGATAAAATTGTCTCAGTGCTTGTCCTACCAGAAGCTTGTTCAGAGAGCTTCTCAAACTTGAAGGTTTCCATATTTCTTATAACAAGTCAATATAACACACTGTCATTCTGTCTTTCCCAGGATGCCATGCTATATGCCGCAGAGTCTAAGGATGCTGAGCTGGCAGAGACACTGCTCCAGTGGTTCCTGGAGGAGGGCAGGAAGGAGTGCTTCGCTGCCTGCCTGTTCGCCTCCTATGACCTGCTGCACCCCGACGTGGTGCTGGAGCTAGCCTGGAGGCACAACATCATGGACTTTGCCATGCCGTACTTCATCCAGGTCATGAGAGAGTACCTCTCAAAGGTTAGTACTCTGATGAAGAACAATACAAGGAGTAAATGTTCTTAGTTGTTCATTTTTAGTTTCTGCTTTAATGTGACAGTAGGTTTAATAATTTTATTTTTATTAGAGAAAAGAAGTTTGACACTGCATTTTCACTGTGTATTAAAATCGGTTTGTTTTTCTTAGATTGTTTAATTTCCTGTAGAAACTTGTCCTGACAGGTGAGAGGTGGACAGCAGTAGTAAGACAGTTTTTAGTTTAAACAGACATGCTGAGATGAGAAAGGCTTTCTTGAGTAATGGTAATAAAATATATTTGCCAGTGAACTTCCTCTGGTCATCATGATGTCCTAAAATGTTGACCTGTAGACATGTGAGGTCACTTGGGGTCATCTCTTTGGGTTCTTTTCCAGGTTGATGAATTTGCAGCGAAGGTGACGGTCTCTGGCCCTCTTTTTATTTCTCTTATGTGTTCTGTCTGTTTTTGTTGTAACTTATCTCTTAGGTTTCTGATGTAGGAACCTAGCATGGACTGTAGACTGAGTACAGCCTAACTAGCACCGGTCCTGGAGAGCTGTAGTAGTATGTGCAGGCTTTTGTTCCATTTCAGCACCAACAAAACATGTTTTTATTAATAAATGTTGTATTTATCTACTAGAAGCAGTTTCTAAATTATCCTCCTGGTGAACCTCTATTTTCTCATTGGTATTAATTAATTTTCTTTTTCAAACATAAGCTTTTTAGCTGTGAAGCAGAAACAAATTTAAAAAATTATATGAAAATTGTAAGATAAACTCTGCAGTCTGTTGATTTTCAATGCAAACATACAAAGCAACAGACTAAATGTGGAAATAACTCTTTGTTTTTTCCACTTAGTGTTCTGTTTAAAGGTATGAAACTCCTAAATGAGGTTTAATAACAACTTTAAACTAGCTACTTTTGTATAAATATGCAACAGTTAAGGTAGATGAATGTTGCTGATGTAAGATTAAAATTATTCAACATGCACTAGTTTGGTAGGTTACAATGTTCTAATTTTCTATAGACCTCTAACTTGCCTGCATTTTATGGTTGATGGTTGGACACACTTTGCTGTATCTAGGTGGTTTAATGTGATTTAAGTAAGTCAGCCCCAACATTAACTTTGAACGATGTGTTGATGGCTGGAGCCAAAGCCTGTGCACCGTCTTGTTCTTCAGGACCATGATTAGCCTGTCCTGGCCTAACAGATACTTCTCACCTTCTAACTCCTCTCTCTTGGGGCTGCATCTAGTGTCTACTTCTTTTAAACGTCTTAACAATTTCAGTTATGCTGATTCAAAATCACGAGATTGATGTTGTGATATAATATAAGAGACACGGTGATCTTTCCACCTGGCTAATGCTCTCTTGATGAGAGCGAGCCGCTCCAGACTTGTTAGATGCATCCCCATGTTTCTAACTCCAGGTTTTAGTTACAAATATTTTAACTCAGATCAGATCAGAGGAGGGATACAACACTAACTTCAAAGGTTATGGAGTCCTCTTTCTTCTGTCTCTGGGGGAATTCACTATTTCAGGTACTCATATAGAGACAAAATCTTTCATTGCTGATCAGACTGGTACGGGTTGAATCTTGCAGCCATTCAGGAAGTGAAATACCACTTCATTTATTTTTACTTTAAAGTAGATGAACACACACCAAGAGACACTTTATGGCCTCTTTCTGTCAACAGGCAGCAGAGCTAAGTGATCTTGTTTTATATACTGAAATCGCATCCATTTTAATGAAATACATATAGTTTTATATAAAATAATTGCATTCCAGAAACTGAAAATGTAAAATTTTGTAGTCATACACAGAAATGTTAACCTTTATTCTTTTTTATCAAACGTATTTGTTTGTTTCTTGAAATCATGACTCATCAGAATTTCTACATTTTATTATTCTGCTTTTTTTTTTTTTTTTTAGCTGAATCACTGTTTAAATTGATCTTCACTTACATCAGAAACCTTTTTGGTATTCCGCTGTCTCCACAGTTGAAGCACAATGCCTGATTATTTCTTTGCACTTACTGACTAGGAAAATTGGCACTACAACCAACTCACTGTGCAGAAAACCTGTATGCCTGGCAAGGATGTGCTTAACCTGAGAGCTTCTCATGTGTAGCTGGATTTTAGTCCAGAATTGCTCTCAATGAAAATCTGCCAGGAGGGCCTGCTTATAGCCATGAATGGGATGCATGTGGAAGCTGTGATTGTCATTTATTTAACTGGGAATGGCTGGAAATGTAGCATCAGCATATAGGCATGTATCAGAGCTTCTTCTTTACTTAATAATACACAACTTAATATTTCTTTAACATTGAATCCCACTATATTTTTTCTTTTTTAAGGGTCAGTTAACACAAATCACAGAAAACAAAACATTTACCAACAGTGGTATTTAGCCATGTTGTACTTTTGTTGTTTGCCACAGCCCTATTACATCGATGTGATTTTGTTTCTGGTGTTCAAAATATTAAAAAAAGTACATTTTATAAACTAAAGGCAGTGCCTCACCAGATACACTGTCCTTGTTATCTTGTTATTTATAATAATCCATAGGCCGCAATGTCACCATCTTCTGCTGAATGTAAAAAAAAATAATAATGTCGACAAAGAGGTCTGTAACCTATTTTGATTATGAACAAGGACACTGTATCTGGAAAGAGGCATTGCTTTTTTTAGTTTCTTCCATGCTTTGAGTACCATGAATAAAATTGAAGAGGGGTGATTTAGGTCTCAGTCACTATCTGCATGTTTAGATACCACTGTGGATGAAATGGTTATTTTGTTGTTTGTGATTTGGGTGAACGAACCCTTTTATTGTTGACTTAACATTTGTACTGGAAGCTGTGTTAGAAACTCTCACCAAACCTGCATGGCATCTTCTCTTAGGTACCCTTAGCTGCACTGTGAAGTACTGTGTGTAGTTTTGTATTTCAGAAGTGGGTATGATGAATCTACTGTGTCATATTTCTCTAGATTTATTTGTTTGATATGAAATTTTGTGTAGTCTTACAACTGAAGCATTTCTGGTCTATTGTAGTACAGGAAATAAGAAATTGTTATTTAAATAAAACTGTACATCACTGTTAGTACTACATTGTAGGTGTCCAGCAAAAATCTTTTATTTTTTTATTAACAGCTGACATTATATGAGTTACGTTTGCTGCAGGATCCCTACAATGTATGAAATTAGACTTTCTTTTATTCAGTACCGTGTATGAGTGATCCACTTCTGATCTCTCCTCATTTCTTTGTTGTCTTCAGGTGGACAAATTAGAGGAAGCCGAAAGCCAAAGGAAAACTGAAGAGGAGGTGACAGAGCCTCAGCCCATGGTGTTTGGTAGGTTCACAGGCTGCCACATCACCCTAAGTGACAGACGATTGTGTTTCATAAAGAGGAGAAAATTGCCTCCTGCTGGGCGAACAGCAGGATGTGAGCTGCAGTATTTAAACCTGTGTCTGTGTCTGTTAAACCTGCAAGAAAACCGTCTGTTTGTGTTGAAACTGAACATTAACCAAATATATAATGATGTATACCGATTGGATGAAGGCAAATCTGTCTCCATGTTGTAGTCTGCTCTTGTCTTTACAATCTTGTGTCAAATGTAATTTTTCTGAGGCGATGACTTTATCTCGATTTTATGCCCAGGAAGAAAATAACATCATGCATCAGCATGACTGCTATCTATTTTTACAAAGAATGAATGTAGCCTTCCTGCCTAGTTTATTCACGATGAATATGCAAACACCTGTGATGTTATAATCTGAAACCAGCAGCAACTGTATTTGATAAGGGCGTTTGTCCTGTGTTCATTTTCCTCATGATTTTGGCACCAAATCAAGACACACATGCAATTGTTTTACATAGTAATAAGTAGTAATAAGTAAGGGATAATGTACAGCGCAGCTGGTTGTTGCAAAATGAATCCCGATGCAGGATTCACAAATGATTGGTTTATCATCCTGCTACACTGCTAATCACTAAACCAATAATTTGACTCAAAATATTGGTTTTAAAATGTATTTTTTATTTTAAAATGATTTTATTGCATCCACTTCAAGAGTCTATGATCAGAACTGTGTCCATAGCAATAGTCTGTTATTAATAGCAGCAGCCTTCTTTACAGAAATAACAGACTGTAGGATGCTGTATTTGACCAATCAGAATCGGCAAAGCCTTTTACTCCTTGAGTAAAAAACATGTAAAGAAATGTTATTAACTAAAAACCCAATGTCAAACACATCTAACCCTGTGTGTGTTTTTGTGTGATCAGGCCAGCAGCTGATGTTGACTTCCTCTCCTGCTCCAGTGGCACCCCAGCCAGCGTACCCAGGCTATGGCTACCCTGCTGCAGCAGGCTACCCTGCTCCGCCTGCTGCCGCTGCGGGCTACCCTGCTCCGCCCGCTGCCGCTGCGGGCTACCCTGCTCCGCCCGCTGCCGCTGCGGGCTACCCTGCTCCGCCGGCTGCCGCTGCGGGCTACCCTGCCCAGCCCGCCGCCTATGGCTTCAACATGTAGAGGCCAGACTCCCGCCTCTTCCACCCCCTCTCTCCCCTACACACTCACACCCGAACCACATTGAACTGTGCTGCTCTGGGTCTCAACTGGCCAAGAGAGAGACCCCCGAAACTCACCTGGGTCTTCATTCCCAATGAGACTCTACCCGAATTCACTGAAACTGCAATAGAAACTCTTGATCTCTACTCTCTCCACATACACACAAACACACTTCAGGGTGGCATCAAGGCTGTTGGACCCCTCCCTCCCCTCCTCCTCCTCTCTTTTCCATTTGGACGATATAACGGCATCACTGATCTACACAGCATGAAGTCACCTCTCAGCTCCTAGAGGATTTAACATACCGAAGATAACATTAGTGACACCAAACCACTCTGTCCTGTTGCTGTTCAATGTAGACTTTATTAACCATAGAGCAGCTTTTCTCTTTTTGTTTTCTCTTTTCCTAGAGATTCAGCACTGATGAGGAAGAGACTTTGTTATTGAGGAGAAGAGGGGCATGTGTGTGTGTCCCTCTCTCCTAAAGCTCTGCTACGGCCTTATATACTTTGAGGAGTTGGCAAAAAACTGGCTCATTTGTTCTTGTTTAATTTCACAACTGTCTCATGCTCTGATTAGAAAGATGGTTACTGTGCAATAGTTTTGTTTGTCCTCTCACAACAGGTACAAAGTGTTTGCTGTATACGGACTAAGAACACTTGTTTATGAGGTTACGGTACTGTCTGTGTATGTATGTATGTGTGTGAGTGAGTGTGTGTGTGTGTGTGTGTGTGCGTGTGCGTGTAGCCTCTAAAGCCTTCGAGGGATACGTCACCAAACCAAGAGACACTCGATGAAATTTCCACTCCCTTGCAGCCGCAAACCTGTTGCTGGGTCAGAGCGGTTTAATCTCTGACTCTGATACCGGACATCAGGAGTTTCAGGATGATTGTGACAAAAGACAAAAGAAAGAAAGGCGGTGAAATAAGAAAAAAAATGCTATATGCTGTAGTCTGTGCATGTGCTGCCAAACTATAAAGCTGCAACCAGGAGCACAATTTCATGTTACACTCAAGTATATCAAGTATTACTAATGTTGTGTCAAATGAAGTGATGTTCGATGAAACTTTCTCACCCAACTAACAGAAAATGACGATGAAGCTCCAGCAGACTAGAGGAGATGAAAACACAGGGGAACATTAACTCACATCCTGGTCCCAGTTGGTTTAAAAAAAAAATCATTATTGTACTGAAAACAGTGTATAATTTAAGATATATTGAAATACCTAACTAATCAAAGAAGTCAAATATTATGGAATACCGTATGTATTGTCTATAGTGTGTTGTTGTAGTCTTAAAAAAAGCATAATGATTTTTGTAAGAAAAAGACAAAATGCAAAAACAGCAGGTTAATAAATGGCAAAGTCTTGAGGCAAAGCTGCTCAAAGTGGTGACAGTTTAGTTGACTGTTTACTTCCCGTGCCGTCTGACAGTCCCTGTATGATACACTGAGCTCTGTCCCACCGTGGTGTCACCATGGAGCACTCCCTTTATCTGCACAAGTCATGCATCCAGAAAGAGGAATAAAGTTTACACACA
Source organism: Sciaenops ocellatus (assembly GCA_033000465.1). NCBI lineage: Eukaryota > Metazoa > Chordata > Actinopteri > Sciaenidae > Sciaenops > Sciaenops ocellatus. Next base: position 16,845,862 of record CP136880.1, on the reverse strand, counting down.
GTGTTGTTTGTGCATTCTTTTTTTTTAAACTCATTCACATCAAGAAGAATGATTTACAAGCTCTCTGCAGGGTTCAGCCTCTATTGTTGATGGTGGGGAGTTTTCACAGCTGTGAACATGGTTTATGCCTTTCCTGCTGCACCCTTATTTCCATCCCTTGCTGGACATTTTGGTAACCAAGCTGAGAAGACCTGATTGATGGTTTCTGTCTCTGTGAGCCTCTTTGTTTGGAGAGAGTGTGGATGCTGCTGCTGGAGGTTTTGGTAGTAAAAGGTTTAATAATAGGGGAATGTTATTCTTCGCTGAGCTGTATTCATATGGTAATAGAGACATAGAGAGGCTGTGCCCCGCCCTTTTCCTGCTGTGGCCGGTCTCCTCTCACCCTGCGCTCTCATATAAGCACCCACAGTGTCACCCACTGGACACTGTCACACCACACGCCCTGTGGTTCACAAATTGTAAGATACGGACGCAACTGTTTGTCCGCCCCTCCTTGTTTCCGGTTTTGCTTTGCTCTCTTACGTAGACTGTCGTGATACAGCGTTACCATGGTCACATATAACAGAAATTGGCTGTAGAAGGTCCCAACTTCCTTGACAGTCCCAGTATCCGCCCTCTGTCAACAGGGACCCGCTGGAGCCTCAGGACGCATCCAGGAAAAGCGCGTCAGACAGCAGCCGTCCATGTGTTGAGCGCTCCGGTCTACTTGTAAAGAAAAAATTGCAAGCTACCTACTTGAAGATCCTTGAAGAACCTCATCATTTTTTTTGAAGATTTTGCTGTGTATTTTGCGGTAATTATGCAGGACAGAGGTACATTTATCAGCCCCTTTTACAGACCGCGGTGTCTGGCAGCAGCGGCGCCGGCGGGGAAAACGAAATTAACTCACCCGGGAAAGGCGATCCTGGCAGGTAAGCTCATCATGATTTGTCAAGCTGAAAAGTTAGACTAAAAATGTCACAATGTTTCACATATATTTCAGAAATATTGTGTAAGCTCGTTTGTGGTGCAACAGTAAGTGTAACAGCAGTCCATTAAGACAGAGCGAGGAGTTGAGGAAGACCTCAGAAAACTGTAGTCACACCTCCAAAGGAAAGAAAGTTACTCAAAAATCAAACTGTGCCGGTTAAACGGCTGCAAACAGGATTGCCAGCTATATTTACTTTTTCTTGTGTGTCTTATTTGTTTAGTTGCAACTATCACAAACAATGCGTTTCTCTGTGAAACGACACGTTTCAAGCTGACAGCTACAACTTATATTATCTCAGAGCTGCAGGCTAAAGATAGGTAGTGAGCTGGTAAAACGACTTTTTTTTAACAGCTACATTTTCCACCAACTTGTGCCAAATGCCCTCAAACCATGCTGACCCCATGACCTCTGAAGATGTTGTAAAACAGAAAGGCTCTTAAAAGCCAAGAAGAAGAAGAAGACAGTAATTTTCTGTGGTGCACTTAGGTGATTTTATCCCTCTAATCTAAAGATCACCTCTTGTACACATTACATAATGCTGTTTTAGCTGATTGATACATGCAGCAGTGTAGGGGACACTCCTGAGACAATACGCTGATGCCAATGTGACTCAGTGTTTCAGGTATGAGTGTGTCGTGATCAGAATGAAAAAGAAACATCTTTAAGATGGAGCTTTTCACCTTCAGATGTTATGTTTTAAGTCCTTTACGAACTTTTCTGGGAAAAATCTACTGATAAAGGTCATGTGATATGATAAAAAGGTTCCTGGACAGCTACTAAATGGACCTGAGATTGTTTTCTCAAAATTAAATGTTATTGTTTGTTCAGTTCCAGAAAATATTTTTCTATTCTCTCCCTCACAGCTTTATTCTTCAGCTGTAACTTGATCAATCTATTGGTTAGATTTAAAAAAAAAAAAGGTTTAAAATATTAATAATATATACCTGCATATCATAAGTAACTAAAGCAAAAAATATTTTCTTAGTTTGATCAGAAGCCAAAAAACAACAAAATGATGTACTGTGTATTGATCTGAAGGAGATGAAGAAAAAACTGAAGCTGTCAGGAGCTGTCACGATATTTTTGCTTGACAATCAATCACTTATCAAAATTATTTTAACTAATCAGTTGATTAGTCATGCTTGTTTTAGCCATTTCTGTGATTCATCCATTTAATCCCCACTGAGGTTGAGAAAACCCGGTTCTCCTGTCCTGCTGCTCTGCCCCTCCAAACCCCCTCGACCCTTCGTGTGTTGATAATCAGGGTGCAGCAGCAGCTCCTGTTGATGAAGAGCCTCTCAGAGATGCTCCTGTATTAAGGCTCCATGCTGGTGTTTGGCAGCACCGTTGATTTCAGCTTTGTTCTTGGGCGAGGGTTACATGCTGAATATTTTATTATTTTGAATCAATTCCTTTTGATTGAAGATTAAAAACAAACTAATGATTATTTTGCTGATTTTTTTTTTTGGATTGAATGATCAATCATGTTGGCTATAAAAAGTCAGAAAATAGTGTAAACACCCACGATAAGTTCCCAGAGCCCAAGGTGATGTTTTAAACTTGCTTGTTTTACCTGGTCGACAGTTCAAACCCACAAATATTTAATTTACAATCATATATATGACAAAGAAAAACATCACATCCTCATATTTGAGAAGCTCAGACAAGCAAATATTTGTTATTTTCCCTTGGAAAATGACTAACTGATTATTAATTAATCATTTAAACTGTAAACTCATTTGAGTGTTTACACTGTGTATATTGAAGCTGGGTTTGGTTACTGCAAATGATGTTTATTTACATTTACAACACCCCGTATTAGTTCAGGTTTAGTTACAGATATATGTATGTCTACATGATTTGGAGCATAAGCACCATATACTGCCCAATAATGACAAAACAATAGCTTACACCAGGAATAAACTGCAACATAAACAGAGGTCAAACCAAATTTACATACAACGTTTGGTTTATGGTATCTGATTGTAATAACATCCATTTTAATGATGGGTGGTTTAAATAATACTTTGGCAAGTACTTTTCCCTTATTATTCAGTATGCTTGCATCCTTACGTTTAAACAACTGGCAGGTTGAGTTCACACTCACAGACCCTCTATATTTCTAACCAAGCCTTTATATCTACCTGTGTTTGGAGTTTTCTTGTTTCTAACGCTGAAGTCACAAAAATGCTGCATGCAATTTATGTTTTATACGATATGCTCTCTTACTACTTATTGCATCTGTAAGAACTGATATTCACTACTCTTACTGACAAAATAGTGTAAACATTTATAAAAGGCTGTAGAATAAATGATTTTGTGGTAAGAGGGGTGAGAGATGGAGAAAAAAAACCTCCCTCGACTCATGTCCTCCTGTCACCCACTGAGAAATGTAAATGCTGCTGTGGTGAGACCTTCCCCTTCCCCCACAAGTCCTGTGCAGCCTGATTGACTGGATATGGCCCGGTGTCGCTCCCTCTTTCCCTCGCTGTGTCGTTTAGCTTGTCTCGAGCCTGTCTGTCCAGTTTTGCAACAGCAGCATGATTGCTTTCTCAACTCTGACTCCTCTTGGCCTCGCTGTCAGGAAACCATTGATTCATCTGCATCTTTTAAATGAAAGTGTACGTAGTAGTTTGATAAAAGTACATGCTCAGGGCATCGCTGGGATGATTCAGCAATAGATAAGGTCATTTTGAGTCTTATCTGAGATATCGTCCATCACAAGCTACAGCTGATTTTTTTTTACTTCGTCAGTCTTCTCACTCAGCTGTGGCAGATCATAAATCCAGTTGACACCACTCCCAGTGTGACACTGCTACTTCAGATTTATCTGTTACGGTTAGCAGTATGTCTGTGTGGAAAGAGCGAGCAACACATTTTGTGCCCCGAAGACTCGAAGTAGACAAAGCAAGAAGTAGAAGGTCAAAGCTTAATGGATAGAGAGCCCACATAGACAGTGGTTGTGAAGTACTGTAGGTCTGTGAGCGCTTTCTGCTCCCATTGGTTAGTTCAAGTCTTCTCTCAACAGCCACTGGTGATGACTGAAGTAGAGACTTTTATCTGTGTGAGGCCTGAGGGAGGGAGAGTGGTCTAAATGGGTCTCTGGTCCTGATTTGTGCATTCATACACTGTTGTGGCTGTCATTTATAGCCCGTCTGAGCAGAGTCTCAAAAGCAGAGGGGTGGACAGAGAGAGAAAATTCCTTCTTTAATCTTAATTTCATGATAGATTGGATTTTCCACTGAGACAGACTTGTTTTCATGTCACTTTTCCTGCTGTCTTTTTACTCTCCTCCATCTCGCTCTCTAGCCTCAGGGCAGCCAGTTAGCTTCTCTGAGTGGCTGTCTCCTCTCAGGCTCAGAGGACTCGTCAAACTGTACGCTTACTCCCTGTTTCCTCACGTCACAGGTGACGCACACAGTCACCTCCCCTCCATTGTTCTGCCACTCGCAGACCCAGTTTACCAGGGAGGCGAGATAATAAATCTCAGGGCACTTCTCCATCCACCTCCCAACCACCCCCTCTGCAACAGCTTGTCAGCTGGATGTTGGTGAAGTGTAGCCATGGACACGCAAACATAAATTAGTGCAGTAATTTAAAATAGAGTAGGCCTCTATTTTAATGACTGACCATTTTGTCTACCAGTTTCTTGAACCTGAAGTTTTTAATGTGATAGTTCTGCCTTCCAGTCGCTCACTGGTTCTAATTAATTACACTACTGTGTAACAATGAAAGAGACTTGAAACTTAACATCAATGAATGTCAGTTATATAATCAAAGCAGGCTAATTTATTTTCAAGTAATTACCTTGTTGGCGTCTGCCGTCTTCAACTTGAAAGATGGTTCCCCAACAACAATCTTTCAAAGGCATGTGTTATTAGCCGCTCTCTACTATGTTTTACCAGCTAGTCGCAAGGGTTAGCTAGTCTGAAGAGTAAGAATAGTTTTTAGAGCTTTTTCAATGAAAACAGCTGCCTTCGGCATCTGGAAACCACACTGAAGAGAGCAGTGAGAGCCGTAAAAACCAAAACAATGACTTGAAAGGGCAGCAAGTAGACATTTCACATGTGATGCATTGTTAATATAAAAGTATTGATTACAGCCATCTATTCTTTGTTTTGGGGGTTTTAAATTTTGACACCATAGTTTGTGAATACAGATCAATCAGAGCAACATTATGCAACTGTTTCACCTCAAAATAACAGCGTCAAAATCATTTTGATGGTACACTGACTTGTAATGGGGAGCATGACACCACTCTTTTTCCACTCTGTGCCTGGACTCCTGTTCTTGCACCCCATAGATTTCATGAGTTTAGCACATAGATCTCTTTCAAGAAGTGTGTAATGTTTTACAGCACTGTTTACACCATCTTAGCTCGGTACGGCTCTTGGTACAGACATCATCTTTTTGGTGAAGAGACCAAAAAGGACATTGATTTAGATTAGATTTAGATTAGACATTGGCGTAGGAAGCTAAGAACAGAAAAAGAGACAGGCTTATAGCCGTTGGCGAGAGAGTGAATTGCACTCTGAACCTGTATGCCAGTTCTTGCATAATGTTGCTTTAATTGGTGTTTGAATGTCAATGCATCCTTGAATGCACCAAACATCTGCATGAACATATACAGTCACTGTGTTGAGTTAAAACTCATTTCAAACCTCTGCAAGTTAATTTTGATATTAGTGTAAAATTATCTCAAAAGCTGTAATCAATTAACAAATGATGTAATCTAAATTTGATGTAAACTCACTGGTTTTATCCTTCATCTGTAAAGAATCTGGCACCCTTATACTGTACACACTGTCAAAACATCCTGTGTGTAGTTGTCCTGTTGATGTAAATCACTGTACAATCTGCATGCTGCAGGGTTCTGACAGTTCCCATGTAAAATTAATCAACATCCCTCCTGTAATTAAGCATCCGTGTACCATTAGGGAGTGTTGCTCAGGACAGAAGAAGCCTAAAAGGCCAGACATCAGATGAATAATTCTTTTCATGTTTTGCGCAAGGCGAACAGTAATATTACGGCTCTATTAATAGGACACCTCATGTTTGAAGTACATCAGTCCTCTGGCTATGTTCTCCATTTGGACTGGAGATATGGACATAGCATCTTTCCCTCAGACTCCAGAGAATTTAAAGTGAGAGATAATAATCTAAATAAGGAACATCTGGATGAATAATAGATAGACTTCGCAGCAAAACTGCTTATTAACTTGCTGACTCGTGTGCACACACACAAACACAAACACGCGTAGATACACATTTTTGACTGTTATATTGATCTCAATCAAAATTCAAATCATCATAAAAAGATCATTTTAAGTTTTACTGCAACAGTGTGGAAAAAAAACCCCACAGCTACTCAACAAGGCAGCAGGCACAAAAATGGTTATTTTAAAGGAAATGGAGCTTCAAATATGTTTAGAACCTGCCACTTTTAGATACCATGCAAGGTTGTCAGTTCACCCTAAGAAAAAGGAAGTTTCTTAGAGGACCAGATGTGTTGGATGCTCATTAGAGTCCCTGAAGCAAGCAGGACAGGATTTCAGTGACTGTTCCTCCCTGTCAGCTGGCTGTCTGCCTGCTCACCTGGCGTCTGCTGTGCCACTCTGTAATACAAAAAAAGTGGCTGTGAATTTGTGTTTGTGTGCACCTTGCATTCATGAATATCTCTATGAATATATATACATATACATATAAGTATAGAAGTACAACTACTTTGCTAATATTAATAATGTCGTATTACGGCTTATTTGTGAGAATTTCTTTATCTTATGTGACAGTAAACAGAGTTTTACATTTTAGGGTTTTTTTTAGTAAAATGTCTCAACAATTGTTGAATGGATTGCCATGGACGTTGGTAAAAATATCCATCGTGCCCAGACGATAACGATAAATAGATGATTTTGGTCCCCTGATTTTTGCTTTAGTGCCACCAACACGCAGACCCTGTTTGAACAGGACAATGCCACCGTGCACAAAGTGGCACTAAAAGTCATAAAACAATGTTTTTCCAAATTTGCTTTGGAAAAACTTAATTACAGCCCCGATCTCAACACCATCAGCAGCTTTGGGATGAATCTGAACACAGACCTTATATCCCCACATCAGGTTGACCTCACTAACCTAATGGGAACAAATCCAGGTTCAACATTCTTGTGGAAAGCATTTCCAGATAAAGGAGGCTGTTACAGCATATTAATGCCTCTGGTGCTGGTCCACTTACTTTTGGCCAACATGAGCCAATAGTATGTGGATGTTTCAAGTCTCCAAGAGTCTGTAGAAGCCAATTTCTATCAGACAGTACGTGTTTCACCACCTCTGGGTTCTGAATATCACTCCAATGCCATTTCCATTTCTTTTCGTGTAATAGCAAGTGTCAAAGATCTATGTGGATGCATTGATTTTATGACACAGTGTGGAGAAGAGCAGACGGGGGATGAGGAGAAAGGAAGGAAGGTGCTGCTGAGAGAAAAATTAACAACAGGAGAGGAGAGCGAGCCTGTGAAGATAAAGATTAATGGCCATTTTGCTCATGTAACCCACGTTTGACAGCTACACTGGAGTCATTTAAGGTGTCATCTGTAAATGTGTGTGAAATATAGTGTATGTGTGTGTGTGTGTTTTGGATGTAGGCTGCGAAATGGAGTAGAAGACAAACAAAGTGCTGCTGCTCCACAGGCGCTCTGTTTTCTGATGAGGATTGATCATGTGTGCTGTGTGTGGTGTGTGTGTGTTGCTATGTCGCTGCTGGTTGGTTTCCACGCACAGAGCTGTCCTGGCTGAAAACAGATGAATGAGATTTATTGTTTCTTCTTCCCCAAGACACACTGACCCACTGATCCTGGATCAGGACGCCTAGAATGGAGCGTTGTAAAGCTCATGTGATTTCTGTTATGTCTCAGCTGGCTAACATTTACTGACCAGGATTAGAAGAATTACAGGTCACTGGCCTGCTGGTTAAAGTGGGATCACATGAATGTCATGACTCAGCTTAGTGGTGCTCACGTTTTTTTGTGAATTGTGCTGATTAGACGAATCGAGGTATAATCAAAATGTCAAATGTCAGTCATCACGTTCAATCAATACTGATATTACATATATATAACATTTAGATAAATCAAAATAAGAAAAGAAAACTAACTAAAAAATCTCATATTGTGGCACATTTTATGTAAATTTCAATGTTTTATATGTCAAAGATGTGAATTATAGTTCTGCAGTACATTCATAGGATAAATGAGGATATTAGATAAATGTGCAGCCTTAAGTAAAAGCCATTTTCCCATATTGATTTCCCAGATTAAATCATCCCCACTCACAGAAGGGGAGATGAAGATAAAGAGAAACAGATGAGTCAGAGGCTTTTTAGGGTATTTAGTTACCCAACTACTTATAGTCCTAAAATGCATATATTTAAGCCCGAGTTAAATATATGTTTTTATCTTTAGTGGAGGCTCTGCTTCTCAGTGTCACAGTGATAAAGGTCGTGTTGGCTGCAGTGACGTGAGAAAAGCCAAACTACAGACTTGACATGTTTATAGGTGAAACATTGCTTCACTGGGATGTGGAAATGAGCCATAACTAACACAAATAAAATACACAAAACAAACCAGTACTAACCTTGAAGGCTTATTTTTCTTTAAAAAAATAAAGGAAAATTCTGCCAGTGCAGGGTTTATTTTGAAATTAGTCAATATTTTGAAACAAGAAACAGTTAGATCTCTGTTAAATAGTTGCTGTGAAATAGAAAGGTGAAGTCATTGCATTCTCAAGTTGCAAGGTTCTCAATCAACTAAATCACTGGTTAAAGCAACATTGAGTAAAAATTCCGTTGTAAATATGGACAGCTGTACATGTGTATTTGTTATATTTATTACTTATGATCAAAAACTAGTGTGTCAACAACTTTCCTAACACAGTCAAACATCAGGCAAGTGCAACAACACAAGACAAAGCAGTTTATGTTACTATATCTAGAAATATGATCCAGTTTCACCAAAATTTGTGAAATAGTTGGTCATGTGTGACTTTGTGCTGTAATGTGTTGCGTACTTCTCAAAGTTTCATACGTTACATACACATTACAGAAAAGTTGCACAATTGGGCTTTAAAGCTTTAAGTGTAGAATTTGAAAATTGAAAATGTTGGCAACTTGTAGTGATAGTATTACAAGAGACAGTGAATGCCCCATAGATTTCAAAACTGAGAAAAAATCGATCAAAGCAGACTACAACAATTTTAATTCGACATACAAAAACGTATGCCATATGAATGATATGAAAGATGTTTATAATCACATAAAAATTTTACATATAAAAGTTTTAAGATGGATATTTTTACATTCTAGGTTTTACAGGGGAATTAAAAGCTTCTAATCATCAGAAGTCTTTGCAAATACATATTAACATTAACATCACAGCTTCCCAGTAAAAGAGGAAATCACAATCACTTTCTGTTGAATCCACTTCTCTTTTAGCTTGATTTGGTCACATTTCATGCAAAAGAAAAAGACATTTCTGTTTTTTCACTTCACATTCTTCGTTTTATTGTGGTCTTGCGGCTTCTGGGTTTCCTGACTTGGCACTAATACGCAGCATGTACAGTAAAATGTTCCTCATAATTAACCATAAAAATTATTGTAGATCTGTAATTTCTTGTGTTTGTTGGAGGGCATGTCTGCATGTTCCTGTATAATTGCAACATGTATGTGTGTCTCCCTTGCACAGTGTGCTAGTGTGCGTCTGTGTCATTGAGTTAATGGAGGGTCTTGGCCTGGGTAATGGAGCCCCTCCCCGCAGGCTGAGCGGATAATTTAATTAATGTCAGCCCTCTCTCCATCCTCCCTGCCTCCCTCCCCCTGTCCCTCCCTCATGACTCATCTGTGTTGTACATAAGCTTTGTTTTTGGACACTTGTCCTCGTCTACTCAACCCATTAACCTAAAGGGGAGTTTCAGGCTAAACCCTCTCGCAGTCACTCACATGTTCATTCATTAATTTCTTTCCTTGCTTTCTTTCTTTTCTTCTGTGCAATCACACACTAAACATATGGTACCGAATATTTGAGAAGCAGCACAATGTACTCACACAATCTCATCTTGTGTTGACTCTCTGCTCCTCAAACACAATGAACAGTACAGTCTCTGTGTAGTTTAGCTGTAGCAGAAACAGTTGATATATCTTTGCCCGGCTCGTTTCTCTTCCTCCCTCGGCAGCAGTGCTTTTAATGTTTATGGAGGGGAAGTCATTTGTGGAGTCACTGTAATGATCCGTGATGTAATGGGACCTCTTTGCAATTCATAACAGCAGTGGGGCACTGAATCAGACTTGGTTAGGCTGTGGCTAGGAAGACATGGTATGCTAAGTTCAAGCTAAATGTCAGCAAAGCTGCCTGACCAGAGTGAAAGCCTTTAATTTTCAGAGCTTACTTTTTGATCAGTTCTAGGTTCCTTCATGTCTATTCTTTGTGTCCTTTATATTAACTAACATCTTCTGATTTTCTGTGTTTTCTAGGTGGAATTGCAGGTGGCATAGAGATCTGCATCACTTTCCCTACAGAGTATGTTAAGACTCAGTTGCAACTGGATGAGAGGGCCAATCCACCCAAATACAGAGGAATAGGTGAGTATGATGTGTGTGTGTGTGTGAGAGAGAAACATTTTAACAGCAAACCTACAGCTATAGACCATTCTATCATTTTACTAACATATTGAACTGAATGTGAGATTTAATTTCCATCTATCTATCTCTCAGGAGCTCATTATCTAATTACCCATCATCCCCAGGTACATTAGGGATTCTGGCAGGCTGTCACTGTGCTTGTTTATATGACTTACAACAGACCAGTGCACACATGCACACTCAACATTCACGCATACCAGCGTACACACACATCCAGGAAGTGTTGATGTTGGCTTGAGCTCTGAGGATCAGAGAACGTGCTAATGAGCGCTCCAGACAGCTGTTGCTTTTCCAGTTTAGTTGTGAATTTGACTAGATAGCAGAACATGAATTACTGGACTGAAGTCTCCAAGAACAAGCAGCACCTTCTAAGAAAAACACCATGTTTTGGGGGAAATCAGAGTGTTACTTTTCCCTTTTGTCGATGAAACAAAAGTGAAGGACAGATGTTTCTGGTGTATTTGTTATCAGGGTCATTCAGTACTGTATGACACTGCAAATAAAGAAATAAATCTAAATCTAAGAAACACTGTTACATTACATTTATTGTGCCATTGGGACATCTTACCAGTTTGGTGGCTGGAATATTTTCAAAAGGATTAGTGCATTCAAATCTCCAAAACACATATTTATATGGAAGAATTAATGTAAAAGTTTGAGTACTGTGCAGCCATAATGCAAAATACTGAATTGTGTGCAGTTATACAGAACATTTATCTTCCTACAGGTGACTGCGTGAAACAGACGGTACAGAGTCATGGTGTTAAAGGACTTTACAGAGGACTCAGCTCACTGCTCTATGGATCCATACCCAAATCTGCCGTCAGGTGAGCAAAATAAGTGAAAAGATTTATGTAAAATTTGTGATGTAAAATTCTACTTATGCGAATGTAAAACTAGGTAATCTGCACTTAGAGACAAACTAATTGATAATTCATAATAGATATATAAAAAGTAGAGTATAGCCTTGTTTTTTTATTTGTGCAGTAACAGCTGGAATATAATGCTCACTTTGAGCTAAGCCGTTCTAATCCTCCACCTGAAACCACTAACTCACACACTCCAATTATTCTAGTCCATTACCCACAATGCAAGGCATAAATGCCACACTCGCCTTCACTATAATTACGTTATTCTTTCACAGCAATGACATTTATCTGCTGACAACTGCAGCACGCACACACATAGGTACACACACGTGTTGCACAATACCAGACGCTTTCATTTGCACCGTTTTTATTCTCTGTTCAATTCTTTCATTCGTTCTATCTCTCTCTCTTTCTTTCTCACTCTCTTTGTGTGTGTTGGTGTGGTGGTGTGTTATGCTGGAGGGTAGAGCCTGTCTGTACGATGGAGAGACAGGCCCAGCCAGGCGGAGCAAAGATGCCACTCAAACTCAGGCAGGGTCTCAATAGGGGTACAGAGGGAGGGAGACTTGTGTTGGTGCTCTGTCAAAGGGTGTGTGTGTGTTTATGTACAGTGTTTGTATGTGTGTGTGTGTGTCAGTCAGCCTTTCAGCACCCCTTCCAGAGGGAGTCTGAATGGTTTGGTTCCTGCTCTAAGGAACGTTTTCTCAGAGGAAATATAGCATGTCCTCTTTCTGCTCTTGTCATCAGACTGTATTGTATATAAAATGCATTGCATATAAAGATATAACCTGCTGTGTGTAAATTATATACATTTTGATTCAATTATTTAGCCCAGTTAGCTATAGACCCCTTGAAAGTAAGCTATATCAGCTGTTCTTAAATATATTTTTTTCCCTTGGTAATCCTCTAATGAATCCTCATATTTATTTTGGAGGGTGTCAATGTTTTTTTCTGATTTACTTGTAGGTGATACAAGAATACATGAAAAAGTGAATAAAAAAATGAAACATGACGGAGAGATAGATTGAAAGTCGTTGAGATGGGAACAGTTAGGTTTGATTCATGGAGAATACCTTGGCACTTTTCCATTCACTACCACTTTCCCTAAGTCATTTGTTCGATCCGTTCTTTTCTTACTTCCTTTATCTTCCCCTCCCCCCTTACTATCACTCCTTTGCCTCCCCAACCCTCTTTCCTCCCTATCCCATTAACTGATTGCCTGTGCACCATCATGCAGCACGCTGTCTGATGGAAGGCTGTCAGGGAGCCATGAGAGGGACGGACATGAGACCTTTTCCTCCCCTTAACCCTTAATCCACATTTACATCCCTCTCTCGTCACATCAGCCTTCTTTTTTTTGTCCTATTTCCTCCTTTCTCTCTCCTCTCTCACCTCCTCTTCTCACCAGCACAACTGACCTTGTAGAAAATCCCAATAATGAAGATTGGGCAGCGCTCTGCTGTCCAGAATGACTCATCCTGACTGTGGATGTCAGCCAAAACATGATCTGTCATATTCTGACTGTGAAGTTTAGTCTACTTGTTAAATGGGGAGAATTTGGAGAGTAAATTGGCACAGGAGCATGTCTGGCAGTGGCATATTTCTCTCCAGCAGCTTTTAATGAATAGCATTTGTTTCACAAGGTTAGTTATTAAGTGCACTGCCATCTCATATGCAGTCTAAGCAAGCTGTGGGGAAGTATTTTTCATTTTTTGACTCATTTTTTATTCCAAAGCGAAAAAAGCTGTTTGTAGTCAGCAAGTGGTGTGCATAAAGAGAGAGACGAATGGACCAATGGATTTATTTTTATGTGTTGTTTGTTCCTGCTTGACGGTCTGAGTCAGTTAATTGTGTCTGTCTTTCAAAACAAACTAAATCTGTGCGAGGAGTGTGATAGAGGAACAGATGTGGAAGGTTAATGAGCAGAGGAAAATCTTGTCACAGAAAAGCAGATGCGGAAGAGTAGTCAAATCTCATGAGCCAAGTATAAGAGAGGAATTCTGTTATGGGTAAATGGTTCAAGCAGACTGAGAAAAGACAGAAAACAAAGCATTCATCAAGACGAAGTGTTTGTCCTCCCCCGCCCCTTTGCTAAATGTACCGGGCAGCGTCCTGCCTTCACCACAATTCAATTCCATCTATAAATAACCTTTCTTGTAAAGGACTCGCTGGCACAACATTTTCTGATTGCGGTGATACATAAACCACACACACAGTCTCTCTCTCTCTCTCTCTCTCTCTCTCTCTGGGCTGGCCTCCATGGCAGCTGTTGCTGGTCACTCGTTGGTTACTGAGACACTGCGGTTTATTGGTGCATCTTTAATGAGGATGCAGGGAAGACAATAAAGTAAAAGCCCTAAGCACATTCTGCACTTTCAGCAGTTTGAGTCCACTAAAAATCCTGGAAGTTGGAAGGAAGTTTTCTTGCCTTGCGGTGCATCCGTTGTTCTGCTTTTATTTGTACTCAGTGAATCATGGAGTAGAAACGTCCTCCTCTACAACCTGATTTCTGCTGATGAGGGGCAGCGTAATTATCTCTCTAAATGTGTTTTTTCTATAGGTGTAGTGGTAACATCTTAGTACAAGGAGTCTGATTATCTTTGACTGCAATGTTGTCATCTATTTGTTTTATTTTATGCTTTTACTGAGCATTTTTAGTGAACAAATACATGAACTGGAAGATGACCTTGGCTGATTACAGCTGCATTTATCAGATTGAAGAACAGTTTAATAATTTGGCCTCAGATGAGTGAGATATACTCTGTAATTATATTCAGTGTTTGTAATGCAAGAATCTACAATAATGTCTTTTTTTCCTTACAAATGATCGTTATTATTATTATGCTCTTCAGTGACCCTGGCCAGTCCAGTGTTAACTTGTCCCATAATTCCCTGCTGCCTCTGTTCTGTGCTTCAGGTTTGGGGTGTTTGAGTTCCTCAGCAACCATGCAAGGGATGAGTCCGGTCGACTGGACAGCACCAGAGGCCTGCTGTGCGGGCTCGGAGCTGGGGTGATGGAGGCCATTTTAGTAGTCTGTCCAATGGAAACTGTCAAGGTATGTTATCAACTGATCTGTTGTCAGAATAAATTTTTAGTGTCATGCACGCCAGACCCAAATATACATGAAACATCTGTCCTTTTTGATTTTTGTATAAGCATATTCTCATCTCAGGAATATATGTATGATGCTGCGATGCACAAACTTCATTCATTATTTTCTGAATCGAATCTCAGGACATTACTAACCACCAAAACAAAGGACATTAGCAGCAGAAACATTTCTGTATGAAGCCCTCTTCTCAGCTAATTATATTTTTAGTAAAATAATTTGATATTGTGTCTCTGCACATTCACTGAACTCAGTTTCATTTGAAAGACAACACTTTTGTGCAGTTTTCATCACTTTCTTTGTAATAATAAATCAACATTTTCTGTTTTGGATGTTCCCCTTTTTTTTAATCTCCCAAGGTTAAATTCATTCATGACCAGAGTTCAGCCAACCCCAAATACAAGGGCTTCTTCCATGGAGTCAGAGAGATTATCAGGGCACAAGGTAAGGGCCAGCTGCAGTGCATGTGCTTCACCTGACATCTACTGGTCAGACAGGGTAGTGCAAGTGAAAACACTCTTAGATAACAGGTGTAGCATGATGTTGTTTACTAAATGTAAAAAGAGCATAATAAAGTGACATTTATCTTGCTTTAACAGGATTAAGAGGGACATACCAGGGTCTTACTGCCACCGTCCTTAAACAAGGCTCCAACCAAGCTATTCGATTCTTTGTCATGACCTCTCTCAAGAACTGGTACAAAGGTCAGTATGTATAAGTATCTCTGTATAGTATTCATGTGGTCTTTGTCTATTGTCTGAGGTCCAAAGAGCTTACAAACCAATTGTGGCGTTTTACCAGCTAGTTACCCTGTGCAGTTGTTGAGTACCAGGACTAAATCTTAAATCATTCACTGTTACTGACTCCTCTGTTATGTCATGTCACTAGGCGATAACCCCAATAAAGCTATCAATCCCTTGGTGACTGGAGCCTTTGGAGCCATAGCTGGAGCAGCCAGTGTCTTTGGAAACACCCCACTAGATGTCATCAAGACAAGGATGCAGGTAAACAACGTTTTTGTGTCCCTGCTGGTGTTTTAATTCAAACATGTCAAGTTGTCACCACCTACTGACATTGATTAGAAATAACATCTCTAATGTCTTGCTTTCTTTCCAAAGGGTCTGGAGGCACATAAATATAAAAACACAATGGACTGTGCTTTAAAGATCATGAAATACGAAGGTTTGGCAGCGTGAGTATCCACTTTGTTGTAGTTTAGCTTTAGTCTATAGTGTTAGTTTCACAGCTGGCACCAAGTCATGCTGTTAAGTCGACATGAACTAAATCTATAAATATTTACTTCAAGAAAACAAATGAAGTTTTGAGATTTTGTTTTGAATTTCTTGGCTGTATGTTACTCTAGTGATACAGGATATATAGATTCAGCCATCAATAAATATTCCTCTTCCTGATACTTTATATTCATCGCTATCTTTCTTTGTGTCCATCTGTAGTTTCTATAAAGGGACAGTTCCACGGCTGGGCCGTGTGTGTCTGGACGTGGCCATAGTTTTCATCATCTATGAGGAGGTGGTGAAGGTCCTGAATAAGGTCTGGACGACGGACTGAGCCGCTGGACCTACGGAAAGGGCGGCGGCTTCCTCAGGCATCAGACACAGATCTGAGTTTCTTCTGTATCCCAAAACCATCTGCTGAAGGGGTTCAACAGAGAGCTGAACTTAGATCAGTGTCATATGCTAACCAGGGAGTTAAATAGCTCATAGATGGGGGTTGCAGAGAAGAAAGAAAGCCTGAAAAGAGGCTCACTGTTGCCCACATCTGCACAGCTGCAGTGACACCTGAAAAGATCGAGGGTCAATTTAACAAAGTGGGATTATAAAGTTAGCCAAATAGCTGTGACAAAAAGATGCTTTATGCACCAGTTTCTAAATGTGAAGCAAAGTCTGAATCTTAGGGTCAACATCAGCTGGTTTTAAACAGCCTTTCTGCAGAAATTTCAGCCTTTTTCATGTTATCTGGTTCACTTTTATGTAAACCTACTTTGTAAAATACCCTCCTTCAGTGATGAACATCATTTCTAGTCATTCACAGCTGTTTTACTGATGTTTATTGTGAGTATGCAGGTGTCGTACTGGATTTTCGTCAGTTAGTGTTGCTGTCTGTCTCTTCTTGTGCCTAATGTAGTTTTAAAACCAGAGGAGCCAGACTGCAGCTGGTTGCAGTTTACAGTCACATAAGCTGCAGTCACATCCATAACTAGGCCTTTAATAGAATAATTTTACACTTATAATATGCCAATTATTTTTATAAAGTGTAGATCCTAATTTAGTTCATTGCCAGCATTATATTTGTATTTGTAAAATAAAATAGATTTTATTCCTGTGCCAAAAGCCAAATGTGTTACATTATAACTGTGTTCAGAGTAAGAACATGAAGAAGTAGCTTAAACATGAAGAGATGAACTAACATGACTTATATTGTGACTCTATAGATCTATTTATTGAAAGTTGAATGTTGAATATCGTGAGAGGCTATTTGCTGTTTGTTTTCCTGTAATCTGGTCTGGGTGTAAAGGTGTTTTAAGGTGTTAGGAAAGTATTTTATTGCTGTATTTCACTGTGAGTCTAAATGACCCAACGGCACTGAGTCATAAAGACGAAGTAACCTCAGACCTCTTTTTCCCCTTCAATGGAAGCACTACTATTCATCAGGTCATATCCTAACACCAGGTTCATGCCAGTGGATGGTCATTTGTCTGTTTACATTAGAAGCAGCTTTCAATCTGTGTTCCCCACGCCAGTGGGTCCCATTGTGGGGGTCAGGACCAGTGGGTTACAAAATAAATCAAGGGTCAGGAGTTAATTCACGATAATCACAAGAAATCTGAAAGGAGAGAAGAAGAAGAATCTTCTGTACACATTTCTGTTCATTTCAGGAAATCACTCTTGGGTTGTGACATTAATCTGCGCCTGCTTCGTTTACTGCAAAGTGTTCATCCACCAAAAATGTTGTAAATCACAGTCTGTTCAGATCCATATCCTGTGCCACTCCGTTTCAGTCAGGGTTTGTTTTCACTCACTCAGGTGCCTTTTACTCTTGTGTTACTTGAGAAAAATCATCATCTATCATTGACCTATTAAACTCTCCCTGTCTATTTGAGATTTATGTGGTCCAGTAATATTGTTTTTCTAATAACAAATGGCTACAAGAGCTGCTTGTCCTCCGTGTGTCATCCCTCGTGATGTGTAAACATTAATAATCTGTATGTATTATTGTAATATTGTGTTGAAATACAGATTATATTTCCCTAATTCTGAAATAATTTAATAAGCTTTTTATTTTATCTCTTTGACCAAACAAAATGTTCCCTCCTGCCAAACAGAAGAGAAAATGTTATTATTAGAGCAAATCAAAGGCAGTGTGTGTAGGCTATGTGGTTCTTTATGAAGAAGTTTGTGCAATAAACACGGTGCCCTCCTTTTGTCTGTGCTTAATGTAAAGTCCTTTGTTGTGGAGGGTGTTCAAAACTCATTAAATCAAGCATCTGAAAACGTGAAAGCATGCAGACTGGTTTGTTTTTTTTATCCTTCCTCTCTTGTTCATCTGTTGTTCTACCCTTTTGGTTACAACAAATCATGTTGGGACAAACCATGGGGGGCAGGTAGGGCAAGAATCGAACAGTGAACTCATTGTTCCAGTTTTGGCTGATACTCATGTAGAGTTATTCAACTTTCAACTATCCATCTCTCTCTCTCTCTCTCTCTCTCTCTCTCTCTCTCTCTCTCTCCCTCTCTCTCTCTCTCCCTCTCTCTCTCTTAGTTTCTCTCACACACTTCAAATCCCTGGTGCCTCTGTGTTTATCATGAGAAGGAATGCACAGCTCTCTGCAGAAGACGGGAGTGAGGACAGCATGTGGTGGACATTTTGGCTTGAATGAGAAAGTGAGGAACGTGCATTAAAGTACAGTGTGTGTGGTGTGTGTGTGTGTGTGTGTGTGGCACAGGTAGTAATAACATAATATAGAAATACAGACATAAGATTTCAAACTTTATTATAAAATAAATATTTTAATATGCTTTAGTAAAAGTACTAATGCAGTATTATTGCAATTATTGCATTCATTATCAATGCCTTATTGTATGTATTGTATAACTTTAATGTTACAGCTGACAAAAGTGGAACAAATTTTAACTATATACTCTTGGTATAATACAATCAGAATTGATTTGTTGAATCTGAATAATGAAAAGTAACTTTAAAAAGTAAGTAAAAAAAAATTAAGTGCCAAAAAGTGCCATCTCAAACAGTAGGTGGAGCTGTTGCCAGAGCCTCACATCTGTGAATCTCTCCCGCCCTGCTGCTCTGGCACTGTGATGAGAGAGGCCTCCTCTCTCTTCATATCTGTACAATAGGGCTTTATGAGAAGGGTCAAAGAACCTACCAACCTCCCTTCATCCCAACATCATCACTCCCTCCTCCTCCTCCTCCTCCTCCTCCTCTTTGCTGCTGGAGAGAGGACTGGTGCAAAATTGCCTAAAAAGCTCTCATCATTGTCACAAAGCTTAGTCCTAGAGATCATCTTTGAACTCAAGAGAAGAAATGTTGAATTTTCCTGTTTTCTGAGAGGCATCTGTTAGTGGCTTTCCTTTATTATTTAATAGAGTAAATAGTTCAAACGTCATATACTTTATAACAGTATTTCCCAACTGATGTCACTAAATTATAAGAGCAGAGAAAAGTTGTAAAAAAACAAAAGAAATAAAGAAATCATACTTCTTGTTACCCCATACGTTTAGTCTGAGACCCCATGGGGGGTCCTGACCACCAGGTTAGGAACCACTGCTCTCGTGGCTGTTGTTAGTTATTTTGCTTACTAAGGTTCAGCTCCCTCCGGTCACATGTTAGAGTTTAACAAACCAACAGACCTCCAAACAACAGTGAGACCTGCTAATCCTGAATACGTTTTACAGATTAACACACATGGAAATGTAGTATTAACACATTAACACTTGTGATTTTGCTACTTTCATTGAAGCAGGGATGTGACTCTTTTACATCTCATAATAATGGCGACTGTATTGTGTCTTTCTCCTCCTGATGTGCTTTTACAGTATCCCCCCATTGCCCATTTTCTCCCCGAGAGCCTCCATTCACTGAGAGCCAGTGAAGGGTAAGTAATCTCATTGTTCTCCAGCCTTTCTCTCAAAAGGGTGGATGCATCTTAGTTCTGCGGAATGAGTGGAGATCATTTTGTTGCTGCAGCTCAAAAAAGGACCCCGTCTACGTTCACAGTATGTCATGGCTGCATCTTGTTCTGATATAAACCTTTTTTTATTTGCTGATTTTGATATAAAGAAGTTGCGCCGCTGTCCGTGGTGCTGAATTTGATTTTCTGATCGGAAACTAAACTGATCGAGACAGTTTAATACGCTTTTCACAGATATCTTTTCACTTGTATCGAGATAATGTTTTGGATTCCTGAAATGGAAATCATTTTTTAGTTCCAGCTTTGGTCCAACTAGAGTCCGCTACTAGAGCTTATTTTGCCTCGTTTTAAAGTATTTTACAAAAAAATGAACGTCTTCTTGATTTGCGTCACGGCAGCAGAGGTGGTCCAACACCATTTGTGAGAATAACAAGATATTCTGCAATAGCATTCATTTGCTTAGTTACAAATTGCGCAACCAAGCGAGTAAGACAGACAGTGAGAGAGAGGAGGGGGTGTATGTCTTTCCTAATAACCAACACCAGCTCTAAGGGGCGGTGTCCGACGGACGGATAGATGAGAGCTGGTGCGCACACAGGCTCCACTTTTACGCATCAGTTGTTCGTGTAGGTGTCGATGCCCAAGTTACCTCGGATTTGGATTTCTTTTTTTATTATAGAAAATACAACCAGCGTATTTAGAGCACAATTCAGTTGTAGGCAGCATCCAAAGTGAGGCATACACCAGCAGGAGTGTATAGAGCAAGTGGAGCGAGAAAAGTTTCAGTCATGGCAGCGCATGGATGGAGCTCAGTGCGTCTTGGGTTTGTCGTCTGTGGATATTTAGCGTTTTTCTGTGGGGAGATTGTACAACAGGCTGAAGCGGGCTGCAGGGAGAGGGAGAGCCCAAACTGCTGCACCGGCCGGAACAACGAATGTTTTGAGTACACCAAAAGAAAAACGGTATGCTACTGTGATACCTACTGTCAGAAAACCAGAGACTGCTGTGAGGACTATCAGCATGTGTGCCAAATATCTGGTGAGTTGCTCGTTTCACCCTGTTCACCGAAATGTGACATTACATGATTTTGAAACTTTTAAGTCTTGAAAGCTCAAAGTTTGGGGGAAATTAACAATTATTCCAAATCCAACTGTGTCCTGTTCAGTGACGCCTGCTGTTCATTGTTGTCCAGTTTGAGGCAGAGGTGGCTGGCAGTGAGGTGACACGGAGACAGTGAGACATACTACACATAGCTGTCTCTAGTGTGCCCATTAAGGCTGTTTGTTTTAAGTGACCAGACAGAGGTGGACATTAGTGGGGGGGTATCTTCTGTCTTTACAGTTCAGGTTGTGTGTGCCTGTTTTCAAGTTTGTAGGCTTGACCCTTGACCTGGCCATGAAGCCATTGCAAAGTGGAAAGAGAGATCATCAACAAAGTCACAAATCAGACTGGCAGTTTTATCTTCTGCAATGAAAGAATGAACGGCTTGAATCATGAGATTAAGGTTAATTCATTGAGTGTAGGTAACCTCTTCCCTCATCATCCTGTCTGCTGCTATATATGGACAAATAAGGGAATGGACACCATGGGAACAGACTGCCAAAGATGGTCAGGATTACTGACAGAAGACTTCTGTCTGAGATGTGACAGAGGCAGCTCGAGATGTTGAAACATCTCAAGTTCACGAGGAGTGATTATCTGTGTATAGAGTGTGACCCTCGCCTTAAGTGCACACTAACAAGCACCTGCAGGGTCTGTCATACGACTCAAAGAGCACTTAACATACTGCAGCGATCCCTCTATTTAGGCACATTTAGTGTATACACAGTTTGAGTGTTGTATCTGTGCTGTGAGGTGAACCGTCTGCCTCATCCAGATTAAGTTAATCACTCAAAAAGTGTTGTGATCTAATACACTTTATTAGACCTCACTGGTTATTGCAAAGCTAGCTGAACTACCTGTTTGATATACTATTTCAGTTATTTTCAAAAATCAACAATCATTGCTAATTACAATCATTAAAAAAAAAAAAAACTTTAGTTAATTGATGTTTGAGTGTATTTTTTACAACCTGGGGATCCCTTAATTTAAGATACAATTCAGCAGAACAATGTATGTGTGGATGCAAATTTATCACTTTGAGCTCTATAAATACAATTAGATTAACTTGTCTTCAGTTTGTCTTTAAACTTGCTTGAGCCAAGTCATCATGTCTACTTTTATATTTTGGTAAGAGTGGTGTTGTCAGGTGGTCACACATATATATATTGCACAAAAAGTTTAGTTTGTGTTTTTGAGTTTAACTTTCAGGCTGTCTTCATTAGGGTAACATTAGATAGATTGTGTGTGTGTAAAGAAGTTTTCAGCAGTGAGGCTTTTCCGGTATAAACAAATACACTCTGCAATGTTGCAGGTGTGGCTACTATTATTTAAAACACAAATAAGGAAATATTACAGGCTCAAATCTCAATTTGTATTTTTTATCCACCAATCAGTCAAAGAGACTTGTAGTGACAGCATTTATCATCCAGCGGCCAGCTGAGACTGTGCAGAATAAGCAGAGAAAAAGCACCTCAGGTCAGTGTTGAGTCATCACTGTACTGTTCAACAGCAGCTGGTCCCTCTGAGGTCAGCTAACGGCTGCCATGTGCATCAGTTCACTCACGTGTCAGATGAGGATTTTTACCAGCTTGGACCTCATGTGTCACTCTCTGACAGACAGGTCAATCCTGATGGGACACAGAGTCGCACAATGGTGAGATGCAGGTGTTACATGTTGGACAATGTGTTCACTGTACATAATATCTGCAAACCAAGACATGTCTGATGAATATTCATGTGGCAAACCTAATAATCATCTACAAATTAGAACTCTAAAACATACTTTTGGGATTGTGTGATTTTAATGTTTTTACAGTCTTTGATCTGTCACCTTGGCCATGATTTTTACATGCTATATGGATCAGAGAGCATTGAGTGATGCTGAGAAAAGCGCCGTGACTTCCTCCCTGTGCAACCTGACCATCTGTACAGTATAAACACAACATGCAGCTTGTGGCTTGGCTCCGTTCCATCAAAGTGCCCTGATGTTTTTTTCACCCACGTTACACTCAGACTTTATCTGATCCTGATCCTGCAGCTCTGTAACGCATCAAGGAGTTTGTCTGTGTACTGTCTGTCACAGTCTGTAATTTAGTCGTGTCAGCTGTAGCTGAGCAAAGAGCTTGGAGTGGGTGACATCAGAGGAGAAGCAGAAAAAAACTGTTTGCACCACAAAGCTCTTTTGAGTGTGATACAATTCCCTCCAGCGATGTTGTACAAATTAAGTATTTGGCAGGAATTTGGGCGGAAGATGTTCCTGTGCACTTAATATTTACTCTGTTAAGATATGTGTGTTACAAGTGAAGTCAGAGGAATGTTTTAAGGAAAATAAATTCCTCTCTACAACACTCATTGTCGTCTGGCAAGCTTACACCATGTGTCATATAAGCCACTCTGCATAATTTGCTGATTAATCTGGCTTCTAGTTGCATGTCTTAATTCCCAGGAAACATTTTTTAGACTAAAATCTCACAGCAAAAACTAAGCTCAGGTATTTTTGGCTGCCTTGGCATGGTAAGGTTAACTTTTTGTCCATTCTTCTCATTCTTGCAAAATTAATTTATTTCTAGTTTGGCAACAGATTATCAATCCATTTATCTTTGGTGTCATTCTCTTAGAAAGAAACCTTATTTTGAAACATACATGGAAAAATGTGTCATGGAAAAGGCACTGAATGAGGATTCAGTACACCAGAATTCAATCCAGCTGAATC
Organism: Sciaenops ocellatus; assembly: GCA_033000465.1. Taxonomy (NCBI): domain Eukaryota; kingdom Metazoa; phylum Chordata; class Actinopteri; family Sciaenidae; genus Sciaenops; species Sciaenops ocellatus. Next base: position 16,822,244 of record CP136880.1, on the reverse strand, counting down.
GTTGCCTCCTCAATAAGGTGTGCAACATTTTTTTTGACTAGATAAACTTTCAGTTGCTTCACTTGCTATAGGATTAACACTGATTGTTACTAGAAATATATGATATTATTGTAAAAAGCAGAAGAGGAGGAGGCATCTTAAAGAAAATTAGATACATCAGTGAACATCACAAATGAATGATACTGAACAGTAGGCTTTGTACAGTGTTAGAAATGCAAGTGGGGAGTTGTGTCTGGTTATAGGAGTACCTTTGGTACGTCACATAATTTCCAGCCTCATTCCTCTTCATACACTCTAGAGATGAAAATGGCCCACTGGAGGATAAAAGTGGCAGCTCCTCTCCTCTCCTACTGTGGCGTCTGGTAGTTCTCAATTCAACAGGAAGACATATTGTAGCCTCTGACTCAGATACACCAGAGGTTTGCTCATCATTCATCTATCTCTCCTGCAGGCATTTCTGCTACTCTTCCTTTCCTTTATGGCGTGGTACACTGTCATGCCATGATGCTTCTACGTTCACTCCCTTCTTTTCTTCCTTGCTTCCCACGCATTCGTCCTTTAACCTCAGTGAGTAGTGAATGTTTTTACCCAGCTTGGCTGAAATGGACCAGCTGCTCTAGCTTTTGGAACAAACAGCTTTCCATCTAGTTTTTCCTGGTACTCACGTACTGCACGTAAATTTGATGTTCTTCATCTGGTCCAGAAATCTTTTCCAAGGTGAACTTGTGAAATGTTTTGTTTAAAATTACATTTTTTAAATACATTTTAGCCATGCTAGCAGCATGCTAATGGTGTGTTTTCTGTTGTAATTAGCAAATATTTAATTAACTAACTGAGCTAGAAAGGTGAACATGGTAAATATATCTGATTTGTATTAGTATGTTAGCATTTCAGCATTAGCATTTAGCTTTAAGCACTGCTGTGCTTATGTGAAGCCTCACAGAGCTGCTAGCATGGCTGTAGACTCTGTTATAGTGAACACAAAATGTCCAATTGAATCCAATCCTGGTCTTTTCATTACTCTCCCCTAAGGCATCTGTATTCATTTGTTGTTTTTATCTTGGCCCTGAGGTTGTACAGATGTTCCCAGAAGAAGTCCCCTTTTTGTTGTTACTTTCTTAGTGAATACTTTGAAGTAAACTTCATTTTGTCTTTAAATGGTGTCTGTTTCCATGTTTTTGCCGTTGTTTCATTGTTTTTAGGAAGTGGAGCCTGCATTCAGAATTGATATTTCTAGTGTTTTTGTGTGGCCTGTCTTTAGTTGTTATCATTATGCCATAATAAAGTGTTGCGAGCCCTGCAATGCAAACAAGTCTTCTGCCGTTTTAACAGAAAATCTGTCTCAGCTGTGTTTGTGATGAATCCTTTTAATTAGTTGGTTTGCTTGGCTCCTCTTTTTAAGGTGTCTACAGGAAACATTTATGTGCTAGCCTGTTATTAGGGCTCAGTCCGGTGTCCTTCACCCCTATTAACAGGCTTATAGTTCTTCCTTGTGTTAGTGAACATTACAAGACTTGTCTGATGGGACCAAGTTCCAGCTCTCTACATGGGAGGGAAGTTTGCAGGGGAGGTTTTGGGGTGCAGTGGTCCTCCAGAGCAGCTGGACATCTGGGTCCTATCAGAGAGGAGATGGGGGGTGGTTGGAGGGGGTGGGAGAGAGAGTGAAAAAGAAGACCAAGAAAAAAAAGGAGACAGATGGGGGAAAGACAAGACAAGAGAGAGTGTGGGCCAAAGTGATAAAGGGAGAAGAAGATAAAGCAAATTGGGTGGGCAGGTCTGATAACTCTTTTGTTATATAACCCTAAAATGGAAGCAGGATTCAGGAACGAATACCACTCTGAAAAGCTAGATAGTACGCTATTATTCCACACTGTAAGTGCGACTGAGATTGGCTGACAAGTGGGGAGATAAAAGTCCTTACGCTGGATACACATTCAGTGGTTTGGTTCAATTAGTGGCATTTGTCTGAAGCTCTGCCAACTGACAGGAAAATGATCTGCCACAGACACTGTCAAAGCAAAGCTCTATTACTCTCAACTATAGCTGCATTTCTTAATATAATTTAAACACAGTGTAAGGCATCCTCTCTTAAGATATTATGCGCTAAAGCCTCTAAACACTTGGCTTCAGATCTCAAGTATTTGTGGTTTGATTAGATTGAACTGACCACAGGAACTGCCAGCTGTTATCAGATTATTTGATTCAAGTGTGGGTGTATAAAAATATGTAACTTAATCTTTTCTCAATATACTCTAACCCACTTCAAAGTGCTATAAAAAGCATAGAAGAAAAACGTGTTCATAGTAAGTTGGTAAAAATCATGGACTGGTATCAGTTATTCCGTGTTTCAAAGGGCACATGCTCCAAATGATACAGGTCTAAAGTCAGTGTCAGATAAAACACATCTTTGTTTAATTATTGAAGTCTTCAGTACTGGAAAACACTTTGTAAAAATATCACCTGGTTGAAAACACAAAAGCTCAACATGCTGACAACGAGTGCCATTTGTTTCCTGTATTGGGGTCAGAGGTCAGAGGTGGTGGCAACTGGGGACTTTCTCATCAACAATGGGGACAGGGGACAACGGTGGCTGTAAGCTCTGTGGGTCAGGCTGTGTCAGACTGTCAGCAGGGGTATCATGTGGGTGGTGGGACTGTCGCACTAGTGGTACCAGAAACAGAGTAGGGGACCACCACAGTTTGGTAATTGCCTTCTGACCTCTGGTGGCTTGGGGCCAAAAGGCTGAGACTTCCAGACAGGGCCTCAGTCCTATCCTGTTAATGTGTATGTTGGTGTGGATCGGAGGGGTAATAGCCCTGTTTCCCCTCGGGTGTGGGAACTCAGTGACCCTATCGGTTTCAATGCGCACGCTCTGCAGTCTCCGTTTTTCCCACTACGAGAAGGAAAAACAGCAGCATAAAAAAGGAAGAGGATGTAGAAGAGGGAAGGAAAGGCGAGGAGACAGGAGCAAGGATAAGTAGAGGTGGAGGAGACAGAAGTAGGGAAGCTGATATGATTGTGATGTCTGATTTACCCCACGCCTTAGTATTCTTCCAAGAAAGTTCATGTCACTCTACAAGTCTACACAGGGTAATGTGTATGTCTGTGTGTTTTAGGGTGATGACTGAAGGTGGAACAAGCCCAAGTGGGTGGGTTTAATCTGACAGAAATTGTTTTGATGAGTGTGTATGTGTGCGTGTAGTGATCTGGGAAAGGCGAGTGTCAGGTGGGCAGCACTAATGTGCAGGAATGCAGAGATTCCACAGTGGCTTTGTGGATCGGCTGTGTCACTGAGACAGCCGCCCCCCTTCTCCAAAACCCCAACGGGACCATGGGAATGAACCGAACAGGCGGTACCTTGAAAGCTCTCTCTCTCTCTCTTTTTCCTGTTCACACACACACACACGCACATACTTATTCACTTGCAGCATTGTACTGTGGGCTGAGTGCGTATTATAAAGACAGAGTTAGGTAGATTAGATGGCAAGGGAGGATTAGATTCAGTTATGGTATATTTATCCTCTCCCTCCCTATAATTTCATCTCAGACCTTCACGCTGTGTGCACCTGCTCTCATTGTATTAAACTTCTAATGTCTACAAAGAAGCTTCACACCAAAATCAGGCTTTTTGAATGAAGTATTCTGGTGTAAATGTGTATGTTTGCAATTATTTATTTGTGCATGGGCTTCTGAGTGCCAGTCTCCTCATCTGTTTATGTGTTTATAGAGTGGGCACTTCCTCCCTAAAACAAAGCTGTTAAATGTCTGCCGCTATTAAAACTCTGTGTTGGACAAGGCTTGATTACTGCTGGAGACTCTGGGCTTTGATCAGAGCAGCCATCTAACTAATACAGCTTCCTCTTAGCCTGATGTAATTGGCTAAATCGGCCTACTGAACAGTGAAGCTTGATTGCTTCTGCTGCCGTGTTTATGTGGTGTGCTGTATTTGTGTGTGTGGGGTAGAAGGAAACCAGAGAGAACAGGATGCAAAATTAGCCCCTTATTTAAATGGCCCACACATTTGACCTGGGTCGCAGACTTCCTGACTCTGGGGTTTGGCTGATATGGCATTAGTGGATGGTAATGACCCAGTCACTCGTTTGCTGCCCATCTAGCTGGGTGAATGCACTGTGAAATATTGTGCAACTCTATATCTGGGTGTGTGTTGCAGCTCACACTTTCAGCCGTGCAGTTAAGCATGACAGCAAAGATTAGGAGAAAGTTCATAATTGCCTCTGGGGTAAAGATCAATTCATTTGCCAGAATTAGAGCGTTTGCAGTGATGGATAGGTCTTGAGTCTGAAAAAGACATATTTCCTCCTCTTCTGCCCTCGTGTCTTTGAATCTTCCTGAACTGGGACTCATCTGACCTTTCCAAAATGTACTTCTCTGTATGTATGTAATGCTTAGAGAACCTAAAGCAACCTTAACCACTACCCGAGGCTCCAGATATTTTATGACTTTTTCTCCATCTTTGGGTGTTTTTATCTAAAACCCTTAGCTGATCTCTCTCTCTCTCTCTCTCTCTCTCTCTCTCTCTCTCTCTCTCTCTCTCTCTCTCTCTCTCTGCTTCCCTAGCAGCCATTGACTGTGTGGTGGGATCATGGGGTCCCTGGTCATCATGCACATCTCCATGTGGAGTTGGCAGCACAGAAAGGAGTCGGCAAGTGTCTGTTCCCCCTAGAAATGGAGGCACTCCCTGTCCTGACCTCAAACAGCGTAGAGGCTGCTTTGGAAACAATGCCATATGCAACACTGCAAAAGGTGAGACCTTTCTCTACATGGCTCTTGCATGCATTTATGCAACCCTGCTCTGAAATCTGTTACATATTAATTTGGTATTTCAGTATTCTCTGGGGTATTTTTTGTTAACACTTTAACTGTAAGTAACACATCTGTTCTGATGGCTAATTTCCAGCTGCACTATACCAAAAGCCTCAGTTATGCTCTGTACTATTGAATCACTTTCCTAGTAATGAAACACCTGCACAGATTTCCAAGGAAAACTGACTTATATTTAAGATGTGGGATGTGTTTATACTTCCACTGACTTTTCCGTAATGAAAAAAGGTGTTTTTTAGTGGAAACGAGCTTATCTGACATGATTGTTACCTTCTTCATTTACTTTTCATCGCCACACCTGACCTGCAGAGGTGGCAAAGATCCTGCCTGATTCTTTCAAGAGGAACTTCAAGGACCCTTGGAGGCGACCACACATGCTGATGAAGGAGGAGAAGGCCAGGTAAGGCCCTCTATTATCACACTGCAAACAAACACACACGACTGCTCCTGACTGACCGAGACAGCCCTCTTTGTTTTTGTCTGTTGCGTTGGCTTTCATGTGCAGTCAGTGCAGAGAGGGGGTAATTACAGCTGTAATGTGTGGAGTGTAGAATGATCATATGCTTTGTACAGAGTTTCATTTTAAAAATGCTATCTGTGCATTTGTGCGTGAAATTTAACAACTCAATATTTCAAAAGCATATTTGAGTTTTACAAATATTTAATCTTACTTAATTATAACTACATGCTATGCTTTGCCAGAGAACATTTTCAGATGTTAGCTTGCTCATTCTTGCATAAACCTCTTTTGTGATCGGACTCCTCAGTTTTTACTTAGTTTCAAAGGTCACTTTAAGATTAACTTTGTGCTCCAAAAGATTAGAGCGTACAGACCAAGGCCAAGGTTGCCACAGCAGGCAGAGCCTTGAAATTGCTTTGGCTATGTAACATGAACGCCGTCATTGAATATTTGCATCATGAGCTGACCTTTACTGATAAGGCAACCATAATCCATGTAAAAGGTAAGGTCTCCCTGCATAGATGTCACCTTTGATCTGAGCTGATTGCAGATGTTCTCAGAGCCGGAGAAATCAGAGACCAGGGAATAAAATCACTGCTGGTTTCCTGACAGCCCACAGCCTTTCACACTGATTAAAATGGACATCGGATACCTTTGTTTTGACTGAAATACAAAGCATCAGGGGGTTGGAGGCGCATTATTCATAAATGAGAGCAATTCAGCATGGATGACATGGAGTTACGGTGATTTTGCACAGACATCTGGTGCCCTGATATGTCCCTGGTGTTGTCATGGAAATTAGCCCAGGAAACGAGGATTTGACAAATGACACGAAGTAGTGATCTATAGTTATTTAGTTATATCTGTGATAACATTTCAATGAGTAATATTTCACAAGGATATGAGGATTAGCAACAGCCAGGGGGACTATTACTTACTTTACTTGTGGAAAAGTTTAAACACATACATATGCTAATATCTGACAGGAATTAAGACATGAATGTCTTGTGTGATTTACAGAGAAAAAAGTAAAGAAATTCCTCTTCAGTAGTTGTATGCATGCACATATTGAATGTGTTTGAATCTCATTATACTTAATTCTAGCATAATATTAAAATAATCCCAAAGGTATATGCTAATGAAAATTGCTGATAAAATCCATCAAGCATGAATGAATATGTTAATCTTTTTCTTCACTTTTCTGTATATATTACGATACTGCAGGTGACCATGACACTGCTGGATCACCTTCAAATGGAATCAGTCGCTTGTTGGGTCTTTTGTGTGGTTATAGTCACAATCAAGCACAGATTGCTGGGTTGGATGACAACGTAGTTTTCAGCAATCAAGCCATGTTGGACTGTTTTTTACTCTTGAACTCCTTTAGGGAAGTGTTAAAACTTTTTTGTTTCTCTGTGTCTTCATCTGGAGTTCACCAGTTTTCCTGATTATTGTTAATGTTGCAATTGCATGTTTTAGAGAATGACAGTTCAAAACTCAACCCAAAGAAAAAAACAGGATTACACCTGCAATTTTGAGTCTAAAAAATGTCAATTGACTAATTAACAACTGTATTTTTGTCAGATTTTAAAACGTAAGTGAAATTGATTTAATTATATATGACAGTGTTTCTTTCTTTCCCTCTCTTTACTCTGTGCTTGCAGTTACTGTGTGTACCTGCGGGTGAAACAGGCCAGTGCAGCGTGCAAGCTCAAACTGTGGAGTGCTCACCTGGTGAGAGAGAGGCTGGTCTGTGCAGAGTGTCAGAGTGATGCCATGTCAAAGTCAGACCGCTGTGGAGGTGACGGCCTAGAGAGCACCAGGTAAACCAAACAATCAAAGCTAAAGATATATTCATCCATCACACTCCTGATAATTTCAAGACGGAAGTGGGTCTGTGTAGCTTTTGATATAACTTAGCCTTCTGCAGACTGGCTGGAACAATTTATGTTCCTCTGTCAGCAACAACTAAGTGAAAAGAAGCAGCTGCTTCTTAAAGAAGAGTAACATCTTCCCCGACACAGATGTGTACTCGTTATGCAAGCATATGCATATTAATTTCCTGTGTAAACCAGAGGTGAAATCAAAGTTTTTTATAATCTATAATCTTTGAAAGTTGTGTAAGTATTACGCTGACAGGGCATCAATCTGTAATGGGTCAAGATAGAACAGCTAAGTGACCCCATAGGCAATTGAGCTAACCTAATAAGTTAAGCATATATGTCATTACACATTTTAAAAAAGTGCACAGAGCCATAAAAAATAAAAAGGATCCATTAGATTGGCTGACTTTAGATAATTTGGAAAAAAAAAAAAAAAAACAGTTTCCCCAAAGGTGAAGTAACTTTTTAAACTAGCTACATATTTGTGGATATTCATTTAAAATATTGTTAATAATATCCATGCTCTGACAATATTAAAGCCATTATGTGTAGAAGTTTGGCCTGAAAAAACAAAACAAAAACACATCTGCAACCATGATCACAGTTTTTCTACAAATCCAAATTTATGCCATAATTTAAAATATACTACAACCACATACAGATTCCACACACAGTGGATTTCATTAACACAAATAAAGAAAAATTAAATTACGTTCCCATATTGCCACTGTTTTGTGCTTAATACAGTCCTTTTCTTTCTAGGACGTTCTGGGCAGCAGCTTCAGTCCCGGGCTGTCATGGTTCCTGGGTGCGAGAGTCGTCTTCTGAGGGCTGTCGGTGTCCTCCCTACTCTGTGCTCTTTGTGTGAGACGACGTGCAAACTCCACACATCCGTATGCAGGGATGAGATTTCCCTCAACACCTCCCGCTAACTGTGGAGAGCCCTGCCAGCCAAACTAAACCCCTCCAATCCAGATTACTGGATGGGTAACTCAAGGAGATCAGCAGCATCCTGCCACTTTTTCCTTTCACCTCATACTCTGTACTGTATACACTATTGCTAAGCACACAGAATTTCTTGCATTTATTCCAATTTTACAGCCACAGCAACATCTATATGCCTTTTTACCTCTGAATCTTTGCTATCTACCTCCATCAATGCAAGTGCATTTGTTTATGCATAATGTATAAATATATAAATATATTATTTTGCTTTATACATTTTCTACTTTTGATTGTTTATGTATTATGTATATGTGTCTGTATAACTAAACTTTAAACACCAAACAGCAGTTGCTACATCAAGTTTAACCCCCAGTACAAAGGGTCCTAAATGACTTGCAGGTTGGAGATCCTGAAAACTGGTTCATCCAAATTGTATCCATTTCTAGAATCCTTGAGTCTCATATCTGTGTTTTACAGTTTTTGTCCCTCTTGTTGTTTCTTTCCAGCAAAAACACATATACCATCAAGTCAAGTAGAATATCAGGTATTGATACTCTGTCTCCAATCCAGCTTTGTGTCTGCCTCTTCTGATGGTCAGTCACTGATGTTTTTACTAGTTTAAAGTGACTTATAGCTAAAATCAGTCCCACTTGTTTAGACCTCATGTTGTTGGAGAGGAAAAAGAGCCATTTAAGAGAATTTCCCTGTGGTTCTCCTTGTCCTCGTGTTTTAAGACAAGAATTGCTTCATAACTATGTTTTCATTCACTCCCTGCCCTGCTCGGAAAATCTTATTAACCTCACAAGGGAGTTTTATCTGCAAAGTATCATCCAAAATAAATATCATGTACAGACATGCTACTCCCTTTTTTATTAATTAACAGAATCCTCTCCCAGCACTCCCCACAGCTCCTTCATCTGCACTTCTTTCACTTCTCTGCCCGTATTGCTGTCTACTGACCTGATGTTTTCTTTAAAAGAAACTGCAGATTAACCACGGCATTACCTTTTCAAACTAAAAACAGTAGTCAGTCAACTGGCTCGGTATGCCTACACGCATCTCTTGTATTGCTGGTTTAAGAGGAGGACAAGCGTAGTCCCAGTAAAGGGCTTTTCTCTCTGGAAAGCTGTGACTTTCTCTTTCTCTCACATGTCTGTGTCAATGTTTGTGTGTTTATTTATTATAAAACAAGCGATGATTTTATTAGTGCAGCATAAGCATACTCTGTACACTGTCCATTAGTGAAAATAAACAACTATATTGTCATTTCTCCCCCTCTTCTCGTATTTTCTAGTGTGTATCTTTCATTGCATCATTGCATTCAGATTAAGCAACACTTTGAACGGTTACATGGACCACCATTAGCATTTCTGACTTCTCCCCCCTGCAATTACTATTATGAGCACAGCACTGCTAAGTATATCCCTTAGTTTGACCAGTGTTTACATGCAGCACTTCACAGTTAAAAGAGGACCGCCGCTGAACATACGTAACTCAATGTATACATGTACCAATCAACATATTTTTGTAGCATTCTTGTCATTTTTTGAAGGATGACGGCAAGGAAGATGGACAACTAATGTGTATAATCATGTCTTTGCGCTACATTCTCCTACAATATGGGGTTTATTTTTGTGATGTCACTGACAGAGATGATGTGTGGACAGATTAAACATGAGGCCCGAGACACTGGACAACTTACATCATCTGAAAATACATGTCACTCACTTTTTTTTTTTCACAGCTGCTCTGGTTAGAGAATAGCAAGATGCTGAATTTGAAAGCCAGTTTGCCTCCTAATTCATGTGATATATAGACTAGTTAAATGAACACGGAGGAGGTGATGTATAAACCTTGATCCTGACTCTGAGAGTTGTTTATAAAGCGATTGCTCCTTGTTCTTGCTGACAGCTTTAAACCACAATGTCAGAACCTTTGCTTACACTTTATCTGAAGGGATATGACATTGTCAGACACCGTCATATCCATGACATGACACCTGTCATTGAGTCTTTATGAATGTTTATGACTGTTTTAATTAAGTGTCATTGCTTCAACTGTATCACATTTAACGGGATAGGGCTAGGATTAATTCACCAAATGACACTAAATGCCAACAATCATTCATTCAAATTCCTTCATGCTCGTGACACGTCATGTCATGGTTATGACAGTGTCATGTCAGTCTTATGTACACGCCTTCAAATAAAGCTTTTGATGTTTTTCAGATGATCTTATCCTTGTGCAAAATTCACTGATGCATCCATGTTATTGTTTAGTATTCTGGATATGTACTGTATAAGTATAGCTCTCCATCACAAGCAGGGATGTGAACCAGAAGGTAAGGTAATGAATCTCAGCAAAGGAGAGTGAGGTAAAGCACAATTTGGGATGGATTTGAGGATGTAAACATTACATATGACTACTATTTAGGCTTTAAGTTGAGAAAATATTAAAGGCTGCTAATTCTCTTTATAAATGAGAAACATTTTTGACTAAAAAACGGTAAAGAAAATTAACCTTTATGAAAAATGTGACAACCCAAGATCTAACAAATCCTTCACCTGGCTAGTTCCATGTGTTTCATCCCAGATGAGCTTTACCTCCTCCATGAATCTCTCCAGCCATCCTCTCCTCTTTCTCTGCACTCCTCCCTCTCCCTACCAAACTCCCCTCCGTCAGCACAACTCTTTATTTTCTCTTACTACAACAGTGGCAATAGAGTGCTGTCAGCCTGACAGTCCATCCCCTCTGAAGCAGGCTTTACCTTCTGGCTGCCCTGCCTCTGCTGCTAACCCGTTTTCCAAAGGGCAGGAAGGCCCATCTCTGGCCCAGTGCCTGATGGGCTCCGACAGCAGTGTGTTCTGGGATTACGCCTGCTGAAAAGGGGGGCATTCCAGCATCGGCAGCTTTTGTCACAGCATGGCCACTGTTTGCTTTTGACAAGACAGCTGTTCAAAGCCCTCCCGGCCCCCATGGATGGCGTGAAGGGAAAGAACCCAGGGGTGACTTCCGTTTAATGGTGGTTTCAGTGCCACCTCCACCTGAGATTGCTTTAGCAGTATTCTTTATCCCCAGAGTAAACTCAGTTTGTGGATCTCATAGAATCAAATTGAGTTACAAAGGTAATTCAATATTTCTATCCTCTAGCTAGAAATATATGTATCTCCTTCTCTTGACCTAAACAAAAATGGCAACTGCACAAGCAAGGTGAAATTGTTTCTTCCTAATGTATAAATGATGCTGCAGTTACCTGGCATTCTCTCTGTTTCCATCAGCCTCATTAACTTGTTTGTTTGTGTGTATACACTACATGTGCAATGGGAGGAGTCACATTTTCTGTGTTCCAGTGCAGGGTTGTAAGCAAGGAAGTATCTGCCTATACGTCCCATCACCACCGTTAACCATCTGTGTCCAACCATCTATAGCTCAAACCGAACACTGTACATTTATTTACTGATCAATTAATAGATTCATCCCTACATGAAATACATTTTCTGGACATTGTGAGGAATATTCCTGTTTAATTTTCTTTAATTTTCTATTTAACACTTAATCTGCCTGTTTGTAAAATTATCATGCGTAAAATTATGCATCGTTCAAACAAGCATGTCTTCAATTGACAATAAAAAAATAAATATGTACAAAAACATGCCTGAGAACTCACAAAACCCTCCCTTCTGGTTCAGACATGCAGGGGCCTCTATCAGCTTGGGGGCCTTGGTAGCTGGTACCCCCATTTTCCCCTCTGTGTTGCCCCAGTGTTGTGTTTTTGAGAAGCGTGTACTGTAATTAGCACGTCATCCTAATGAGGGTCTCTGTAGAAGCAGGTGGTCCAACGCAGAGGAATGATAATGAATAGATGCCTCAACATGAGGAGCCCAGCTACACACAGCAACACAGCTGGTACACAATCGAGCCAGTATATTAAACACACATCCTATGATAATCATATTTAAAAATCATCAATGTCCTGTTTTAAAGGATCATTACAAGACGGAATATATTTGATGTTGTAACTGCAGTAAAATTTGGCCTGCTTTGATTCTAAGTTCACGTTGAGAAGAGAGTTTTGATGTATATTTGGATTGTAGACGTCACCTCTTCTACTTTCATCTATAAATATAACCCTGTCGCTGCATCACAATGCATAAAAAAAGAAAAGATGCTGCTCTGACTCATTGTGATGAATAATTAGTTGTATCTTTCTGCAAGCTCATCCTAATTCCAAACTAGAAATGTGGCGTCACCTTGTGGTGCTTCTGATGTCCTGCTACACTTAAACAAAAATACAATTTATAAAACCTAGACTCCCCTTAAAAATGTCTTTATTGGTTATGAGGTTTTGATTAGAATACATGATTTACATGCCAAAAATGGAACCTTGTGCATAAATCCTCGTTTATTTTCTTCTTCTTTTTTTTTTAACATTTTCTTTAACCTTGTGTTTTACCGCACCAGGTTCATCTACCCATAAATGTATCTGAGGGAATTTATGATTATGGTAATGGAGATAGTCTTTCAGTATTGAGTTTATATATTCACAGCTAGCTTGTTCACATTATTGATGCTGTACAATAATTCACTCAGTTACATTCTGCAGCATTGAATACAACATTTATCAATATAAACAATGCAATATAAAGCAAGAGAAAACACTGAAGATGATGATCATACTTAACTCAAACAAAATGAAATGTTGCATGGTGAGAGATACCAAAAGCTAATCTATTGTACATACAAATGATCTGTAAGGCAAATGTGAATCGAGCAGACATCCAAAGTGTTTTTGTACATACAAGAAGGCAGGCCCAGGAATTAGAGTTAGCACTGACTGATAAATCACATACACAAAACATTACAGTTTAAGACATATGCTGTGATCCTGTCTATTAAATGAATTATTAATTATGAATACCCCATAAGTCAAATCATTCATCTGTTTGCCTGAATGATGAGCAAACCAGTAGCCATTTGTAAATCTTTGGCGATTAAAAAAAGCTGATCAGACGGATACTCAATCATCCAAAATAATGCATATTCAACAGACTACGTTCAAACTGAAGTCCAGCGGAACTTTATGGGGAGAATGCTTTTATCTGGACAGAAAGGAAGTGTCTCTTACATCTAATACATGCATGGTGTGGAGTCTTCCCTTAAAAACACACAAGTCAACATGTGGCAAGAGGAATTTCTGGATAAATCTGGATTCATGGACTAACCTAAAAAAGAAATGAATGGGAAATCACCTTTCAGTCATTCAAGAATAAAACAATATGGATAAAAATAGGTTCACTTGCTTTTCTGACAGAGATATATTCCAACACATAGAAAAACTAAAAAAAAAAATCAAAGAACCTATAGTTTATTCAGCAAAGGCCTGGATGGGGGGGTCAAGTGAGAGGATGTCCTGTTGTCTTCATTTGTCTCTGTGAGATGACTGCAAGTGTTTGTTTTATTTGAGGTTTTTAATCTGTTGGTTTGTGTTGTTGATCTTGAGATCCATCTTGTCCACTTTATTCAGCAGAGAATCAATGGAGTCGTCCTGGTTCTCAATCTCAGACTGGAGACCAAGTCCAAGGTTCTTCAGTCTGCTCAAGCCACCGCACATCTCATCTGGGTATATTCACAAAAAAGATTTCTGACATTAGCTAAACTATTGATAGATAATACTTAAAAGTGATATGGTCAGGTTTTTTTTATTACATTATAACACAACATTTTACACCTAACACACAATATACAGTACAGAGCTCTTTAGCTTTCTCAGCGGACATTTTATGATAATAGTGTTTTGATCTTGGGGAAATTGTAGTAAATTACATTTATTTATTTTGTTATACAGAAATACAAAAACTGTAATTACAATACCTTAAAAAAATTAACAGAATTGTCATTAAAACATAACCAAATGCTTTGATGTCATCCCCTTGCATCTGTTTTTTGTGACTGCATTGTATAAAACTGTATATTATAATCAAGTACAAATACAAGAGAAATAAAACAGAAATGTTTTTTTACCTAAATTTTTGTCGAGGGTCTGGTGAGCCTCCCTGAGGTGTCTGTTCTGAGGATATCCATTCTGTCTAGATGAGCCGTTGTCTAGTGATGCGCCAGCTCCAAATCCTGAAACATAGAAATAAGACATGACATGACAGCAAGCTTGTGGTATGGTTATGTCATGCTGAGGTTCTTGTGTAAACTCTTACCTCCTGTATCCAACTTTCTTAGGTTGGGGTGGCTGGCTTGGTACTTATCTTCTTGTTCTCTGCTGCTGGATATGGCGCTCTGTAGTCTGAGAAAGTCAGATAAGCATTGTTCAACTGTTTAGTGAAGGACAGTCAATGACAAGAAATGGCAAAAGCACAAATTTAATGGCATCACTCAAACACTAATTCTGGGTCATAGTAATGGCTTTGTTGTAAAATCTCCAGCAGATCTGACTTAAAATAAGAATAGACCCTTAAAACACAAAGTAACTTACCAATATCGTGAGTATATTAAAGGAATAGAGACTGAATTATCTGCCATGGAGATGAGCTGGTGCTCTGAGCGTTGTGTCATTCCACAATTCCATAAGGTCGGAGTAAAATTTGGCTAATAGCCAACAACTGAAATTATCTTCATTCATTCATTTATAGGCACAGATAAGAGAATTTATGTTGGATACTTGACTGAAATGTTAAGAAATTGTTTGTTGGATAAGTTTATTTTATCAATGTATTGACAGAATTGTATTGTATGTAGAATATTGTTTAGAGCTAATGTTTTTATTTAATCATCTAAACTTATTTTCAATGTTTGTATTGTGAAATTTAAGCCAATACACTAACTAAACTATACTGAATCTTACTTGTCGCTGGCCTGGTAGGCCTTTGGCTCCTCAGGTGGTGGCTTTGTCTCTGGCTTGCCCTTGAAGTAATTGACAAGGCCGCCCCACACACTCTTGATACTGGTAATATGCCTCTGGCTGGTCTTTAGGTCCTGATCCATATTGTCCAACATCTTGTCCGTCCTCTTTAAAACCTCACCTTGTCGCACTAGCTCCTGCAGAGACAAAGATAGAACGAGAGAGAGAGACAAAGAGAGAAAGAGTGACAGAGGAGAATGAGAGAAACTACAAGAATTTTTTGACTTTCACTTTCTCAGAGACAAGCCAATTTTTTGTGTGTCTGGGTAAAGCTGTTTAGTTGATGTACCTCTGCAGTTTCGACACCCATCTTCTCTGACTCATAGATGAGGCCGAGGGAACGGTAACTGCTGTCCACAGCAGACTGAGCTGTACGCATCACTTCCTGCTGGAGGTACCTCTGCTTCCTCTCTGCTTCACTCATCCCACTTTCAGCGGGGTCGTCGTCGTCGTCATCAAACCCCCTTCTTTTAGGCTTAAAGTCTTCCTCATCGTCATCATCGGCAAACGGGTTGTGGGATTTGGGGTAGGCCATCTGTGGAGCAGACACACAGAGCTTTAACAAAAATAATCATAACTCAAAGTCTACTCTTTTTCAAGAGCTTTCATACGTAGAGCTTGATCTTCATCTTCTGATCTAAACTTCACACTCGAAAGAGAGTTTCACTTCTATGATAAACATCTGGAGAGTGGGGATTTTGACAATATGTGAAACAGGAACAAGAATCAGATCAAAATGAAACGGATGAATAAATAACTAATGAAAAATGAAATAATAGTTTCCAGTTGTGATCATTTATTGATCTTGAACATTCAGATTATAGCCATCTATATCACTGTAATATAGATATAACAGCAGTAGTAGATGATTACTTAGGTAAGAAATGTTACCACTTACTATATCTTTGGGCTCTGGTAAATGTCATTTATCAGATTTTCACATAACAGCTACATTAATTATAACACCTTATTGTATCCCTACAATAATCAATTTTAAGAGTTATGTGACACTTAGTATGATGTCATGATGACAAATGCTGATTTGTCATTTAGTATGCCAGCTAGCTTTAGACTGCTAGCTTCATCTGGCTTTAAAAAGTTTTAAACAATGAAGAGAGACAGTTCATTAAGTTTCATATTAATCACATGGTAAAACAACAACTGGATGAGATTAACTCAAAGCAGTTCATGTACCCTATCGCTATGTACAACAACTATGTTTCGAGCGAGCTAAGGGGTGTTGGCTAGCTAGTCAACCGCTGGGCGAATTAACACGGATTGTCCATCAGACATTACAACATCTCGCTGTGCCAATATTGACATTTTCTTCTCGTATAATAAATGATGTGTTGTTAAAGCTGTAAAAATCAAAGGTACGATCAGTTTAACGGACAAACCTTTGACCGTCGGAGCTGTAGACGTTGTTGTTGCTTTACCAGCTGACTGTTAGCATCGGAACACTTCCTGTCACGTTTGGTGACGTTGTCACGTACTGTCTCCATGGCTACTGCTGCGCAACAAAAACGCATACAGAGCTACTGTGAAGTCATTAGCTAATGAAAAACACTAATATGAAATAACTTGACAGGAAAGTAAAGATCAGATATTTTAATACGCCCTTCGTCATATCCTCCTATGTGAGAAACCCAAATGTGGCATTATGTTGGCAAAAATATGGAAAAACTGCGTTTTTAGGGACTGTCCAAAAAAGTTCAAGGGTTTTGGGACAATGTTAAAGGTCCAGTGTGTAGAATTTAGTTGCATCTAGTGGTCTAATTGCTGCATTGCAATCTCCTCGCATCACCTTCTTTTTAGTGTAAAGAAGAAACAACACTTTAAAGGCCATGTCTAGAGTCAGTATTAAGTTTGTCTGTAGAAACATGGTGTTTCAATATGGCGGCCTCCGTGAAAGAGGACCGGCTCCCACTGTAGATATAAAAGGATAATTTTTAGGTAACAAAAATTAAAAAAATCTTATTTTCTGGTGATTATACATGCATGAAAACATAGTCATGAATATTATATTCCATGTCTGCCTTATTCTGAAAATAAAGGCCCCAAATCTTACACACTGGACCTTTAAAAGAGAAATTGATATAATTTTGGAAGTAGATGTCACACCATAACCAGTGATGTTATATAACCTATATAATACAGATCTGTGATATATACGTAGGATTATTTTATTAGCAAAGAAAATGATTACGGTGAACTGAAGAGATGTAAAACCACCAACCATCCAACCATAGGTCAATGGGTCCAAAGACTGAAAAATGACTGCAAGTCTGCAGTTGACTATGGACACTTTTGTGCAAAGATGGACTTATATTGGACGGTACCTGGGTGTTTGATAAAGGGGTGACAGAGTACTAATATAATATAATATAATATAATATAATATAATATAATATAATATAATGATTGTGAACAATGTGATTTATTCTTGATAGATAAAGTGTATCTTCTCAAAACTTTATTGATCAATGTCTTCCAAACATATCACAGTGAAAATTAAACCACAATAAACCTGATGTGTGTAAATAGGAATAAAAAGAGGAATGTGTCTGAAAACAAAATTATTCCAACTTTATGGGCAATATAATATAATATAATATAATATTGCTTAGCCACCATCTATGGATATCTGCTCCTGTGCCTGTTGTTGTTATTATTACTATTCTTATATTATGATTATATTTAATTTTATTTTTAATTCTTATTACTTAATTCTCATTTTATTTTTTTATGATTTATTACTATTGTAATTTATATATCACCTGTCATTTAATATATTTGGTCTTATGACAGGCAATGTTATTAAAAAGTAAAAGTAAAAAAGAAAAAAAAAAAAGAAAAGCACTGATATATGACAGTAAATGTGTTGTTTTACCTGTAACTTTAGTTAAAACTGTATTTATATGCTCAAATATAACGCCACTAATGTAACTGCAAGCCCTTGTTACTATTGTCCCTGCCGAGTTGCCGTATTGCGGCTTCGCCAGCGCCACTTGCCACCGCTCGGTTGTTTCCTCCGCTCGCCGCGCAGAGCTCGCTTCATGTCGGGGTAAACATGTCTGTTATCGGAGGTGGTACGAGAGGGTTTTATTTCAACACAGTCCTGTCGCTGGCTCGCTCTTTAGCCGCACACCGTCCGGCACCAGTCGAAAAGGTGAGGAAGGAGCAAACCGAGTGAGCTCCACAAGACACATTTGTTTTAAGTAGCTACGTTAAGTAACGCTAAGCAACAGGGTTGTTCGGGGTGTAGCTCCGCTTCCGCACAGACATTAGCTTATTTTGATAAGTGACATGACAGCTCGGCTAACATTTGTCAGGTGTGTGAGCGTCTGTAGTTATGAATCACCGGATCCGGGACAGTGTTTTCACAGTAATAAAACAAGATAGCAATGCAGAAGAAAGTGGCGTCGCAGCTCGTGTGGTGCATCATACGGGCAGAGTGGTCAGGCTCGATCAGCACTGCAGTCAAACAGGTTGAACGGTGAAGAGAGATGACAGAGACGGCTTCACTGTGTGCTCTGTTTAACAGGATACACTTGCCTAAGTTCACCTGTTGCAAAGATAATTAGGTCTAAAATAAACATCTTTTTTTTTTTTTCGCCAAAGCAGTTATATTTAGACTTGAAAATACACAGGAACATATGGAGGCAACCATCCATACACTGTCACTTAGTATTGATATTTCACAGAGCACATAGGTTATGTAATATCCATTTTTAGTGGGCTTTTTGTGGGAATGGTCAGTTATGACTATATTTAATATCATAAAAACCTGGAGACAGAATCGTGGTAGGGTCATTGTTTAAACTCATATTGTTAAATCATCTCTTGTACTGCACTTTTATTATTTTTTTTAGATTGCTATGTGTTGTAATACTGTCTATTTTGTTTTGTATCTGTTTTAATTTACTTGCTCTTAGTTTGTGCTGCTGCCTGTCTTGGCCAGGACTCCCTTAATCTCAATGGGAACTTCCATGGTTAAGTAAAGGTTAAATTAAAATAAAAAATAAACACCTGAATCATGATACCATTGTTATAGTAGGCAGTTAAATAATAGCTTATGGTTCCCATCTTGATAGTAACATACAGTAAACGTTATTGATCTTCAGTAGAGAAAGGGATCGATGACAATGTGGACAAGTAGAAACAAATAGGTACAAATAACAAAAAATATAAGTCAGAAAAGTACATACAGTATTTTACCCTAGACCAATGTGCTTAAAAGTAAAATAAGTAAACCAATAGTCGTATAACTCTAGCAAAGATCAAAACTGTCTGTGAAGGTTCACCGTCGTCCAGATTATCTTTCTTTGGCAATCTGGATCTACAACCAAGTCCTGTTGACACAGATTTAACTCTTCTCAAAGATCTGTATTGGAACATGCAATCGCTCTAAAACAAGCATTTTAATACAACACTGCTGTTTTCTAATGCTGTAACTACATAGATTTGCTCTCTTTCAGGTCCAGAAGCTACAATGTATGTGTCCGGTGGAAGTCCGCGGTGTGTTCACTCTAGATGTGCGTCGTAGAGATGCAGTTATTGCGCTGGCTGTGTTTCTGGTGGAGTCTGGCTTACAGGTGGGTGGGGATCAGTAAAAAGACAATCTTTTTCTTTTCATCGTTTCATCTTCACTTTAATTAGTCCTGGATTTGAGATCCAAACATTTAACAGTTTACAGATGTTGTTACACTGGGATGCAGTAGCATCATATATTTAGAAATGATTAGCATTATTATATTAGTACATAAGTCCACTTTTGCTACCAGCCTCTCAAAGGATTCCGAACATATCACCATGATAAGCTTATTCCCATAATCTGATTAAACTGGCGATTAGACATGCAGCTGGCCATTTAAGCCTCTAACCTCATCACACTGAGACACAGTGTGGAAAGCCTCCCAGCCACCTGATTAAGCGGAGATAGTAGCTTCACTTGGCAGTGTTAAAGTAATGTTTGATACATTTTTTTTCGATACAGATTTGATTATGTGTCGGAATCAACAACGCCTCATTTTTCTGATTTATCAGTGCTTGTTAGGCAAACAAAAGTCCCGCTCCGTGCGAGCAAGTGCAGTTGTTTGTGGCGTGTAATGATTTGCTTTACTCTGGCAGCACAAAGACATACTTGTTTCCTACTTGCTGAGCCTATTGAGAGGGCTACCACGGGTCCAATGGATCGAAGAGAGCTCGGGAAAGAAAGGAAAGGGTAAGAACAATCCTCTTACAGTGGGGCTCTTTTTTTGTTACAATGGCCTCCATTTACTTGCTGTAAGAATGCACTAAGTAATATGCCAAGAGACAGGAGTTTCTACTTGTTTTTCCATTGTAAATTTGTATTGTTTTGTCACTTCCTGCTCTTCAGATTTTCTCCCAGTTGCAGAAAACTTCAGCTTCTGTCTAGTAACTCTTTTGGCAGATGTGGCTCAGAGGGACCCAGACTCTCGACAAGAGGTCAGCTGGAAAAGTGGTGATAATATCAAATCATTTTTAGGTTAGGGTGCATTGTAGTTACATGCTAAGTTATTGTTTCTATTGTTTCCCTTCCAGATCTTGAACACTATAATGGAGGTCATGCAGTCATTGCAGGATATGTGCCAAACACCTGATAATCAGGATAAAGGTACACACACACACACACACACACAAAGTCAACAAAGTGCATAACACCAGTCCTTCAAAAAGCTTCATAGATGCTCTTTTGCCTTTAGTCTACCTATGCAGGTATATTGTCCCCAGCTTGCTCGGCGTGACTCGAGCATTTGGCCGTTACAGTAACACAGACGAGGCTCTGCTGTCTAAGCTGTTCCCCAAAGACTCGCCCCAGGCCCGCTGCGTCACAGAGGAAACAGAGGGAGTGCGACGCAGGTCCTTCAATGACTTTCGTTCCATCCTGCCATCGTCACTGCTGACGGTGTGCCAGAGTGACACTCTGCGCAGGAGCACCGGGAGCAGCCTGGATCCCTCCGCACAGGTGTGTGTATGTTGTGATAGTGCTGGTTGGACAATTTAGGACAATTGCAGGTGGCTGCAGAGAAATGATTTTATTTCACTAAAAAGTCAGAACTTTGATGACATTATTATGTTTGCTTAGTGGTTAAAGAATTGGACTGTCTCACAGGTCTGTTCAGATCCAGGAGGCCACTCACCCTGCTCTCCCACAGCCCCTGGCCCACATTACTTTGAAGGTAAAACTCAAGAAACACACACTGCTCTGATTAACTTTATGTTTGCTGTGTAAACCTGGATTCTGTCAACTCATCCTAGCTTATCTGTGTCAGCTATCAACATTATACAACAACAATTAGGTACTTGCATATTGCTTATCTGCACTTCTATTTATTCTGAATAAATGATATTCATTAAAGTACGTTTGTTGCTTGGTAACACATTGATACTTGTTTTGTCTTTATATAGATGCCCAGTTATGTCATACTTTTCTTATTATGAGGGAAGCAAATCATCTCTGGTGTTAAGACCTGTGTGTGCTTTATGTGACAACAGTATCGCCAACTCCATATAATGAAACTCATAGATAATCCTCTGTATTGGTCATACCTCTCACTCCAAATTGTCAAATGAACTGTTTTCCTTGTTATAATGACTGTGCAGTGAACTCATAGTGAACTCATCAATGCATTAGACAGCTGCTATCTTTGGGCTCATGCCAGCAATAGTCCATCGATCAATTTTCAATTAAGTGTAGTGCAGCAACAAACCACTATCCCTTTTTTATGCCTTTAAATGTTATAGCGCCTCCTTTAGGAGCTAGTTATAATTTGTCCAACTTCTCATGTTTTTTATGTCCTCTGGTCCTCCTCATTTTAGGTGCCTACCTCCCAGACAGCAGCTCGGTAGATCCTGACTACTATTTCTCTACAGTCAGCTCCAGTTTCTCAATGTCTCCTCTCTTCTTGGGAGCCGGAGAAAACGAGGTGGAGGTGCCTATTGATTTGCTCCGACAGCTCCTCAACATGGTACAATAGACCACTTACCAATATATTGTCTCTGTTGTCTGACCAGTACCTACAGTATATGCATCTGTAACAGTGGTGATTGACGATTTACAGGTGAAGAGGTTTGTTTCTGACTCTTTTTTGAAAACTCTGGATGCCACTATGACGGAGGTTATAGAGGTAACTATATAACCACTGTTTCTACAAGAAACTGCAAATTTTATAATAAATTCAAAGTTAAATTCCTGTCTTCATCAGTTAAACAATCTTATCTGTCACTGTCTCTTCTTTTTGTTAAGTCTAATCCTGGATTCAACCTCTGTTACAAAGCCTTCAGTGACCCTCTCTATGTGTGTGTGTTCAAAATGCTGCGGGACACACTATACTACATGAAAGGTAAAGCATCATACATAGCTTATGTATTATGCACTAAAACTGCCCACTCCTGTGATTATTGTGGTATTATGTAGTTTATTAAATAAGCTACTCTGTCATATTTTCATGCTCTCTTTGTGTTTCTCAGCCTTGCACCCGGCATTTGTACGTGAAGTGCATGACTTTGTACTGGAACAGTTTAGCAGCAGTCAATCAGAGCTGCAGCGGGTACTTCATGACACAGGGGGGTTGCCGGGGGAACAGAGTCCCCTCAAGCTTCGTTGCCAAGCCAACGCTGCCTGCGTGGACCTCATGGTGTGGGCTGTCAAAGATGAGCAAGGTAATCAATTGTAGCAGAGCAGTGTGTTCAGAGAAGTCATAATCAGAGGGATGCTGAAAGTGTTTGATTGTTCCAGTTGCATCACTTTGACTTACTGTTGTCTTTTTTTCAGGAGCTGAGAATTTGTGCACCAAACTGTCAGAGAAGCTGCAGTCGAAAACTTCTAGTAAAGTCATCATTGCTCATATGCCCCTGCTCATCTGTTGCCTGCAGGTATAAGTTAGAAAGAGCACAAAGAATTGTATTCAGATAGAAGTGAAATGTTATACAAGGCACTAAAACATGCGGTCAGGGTCATATCTTTAAAAATTACAAACTAAAAGTAAGTGACTATCAGCTATCCTGGTGACTCTGTGGGCTTAGGTACACACTTGTCTGGTTTTGAAGCTGACTGATCTGCACTGCACGTGTGAATTTCTATTATTTATTGGCTATTAATATTTAATTTTCTCACCCTCTGTTTCAGGGCCTGGGTCGTCTGTGTGAGAGGTTTCCAGTAGTTGCTCACTCAGCCACAACCTCTCTCAGGGATTTCCTGGTGGTTCCTTCCCCTGTTCTTATAAAACTCTACAAATATCACAGCCAGTACAGCACAGGTACAGATATTTATTTTAATTATAAGGGACCATTTACAAAATAAAACATATATGTTACGATTTGGGTTAGAGTTATCTTAAAGCTAATCATTGGCTTTCATCTCGACAAACACACACACACCATGTCAACAAGTGTATGTTAGACAAATTAAAAGCATGATATTTGTATGCAAAGCAAAACCCATAAAATGCAGAGTCAGTACCAGTTCCTATAATTAAACTGAGGTACACCTGTAACTAATGTATATATTTATTAATTTTAATAATATTTAACCAGGCAAAACTTAATCAAAAACAAAATGTAACATTTTCCTAGAAATGAGAATTTATCTGCAATATGCCCAGCACAAATAATCAGAGCCAAGTGTAGATGGGACACCGGTGCTGATGATACATGACAAATATATATCAATAACAACAATGTCATTGTCACATTGAGTTCTCATCCATTATTGATCTGAACAGAGTGTTCAGTGAAGAGCTGCTACAAATACAGACAGTTGGAAATGTAATTCAGGTTACTGATTATTCTGTGTTGTCTGACACAGTGTACTGCTTTTACATGGATTTGCTGCTAATTTGTTGAATAAAAAAGGTATAAAAAGATAACGGGCTCTTCAGATTTGATGCTACAATCATCGTTTTTCTTTTATGTGTGGCATCATGTTTTGTAAAATATTTGAATAAGAATTTATCCTGCTTATTTTTAATCCTGTGTGAATGTTTCTCTTATCACTCTTTTTTAAGGCACAGGAGAAATTAGGATAAATGTGACCAATGAGCACTCTCAGTCTACCTTCAACCTGCTGTCAAACAGGAAAGACCAACCGTCCATGTATGAGCAGCTCAGAGACATTTCCATTGACAACATATGCAGGTCAGACACAAACACCTGCACATTAGAACAGCTGTGATTATGAAAAAAGTTTTTTTAATGTATTTTTTGATCTCTCATTGTTCAAATTTGTATGTATTTGTTGTCTCTCAGATGTCTGAAAGCTGGTCTGACCATGGATCATGTAATAGTGGAGGCTTTTCTGGCCAGTCTATCCAACCGTCTATACATTTCACAGGAAAATGACAAGTGAGCAATGTTTCTAGTTGGTAAAAAAAGCCACAATGTGCTTTGTCTTTGACACTGATGAATAGCTACTCTAAAAATAAAACTTGTCTTTCTGCCAGGGAAGCCCATCTGATCCCAGATCACACCATTCGAGCATTGGGCCACATTGCAGTGGCTCTCAGAGACACTCCTAAAGTCATGGAGCACATCCTACAAATCCTTCAACAAAAGTTCTGCCAGCCACCATCACAGCTTGATGTACTCATCATTGACCAGCTTGGCTGCATGGTCATTACAGGAAATGTGAGTTCAAATCAACAATAACACGTTTTAGAGCATCTCGCCTCAATTATTTTAGACATTTATGGTTATAAGGGATATTTAGGGCAACACATAACCACCAGGGGATCATTCAGAAGTGTAAACCATCGGTAGGAGGGGAGGGCAGATTAATTTGATAGGAACAGTGTTATATAAGACTGAAATTTTTATTACTGTTGCTTAAATAGAAGCAATGTAGCCCATTTTTCTTCACCCAGAGGGCCTAACATGCTGTAATTACTGGACACCTGCTGGCTGTTGTTTATTTGCTCAGTACAATGTGCATAAAGAACAGGTTCCAGTATTCTAGTTCACACCCACTGGAGTGTAATTGGGTATTCACAGCCTGTGTACCCAGAGTGAAATAGACTACAATTAACAAAGGACTAGAAATGGATCTGACCTTTTACAGCAGACACAGATCACTTTCAAAATGCCGCCCTCTGTCGTGATACAGATCCTGCACATTTGCTCATGTTATCTATAATAATGGTATTTTTGATTTTGAAAATTGTAAATATTATGAGTAGTAAGTAGTTGCCTTTAGCCTGTAGCCTGGTCTTACTCCTGTCTGTCTGTCTGTCTGTCTGTCTGTCTGTCGTGTAGCAATACATCTATCAGGAGGTGTGGAACCTGTTCCAGCAGATCAGTGTGAAGGCCAGTTCAGTCGTCTACTCAGCTACCAAAGACTACAGAGATCATGGCTACAGGTCAGCATCTGATCTTACCCTGGTCACAGACCAGTACCAGTTATACCAGGGGATTGTTGTTGTGTAGAAGCAGGAAATGTGGTTGCACATTTCCCTGAATCATGTTATATCTGTGTGTGCTGTTATATTTGATAATTAAAAATAAAAATAAAAAAATATCTAGAATAAATACATTTCTGTCTACACTGACTGTGTTAAAGCAGTGTTTAACTGTTCCTCCATCTATGCTCACCCTTCCCCAAGGCACTGCTCTCTGGCAGTTATAAATGCTCTGGCCAACATTGCAGCCAACCTGCAGGGGGAGCAACTTGTGGACGAACTGATGGTGAACCTTTTAGAGCTGTTTGTCCAACTGGGCCTGGAAGGAAAGAGAGCCAGTGAGAGGGCCTCAGACAAGGGACCAGCACTGAAGGTACGTGCTTAAATACATAAACATCTAAACCCAACAGGAAATAACAGCAAAGTTGGTAAATAATAGATAATAGACATAGTAGATAATAGCTCTTTATCTTCCGTAGGCATCAAGTAGTGCTGGAAATCTTGGAGTCCTCATTCCAGTGATTGCTGTGGTGAGTATGTGATGTCTGCACAAACTGCTGCCCCTTTGGAGATTAATCCCGTTCATTAAAGACAAAAAAGTGTTTTAAAATATTGCCCACATAGAGTGCAGTTAAATGATTTACAGCAGTGCTTCGGATGAATCTGAGTAGTTAGTTAGCATTTAACTCTATTAACAAATATTTACCCTGTTAGCTGCAGTGCAATAGTACAAATATCTGTGTCAACAGTTCATCGCTGAATGATGTTACAATCGAACAATGTAGTTTTCCTCTAATTATATAATTATAATTAACAGCAATAAGTAAAATAAGATAATGTTGCCTTAAGATAATAATGGAACAATTTAAAGCTTTTTCACAAAAGAATCTTGTCTAGTAGTGTTATTTTTTATTTTATTTTATTTTCCCCTTTTTTGTGTTCATGTTCATGTTTCCATAGTCTTTCTGCCATTATTACAGTACGACATCAGGTAGTGACAGTTATTGTTACAGTTATTTCTGAGCATATTTCTCTATTAGCTTTATTGCAGAAGCTAAAACATTAACAGACAGATAACAAGCATTCACTGAGTCACTCTGACAGACTAACAACCTTTTGAGCGATTGGAGGGAGAGGTTTAAATGTTCAGTAAGCGACTACATACACATAAAGACTCATTACTATGTCACATGTACATATTGTACTCATAGTAAATGTTTTAGTTTGAGGTTCTAACCAAAAAGGGAATTTGAAGGGAATAGGTGGTCATTTTTAGCTCTGTGAGGGGTTAGCCACACGACCCATGAACACAAGGCAGTCTGTGCGGTGCTCGTAGATCAGGAAGAGAAAGGGGTGGTCCACCGTGAAGCGGATCTGAGAGGAGAGGGGCATAAAGCCCACCTGGGTCAGAGCAGCAGCCTCTGTCCCCTCTTCATTCACAGTGATGGTTCCCTGGTGCTTCAGCTGCGAAGGGAGATTAGAAGGCTTCGATTATTTTGAGATAGTTTGTAAAGATTTATTGTAGTTGATAAAGTGTCCAGGTGACATTCATTTTGTTTTGATGTTTGGCTTTAGTATGAGTTTGGTTATTTCTTAGTAAAATCACAACAGATTTAGGAGGTCGTACTCACCCAGTTCATCAAAACCTTTTCAGAAGTCATTCCAGAGAAGTCTCCACTCGCTTGGAATAAGTCAGTGAGGCCCATTTCCTTCATATTCTCAATCAAGTCATAGTTCTGCTCCAGTTTAAACCGAGGTAGCACCACCTCTCGAGTCCTGAAGGGAGGCAGAGAAAAGTTTTCTCATGGTATAGCTTTTAAAACACCAGTATTTTAAACCATTAACTCTAAAGGGGCTCTCATTGAAAAAGTTTACTGCATATTGTTATTCACAGTGTGCTTTCTCTGTTGTTCATTAGTTTGTTGGGAAAACGCTGCTGACCTGTTTGTCATGTTTTTGAGCCACTTGTTGACAACAGTGGGAGAGATCTCCTGCTCCAAGTTCCTCATGCCATTGATCTTCCTTGGCAAGGCAATGAGCATGCTGATTTGTCCTGTGTATGGGAGCTGAAAAAAATAAAGTTTGCATAATTATTATGCAGCTCAGTTGATTTGTTTATGGATCAGTATGTGCTTTTGTCAGGAGGTCACCCACCTGTAGGATGTCACAATCTAGTTCGTGGTCGGCAGCAGCCAGATAGTTTCCCTTGTTGGTCATCATTGGCACGCGTACGTTTGTCTTTTCGTTAACTCGGAAGTTGCGATAGTGAGTCATTTCTTTGGGGAATTTCTGTTCCCATGTACCTATTTATACAAACAAACAAGGTCAGAGAGTTATATGTTTACTTTTTTATCGAAAGAACAAAACAAAGCATGTGTAATCTAATACTTTCCAAAGTTACTTGTAGGACAGTGTGTCTCTATTTTCACTCACCTTTGAAGTACAGGTAGTTGAGCAGCATCAGTACCATATTTGGGTCGACACTCTTGAGTGGTTCCCTGATCAGCCCTTTGGTCAGCTTTAGGATACGACGGTTGGCTTTGTCCAGAAAGGCAGGGTCCTTGAAGTCTACTGACTGCGGCTCTGCAAAATAAAAAGCCTTTGTCTCTGCACGGAAAGTATCTTTCACCGAGACATCCTTCTTCACGTAGACGTCATTTACAGAGCGTAGCGTGTAACCAAAGTTCCTCCTGAAGAGCCTGTGCGTCAGCTTCCTGAACAGCTTGTGCACTGTCGTGTTGTCATAGTGATGGCTAGCATTGACAAACTCGGCGAATCCCAGAGCTTTGTAGATTTGATCATGTGTTCCAGGTCCTGCCCCTAAAGACATCATCCCCATAGCGATGGAGATCCCAGCAGGTGCTAGCAGGATGTTGTCAGTCTGGTTGACATCGTTACGAAGACTTCGATAAAGGTTAAAACCGAAATGAGCATTAACGATGTTGAGACGTTGGAGGCGAGACCGACCGTGGAACAGCCGCAGTAGTCTGGCACGTCGAATCTTTGGGTCGGAGGGTTCGGCAAAGATGTCAATGTCTGGTGCTGGTGTGGCAATCTCATCTATTTCATCCCCTTCACTGACAAAATATGCAGCCATTCAAAAGTAGAATTACTCTCAAAGCACATTGCGTCATTTAGTAGCTGTTTTATAAGTATGTGATTATTTTTCACATTTTATACACAGTTTACATACACTTATACATTAAAATATTCTGCAGTTATAAGGGGAAATCGTCAAACTTGTTGGCACTAGGTTAATGATAAGAGTTGCCTCTGTTAGGCCCGCCATCTGCAAGTAACTTCTTTTACTTTATGATGTCATTACTTTATACCTCAACTTCTTTTTTCAAGATTTTATCCTTGATATAATCACAAGAAGTTAATACTCACATGTAGTCATCATTGCCCGCAGCCAGGATCGCTTCAAAATCAATATAATCGTCTTCCTCAAAGCCATCAAAAATTAGGTCATTAGTGACAGTGTTTTCTTTGTGGAACTCCAAGGGGATGGCCTCTAAATCCACTGCCCCCCCATTAGAGGTTCTGGGATTTAGTGTAGGGTCACTAAAGTGAGAGCTGATGTCTTTGATCCCAGCGAAGGATGGACTGACCAGCAGACAGGCTACAGAGATGACAGTGATGACCCACATCCTGAAGGCTGAGGGAGAGGAAATGGACATTCATTAAGGCTTAATTAATAACAGGATCAACGTTTAGTAGATTTGACTAAATAGTGTTTTAATAAATCAGTAGGAATAACACCAATTATTCACTGGCTAAAAATACAAACAGCTAAATCCCCTTAATAGCAGTCTCAGTCAGTAAAATGTCTTACCTTTACTGTTGCTGGTGGGAAATGCTGTGTTTCTTCTGTTTGTGGGACTACGAGCAAAGAATTGAATACAAAACTGAACTTTGATGTGGGCTCCTCCTGAACAAATAGACCAGATCAAACAGAACAAAAAGTGCTGTGACTGACTAAAATCTTTAACTCTTCACAATTCAACATATCTGTTAAGAAGATTTAATATTAATGAACGATCCAAGGGGTCATAGTCTGATATATTTTGTAGTTGTCTGTTTATGTTATTTGTTTGTCTTTATTTTATCCAGTCTGCAGCATATCCAAAGGAATTTACATTTACATTCTTTTAGAGTCACTTTTAACAAAATGTGATCATTTGAGTAATGCAACATTAATCGCTATATTCTTTACCCTTTTTATAACTCACAGTTGACCCGACGGCTTCCACCAATCAAAGAGGCCAAGCCCCGTCTCCAGAAGCTGTTCAGAGACTTCTGGCTGTACTCTGTGGTCATGGGTTTTGCTGTGGAAGGCTCAGGTGAGCAAGAAAGGAACTGATTTCAGTATGCTGCATGTTTAGTAAAGCTCTGCACTTCTGCACTATATCACACAAAATGAGTGTGAACTGATATTTAAAGGTACATTCCTGATTTCATTTTAGCAGCCAATAGCTTCCACAAATCACAAAATGTATTTCCTGTTTCGTGCTGTTGTTTTGAAACTGAGATGTGACCTGTGTGGGGTTTCAAGTATGACCACTGCCCTCATTTGTAGGTCATAGATCCTTGTTTGCCCTGGCTATTACAAGTTCCAGGAAGAGTTCCAAGAAGTTGTTGTGATAATGTGGTGATTGTAATTATAGAGATTTATTTTATTATACCAAATGGGGAAATATTCATTGTGATAAAAGGCTTCATTAAATTATATAAAGATAGATCTTTGGCTTTTTCTGTCATCAGTGTCAACTCAAATATGTAACCAAAACATACATAGTGATAGTCAATTTGCTCCCTACATTTCTGAATATGTATTTTATCCTTTCAGGTCTTTGGCCAGAGGAGTGGTATGAAGGTGTGTGTGAGATTGCCACCAAGTCTCCTCTTCTCACCTTTCCCAGTGGAGAACCTCTTCGCTCCGAACTGCAATACAACTCTGCCCTAAAAAATGATACAGTCACACCGGTACAGGGTTCACAATCTACACTTTTGTCTTGTAGTCAGATACATGTCGTTAAAAAATCATTTTAAAAAGAGAAACACACTAATGTATTAAATTGTCCATTTGTTGTCCAGGCCGAGTTGAGCGAGTTGCGGGCAACCATCAGCAATCTCCTCGACCCACCTCCTGAAGGATCTGCCCTCATTAACAAGCTAGACTTTGCCATGTCCACATACCTGCTCTCAGTCTACAGACTAGAATACATGAGGTCCGCTCCAGCTACACATATGTATCCACTTTACATTGTTCATATTGTGAAGTCAGATTATGAAGATTTGTATTATTTCTCTTTCAGGATGCTGCGCTCCAATGATCCTGACAGGTTCCAGGTCATGTTTCGATACTTTGAAGACAAAGCCATCCAGAAAGATAAATCTGGTGAGGGCTTTAAACCTTTTACATCTTTAGCCATTCTTTTACTCATTCTGTGAAATTAATTTTCTTAAATTATATTTTTTTCTTCACAGGCATGATGCAGTGCATTATTTGTGTTGGAGATAAGGTGTTTGACGTCTTCCTCCAGATGATGGCTGAGAAGGTAGGCAGCATAGTTTCTCAAACAATTTCAAAAGGGTCGTACGTCTTGTTGACCGTATATTTCATTCTCCAGTATCAGTGTGTAACAGTCAAACATATTTCTCGTGTTTTTAGCCCAAGACCAAAGAGCATGAGGAGGAACTGGAGCGACATGCACAATTTTTACTGGTCAACTTTAACCACACACACAAGAGGATCCGCAGAGTGGCAGACAAATACCTCTCTGGTTTGGCTGAGACGTGAGTGCTAATGAGCTAATGAACACTGTCTGCCTGCATTTCTTTCCCATCATGTTATCGATGGTATGAATCAAATTTCTCACGTGTTTTACCTCTACCAGATTCCCCCATCTGCTGTGGAGCGGTCGTGTATTGAAGACCATGTTGGACATCTTGCAAACACTCTCTCTGTCACTGAGCGCTGTGAGTATCAGTGGAGGGCTGGTGTGAACAACACAGTTGTTGATTTGAATCCCTACAATGAAAATGAGCATCTAGGGATTAAAAATGAAATTGTGTGAAATATTCTCTTCTTTTAGTAAACATCAATAGTGAAAAAAAATGATATGTAACAGAACAAATACAGAGATTCATTACTGTAGCTTAAAGTGATTGTTGTCAAACTCTAGGAAAGTGTTTAGATACATGCAACTATCAGCTTCTCTTCTCTGTTTATTTAGGACATCCACAAGGATCAGCCATACTATGACATTCCAGACACCCCCTACAGGATCACTGTTCCTGACACATACGAGGCCCGAGAGGTAACTTTGGACTGTTGTTACACTTATCACCACTAGAGGACAGCGCGGTATTGGTTTTCACAGACAGTAGACGCCTCTTTCTTCTTCCGTCTTAGTTCTTTTTGAGTTATTTAATCTATTCATCCGTTAGCTAAATTATCCTTTGTCATGGATGTTTTTATTCATGTTCAACTAACTAAGCCCCTTACATTTAATATGTGCCAATAGTAAATCTCTAAGAAAGACACTTGTCAAACAGCAGTACTTCCTAAATAATCATATCCTGGATTCCTTCTGCTTATAGAGCATAGTGAAAGACTTTGCTGCTCGCTGTGGTGAAATCCTCAAAGAGGCAATGAAATGGGCCCCTTCAGTCACAAAGTCCCACCTACAGGTGAGTTACTTTACCTTTACTTTTTTTCATATCAGGAAGATGTTGAGTTTTCTATTAAATTGATGAATTTAATTGTAGCTATTGCTTTTTTAAATTAATACAGCTGTTAACTTTACTTGTGTCTGTATAGTTTAAGCCGCGCTATGCAGGCTACAATAGAAATAGTAACATAAGACTCCAAATTACTTTAATTAGTTTAGTTTTTTAAAGGGAAATTGTATATTTTGACTACAGATGATATTTGTTCCATTATTATATTTTCCTTGTCCTATACAGTATCTCACATGTGTGTTTTGTCTTGTGCAGGAGTACTTGAACAAGCATCAGAACTGGGTGTCAGGACTGTCCCAGCACACTGGCCTGGCCATGGCCACAGAGAGCATACTGCACTTCGCAGGCTACAACAGACAGAGTACTACACTAGGCGTGAGTCATACAAGCATGTGGGCATCCTTGCATGTTTACACACAAACCCTTTCCCCAGATTAAAGGCGGGCTGAAAACACACATCATCAAAAACCACAGCAACACAAGCACAGTGTCTGTTTCAGCCCTACCAATTATTTTTGTAAGGATATTGCAGTTTTTTTAGAGCACTGAGCATTGACAAAGTCTTGTCACCTCCTGACGTATCAAAAAGAAGAAGATGCAGCACTTTTATAACATCCTTGCTAAATATTACAAACATTAAAAACAAAATGGGTTTCTTATCAGACTTCACAGGAGAGTTGATTTGATGCTTATTAACATTTGTCCGACATTTTGAGCGTTTTAAGTTAACAAATGTGCCGTTTAGTTGCTTTGTCAAAGCCTGTGCAGTTTTGTTAACACTGAGCAGAAGTGTCTTGTATCCTTAGCGCACATAAATGTGTTTTACTCTGTATGTATTCTATACCTCTGTAAACACTGGGAGTCTAGGTGTTTACAGTACTGTTTGTCCCTGTGTGCATGCTTACTAGTCTGTGTGACATTATTTTGCTTGCTATGCGTTTTCTATATGTTCTTTGGCTTGCATTCTGCTATATTCGTCTTTTCATTTGCTTCATTTGTTGTATTTTGTCTTTATTAAACTGCACCGAACTGCCTTCCTGGTTGCTTGGCTGGTTTATGGATTTGCTGGTTACCTGGTTACTTACCTTCAATGGACGGGTGGGTTGGTTGGCTGGTTGCCCATTTGGCTAACTGGTTATGCTGGTGCTGTCCTCCACCATGTGGCCAACCATAGGCTGCTTTCCCTCAGGTTGGTCTGAACACTAAATACAGAGAGACAGGGCTCAGGCATGATATCCTCAGTATATCCAGAAGTGTTGCAGTACAGATAGGTATCTTACTTTTCTAGCTTGTGACTGTGTGACCCCTGAACTGTTTTCTATTAGACCACCCAGCTGACAGAGAGACCAGCATGTGTAAAGAAGGACTACTCCAACTTCATGGCATCACTCAACCTGCGCAACCGCTACACAGGAGAGGTGAAGTGGTAATATTGTAACGATAATGTGACTTTCCGAGACTATCTCCGTACAGTATGATTCATACCTGTATGTTTATGTGCTGTCTAGGTGGCTGGTATGATCCAGTTCTCAGAGGCGACTCACAGCCAGTCAGACCTCAACAAGCTGATGATCCATCAGATGACCAGTGCTCTGGACAGCAAAGAGCCAGAGGCCTTCACCCAGGCCATGTTCAAGATGGCCGCCCTGCTTATAACCACCAAAAGTGAGCAACTCATTTTGAATTTAAGCATTTAATAGTGGCAGTTGTTTTCTGTTATAAATAATTTATGGTAATTTTCCATATGTTGTCTTTCAGACTGCGATCCTCTACTCCTGCACCATCTGTGTTGGTCTCCTCTGAAGATGTTTACAGAACACGGCATGGAAACTGCCATCGCCTGCTGGGAATGGCTCCTGGCTGCACGCAATGGAGTGGAAGTGCCAGTATGTATATTTGTCATTTTTCATAAAATCATATAGTTGTTAAATCCACATTTCTCTTGGTGTGAGATTTGTTGTAGAATATATTAAATCGTTTCTTCTCTTTTCCGTCTGTCTAGTTTATGCGTGAGATGGCAGGAGCTTGGCAGATGACAGTAGAGCTGAAGATGGGTTTGTTTTCGGAGGCCAAAGTAGAGGCCGGCCCTCTGGCTGTCTCAGAAGAGAGTCAACCTGCACCCTGCGCACCTGATGTCATCCCTCACTTTCTCTGGATAGAGGTCAGGGACACACAGACAAAAGCACTGTTTTCTATGAGGGGAATTTTCTATTCTAGCATGCCACATACAGGGTTACACAGGGTCAGGCATATGTTTTGACATCACTGATTGTTATGGGGACTCTGATTTCTCTCCTTGAGACACAGAGCAGCTGTATGTTTGTGTTCAGGAAAGCAGGCGTCATTCTGATCATTACTATGGTAACCAAGGTCAGAGGATTGGACTGTCTCACTCCATAGACATAACAGATAGGTACATAACGTAGAAACCTCTACAGAGTCAGATAACAATGTCGGACCACTAAGGGTAAACATTCTCCACTTTGTTTTTGGTTTCTAGTCCTTTCCATCTTATAATAACTGTTAACGTTAATTGAGACTTTGGTATCCAGAGATCATGTAAACATTATGTCCATAAAATACACACACAATGCTCATGTTAAATCCACTGGGCTGTTATGTTACAGTATAAGTATATGTGTTGGAAACTATCACCTCTTTATTCCTTCTTTCTGTTCTCCCTCCAGTTTCTAGTGCAGAGGTTTGAGATAGCCAAGTACAGCAGCGCTGACCAGGTGGAGATTTTCACCGCCATTTTGCAGAGATCTCTGTCTCTGAGTGTTGGAGGGCCTAAAAGCAGCCTGAACAGACATGTTGCTGCCATTGGACCAAGATTCAGGTACCGTGTCTAATTTTTACAAAAACAACCTGGTTTAAACTAAAATGTTGTAATAATCAGCTGCAAGAAATACTGAATCCTCGACTTGATAAGACTGTTGTGTTATCACTTTGCTTTATTTCAGGCTGCTGACTCTGGGTCTGACTCTGCTGCATGCTGATGTTGTGACAAATGCCACCATCAGAAATGTTCTTCGAGAGAAGATCTATTCCACTGCTTTTGACTACTTCAGGTAGAAAACATTTGATTCTGGTTTGTTGCCAGAAAAAAAAGACTCCATTTGAGTGAAGCAGTCTTTCTGTCCACTAACCTCTCTGCCATCTCTGTCTTTGTATAGCATCACTCCCAAATTTCCCACACAAACGGATAAGAGGCTGAGAGAAGACATCAGTATAATGATCAAGTTCTATGCCAGTCTGCAGTCTGACAAGAAGTATCTGGCTGCCAGCCAGCTGGTTCCCCCAGGTACAGCACTGAGAAAGTTTCTGATGGATGAATTTCCCCCCCTTTTGTTATTTTCTGAAGTTGGTATCTGAGCCTGAGAGAGATGAATAATTGATTCGTAGGATAGTTTAATGGTATTTTCCTTTGTGTAGATCCCCAAGACATGTCGGTGAACAGCCTGTCTGTAGTGGCAGTGACAGATAGCCGGAGCAGTCTTGATGCAGCTGTGGGCCAGAGGCAGCAAGTGGCTCAGGGATGGATCAACACCTATCCTCTGTCCTCTGGGATGTCCACCATATCCAAGAAATCAGGTAAAACACACACAGGGTGTAAAGCTTAAATGAGCTGTGTTGTAATAAACCATGTGCTGCAAAGATGGTCACAGTGAAACTTTACATAGATGAACTAGGTCTTCAGTTATACAATATGTCCTCTGTCATTATGTATTACTGATGTATTGCTCACATACTGTTTCAGGATTATCTAAAAAAAGCAACAGAGGCTCTCAGCTGCACAAGTACTACATGAAACGGCGGACTCTTCTACTGGCTTTACTGGTATTTAGTTTACACTGTTTACACAACAAGTTACATCAAATTATTATTTTTCTAAATTTAAATTTCTGGACAATTATGGTGAGTCTTATTCCCTGTATGTCTGTCTCCAGGCCAGCGAAATTGAGCGCCTGACGATATGGTACAATCCGTTATCCACTCAGGAGCTTGCTATTGCTACTGAACAGTCGGTGGAGACCAGTATTGCTAACTGGAGGTCCAAATACATCAGTCTGACAGAGAAACAGTGGAAGGACAATGTCAACCTGGCCTGGAGCATAGCACCTTACCTCGCCCTGCAGTTGCCTGCAAGGTACACAGAGAAACAAAATGCATTGCATCCCAAGTTTCATCAATGTCAAACTGAAGGTGTATAACAAAGTTGTCCCATAATAATATCCCTAACAAACCAGCAAGTGTTTAAATGCCAAAATCCATAACTTTCTGCACAATATTGCCCTCTATTGTAGCAAGAAGTAAAAGAATAATGCTCCAACTACAACAATGATGGCATAGCATTCAGAGTTGCACTTGTGATTTCATCTCACAGCATTAATGCAGGCATTTTCTAGCTGAATGAAAATGTCTTAAACGGACCAGCCTATTGCATTTTATTACCATTTTAGCCTTTCATGTGGGTAATATATTCACCAGCAAATGGCTGAGTTACAGGACTGTAACTTTAAGTGATCTTATATACTTGATAGAAAATGTTTGAACAGAGACTTTATTCATTGGACATGCACCTATTCAGTTTTTTATTTGTTTTTCAGATTTAAAAACACAGAGGCTATTGTCTCTGAAGTGACCCGCCTAGTGCGAATGGATCCGGCTGCTGTGTGTGATGTCCCGGAAGCTGTTAAGGTGAGGTCATCCGCCTGCAAATGAACAGGATGGCCTGTTGTGCCTTTTTGAGTGGTTGTTTAAGTAGCTGGACTGGCTAAGTTGTTAAGCTGGACCTGGAATGACTGAAATCCTTTCTGGACCTCACTTTGCATTTGAATATACAGTATATTGAGTCATTGAGATCATCCATATCCATAGCTATAGATTAACTCTCACACTTTCATCTTAATAGGCAGGAAGCTTGCAGCACAGGTAATAATGTGCATGTATTGAGTGCTGTTGTCTCTTTTGACATTAAACATTTAAATCTTCCTCTAAGTAATTTCTTCTGTGGGTTTTTAAGTTTCCACTACTGCATGTTTGTGAAGTTGTGACAAAAGTTAAACATATGAAAACAGATTTTGTTTGTCACACAGTGTTTGTGTGGCCATGTTCTGTCACTTGAGAAATGCTGGTGTTATTGAAGTAATCTCTTTCCCTCCAGCTTCCTCTAGTCATCTTCATTTAGTTCTACCTGACTGAGCTCTTAATGAGCCCTGTACCTGTCTGAAGATGAAGCAGGGGAGGCAGAGCACGGCCTTCCCTAAAGGCCACCATAATTTAGCGTATAATCCTCCTTGACATCTCATAGTTGTTTATTCCAGTCACTTTAGAAACTAATAAACACAGCTTCCTCTGGAGGCTAGTTAGCCAACCATCAGGCTTGGGGTCGTAACCTTGCATCAGTTTGCTGTCGTATGTGATGCAGAGATATGGATCCTGTGATGCATGCTGCACATAAACTACATATTTATGTAAATGTTGGCTAAGTTGAGTGTTTTTTCTTTTTTTGTTTTGACATGTTTCTCTTCCTCTCTTTTTTTGTTTTTCTTCAGTTCCTGGTGACATGGCACACGATTGATGCCGACTCTCCAGAGCTGAGTCACATCCTGTGCTGGGCCCCAGCAGATCCCCCAACTGGACTGTCCTACTTCTCCTCCCTGTACCCTCCTCACCCCCTTACAGCCCAGTACGGGGTCAAAGTGCTCCGTTCCTTTCCTCCTGTACGTTCACATATACAGCACACACGTTTGTAATTACCATTATTTTCTCTAGTAGCATATAATATTAAACACATTCAGAACAGATTTTGCTAAAGTTGTGACAAATAGTTGATCTTAGTACCATGTTCATGGGTCTATAATGCTATACTTCAGACTAATATGCCTAATGGTGTTGTTTTAACCAAATTCAGACAGAGACAGTACAGATTAAATTTGATGACACTGACTGAAAAGCCCAAGGGATTTCCATATTATTTGCTGGGCATTCGCTCGTATAAAGTGCCACAGTTAAGACATTTCTTTTGTGTTCTCGTTTGTAAAATATTTTTTTCCACTCTTTCTAGGATGCTATTTTATTTTACATTCCTCAGATTGTCCAAGCACTTCGTTACGACAAGGTAAACTGTTTCCTGAGTCAACAAACTAATTTAAAGCCCCACATTTCTACAGATTATTATATTTTCAGATCTTTCCCTCCATTTTTTTCTTTCCTGTTACATCCTGTGATAGATGGGTTATGTGAGAGAGTACATCTTGTGGGCCGCTCAGAAGTCTCAGCTTCTGGCTCACCAGTTCA
Organism: Sciaenops ocellatus; assembly: GCA_033000465.1. Lineage (NCBI taxonomy): Eukaryota > Metazoa > Chordata > Actinopteri > Sciaenidae > Sciaenops > Sciaenops ocellatus. The sequence continues at coordinate 16,783,739 of CP136880.1, read as the reverse complement.
TCTGGAACATGAAGACTAATATATTCCTGGATGAGGAAGGAAACCAAAAAGACCGTGAGAGATTTACCCTCATTTTCTCTTTCTGACTCAACACACTCACACTTATTTACACCACAACAAACACAAGAACATATTAATGTATGTTGTAATGATCTTCTCTCTCCTGCAGCTGACATAGGTGAACTGCTGGAGCAGATGGTGGAGGAGATCACTGGCTCTCTGTCCGGACCGGCCAAAGACTTCTACCAGCGAGAGTTTGACTTCTTCAACAAGATCACGAACGTGTCAGCCATTATCAAGTATGCACACACTTTACTTGTTTTTTATTTGACTATAGCACCCATACTGTGTGGTCAGCATGTTTTAAGCCAATAATTACAGTAGCATATTCTTTAAATTACTGACGGACTTCAAACTTACATAACATTTTAGATTGATTTCCCACTGACATTTCAGTTCAGTATCAGTTTTGTTGCTTTTTTTAATATGGGGGCTTATGGAGATTCACTTGTTTTGTAGCCAGCCTCGAACCAAGTGGCTGTTTGAGGAACTACTTTCTGCTGCACATCATTTTTAATCTCGTTGTCATCAGCATCTCATCTTTTATTTTCATAATTTATTCATCATTATTCATTGTGTTTTAGCTTAATATGTATAATCACCTGAACATAGGAGTCATTTTGTTTTTGTTTCCTTAGAATAAGCCTTTTATCTACAGCTGTTGTGGGTCCTCCTCCACGGAGTCTGCCATGTTGAACTGCCATGTTTTTACAGTAGCCCAGAATGGACAAAATAAAAAGCAGCTCTACAGGGCCCACTGCGTTTTCCGCACGAAGTAGAGGGTGTGTGGAGGGTGTGTGGAGGGTGTGTGGAGGGTGTGTGGAGGGGGTTGTCTGCACTACACTGCTAGATTACTAGATCACTGCTAATAAATTCTGCACTTTGGTCCTTGAAATGCAATTTTAATTAATTATACAGTATAATACACTAGAAATATGAGGACATTAAAAGAAAAGTTTAACTTTTCTGTTAAACAGAACCTTCTACTGTAGGTAATCTTCAGGGTGTGTATGGAGTGATAACAAGTTTCCCCCTGAGCCAAGATGTTTTGTACTTTTCTCTGCCTCTTACCAATAATGATCTATTTTCTAAATCCCTTTGTGCTTCATTTATTTGGCTACTGGTTGCTGTAATGTCTCTTTGATTATGCACTGGTCTGGAAGATATTATAGCAGTGTGTACACTCTGCAGCTGATGAGAAGTTTCTAATTATTGCTCGTCCTTACAGAGTGTTTTGTCAGCCCACTAGAGGCTCACAAAATTCCCCTCGGCACTCATTACAGCACTAATTGAACTGTCCAGGGGAGAAACTTCTATTGTCCCCTGCTTCAACTCTCTATTACTCTCCACCCCAGTGATTCCCCACTGTGAATAACAGCAGAGCCCGACTGTCACTTCTAGTCTGAAGTCATTCAGTGAGATACCCTTGCATAATATTCTCAGTAAAGTCAGTCATAGACATGTGGAAACTCTGTGTGTTTTGTTTGTCTTTATCAGACCTTTTCCCAAAGGGGAGGAGAGGAAGAGGGCCTGCTTGGAAGCCATGTCACAAATCAAAGTCCAACCTGGCTGTTATCTTCCCAGTAACCCGGAGGCCATAGTTTTGGATATAGACTACAAGTCTGGGACCCCAATGCAGAGGTGGGCCTTAAAACCATCTTTTATAATGCTGGTATCAGTAAACAGAATCCTCAAAGAAATGTGAATATACACAGAAAAACATGTTTGTATCTCTTTGTGTCTCTATTTAGTGCTGCCAAAGCTCCCTACCTGGCCAAGTTCAAAGTGAGGAGATGTGGAGTCAGTGAGCTGGAAAAGGAAGGTACTGCTAATGTTAAATAAAACTAAAGTTTTATTTCTCAGGTGCGTGTACAGACAAAACAGTGTCATGACATCTCCACAGGTCTGCAGTGTCGTTCAGATTCTGTAGATGATGCGAAGAGTGAAGAGGAGGCCAAGAGAATCTGCTGGCAGGCAGCCATCTTTAAAGTGGGAGACGACTGCAGACAGGTCTTAGTGTCACACTGCTCTACTTTCACTTATTACACTGCTATCTCTCATTCATTTCTTGAGATCTTTCTTTGACGCGACTTAGTCGTTTTTGCTTGAATTCCCTCTCTTTACCATTTCATCCTATGTTGTTCACAGGACATGCTGGCTCTTCAGATCATCAGCCTGTTTAAGAACATCTTCCAGCTGGTGGGCCTGGATCTCTATGTGTTCCCTTACAGGGTGGTGGCCACAGCCCCAGGAGTAAGTTCATATAAAACCTTTCCTATCTTCCTCTATATTACTTCCTGACAGGAACTACTGAATGTTCAAAATACATTTTCCACCAAGAAATAAAAGTCCAACCTCTGGATCCCATCAGGCACGGCTGTGACGTGTTCCAGGCGTGCCACGGCTGCCTGAGCTGATTTTCTGATTGTGAAAACAAACAAAAGGGAAACAACTTTAACTACATAGCCTACTTATTCATGATAGATGCACATAAGCCAAGTAAATGATCAAATCTGAGCAAGTTAACGAAGTCTGACGGGCAAAACGCTCTGCTTTTGAAAAGCCTCTGATGGGATACAAGGCTGTGTGGAGAACAAACCGTGCCCAATGGAATCCAGTGTTAACTTTTCCCCTGTAATTAAACACTTCTCATTCTTCCCATTTCTGATGTTTCACCACAGTGTGGAGTGATTGAGTGCATCCCAGACTGCAAATCTCGCGACCAGCTGGGCCGACAGACAGACTTTGGCATGTATGACTATTTCAGGAACCAGTATGGAGATGAATCCACATTAGCGTTCCAGAAGGTAATCTCACAACCTTGTGCAGCCTTTTTTTTTTTTTTTCAATCAGTCATTTACACCTGTAAAGTTGTACCATATTTCTCAGTGCTTATATTTTGTATTTACTATGAGTTTAATCTGATGCACCGTCCAACATTTCTCTTTTCAGGCACGATACAACTTCATCCGCAGTATGGCTGCTTACAGCTTGCTGCTCTTCCTGCTGCAAATAAAAGACAGACATAATGGCAACATCATGCTGGACAGCCAGGGCCACCTCATTCATATTGGTGTGTTTATTGACTTATAGCTGTACCAAACTTAACATTGTCTAAGCTAAATTAGAAAAAGGGATCAGTATGTGTATTTCCTTCCAACAAGCCCTTCAAGACTCTACTTGCACAACTGCAAATCGCCCAGGAATTACCAATCTTTACCAAAAGGTTTTAGGTCTTTTATCCTTGACTAACTCTAATATCTAATACAATCTAAGATTAATAGAGACCAATGGTAGTGTGGAAGGGAGGAAGACTCTTTGAAAACTGTTGGTACTACATGTTGTCCTAAAATTTCAAACTGCATCCACACTTGACAGTGCAGGGTTTATAATCCTTTGTAACCAAGGCCTTTATTTTACATAATTCTTTCTGCAGCCTTTCTGTGTGATTGTATTTGTATCAATGGTGCCAGACATGCTGCAACATGATACTGGAGCATTGAATTAGAAATCCTAAGCTTGAGTGTTTGTATTTTTTCCAGATTTTGGCTTCATGTTTGAAAGTTCTCCTGGCAGAAACCTCGGCTGGGAACCGGACATAAAGCTAACCGATGAGATGGTGATGATCATGGGTGGGAAGATGGAGGCAACGCCCTTCAAGTGGTTCATGGAGATGTGCGTGAGGGGATACCTGGCTGTCAGGTGAGTATTCAGTAGTGCTAAAGCAAATGTTTACTGCACTACCAAGATGATTAGCAAGATGGTTAGCATGCAACATTAAGACAAGTTCCTCTGATGAATCAGGCCCTACATGGATGGAGTGGTCTCCTTAGTTACACTCATGCTGGACACTGGCCTCCCCTGCTTCAGAGGACAGACCATCAAATTGCTCAAGTAAGTCAGACATGTGTCTGCATGCATCAGCCAGTATGAATGAAAATAAGCAGTTTGAACGCCATTTGCTTTCTTCTGCTCATAGTGTCTTTCCCCACATTTAGGCAGCGATTCAATCCTGGTTTGAGCGAGAAAGATGCAGCTTCCTTCATCATTAAAGTAATCCAGAACTGCTTCCTCAGCAACAGGTTAGTACAAAACTTAAAGTTTGCATATTCTTCCTATGTTCTTGTTAATATTGGCTTCCAGAAAGCTTAATTCACGTTTGTCTGATTGCTCTTTTATTGTCTTACAGGAGTAGAACTTACGACATCATCCAGTATTACCAAAATCAGATCCCATACTAAACGTTTGTGCCTAAGCATGTGCATTTATTGGCTGGTACTTTATGTGTGCGTGTGTGAGTTTGCGTGTGTGCCTTTTATTAATGTTCATCATTGAAGATTGTTGCTCATGGTTTCTGCTGATTGTTGGATGTTGTTCTTTGTGTTTGTTTTAGCTTCTTGTTTCTCTCAGACCATATTTTCTTTATATTAATTGTCTATTCCCTTATTTATTTATTAAGTTTTAATGACATCAATGTTGCTATTAATTATTATTATCCTATTGCACTAGCATCTTGACTTCTGTGCACTTAGAGAAAAAACTCTTGGAATTCTGCACGTTCAGTAAATAATTAATCAGAGTTTGTGCCAATTTTAAATAATTTGTAATGTTCGTGAATGTGGATTCTTAAAGCTGTTGATTTTAGATGGGGTTTGAAATGTGATTGGATACTTGAAGTAGTTGAAGTTGACCGGATTCAGTTTTGACCAATGTGGCCTATTCTGTCATCTTGTATTTGACTGTACTACTGTGCTTCTCTTTTTAATGGACCAGTCAGATTTCTTTGATCTGTAGCATGGTACTTGTCTTTAACTCGTATTTAACAGTGGCGACTGACTGTATAGACATGGATTACACTGTCTGTGTTTTTGGGTTTCCGTATTTGCAGTTACCTCGGGAGAAACGATGCACACAGGTTCGGGGAAACACTGAGTTTTGTATATTTAGCGTTGCCAAAGGGGGAGGGAGGATGATGCACATAAATCAAACTTTTCTATTGTTTATGAAGGAAGGTAAGGCACAGCTTGAATGTTGGGCAGTTGCATGAAGTTAAGCGTTAACTACCATGTAGCCTGTGTCCAGTGTGGCTTTTGGTGACTTATTTTAGTAATCCAAAGTACTGTGCCCCATGTTCATATGGATAGCTTAAGCCTTTATGTAATGTTACTGACTGTAAAGATTTTGCCTCTCTTTGTATATTTATATCCATGACCCATTTTCTGTCTCCTTTTCTATCTTCATGCCTTTTGAATGCAAATGCATAAGATAAGAAATCAAATAAAGATCTATTAACTTAAAGAAACTGTCTTCTTCTTGCTGCATGTGTTTCATTAAATATATAAAAAAAACATGAAACCCTTAATGAAGACATCATTATACATGATGCTACCTTAAAGTGCCTGACATTGGCAATAAGAGTTAGAGTGAAATCAGTTACAATCAAGTGGGAAACAGAAAGCAGAAGTTGGCGCAGGTTTAAAGCCTGATTTGATACCATGGTGCAAAAATGTATTATTTATAAAGATGCCTTTCAAATAAATATGAACTGAGACATACACATTTGTTCTTTTTTTTTTAATTATTTTTTTTATATTTTGTGTTTGCTCTAATGGTGAAGTGCCTGGACTATAAAGTATGACATGTTTTTTTCAGTGGTGGTGAGTTTTAAATATAATAAATATTAATAACTGCTTTTTACAATAACAAAAAACAAGACCAGACCCAAAAAACAATGATATACATATTAATTCATAGCTAAAAATGTCAGCCATTAAGACAAAGAAAAGAGTAGTGTAATTCTTGTATGTTAAGTGGATTTTTAATGTAGGCCAGTGAAAATGTTATCATTACTTAATTATGTTAGCTAATACATGCTGGCAAGTTACCACAATATGAAATCTTGTGTCTCATCCACATGCTGTATTTTCTATTTACTTCCACCAGAGGGCAGCAGATAATGCCTTATTTAATGTGTTTGATGTCTTCAGGTTGCCACTTCTTATTGATTTAAAGATCACTCAGTCATAACTAGTGTGAAACCAAATTATCTACCACAATATTCCAGAAAGTAGTGCCAGGAAACACACTTGAAACTGAGCTCAGGCTGTCAGGCTCAGCTGTCAATCTGTTGTTTAATGACTTCTCACAGTTTGCTACAGAAGCCAAGAATGGCTGTGCTTACAGTTATTTTTTAAAAACGGCATTATCTCAAGATTATGAGTTAATTATTTCATTATCTAGAGATAACACAATGTCGTCATGACAATGAATTAATTTGTATCGTTATCTTGAGAAAAAAGGCTGATTTCTTGACATAGAATAATTTACAAGAAAATGACTGTACGATTAATAAGAGGGGACTTTTTTCAACCCCATTATCTCAAGTTCATGAGTTAATTTTTTCGTTATCTCGAGAAAGCAAGCTTTGTTATCTTCACATAACAAGATAATCAACCAGTTATCACAAGAAAACAAAAGGTTGTTTCCTCTTATTACTTATGTTTATCATAGATCAGGAGTCCCATGCCAGGATACACAGATATGTGGAAACCGATTTAAGCTGAAAATATCAGATAAAGGAGCACAAATTATTGCTCTGTACGTATTTATGCCCATACTTTATTTTACTATTCAAACAACCAACAATATAGACAGTTTCTTTTACCTTTTCTTTATGTCAACAAGAATTCTTCTAGTTGTATCGTACTAGACAGTAACTATCAAAGTGAGTAAATGAATATAAAAACCCTCACCTCAAATCACTCAGGAAAAACATTCTTAAAAGTTTACAAAAGGTTCACATGATATGATTTGAAACTCTTAAACAGATCTCACAGGGCAGTGTGTGTATGTCATGGTCCATTCCTATGAATCTTATGAAGTCGTTTTTTTTGTGATAAATGATCTAATTATCTTGAGAAATCACCCCTTTGTTCTCTAAAAATAATGAGATAATAAGCCTTGTTTTCTCATTTAACTTGTGATCTCAGGATTAAAAAAGATATTGCTTGGCTGTTCGTAGAGTGGTATAATAAAAAATGTATTGAAATAAGTAAGACTTAAGTAAAGTCTGACGTGCTGATCAATAATTGGTGGATAATAATAATAATAATTGGACATTTTTTGTTTTAATCAGTTGCTACAGTTCTGTACATGCTGGCACAGGATTGTTGATCTTTGATTATTATTATGATCTCATTATTTCGAGATAACCAAATAATTAACTTGTGACCTTGTGAGATAACAGCACAGACGAAAATTAGAAAGCCAGGCCATTCTCGCCTTTCGTACTTTTTAAAGTGAAAGTTGAAAAGCTCAAAATCCCCAGGTAATTTATCATAATAACTTTGTGTGTGTGTGTGTGTGTGTGTGTGTGTGTCAGCAGAGGAGAGGGTGAAGGTTCTGAGGAGAGACCCAATGCAAGTCAATATGCTGGAGGCAAAATAATAAGTAGAGATTGAGAGAGTGAGCGGAAGGGAAACATAAAGACAGAGATCCCATGACCGCACACTGGGCTGCTCTTGCTTTTAGTTCTCACAGGTGATATACGGATGATTTTGATGAAACTGATTTAAGTGAAGAAAAAAATGCTGATGGTTGTTTATGGTGGATTCTCGATACTCTATTTGGTTAATATTTCATTGCTTACAGATGTCCAGAGGGGAAACACCTTAATGTATTTTTGATGGGATCAGATCACTGACTGCCATGGCTACTCCCTGTGGTCCTGCAGGTGTACTGATCTAACCCATGTAGCTTCACACAGAGTTTCAAATTCAAGATGTGTGCATGTGTGTGTACAGCAGAATGGACATTTGCACTGGTGTGAGGTCTGAACAAGAAGTATTGCCAAAGAAAAACACATGTAATTTTAAAGCACAGCTCACAAATCATGAATTATGTTGTATGTCTAATTGGTGTCGTTCTTGTTCTTGTGTAAAGCTGTCAGGGTTAGGTATCTATGTTTCATTATTTATGACATAAGAATTAATAATTAATTACACTGGCAATAGCACAAGTTACTCATACTCACAATCATACTTTGTCATTTATAAAGGAATATTTTCTGTGTTATAGGATTAGACAAATGGGGAAAAAAGAACAATAAAAATTGACAAGAATATCTGAAACTGAAAAAGAGAAAACATCCAAGAAAAGGACAATAAACTTCAAGATCTTGAATGACGTAAAAATTTGTCTGTTCAAATCAAACCATGAGATGCAGAAAGCTTTAAAGAATTGGAAAAGTAATTAAAGCAAGTGTAACTTTTCTACCATAAATAACAGATTTTAATAATTTTGATGCTACACTGGTGTAATCCGGTGAATGGTGTTGCTGTCATTCCAACTCTGTTCTTGTACTATGTAAGTTTGTGCTCCGGGTACGATCACCTACGAGAAACGTGTAACAATTGACGACACTAAGTCACACACCACCAACTATTTCACTCATTTTGGTGAAGCTGAATCATATTTTATGGAGAAAATGTTTGCTGGTTTTCCCTCTGATGTCCTGTTGACGGACAGTATAGTAAACTGCTGTGAACCATAGCTGCTGTTAGCTAATGTTAGCTCAGTTTGTTAGCCAGGCTGTCTGTACTGTGAGCTCAGAGCACCAGGGGGTTTGGGACAGACTGTTAGTTGTTGGCGAGAACTTTGTGAAACAAAAGGCTGAAAGACAGATGCCGAGCTGGTCTTCTTACTGTTTTAATTGTAATTGTTATAATTGTAATTAATATCATCTGGCTGCTATATCTTGTGTTTTTGCACTTGCTTGATGTTTGGCTGTTAGCAAAGTTGTCAACTCATGTAATATAACTCAAGTAATATATTCATAACAAATATATGTGTACAGCTGTCCATATTTACGACATTGCACTTTGAAACTTGGGGCACCAGTTTGGCAAATACCAATTTCTATGCAATGTTGCTTTAATTTTCTGGATTTCACACTACATGCAAAGACATATGGATACAATGTGAAGCGCAGTGTGTTAATGCAGGTCGTGTGTGTTTGTCTTTGTGTGGTATATGCATGTGGGATGTGGGTGGTGGTGGATTGGTATTTGAATTGTTTGCACATGTGAGTGATGCATACTGAGGTTGTTTGTATTAGCTCATGCATGAATCGTGTAATTGGGTAGAACCAACTAAATCAAAACTCTCTCCTCCTCTTTCTTTTTGTCTCTCTCTTGCTCTCTCTGTACAAACATATACTGTAGCTCCATATATCCTAGTTCATCACATGTGTTAAACTGCAGGGCATCTTGTGACACCTTCATGCTTCTTGAACTAGTGTCGCCACTGTGCTGTATGCCAGCCATGTGCTGTGCAATAATTAACTCTTCTCTGAGTCGTTCCGGCCATTAAAGCTGTAAGGAGTGAAGTTGAGTAGAAAGGGCTATTTGTCCAAAGCCCAGAGCAGACAGTCAGGCCTATTGATGAGATGCTGAAGCTAATCAGGAATAGTGGCCGCCGTGCCCTGAATAGCAGCGTTGATGTGGTGTTTTTTAGTGGGAAAAGGGAAACGAGTGCCACACAGAAATCAGGCTGTCCCCCTCGTCACCGCTGCCATAGTCAGAGCTTTTTATTTTCACATCACTGGGGCATCCAATAAAACTGAGTCTTGACTGTAGTGTCTCTGGCTTAGTTTGAACACTATCTGAAGTGCTTCTTGTAATGTAGCCATGACTACAAAGGAGATTTAATAATGTTGATTTTGTTTTATAGAGATTGCTTACCATTATTGCTGATTTACCAGAGCCTGACAAATGCATGGATGCTTCTCTTCTATCTCTGTGTGCAGTTTAAAAGCATACCATACCATCCCATACCACCAACCATTATGTTAGCGTCGCTTATCACAAAAAATGGATGTCATACAGTGATACAGCTGAATCACACTAAACTGAACATTATAACCTTGATGAAGGGAAGATGTATTGTTTTGACTAGTTTTAGCTAGGTGTACCTAATAAACTGGTAACTGAGTGTAAATTGGTCAAAGAGAGAAACAATTAACGCTTTCACTAGTGCCATTTTTGTCTGATGGCTGTGTGTGGCAGTTTGCATGAAACAGTAGGGCGTTGGTGGGGTCAGCCTCTCCTCTGCAGTGTTTCCACTGTTGATCAGTTGTGTTATCTGATGTGTTGCTGTGATGACTTAAGGGAGGGGTTGGTGCCACAGGCTTAACCAACATACACTTACTGTTTACCTGCGAGCTAAAGGCCACTGGGAGACAAACACATTTAAACACACAAATGTATGCACACTCAAACAAAAGACATGTACAAGTACTGTTCATCTCAACAGTAAGGCTAAATCCATCATAATGATATATTTCACTGTATTCAGTACAATTTGCCATATTAGCATTACAAATCAATGCTTTATAACGCCTCTCTATGAAAGGACTTTCCCAAAACTCGCTTAAAGGGCCTGTCAAGACACACACTGGGGCCAAAACTCTTTCTTTTTTCCTTTCTTTCTGCCTTTTTCTCTGTGTTTCTTGTTGCCCACGTGTTATACTCTATTGGGCCGGGCTGCTGAATGGGCCCTAGTGTTCGCCCTCTCCTTATCATGTGACCTTTGATCTGTTTGGACAGCGTGACCAACAGGGGCTGTGAGGAGAAGAGACACCCGAGTCAGAGCAGAGGAAACCCAGCACAATTCAATTGTAAAGGCACTAAATGAAATGCAGGCATGTAATAAGCGTCAAGTGCACATTTATGTGGTTAAAATGAAAATATGATACAGCATTTGTAATACCCTTTCAGGGCTTCACTGTGTCCCTTCTAAACTCTTGACCTCAAAATATTGATTCATGACTCATAAATCACAATCACTTTGGGCATTTAGAAGAAGTCACTGCTCTTGGGTGTACAGTGTAGGTTCAAAATAGCATATTTAGCCTTTGCCCTGTTAATTCTTTGTTGTCCCTCCCTCCCTGTTGCCTCTCCTGCCCGTCACTGCCCGGTTCTGCTTCTTCCCTCTTGACTTACTTTAACACTCCAACAACAGTTTAGCATCCAGATTCATGTCAGCCATGCTAGATTAGAAAAACAGAATTGAATAGATAGCATTTAAATTGGAAAACAATTAGTTCTGAATTTTGCAAGGCTAAAAAGTGACTGTAGTGACTTGTATCCAAGCTTTTTATTATACTCCTTACTTTAATAAGCATTTTATTATTCCCTTTAATGCTTGTGTTGTAAAAAGTTGTGTCTTTTTCTAATACATTACTGCTCTTTTTCTCCATTTTTCTGGAACACTTAACTGTGAAATGCACATTTAATATTTTCATTCAGTCAACAAGAAAAGACAAATAAACCAAGACAAGCAGAATTAATCAGAATCACACAACATTTCTCCAAACATTAAAACAGGATTTGGTTTGGTTTTCCCACAGTTTACAGGCTGGCACCAGTCTGACGATGTGAAACCATGCAGTTGTGTGTTTCCCCAGCAGAGGGCTGAAGTAACACCAAATTATTGGAACATCAGCACAGAAACAACAAATACCAAACAGGATAGAGGATCTCTGTATGAAATGTGCAAGACTTCTCTAAAACACTCTCCCACTTTCTTTCCCAGTTTAATTAAATGTTTCTTTTAATGATTAAAACTAATTTCCATATTAAATAACAACTACAGATTTTATTTTTCACTTTAAGCTGAAAATTAGTGATTTTCTTCCTAAATCATACCTCAGTTTTACCCGTGGACCCAAATCAGGTTTATTAAGCACTGTCCATAGCAACCAAGCGACAACAAAAAGTCTCTGCCACTCTCTCAACCGCCATGGCCACTGTTGCCACGGAGACCCATTCAGATGCCCGGTGGTGACCTCTGACCTGAGGGGAGGCTGGTGAATGTAGCTGAAAGGGGCGGCTGGGCCGGGGCATCTGGGGTATCATCTGGCGCCTAACAAAGCCCCTCGCCAGCTGGGGAGGAGGGCAGGAGATAGAGAGAGAGAGAGAGAGAGAGAGGGAGCTGGAGGAAGGGGCACAGAGGACAGGGGAGTGGAGAGAGAGAGAGAGCACCCTTTTCTTCTTGCCCTCTTCAGAGAGAGTGGCCATTGACACTCTGCATCTCATTAAAATCCGTGCACCCACCCACCCCTCCTTTGCCTCCCCTCCTTCTCTCTCTCTCTGGAGCACAGGGCCCAAGCAGCTGCTTGTCCCACTCTGGCCATTCAAGCTCAAGTGCAGTCCACTGCAGGATAGAGAAGAAAGGCAGACAGAGAGAAGGTTGGGAGTTGGGGGAGAATGACGGGGGTGGGAAGGGTGGAAGAGCCTTGGACATATGCCACCACCACTGGGAATGGAAAGGCTGCAGGGAGAAAGACGTCGTTGTTATATTTTAAAATTGTCTTTTCTTTTGTTTAAAGACCTTTTTAAAGTTAAAAATAAAAACCAAATTATGCTAATTAGAAAGGCTTAGTGCACAGATTCAAACTTTTTTCCATTTATGTATAATCTCATTAAACACTGCATGCATACTGTATGAGTTCATAGCCCTCCTTCCTTGTTGAACAATAAAAAAGAAGACGAATATCAGGCACAGCATGCATCCTGAGTTAGATCATTTTTTGTGCGTTTTTGAAAGATGTAAGCGAGTCCAAGAGTGATGTGATGTCACCACGGCGCCAGACACGGCCTCATCCATGTGTAGATGGACAGCAGCATAAAACATGCAAACAGCTGCCGGGTGGCAACACGCGTAATCACAGACAGCAAACAATGACACGCACACCCGTCCACCTCCCAGAGTCCCTCTGGTGTCCCTACACCCCCAAAGGACATTGTGGATATGCACAGGGCTCTCTGAGGGTCATGGTCATGCAGTGTGTTTCTGTGTATGTGTGTGTGTGTGGGTGTGTGTGTGTGTGTGTGTGTGAAGCCAAGAGAGCACAGCAGGACTGCTGTCAGAACAGAAAATCTGCCATGGGGTGCAAAAGGTGGGGGATCTGTAATAAGGGAGGGGAGAAATGACTAATATGAGGGGTGGGGCTTAAACGGGTGGGTGCTATGCTAATGAGATGGCACACCACAGGTACTGGAAAGTAAAGTATAAACACAGCTGTAATTACTCAAAGAAATATGACATGCTTGCATGTTCAAACGTCACAGTGTTCATTTGCACATACAAACACACTTCAGGCATGTGATTGTTTAAGGAATAAATATGGAGCTGATAGATGGCAAACAACATGTATCACATGTCTGGAGATATCAGCCTCAACTCTCCTTCCTCTGTTTTTCACTCTTCACAAATTAGTTTGGATTCCTAAATTCAAGGGTACAGCGATGGAGCCCCTTGTCCCCCACCTCTTTTCCCTCTCTCTGTCATCTCCACTGATGAATGGGGCTTTGCGTGTGGATTTTAATTACTGCTCTGTCGAGGTGGGAATTGGCCATGCATTAAATTGGAATGAGACACATTTTTCCCCACAGCAGGGGAGGGAGGAGAATGGAGGGTAAAAGGAGAAACTGGTTACTGTATATTAATTGAACCATCCAATGGCACAAAGTTCTCACATAACTGTGTAAGGCTGACAAAAAAGGGAGCTTGAGGAGGAGAAGTGCACGTCTCTACATGCAGGAAAACTACAGATGAGTTATGGAAGTTTTAAAAAGACATAATCTGTCTACTGACATATTTTTCACTGATCTTAAACATGATTTGTTTTAGGAGTGTTGGATTCGTCTCCTTGGATTGCGGGAATTCATTTAGCCAATCTACTGTAAGTGGAGGAAGCTGCAGAGGCAGAGAGGCACTGCAGAGCTCCTGCGTGGTTGGCAAGGGCATATGCAGTTATGATCAAGGTCTATCTGTGTCAATTACCTCTGATTAAAAAGGACATTACACAGGTCAGATTCTATTTGCAGTCTGCTGGTGCAGCTTAGCAGCATCAAAGAAAATTGAGCTTTGAATCCATTCACACACACATACACAGGAAGGCTCATATTGCAGGTGTGGTGTTCAGTGGACCAAGGAAAGCACTAGTGGTCTATTTTGTCTGTTTTTTTTTTTCCAATTTCAGGAAGTGAAAAAAGAGTCAGTATCACTTTTCTTGACCTCAAACAGCACAGAAAGCAAAAATTGGGAACCTATAGCCATATCAATGATACCAGATTTCACAGTATGACTCATGAAACACATGAGAGGTGGCTAGAAAATAGTAGGTAGGTTAAATATATCTAAATCACCTCCTTAGTTTAATTCAAGTGGTACTATTAGCAGTGATCAATAACCATCTGAGCTATTTGACATGTTCATGTCAACTTTATAAGTTGATGAGGATGTCTTGGATGCTCCATTAAACAACTGACTGGTGGTCTGACATTTTTTGCTGCTCTCTCAGGACTCTATCCAGGAACAATGGTGATTTTATTGTAATATCTCTGGTGGAAAAAAAATCTGTTGTGCTCTAAAAAAGCTCTTCTATTCCAGTCTTCATCCAGAGGAAGTGACTCAAATAGTCAGTGGTAGATTAAGGGATGCTGAAGGCTGCAAAGGATTCACTGGTTGTGGTCTCCAAATCCAGTCATAAAAAAAGCATACACTTTCTTTTGCATATTATATTTCATTTTTCTGCCTTATTCTGTAAAGAGAGCCCCCTAGATCTTTACACCGGACCTTTTTAAAAGGAACTTCTCTATAAATAGAATTGACAACACCAAACGTGACGCCTGTCAATTAGATATTGGGTATACGAAACTTAATAAGATCACAGCAGAAGACTTTGAAGTGCACGTTTCCTCAGTGTTTGCCTTCATGACAATCTATATGGCTCTGTAGTTGCCGAAAAATGATTGAGCTGAGTGTAAAACTTAATATTGATCACATTTTCTGTCAATTATTTACTGTCTCTTGATAAGAATGTGTCCTAAAGTGTCCCCTAGTCAGAGTCTGTGTCCCCTCCCCGCTTTGACTTGAGCTCAGCTGTTGTTAGGGGATTCATAAAGTTTCTTGTGAAGATGAGCGTGTCCAGCTGCTTGTGGTTCTAGGGCAAATGCAGCCATCATATGATTTGATTGGAGTTTGCAGAGGTCAACACATGGTCATTTGTAGTCAGCTGACAGGCTAAGCCTCTCTGACCAGATAACAGACCAGACGGGCAAAGGACGAGGAAGCATGACATGGCAAACAACACATGACCCTGACAAATATCTTTGTTTATTTGTCCGTGTTTGCCGTTTTATTCTCTCAGACTCTTGCTGCCACTCTCATTTGAAGTGCGTTGCGCTCAGCTCTCATCAACCAAGCACCTTTCTCTCAGTATTGAGGCAGAGTGCACAGATTTTTTTTCTTTATGAATAATTGATTTCTTCTGTATCTGATCTGTAGCACTCATTCCTTAAGAGTCTTGAGTTTAACAGTAGTAAGGAAGTCATTTTAAACTTTTATCCTTTTTCTCTTTGGATTACTCCCATTTTCTAAAAAACTATTACTTCTCAAGTATTTGTTGTTGCAGACTTCTTTGTTATAAAATCTTTATTATATCTTTATTATAAAATCCCAACCAGAAACCAGAAAAATTGAGAGCAAAAGTAAAACAATTTAAGTCAGTTCTTAGATATCTCAGATCCACAAATGTGCAGCAATGTGCAATGCTTGATTATTTAGCTGAAAACAATTATACATGTCTCCTGAATTGCCATCTTTTCTCTCTTAAGCATGTGTTTAAATAAATGTAGATCAGATCAACTTTAAATTAAATTAAGTAGTCAGAATCTGATTACTATATTTTATAATAACTGTGATGGAGAGCAGTTTTCAAACTTACTTTAATCTTGTTAAAGTAATTTGCTCCATCAGCCTTCTTATCCTATCAACTCAGCTTTAATCCTCAGATTGTAAAAGGAATACACAGCCACTGAGACATTTATTCTTTCCTCCATACAATCAACTTTTTCCACTACCTTTCCTTTCCCTCTGCTACCACTTTTCCCTCCCTTTCTCCTTCCTCTTCAACTCCTCTTTTTCCCACTGCCTCTTATCTCCCTCCTGCTTCTCCTTCTCTTCCTCCGTCTGTTAATGGGCCGTTGGCAGCGAGCCAGGGGAAGCCTTGCTCTGCAGGTCTTCCCTCCTTGGCAGAGATCCCAGTGTGTTTGTGTGTGCGTGTGTGTGTGTGTGTGTGTGTGTGTGTGTGTGTGTGTGTGTGTGTGTGTGGTGCAGAGCTCTCTCATAATAACTGCCATTCAGCACCTTGCCGGAGTGTGTCCGTGTTTACACGAGAGGGGTCAGGGAGCAGGCAACAACTCTGTCTCTCTCTTTCACTTCAAGGAAGAAACATGTGCGACAGAAAGAGGTTGAAAAGTTCTGTTCTGTACCAAAGGCGACTTTATTAATTTTGTCAAATACACTGTACCAGTGTTTAATGAACTGTTACCACACTCATGGAAAATTTTAATTTCTGATTGGTAGGTGGCATGATGATCATATAATTGGACACCTCAATCGTAATCACACTGTAAATCAGCAAGGTATATCATCTGTGGTCGTAGGCCAATTTTAATTTTGCCCTTAGATTAGTTTCATGTTTCATGTTTCCAAGCTAATAGTCAGTGACACCTGCTGACCAGCAGTACCAAGTGACAAAGAAAAAAAGAGCAAACATAGCTGATAGTTTGTGGTTTTATAATGATGTTGTAATGAAAAGAAAGACTTTTTAGAGACTGCAGCAGCTTGCTGGAAATATACAAATATATCAGTGAAGACATTACCAGACATTTTTGTTTGCTTATGGAAACTGAGCGTGACTGAAGTCAGACAGCATGTCAGCTCTGCCACAGGTGTGTTGAGATTTTATGCTACCAGGGGACTTTTTGTATTGTTGCACTCTTTGTTAAATTTCCCTGATAAAATGTTCTTTCAGTTGATAAAAGCTAAACATTTTCTGCTGTAGTGAATGCAGTTAGCCATGTTTGTAGTCTTAATTAACCCAGAATTCATGTCAGATTTCATGTCAAGTCTGATTTAAGACAGTCAAGAACAGCTTTGTGCAACAGATACATTTAGAGGTCTGTCTGAATTCTGAAACAGGTTTTACACAAAACACCAGAAGAACCAAACTTTTTTATTTAATTTTATTTTTTTAGGAGAAAACAAAGTCAAACTGTAAAATTATGACCCAAACTATCTGTTACAAACATCAGTTTACAGTGCTACTGTCTATTAACACAGTTTACAGACCAGTTTAGCTTTGACCAGCCATACTTAGCTGTGCACACATACACTGTTTATGTGCAATAAGGGATTATGACCACTTTCAGTTTTATCTCCAAATAAGACTTAAAGAATAATTTGTTGTAATTAACAATTTGGACACAGAATATGTCTTTGCCTAGTCGATGGTCTTGAAAATTCACTCTCTATTAATATCACTGTGCTGATGAAAGACATACTTGCCATGCAATCTAATATATGTTATGTTATTGTTTCTAAATGCAGCATTTGAAGCAGTTCAGCATATTTGATGAGAGTGATGTACTTGCATGATGCAATTTTTGGGTTGTTTCCTCATGGTTGAATGTATTGTGAGTTGCTTTGGCTAAAAGTGTCAGCTAAATAAATGTAAATTATTTTCAGATGTAATATGACCTTGTTGTCATTCATGACTTAATTTAGCAGGGTATGCCCAGAAGCATGCTGACAAACCTGAACTACAGCTTTTATATAACAGCACTAGTATATATTTGAAGAAAGTTGATCTCATCTGGTGATGGTTTTTGTGGGGGACATAAACACATACCTACAGCTTCGAGATCAATAAACTGTGCCACTGAGCTGCATATGCAAAAACACATACAAACAATCTTTAGCTGCATTCATGAGAAGCTTTCACCAGGGCAACCTGTATCACAGGTTTCAATGTACAGCCTCCTTTGCTCCCATTGCCAGGTAATATAAGGAAGTAATTATCTTTGCAGTAAAGACTCCCCTGGCATGGAGGAATGTTCTCTCGCTCTCCCTCGTTCTGTCTGTTTTCTCTCTGTAATCTGTTATTCTTTTTTTTGTCTCTCTCTAATTGCTACCCTCTGCACTTCCCCCTGAGGGCCTGAGAGCCATTCCCTTTATATTTGCATGTTAGGAGTGGGTGTGTGAGCATTTCAACTGTCTGTTTGAATCTCAAATAGCCCAGGGATACACTACTCATCACTGAATGGCAATTTTGCTTCTCAGAAGAAATGATGAAACACCTTCAACTGTGACACATACTACCTTTGGGGCTGTCCAAACACAATTACCATTTAACAATGTTCATGATCCTGGTAACTGACATTAGTGTGTGTTTTTATTAACTGCTGCAGATCCAGTGGCATTTCTTCTACTGATTCATGCCAATAGGTGTGTCTACATGTAGGTCTGAGCAAACATGCATTTATAGTGAGAAGAACATTTACATGTTGCGTGTGAGTGAGACACATGGACAGACAGACAGATACATGGAAAAAAGGAGAGACAGACAGAAATTCAAATAGAAACATACTGTACATATGCACACAGCTTGTTTGATCTATACTACCAGCATGCACTCCCCTGGAGGTGGATTTGCAGATATGAAAGAAGTAACATGATTGTTATCAAATGAAAAAGTTACATACAATAGACTAGCTGTGGGTTTTTATTAGTTGTAATGTCATTTAATATGAATTATTCACAACAAATCACATTTAGTTTGATTTAGTTACAAACACTGCAAGGGGACAGCTCCTGCTGTGACACAAGTACCTTACAGGCTGAGAACATGTGACCCATAAAGTGAACTTCAAATGACGTGCCTTTTCTTTCCCAACAGACCTCACTTATTTATTTAACTGTTCAGTAGAAAATATGGCCACAGGACATTTATGAGAAACAGAAATGTTTGTTTAAACTGTTTTTTATTGTAAAGAATAACCTCAAACCACACATGAGCACAAAGTGGGGTGATATGGGAGAATAAGTAATGTGTTGAGGAGCATCCTTTGTTCAGATATTTTCATTTAATTCAATTTTTTTTGCCACATAAATCAACATTCTACATTTTTTTCCATAGCTGGGTTTTGAACCTACAATGATAGGTCAGCAGACTACACATTGCACCAAGGAAGCTAATGCCTGGCACAGAGATGTAGACCTGAAACGTGTTATTTTCCTTGTTGATTAACCTGCTCATCATATTATAAATAAAAAATTGGAAAACTTGTCCTTTATAATTTCTAAGAGCCAAAGATGATGTCTTCAAATTGAAAAAGCTGTTTGGAATTGATTATTATATCAGCTGTACATATGTTAAATTAAGTAAATAAATATGTAGGTGGGGAGGTCTAAGCTCTAAGATACACTGTCACCTCACACCCTCACACGTATGAGCCTGATCTTGAGTCTTGTGAAAGCATGAAGTTGTGTCAAACCTCAACAATCAGAATAGTATTACCATGTGTCAACCATGAGCAAAGCAGCAACTATCAACCTGCAGCTGCTGACTATGATATACCAGTGCTAAACACGGAGCCAACACATCTCCATGCAAAACACTGCACAAATTTACATTTCTTGAAGGGAATGTTAACCTAGGTTTTACACTCAGCTTTATCTTTTTTTGCCAACAACAGAGCCACCCAGATTGTTGTGAAGGCAACCTTCCGCTGTGATCCAATAAAGTTTTGGATGTTGGTGTTTATAGAAAACTTCCTTTTAAAGGTCCAGTGTGTATGTTTTAGGGGGTTCTATTACACAAGATTGCATATAAAAAATTGAATATAATATTCCTAACTTTGTTTTCACTAGTGTATAATCACTTGAAAATAAGACTCATTGTGGTTCTGTTGGGTTGAAATCTGCAACTAAATCCTGCAAACTGCTCTAATCGGTGCTCTACAAATTAATTAGGGTTAGGGTTCAGGAGATCAGGAGAAGTGCTGGCCTTTACACTTGTTTTATAAACTACCCTCTGCCTCCCAATAATTCTGACTCTTACTTTAACCTTCTTTTACACAGGTGGCATTTAGTTCTCAGTGCGGCCAAAGCATCAACAATCTGCTTATACCAGCTGGGTCAATTGAACCTAATGAGATCAAGGAAGGGTGATCCAATGCTTTGAGCTTGAGATAACACCAACACTTTATATTTGAATATGTACATACAACACAGACTAATCTGCCCTCTAATATTTGTGTTTGTATTATATTTAATTACATTTGTATTTGTTTCAGACATATGATACAATGTGATGAAAGGTAAAAATCAGTTGATTAATGTTTTGAATAAATAATTGTAAATAGACAGTGTGGCCATTGACCAGGGGGTATTAGATAAGGTCTAAAACACTCGTCTCTTCTTTTTCCTTTATTGTTTTTCAAGAAACGGCAGCATTGAGCTTAGAACTGATTTAGTTGGTTTAATTCTCCAAGCAGATTAGGATGCCTACTGCATGCTTGCAGGGGATTGGGCACACAAGCACAGAGTCCAACAATACAGCAAGACAGATTACCTATTCGCAGTGGCATACAGCAGACCACAGCTACAGGAAAGACTTATTACTGCTGGTTCTTCCTCTTACGGTCTTACATTTAAAACCACTCAGGCATCCATAACCACACATGATGTAACTCTTTCCAGACATGCAACACATGCACACATACAAAAGTTAACATGCTAGCACCCATACCAACAGGAACACATCCTGCACACGCCAGTACACTGAGCCTAATCACCTGGTGTTGATCTTCTCTGTTTGTACAGAGGTCATATAACATTCTTAACAATACATAGTATTATCTGCAAAAACAACTACATGAGCATTCACATGTAACAAGGCATGTTTTCATCTCAGAGATAATCTGCTCTGTGTGTAATGCTAATTTAAAATAGAAATGGCAACAACAAGTTATGTTATCTCAGTCCTATATTTCTGCGGCAATTTTTAAAATCTGCTTTACTTACTCCTGGTTTCCTCTATTTTCTAAAATGCATGTAAGCAACCCTCCGTTTCGTTCAGCTGTGGGTTATATATGCATAAGGTGTAAACAGCAGTGAGAGAGAGTAATAAGATGGCATGTATGATTTCTTCCTTTATGACTGTTGAATACATGCATAAAATCATCAAAAAGAACACAGACAGACAAACAAAGAAAAAAGGCTCAGAAACACTTTTTTTTTTTTTTACAATATTAGAATATTTTCATCTTCAGTGGATATGTATGTGTGTTCCCCCAATACTTGTCTTTTAATCCCTCTCAGTAACGATCTATAAGTGAACATTTTATATATTTTAATAACACTTCTCAAGTAAATAAGTAAATAATCAAGTAAATAAAAATAAAATAGTAGTAGTAAAATAAACATTATGCTAAAACTGCAGTTATAACACAATAGTTTCATTTAATAACATTATAGCACTGATGTTTTATCTTCTGTTATAAACATGCAAACAGAAACATCATGACAAGTACATAATAATTCCCACCTGTAATAAATGCTTACAACAAAGCAATAAGAGATTTTTATGTAGCAGCATGGCTTTAGCCACGCTGGGAAATTTTGAGGACATGAGTTTGTTAAACGTTTGGCTACATTTAGTAAACATTTTTATTATTTAAAGATAGGATTGTAGGACTTAGTGGCATCTGGCAGTGAAGCTGCAGATTGCAACCAAAAGTGAGAAAGGCGCTGTCTAGGCGCAGTGTTTGGCAGAGCAACATGTTGGACTCTTTTATTTTAAGGTAACAACTATACTCATTATCAGGTGATTATACATACATACAATGAAAACATACTTATGAACACTGCCAGGATTCAACTCTGGTGATGGTACACTGAATAATCTCTTTATTTATTAACAAAAGCAATACATTTCAAATACATTGAGTCTAAAAATACTAAAATTAGCTCATGAAATACTTATGTAAGGTTTATAAAATGCAAACTAGATTGCTAAACTCCCGAAGTTGAGGTCGACCACGACTTCAGTGCCCTCAATGGTAGCCTGTGAGCAACTATTCATTTGAACTATGTGGAATAGAAAAACACATGACTGAGCATTTCTCATGTGATCCATCCCCATCTGCTCTGCTGAGGCAAAAGTAAACACACAGCTGTTGGCCATGTTTCCCTCCATTATTCCCAAGACTGTTGTTTCCTACCAGAGCTACAACACTATAGTGTTATAGCAGTATGCACTGTCCTATAAAAAATTGACTGCAAAAACTTGAATTCAAGTCATACATGGACACACAAAAGGTGCTGGTGCTGTACTGGTGAAAGCTCTACCTACATGTCCACATAGAGCAGGTCTGACCCAGTCTAAGGGCTCAGAGTCCCAGAGGGCCAGCGAGGGTCTCAGGGCCCCTGTGGTAGAGAATAGCTAGGTGATCTATATTCATTGGCTAGCTTTGGCGAGGCCTGCTGTCATGGCCTCCCTACCCCCCATGGCAGACCAGACCAGGGACTTGTGTGTGTGTGTGTGTGTGTGTGTGTGTGTGTGTGTGTGTGTGTGTGTGTGTGTGTGTGCATGTTCCTCATGGCACTAATGCAGTCTGACAGAGATGAATGGAGTTGGACCACACGGTTTTCAGCAACGAGGAGTCCAGAGAGCAGAGGAAGTTATCTGCATAAAAAGGCGAAGAGAGAAGAAATGGAGAACATGTAGGTGAGGAGAGAAAAAAGGGGGAGAGAGGAGAGACTGCAGGGGTGAGGAGAGAGATGGAGGGAGAGAAGGAAAGGAAAGACTAGTGGGGGGAGGATGCAGGTGTTCAACTGGGCCTAGAGAGAAGAGGGGAGGGAGAAGCGGAAGCATGATCCACTCTTTATTGGCATCTGCATTGGAGGTGAGGATGGAGGAGATCGTTAAGGTATGAGGATGGTAAAGACAAAAGAATGATGATGCTGAAAGAAAGTGAGGAAAAGGGAGGAGAAAAGATGCACATGGAGGGAGGAGAGATGGTGATGGGCAGGAGAGGGTTTTGCAGAAGACGAAGGAGGCAAAAACAGGGGAGAGGGTGAGCTGGGAGAATGGTTTGAGAAATGGATGCTGGTCCCATTAATGTTAATCAAACAGCCCTGACAGATCCTAATGAAGGTTTCATAAGAAGGGTTATTCATGATTTCTCCTGGTGCTCTCAGTGTCACATATCCACACTAGGGCTGGAGCAATAAGAGCCGAAGTGTTCATTGTTGCCCATTACTTAATTAGATTGTTCCCTCAATTAATTTTTTTCCTACAGAAAGGGTGATTATAAAATAAATACAAAAAAGGAAAAAGTGCTTGCTGGCCTGCTGATAAAAGGAGGCCTGTTTCAGCTCAGGGTCCTTTTAAAATCTGATTACAGCTGAAATAAGCTTGTAGGTTTGTCGCCATACACGCCATGGCACAAGTATGAAACAACAAGTGTGAGCTATATTTTTAAATGTCAGGGATCTAGGCAGCCTATCAAATTAAAAGGCTTCTTTAGTACAAGATCTTTGTCTTTCTGATGCTTTACTACAATTTGTTAGAAAAGACTAACCCGGTTAAATTCTAAAGCACAAGGTTAAAGAAAAGATACGCAGGTTTAAAAGTAAAAGCGTAGCAGATGGTTTCGTCCATGTCTTGTCAGATTATATTTTATATTCATATTGTTTTTTTTTTTGGCATTGATTGTTAATGTATCTGTTAGCAATTAACGTAACTAAAGCTTGTTTTAAAGATGTTAATGTTGACTGGAGTTTGGTGAGTTTGTTTCATTCCGTTCATTTATTGTCTCAGCTGATAAACACACAAAGACACTCATCAGATGGTTGGTAAATAATAATACTGACTGATGAAACACTGGCAGTCAAATTTGCATGGATAATGCCAGGTGAAAATATGCTGTCTAACCAGACCTCAAAACTGGCTAAAACAGAGTAGTAATTAAACTTTGAAATGTTTTTTTTTTATACTTAGTAGATTATTTGTCTTTTGTTGACTGTTACATTGTGTAAAATGTGGGTAGTTTCAGGCTTATTGAATGATGGGACCTTATGATGGTCATGGCTAGCTAGAGCATCTATTAGAGGTGATTATCCAGGATGTAATGTGCAGCTAACACTGATGAAAGGAACAGCTTGGATCTATACTGTACAGTGAATGCGTGTCTATTGGGCAGTGTTTATTCAGAAATCTGGTAGACCAACTCTCATACCTGTTATAGTCATGATAATGACTGTTTTGCAGAGGACCTGCACACATACAGCAATTCTTTCCCTTTCTACAGGGTGTCTAAGGTGGCAGCAATGATATGTTTATGTACCATAGGCACCATGCTGGCTCCCATTATGGACCCTGGGTCCTCTCACCTCCCTCCTCCGCTCGCCACGATTAACAGCACTCTCTTGTCAGACTAATGAACATGCCAGAAAGCAGGGAAAGAGAAAAAGCATGAGGAAAAAGAGAGAGGGGGTGGTTATGAAAGAGGTGGAATGAGAGGGAGATTGTGAGATACAATAAAGGATATTAATAAGGGAATGAAGTGAAAGGGTACAGGGGAAAAAAAGAGGAGGCTACAGAGAAAAAGACGCGATCAGAGAGGATGTCATTCTACACAGTCAGCCATCAGATATTGTAGCTATCGGGTTTTATTATGACAGCAGGACTGGTGAAAGTGCCCTTTTGAATACCTCTATAGTTAATAAAACATAATATAGTGCCCTCTATGATGCCTTTCCAGTGGAGAAAAAACAAAAAACATAGTTTTTTGCAGAAAATGAGCAGGCCACTAAATTACTAAATAGTTAACAGTTCCCTGTATGTTTTTATTACAGAAGTGTAGTAGTTATGCTTGAAATCTTAACCAGGGTTTGTTTTATTTTTTCTGTGTCTGCTACTAGTCAGCAGGGCGAATCAGTGACCCACAAACACTGTATGTATCTGTACCACAGGAGTGGACACACTGCTAAAGGATGTAAAAAGGGAAATAAACATAAAATTTACATCACACCTTTTGTTTTGCCTGACTGATTGTATTTTTTTTCCTGCAAAGACACAATTAAATAAGACTAAACAACAGTGGGCTGACTATCATGATTTCACAGCTGAACGAAACTCCAACAGATTTCCTTCTTATTCTGTTTCAGGCTTTGTGGTTAAAAGCGCACCTCTTTATTCTACTTTAGTACAAAGGAATACATTTTCTACAAGTCACATGAGCAACTTCAAAGCACCCATGATAAGATGGTTTGTTAGTAATTTGTTTGCCTGTTTTACTGCATTATAAAAAGAAAATGAAGCATGTTAGTTTAGTGCCTTCATATGCTGATGTGTTGATTTATCTGGTCTTATTGTTTCTGTTTGTTGTATGTTGCAGCACTACAGTGTAAAGAAGGCATTAGACTTAATTGTTTTTCAATCACCAATGAATAGAATTCCTGCAGAGCAGAAATTTATAATGTATTTTTGAGCTTGATTTTTCTATTTCCTGTATAAGCACTTTCTGTTTAGACCTGTAGATGAATTTCCCTGAAACCCATTTTCCTCTAACAATGTAGGGTATACTCCTTTACATACTGGATACTTCTGTGATTTCTGAGAATTTTAAAAAGCTGCAGAAATATCATAATTTGCTGGTAAATGTTGGATGGGAATGGGCTCGTTCCAGCTTTCAGGCTGCTTTGTATACACAGACACAGCTGCACAATGCAGCTGCAGTCAGTCCTTAGTGAAACTGTGATGACAAGATTATTAAATCTGATAGCGCTGCCGATGTTGTGCTCCTATATTCTGTGTTAAATGAAAGAGAACCAAGGTATGATAATAATGATGACCTCGGTGAAGGCTCAACCAGTAAATGCCTATTTGTACAGCAAATGAATGCATGTACAATGTCACATTTGAGCACTTTGAGAATTAATGTCCATAAACGATGATCAGGAATAATTCCATCAGCTTGTTAATAAATCATTTACTGTAGCTTCCCTGTATCTGGGCTAGATTAGTGGGGAAAATGAGGATGGGGGTTGGAGGGGGGGTGATGGAGGTTGCTGTGGAAACGCTAATGACACCCACCTCCTCTGTCTATGTGTCCTGCTGGCCCTTTCCTCAAGATACTATGTAATTGCGGCTGCTGCAGAGGTTGGTAGTACAAACGCTTATAGAAAAATCTGCCAGGCACTTAAAATGAAAGTGACAAGACTGTGATAAATTTGAATTAATAAAGCTGGAGCAAAACTATTACATCAACACATGGAAAACAAAACACCAAAGTCATTATAATGGAACATGTTCTCAGTATCTGATCGAAGAGTGCACATCTATAAAAAGAAATTCATTAGTGTGCAACCGTTAAAACAAACATTTTACAGCCTCAGTGTGCAGGTGCTAACATTATAACTATATATATTATTGCTTTTCGGAGTAACAAACATGGGAAATCAGTTGAAGAAGTCTCACAGAGTTGGATGTTATATCGTGTCGCTGTCATGTATTTTCATGAACAAAGAAAAGACCTTTTAGATTGATTTCACTGTGTATTTTTGTGTTCACGGAATGTCTGGTTTCATATTTCCAAGGACTCAAACAGTTTTCTCAACACATACAGATCACGCAGATGACATGAAAATATAAGAAACCACCAAAAGTGGACCTGCAGGGCTATTCCTTTTGCTGAATGTGTGTTTACATATGCATACATTTGTGGATTTCTCCCTGCGTGTCTGTACATAACTACCTATCCTGGTGCAACTCTGCAAACACTGTCAATGACACTGCCAGCCTATGTTTCCAGTTTATCTGCAATGTAAGAAGACCAGGATTTTTCTATAATTCATGTTAAAGGTACAGTGTGTAGAATTTAGTTGCATTTAGTGGTCCAATCGCTGCATTGTAATCTCCTCACATCACCCTCACCTTCCTAATGTAAAGGAGAAACAACACTTTAAGGACCCTGTTTAGAGTCAGTATTTAGTTTGTCTGTTCTGGACTACTGTATAAATAAGGTGTTTCAACATGGCGGCCTCCATGAAAGGGGACCCTCTCCCACTGTAGAAATAAAAGGATATTTTTTAAGTAACAAACATAAAAAGATTCTTATTTTCAGGTGATTATACATGCATCAAAACATAGTTATGAATATTATATTCCATGTTTGCCTTATTCTGAAAATAGAGGCCCCAAATCTTACACACTGTACCTTTAAGTTTGTGTTTTAAATTAAATAAAAAAATCACAGTTTTCCATTAATTAAAAAAACATGAGCTTTTTCCTCTGTGAGCAAAAGGCAGGCACAGTAATGATTAGTCCACATCCCTTTGCCTGGTATGAGATGACTGAGAAGCCCAGGCTGTTGGTGTAGAGAGAGGCTTAGACCCATAGGCTGATTACTGATTACCACAGTACTGCTGAGTATGCTAAAACATATAGGCTCAAGGTGGGCTGGGTCACTATGATTAAGGGAAGGGGAAGGTGGGTGTTGTGGATTGGAGAGTGAAAGAGGTGAGCAAGCCACTGAGACCCCACCAAGAGAGAGAACTGCTGAGGTGGGCCGAGTAAAGCCATTCCAGGTTAAATCTTCTCCCTCGTCTGCTCTCTGCATCCTGCCTGGTTGCATATTGATAGACAGAAAACCCATTGGGAAACTGTTCACACCAGGAAATTACATAAATATTAAATAACTGCAATGTTTGGAGCAGTGTTTGGTGAGATTTGACACATACACATTGGTTGTTAAAAGTGTCAGTCACAGATACAGAGCTTGACCCATTTTACACGCTTAAAGAAAAAGGCCACAAAGGAAGCCTGGAGCGAATCCTGTGAGTTTAGGGTCGTAGAGTCTAGTCTTGAGGGGAAAAGGTTCCACAGACTCATGAAGAAACACAAAAAGAAAATGTGCTTAAGTAGAGGAAACATTCAAAAAATGCTGAGTTTACCTTTAATTCAATGTGTGTGTGTGTGTGTATGTGTGTGTAAAGATCCAGAGTGAAGATTATTAAATCCATTTGTGTGCTTGTGTGTGTGTTCCTCTGTCCCCTTGAGGTAGCTCATGATTTTATAGCCTGTCGACTTATTGCAATGGTGTAACTGTCCAATTGCTGGGGGTGAGACCATAATGAAGTTGTCTTTTATTGGTTTAACAGTCAAAGTCAAGAGGCCACTTCCCAGCTGCAGGACACAGCTTTTATGCATAGGTGTGTGTCTGTGTGTTTGTGTGTGTGTGTGTGTGTGTGTGTGTGTGTGTGTGTGTGAGAGAGAGAGAGAGAGAGAGAGAGAGGTACCACTTTATCTTATATAAACCAGCATATATTTGGGAGGGAGTATAGGCTAGCAGGCATACACATTAAACACAAACAATAACCCATGAGAGAACTTTAAAACCTTCAAGGACTAGTGTTTTGTTGATGTAAGATTTGGTATTTTTGAAGGTTTGGTGCCCCCATTTTCATAGTGCAATTCCCTTATACACTGCTGTGATAAATATGGACAGTTGTACACCAAGCAGAAGTAGCCAGCGTATATTACTTACTAGTCCAACAGTAAGAAGCCCAGCTCGTGGTCTGTCTTTTATTTCACAAAACACTCGCCAGTGACTAACAGTCCCAGATTTACACTTGTCTAGTGTTGTGGAGAAATTGCTGAAAGTCAATGGCACCAGGTCAGGAGGGAAGAAAGTGTTCAGGAGCCTCTGATGTCTTATGCTGTAATATTTATTGAAGCTTGGCCAAGGAAAATCAAAGACATTTTCACATACAATCAGGTATGCATATGAGTCGGTCTCTATTCTGCCCAACTCATGCTGGTGGACAGACTTTAAAACCCTACAGATGACGCCACAAATACTATATGCCCAAAAATAGTCAAAGGGAATTCATTTACCCATGTTAGTCTTCACCTTTAGCACATTATAGTCTGGAGACACTGTTGTCTGTTCATGTTAATGGAACGTCAACAGTTAGCTATCTATTATGTCTAGGAGGCCAACATTGAGTTTCTTCGACCCTGGTCACCAGGCAGCTCTAAGATAGGCTGGCACCTGCGCTCCTCTTGCACTCCAAACAACGGCCTTACATGCCACAGAGAGAGCGTCTTCTCTGATTTGGCTTAATGCCATCACTGTCTATGATCCCAAGGCCCATGCGCAGCCCTGTGCAACCAAAGGACAGAAAATTCCATAACATCTAGCAGCCTCACTCTGTCACTTTCTTTTTCTCTTCTTAGCTTCCTCCGTCGTCCTCTTTGGCCTCTTCACCTATGCTAAGCTCTGCCTCTGCTGAGCCCGGCTACGTTGCCTGCTCACCCAGCTCTGGTTCTGGTTTTATTCCGGTGTTGCTCCCTGTCTGTATCCCTTGCCCCACCCAGGCCTAGAAAACCTCCTCTTCCCAGCAGTCCAAAGCTCCTGTGCTAGCATTGTAAACACAAACACTGCCCCAGAGCTTTGAGTAGCCAGTCTGGGCAGTATGACCCAGTTTCACCAAAATCAGTGACATAGTTGGTGGTGTGTGACTTAGTGCCTTATAGCATTACACAGTTCTTCCGACCGGCAACCAGAAATTAAGTGCGAAAACAGCCGCATGCTGCGCAGAGTGGGAATTAGACACCATTCACCCTATTATGTCAGTGTACCATCAAAATATCTATAAAGTTACTTTAAGGTAGAAAAGTTACATAATGGGACTTTTTGTGCTGAAAAGTTTTTGCAGTTTTTGAATAGGTGTTTTTCTACCATTCCTGCCATTGGTTTTCACTTTTTCACTTTTGTTAGTATAAAAATCAATTAGTGGACTATTGAAACTTGCTTGAAAACTGTAACAACTAGAGTAAACATCAAATCTGTTCAGATTTATTAAAGTTGCAGTACCATTGTAGTGGCTAATCCAATTAAAAAAACCTGGTAAGTGGTCTGGTCCTTCAAAGTGGAATCATTCAGCAAAACTGCATTATCAGATCACTGCAAAGTAATGAGCTGTAGAGAAAAGGTCACTATGAGGCAGGAGTTGCTGTTTTTTCTGAATAAGACATCATGGGTGATTCACAGAGAATTGAACAATGACATGACATGAAGAAATGCCACAGTAGAGGGTCTTATGACTAACACCCTCACTGCCACACCAAATCAATAGTCATTAACACTGCAGCCATGTAATGTTAATTACATACGTAGCATTTTCAAAGCATTATACTGAGTAATACAAATTAGAAGCTGCAATGTTTGCTCTAATCGATTACTCAAAGCCCTTCTTATGTCTCATTGTAGAAATGCTTTTATAGATATTCATCATCCACACTTCCTTTGTGCTCATCTGCGGAAAATTGATATTGCTGTGGAAGCACATATTAACACTAAATAGATAAGCTCCTCGTTTTTCGCTCATGTGAAATCTGGAATACACTCGCAGGTTGCAAGCCACAGCATATTTACCTTCCTGCCTGCCTGCCGTGTACTCACACATACACAGATACACACACACACATACAGGGAAACACACAAACAGTATTGCTGCCAGGCAGGGAGGAATTACCAGAGATGTGCTTCAACTTGCCCAACGACATTCCCCAGAAACCATGGAAACCTAGAAATAGCGAGAGCGTGTGTGGTGTGTTTACTTGCCTTTAAGGATCTCCAGTGCCCATCAGCCTCACACAGTCTGACTGGCTGCACCAGCCACTCCACATCTTTCAGGAGCTGAATAGGGTCAAGCCTGCATGGCAACAATCTCTTCTTCCTTTGTGGCTCTCAGGGATTCTTAAAAGAAACCAGGAGGGCATAAAACTCATTCACTGACTCACACACACACACACACCTACACACACACATGCACACACACACACACACACACACACACACACACACACACACACACACCCTCTCTCTTTCTTCCTCTTTCTTACACACACACACACACACACAGACATGTACAGCTGCAGAATGTGGTTGTCTCGTGGGAGTGGAAGGGTAAGTGCAATGCAACCTCAAACTGACCCTTGGTTGAATGAAGGTGCATGCATTCATGCACACCTACACACACACACACACACACACCAACTGGACTAAAGAAAGGCTCAAGCATTGTTGCAGAGGGGAATCCATCCAGCTCTATCTATCTTTAACCCTTTACAATAAGGAGCTGGTATATGGTGATATCTAGGTTGTATACTGTTGAACATGGATTCCTGAGCAGGGCTGGCTATGGGTGAGGACAGCTAAGGGTCAGTTTACACATCTCTCCCTCTCTCTCTCTTTCTCCCCTTCTCCTCAATTATTCATACACTATAACATCCTCTCCTGCTCCCAGCCAATCACCATAAACCGAGAATGAGGAGAGGAGGCTTGGGGGAGGGCATGAAGAAACTTGGGAGTGAAGAGAGAGCTGATGAATCCGTGGGCTCAGTAAGAAGCTGCCACTCACTCATTTACTGAGGGCTCCATTATCTCCTGGAAGGAATCAGACACGTAAGTATCTGATTCCACAAGGCACAAACTGTAGATGGTATATACACACACGTATGTACACATGTATGCTCATTACATAGAGCAGCTTCACAATCCCCCCCATCTCTAATGCACACACGCTCAAGGAAGCCTTCACTGAACAATACCACCACAATTGCTGTGTAAGCATTAGCATAGTAATGGTGTCTTGAATACAGGGTCAGGCACAGCTCTTAGGTTATTAGACCCACTCAAGGTGCCTTAAATCTTCAAATGACCCTATTCAGCGTTGGCTGCTGGCTCATTTTATGTGTCAATGCAACATTTTTCTAAGGGCTCACTGATATTCATGGAATATATGAATGTGTGCGTAAAACAGGCTAACTGCGGCGTAATGTGTGAAAGTGCAAAGGTGTTCAAGTAGGAACAGATTATGGATGAAAAAAATAAAGTGAGAGAAGGACTAAAGCAATAAAGCACTGCTTTAGCGCTGCTTGC
The DNA here is from genome assembly GCA_033000465.1 of Sciaenops ocellatus. NCBI lineage: Eukaryota > Metazoa > Chordata > Actinopteri > Sciaenidae > Sciaenops > Sciaenops ocellatus. The sequence goes on along the minus strand of CP136880.1, from coordinate 16,751,814 downwards.
CGAATGGTACGATACAGATTGAAAAATGGGAAAACGTTCGCAAAGTCTGTTTGTTGGGTTAGGGTTAAACAAACACAATTGAATTTCTAGCAGGAGGAGGCAGAAAAGGGTCTGCAGTGATACACAAAAAGTCAACGAACATGCATTTTGTTGAGGTACAGCCGGAGACCAAAAGGCACAGTAGGCCTATACTCCACGGATTGATGTAGTTTATGGGCACAAATAAGACACGGATAGGTCAAAGCAGTCTATAAACACAGAAATGCAGGTTTCCTACAAGGGATTAGGTCCTCATCAACAGTAGTTAAAGTTACCCATCATATACAGATTTCTTGGTACAATTAAGACGACAAATAAGAGCATCACGTATCAAACTGAACCCAAATAACTCTTCGACTTGAAGTGACACCTCGAAGAGGATGGCAAGAATAGTATACATGTTGGTACCTTAATTAAAGTGAATTAGTGATAATTCACCCTCATGCATGAGTAATACTTTAATAATTGCGCATGATCCATGATGATAAAGATACAGGAAAAATAGAAATGCATGGTAAACAGCATAATGCCAATATTTTAAAGAGTCCAGAAGCTTCCCTGGCTCCATTTGTAGTTTGCACCCTGATCCTACATGTCCCTTATTGCAACTTGATAGTCTGTTATTATAACCCATCTGCGTCCTAAAGACCAGTGTCTTTAAAACCCCACACCTCCAGTTAGTAAGCAAGCTTTCTGTTAAAAAAAAAAAGGTAACCGGCTCAAGAATAACCCTCGTGACATCACAACAACATCATCAGGGTTAGTTTAACTTTTAAAGCTGAAGGCCGATGAAGACATTATACACGCTTCAAAACAAACATTAGTCAACAATGCTATGAATGGGACCCTGTAAATAATAATTCATAAACCTGAGTAAAGTTAGCTCACATTAGTTACAATATCACAACTGTAAACAAATGAGAATTTTCCAAGATGAAATGTTGCATATCAATAGATTTTAAATTGTTCTCTATTAGTCTACAAGGCTGTTTAGATTGCATGAATATTGCAAATTGTTGTGAGGAACTGTGCAGACAGCCTGATCACTGTTACTCCCTGGAGTGAGGCTGCCACTGACCTTCTTCCCATAATGCACTCTGGTGGCTTCAGGGCAAAGGGTGTAGCTCTGTGCCGCAATGGGAGCGTTCCTCCTGCCCCGTAACACATGACCCTTAACAATTATCCACTCCTCTCTTCTTCTCTGTCCCTGGTCTTCCTCTGTCTTTGAACACAAAGTAAAGATGCAAAAGAGAGTGGAAGCGCAAGGGACAAGAGAGAGCAACAGAGACAAAGGTTGTTTTTTTTTTTAAAAAAAGGAATACATTACATTATAGTAAAAGAGAGTAAGACAGGGCAGAAGAAAGAACGGGAAAGAGAAGCAGATCAAATTCTGTCCAATTACAGCAGGAGCTGAGGCGTAAAGTGAAATGGTTAGAGAGGATGGAGGAGGTGTTCATACCAACCTAATGTAACCGGACAGAGAGGAGAGGAGAGGAGAGGAGAGGAGAGGAGAGGAGAGGATTGAGCATACGATAGAAGCTAGTGGCTATCAGAAGGCTGAGAACAGGATGGGATTATGAAAAGTGATAGTGATAAAGAGGTGACAAAAGTAGTGAGGGAAACAAGAAACTATGTTAAAGAGCTACACCAGCAGCCAAATGAAAAGTATGAATGTGTTAGAAACATATTTATTATTGAGAATCGTGCAGATAATTTGTTGACATGATGCAGTAGGCTATAAAATATTTAAAATAATGACTGCTGCTTCATAATGAACGTGTCTAAAACTAAGTTAAATTGACTAAATTAATGTCAAATCCCCTACTCAGCATTTATAAGCAATATGCAAACATTGAATTTTAATGCAATTTAAATGTTTATTTCTAACAGACTATAATGTAGTTGTAAGCATGTATAAGTGTTAATAGTGTGTTGTACACAAATAAAACTCATCCTGCGGGCACCTATAAGTAGATGAATTATAATTTTGCAAAGTAGAAAAAGTAAGGAGATGGTTAACAGTGAAAGAAGTGAATCATTGTTGGCCAGGCAAACATTTAATTTAGTGGCCAGTCTGTAAAAGCAAATCAATTATAACCCACAAAGATAAACGTGAAAGCTAACATGATGTCTTACATGCCAAAAAAGGGCAATGAAATCCATAGACAAGAGAAAAGGGGGGGGGGGGACAAACAAAAAAGGCAAAGTTAATTATTTGCTTATCTGCTCTGTTGAACTGTGTGAGGAAAATATTAATAAATAAATAGAAAATTATGCATGACTTGCATAAGCTAGTTAATGCAAATGTTGGCTAAATGTGTATATTACTGTTTTGACGGGCCAGTAACATGAATTCTGTAAAACTCTCACGAAACTAGAAGCTGATTCTGGTAAACAAAACCAATCACATAATGCAAAGTGTCCCTTTTAATACGCTTATTATTTCAACATATGAAGGCCATATAGCAGCTTTGTATAGAGGATCCTTTCACTCCAGGTCCTCTCTGTGTTTAACAAGCAGCAAAAATGAAAAATCTCTCTGAAACTGAAACACGTGTCTCTTCACAAAGTCACTGCTTGATCTTCTAACAGTGCCTCATCTTCTAAGGCTTTTTCATGCCACCATCGTTACTGCTTTAAAAATATTCAACCTTGAAATGAGATATTTTTTCATTCTTCTTTCACATACACTGCTTTGATTTGATTTGTACGTGGGGTCAGAAATGACCAGCAATTGTAGCATAAGGGTAGCATTTAAAATGACATAAAAGAGAGTAATACATACTACTGTTTCTGTGAAATCTTAATGTGGATATTTTTCAGCTGTTTAGTGATTTTTAGAGGCATGTAATAAATGTGTCACACTTATTAAATGAACATATATGTTTCCTTGTATGTAAAGAGCAGCCGGTATTTTAATTGCTATGTTTTCTCGACAAGATTATCTGTGTGATTGTGCTCGTGCATGTGTGAGATGCATTTCAGTGTTAACGTGCACACTGTGATTAACACTCAAAGTCAGCCAGTGAATGATAAATTAGGAGCAAGTTTTAATTCACTCACCACTGAAGGGAATTACAACCACAATATAAACACACACACACACACACACACACACACACACACACAGGGAGAGAGAGAAAAAGAGATAAACAAATTAGTACAAAAGGGGAGGAGATTAGAGAGCAAATGAGTTCATCCATACGCCATGACGCTGATTACTCTGAGACAAATACCTTTCCTTTCATGATATCCTTCCACTGTTTATGACTTGATTGTGCTCTATGCCTCTTTGTAGAGGGTGAATAAATTAGAAACAGTAGCAAACAGTGGATAACCTCATATATAGAGGACACATACTGTGAAGTGGCTGGATGTTTGCACAAAATGTGGCTTCAATATGAGACCCCTGTTGCAGTTAACAATCGTTGTCATCATCAATTAATCAGATTTTCTTTTCTTTTGTGTGTCTTGTTGATTGGATGTCATTAAAATGCTCTTCACAAGGTGACGTCCTCAAGTCCCAAACCCAAATTTATCCAATTTACTTTATATAAAACACAGAAAAGCAACAAATCCTCACAGGATGAAACCAGAGCTGTCATTTTTGCTTGATAGATGACCTGAGTGAATGATGATCCTGTTGATTCATTAATCAGTTACGTTTCAAAGTTCATTGTTGACCTCAGAAACAACATTGGACAAAACAATGTCACCCCAAGGACTATTCACATACACATGATCTTCATCAGCAAATAATGATGAATGAATGAATGAATCTGCCCAAAGTTTTCCATGTTTTCAATTGCTGCTGCTGAGACTGAACTTTGAAACCAGTGTGGACAAGAAATGCTTTGTGCATCTACATGTTTCTGAAAACTGGGCAAGTTCAGCTGCTGAGGAAGATTATGACTGTGTCCAAAATGACTCCCTATTAACTGTAAGTATGTCTGTCATTTTATTTTTCTTATTCTCTATTTAACACACTTAAAAATGGACATGACATGTTCACTACTTTCTGCCAACAATCCAACTTTGCAAGTGTCCAAAATCTCAATGTACTGCTCATGTTAGAATGAACAATTATGTCTTTTATACAGGTAGTAATACTAGTGAATGAGTGAGCAATGTTGGACACAGCTGTGAGATAAAGCTTCTAAAGGTGCTACTGATGTGAGATGGTTTTGTCAATTTATCAGTCAAATATTCAGCCCTAGACTTAAGTTCTTAAAAAGACAAATGCCATCCAGACTTCATAGCTATAAGTTGGTATTCAAGAATAGCTGATCGACGTGTTTCAAACTACGCATTTGGAGTATCGAGGCTTCTTATATCCTTGGATCACATCATAAGGAATACAACACTTTTTACAGATGATAGGAAAAGTTTAAGCCACTATGATTTCTCTTGCAGAAAAGAAAAATCCACAACTGCCATTCTGACTGAACAAAAGCCAAAAACAGAGACTGTACCACGAAGCAGGTCAGCCAGTCTCTAATTCTTATTTAGCTCTGAAAATGGGATAATGATGATAATGAGTATGATTACCGAAATGGACGTCTTGGAGCACAATAATCTAAACTGTCGATCACAAAGAGAAAAAAAGATTCTGTGCATTTTTTTGTGTGTGTCTGTGTGTTACAGCTTACAGTACTACTTTGTAAATGAACTGGCATTAGCATGCACTGAAAGGAGCAGAGCTGGGGTTGAAGGGAGCAGGTGAAAATCTCACTTTGAATCATTTCCCCTCCCGGTCCCTGCCATTGTTCCTGTCCTCACACATGGCAGAGGCAGAAAGAAAGGATCCTATTATTCCGGCCCAAGCCTGTTCTCCTCGTTTATCGTTTAAAGAGGGGGAAGAGAGGGGGAATATTCTGATGGAAAGCAGGGCCTCTGTGGCAGCCTAGCAGTTGTGTGCCAGCTGAAAAGACTCCGCGGGCTGAAGCTGCGGCGGTGCCCACCACCTGCCGAGTTCTTTCTCCTTCATCTCTCCCTTCTCTCTTCTCTGCCTTTCACCGCCAAGCGTTCAGTGACTCAGCAGTCCAGGTTCAATTCAGGCTGAGGCCTCATGAAATAAAGAAAAAAAGAAGGGTACAAAAAGAGAGAGAGAAAAGATTAATTTCTTGAGTGGGAGAGTAAAAAAAGGGGGTGAAAGACACAGGCAGATACATAGGTACTGTATTTTGTTTTGCATTGAAAGAAAGGTCTAAGCTGCACCTGGCTCTGGATTTTGAAGTGATTTTCATGGGTGTTCAACAAGGACAACTCTAGCTCTCTTCAAGAAATCTGCATAATTTCAGGAATGCAAGAATCAAACTTACTACTTCAAGGTTGTATAACTCATACAGTTCACTCCATCTGTGCCTGTGTTGGCCTTGTCTTCTTGCCATAACTGCAACACAGGCCTTGGGCACCCCCAACCCCCAATGTGCCATAAACAGACCCACTGAATTTAAGATCAGGTATTGATGGTCAGAGTGTACTCAGGCCCCATCAATACTGATGGGTTATTGATGGAGTGAGTGAATCCTTGTACCGCACCATCATGAGACCAGTACTGTCAGGGAAACATCTGTGTGTGTGTGTGTGTGTGTGTGTGATGAAATAATGAGACAGGGCTAAAGCAAGGTGTTGTCATACATACGTCTGCACACTCACATAGCAAAAATCAATGAAATCCTACAGAAATGGAGATATATACATTGCCTGCAGCACTGCACTTTTGTGCCAAGACACATGTCTTCCCAGTGGGATGAGGATCCTCTGCACTCTTCCCTAAGGAAGAAGGAGAAGGAGGAGGGCATGGTTAACTATGTGGACAGAGGGATCGGCCCCACAGGCAGATGCACGGAGATGAAAAGATGCAACTATGAAGAGGAGACGAGGTGTTGGAGCCGGGGATGAACAGGACAGAGCTTTGTATCAGAGGGGAAAGCAGCAGTGAATCAACATTTCCCCCGGATTTCTCCCCTGCTCGACCAGGCGCAGCATCTTATAACGGCTGTACAGACAACCTGGGGCTCTGAAGCATTAATTCAACACATTGTTAATAATTGATGCGCATCAAAACATTGAAGATATATGCACACATGATCAGAATGCATAAATTCTACTTGTGGGTGATCCACTCTCTAGGGGTTTTTATCAATCTGGTTTGTGGACAGCTGGTAACTTTGCACCAATAGACTCTTTGACAAAACTGCATTCAGTTTTTGTACGCATCGTCCTCGCTGCTCAAAATCTCACCATTAAATCATATTTAATCTGATCAAAGAATGGGTGGAACTTCATCTCTTAAATCACAAGCGTCTCCGTCTTTATAAAATCATGTTTTGCCAAGCAATGCTTGAACCTGCAAAACATGAATATTTCACTCAGTGCATCATATTACGTCAATGAAGTACTGGAATAAGTTGAGAAAGAGTAGAGACAGTTTTGATTATCAAATGAAATTTGAGAAGAAATTTGAGGGGGAAAAAATCAAGACAGGACCAGTGTGTAGGATTTAGTGGCATCTGGTATTTGCTGGTATCGGCTCAACCTTTCCTTCCTTGCATGAAGGAGAAACTACAGTGGCCATGAAACACGTGAAAAATGCAAAATGCCCTATCAAGAGCCAGTATTTTGTTTGTCTGTTCTGCGCTATAGAAACATGCCGATTCATCATGGTGGACTTCATGGAAGAGGACCTGTGGTGTCTGTAGAAATAAAAGCCTTATGCTAAGGTAACAAAAACAAACTGATTCTTAATTCCACATGATTATTCACTAATGAAAACATAGTTATGCGTATATATATTTCTGCCATTTCTGCCATATTCTGTAAATAGAGCCCCTGAATCACACACACTGGACCTTTAAAGGAATGGTTTGGCATTTCAGACATACACTTTCTTGTGAGTTGAGATGAGAAGATTGATGTCTCTCACGTCTGTGCTGTAAATTATAGAAAAAGATAGTAAAAGATGTGGCGAGGAGTCTGTTAGCTTAGCTTAGCACACAGACTGGAAATGGGGGCAAACAGCTAGCCTGGTGCTGTCAAAAAATGCACTTAATAGCACGTTATATCCCTTTTGTTAATAAGTAAGTGTAACAATGACAAGTTGTAGTTTTATGGGGGTTATTGGCCTGACTACTCTAAACTAACTGCATTTATTGCATGAGAGTGGCATCCTCTCCTATAACTCTTAGCAAGGAAATAAAGTATGATAATGTGCATTTACAAACATTTCAAATTGTTCCTCATACAGAGGTTTAAACAGATCCAGTGACCAAGACAAGACTGGACTTCTTAATGCTTAATATCAGGAGCCTAACCTCATGGAGACAAGAGGGTCATCTGGTATTGGAGATAAAGGTGGGTGTGGGTCTTGTGTGTGTGTGTATACCACTTATAACAGACGCTGTCCATCTCCCTCGCCCACCATGGGCAGGCCAGGCATCTCTCATCCACATTCCTCAGATTATAGGGGGCCATCTCAGACGAGCAGAGGCAAGCCTGGACCCACCTGGGCAGACCCTGGTAAATTCCACTCATGCTAGGAGACCCACTGGGATAAGTTAAGTTGGGAAGAGGCATTTTTAGGAATTTCTTTATTTGCTCTGCATATAAATAAATAAAATTAAAAACAGCATTTGAATCTGCTGAGCTATTGAGGAGCCAAAACAGCACTCAACATGAATGACCCCTGGCAGTCAAACAGGCACTCCAGGTCTTTGCTGTGGGTAATGTCCACGCTGTACTGACCCACCCCCCTACACTCTCACTATTGTGTTTACTTGGCGCTGATGTTAGGGGAGAGAGGGGCTCGGGTGGGGGAGGGCAGGGTAGGGCTATCGTCACCAGGGCCATTGTTTCTCAGCGACCCCCATTCAGGGTCATTTAGCATGTGACACCTCTAGGGGCACAGTGCATTACGAACGGCACAGAAGAGCAATAAATGTGCCAGCTTCCTACACTTTGACCTAAGTCAGGATGATGAGAAATAAGGCAGCAGAGATAAATGGAAAGTAAGGGGGTGGCAGAGAGAGAGGGTGAAGTTATCAACTCAAAATTATGGGCAAGAAAGCAACCGTGGAACAATGAAAGGATGGCAGTGAGAAGCACCAACGTAAAGTAGACGAAAAGGTTGAAGGAGCTCATCTACATACCTGAGGAGGGCGTGTGCACGAGTATGTGTAATCTATGCAAGTGTGTGTTTACCTTAAGTGATGGGCAGGCCCCACAGCCATGGGTATTCCTGCCTGGGCATCAAAAGGAACATGAGAAAGAGAGACTGGGGGGAGGGAGGCTGCAGACAGGCTGGAAAAGGCCCAGTGTTTCCCACAGCTGGGTCTGTCTTAACTACAAGAGGTGGAGACGACAGGAGAAACCCCACAGACAAGGAGAAACAATACAGTTAGGACAATACAGTGAGGTGACACCCATCAAGTTCAGTTTTGCTGATATTTTATTTAATCTTAAAAAAAATGTTCGACATTTTAAGAAATACACTTTTTTTGTCTTATGATAAGAGATCAAAGATCAATTTCTGTCTCACATCTGCGCGTTAGATAGGAAGCTATAGTTGGACGACTCCTGAGGTGACTGGAGGGTACAGGTGCAATGACTTCCTGGAAGACACTCAAGGACTCTCATGCTGCATAGTCAAGTGTTATTTTGTCTATTTCATCTCATAGGTCTATGTTTCCAAGTTGAATGCATTTCAGTCAGAGACATATACAACCATTTATTGCAAATGGTTTTAAAGTCAGACTTAGCAGAAGAGGCTCTGCTGTGTGAGGGAGCTTTCAATAAATCTGAGCAATGACGAAGCATCTGCTGAGAGAGCTAATCCCTAAACACAGGATATGGTATCAGATACATGTTCATGAACATGAGCTTAGCATGATAACATGAAAGCTTAAATGGCATGAGGAGGAAGTTGAAGCAGTATGGAGAGTTGCACAACCATCTGCGTTGGCATTAGTGAATCAGCAGAGAAAGAGACACTATATAAAGGCTGCCTAAAACACTTTGAATATGAATTACAAAGATATGATTCATGATCACTTACACGTAACAAACATATGATGTATCAATAATCCAAGGATAAGTGAGAACAGATACAAGCAGGACTTCAATGCTGACAGAAATAAGGCTTCATGTTTTTAATACTTCTTTTTGTAGTTGTAGCTGCAGCGTATTGCTTTATGTGCAACTTGAAGGCAGTGCAATATTCCTGTGTTTTGCATATGTCATGACTTTTAAGACTTATCCATTTGCCACATTACAGACATATGCACTATTTGTGATTGTTCTAAAAGCAACCAAGCCAGTAAATACACACACATAGCACACGCCACTTTGGCATGTTTCTAGAATGTACACAATTTAACCCTGAGGCATACTGCACAGGGTAGTTATACCTGAAATAAGACAAGAAACATGTGACCTGTGAGTTGAGAGAGATTGCTCATTAGATATTACCTGTGAACAGGATCACTGGCAGAAACTGGAGTTTTTTTCAGGAGTTTTTCTTAATCCAAATCGAGGGTCTAAGGACAGAGCGCGTCGTATGCTATACAACTGACTTTAATAACACAAGGACAGAATCGGACTTGTTCTTAAGAGAGAAACACAAAACTAAGAAAAGTCAAAACACAGTCTTGGTTTTCAATCAAGCTTTTAATGAAAAGATCATAAAATAACAGTTTATTTTTCCTCACTGCTGTACATTAAGACTGCAAGGTTGTGAGTGCTGAGGTCAGCTGTATTACACTTTTATGACACTTTGAGTTTGCGAGCCCCATCGCTACGCACGGCGGTGGCTCTGACCTGAATACGAGCTCTCAGAAGAGTGGAGATAAAGAGAAAGCCCAGCCTGGGTGCTGCCAAAAGCCACAAAATGGGTCACAGAATCTCACCTTAAATACTGGTGTGTGCATGTTAAGTTGTGTTTGAAGTCTAGACGGTGGCATCTGCGTTTGCATGAGTGGAGGCATATATGCATACATGCCAGCAAAAGTGCACCTGGGTGTGTACACCTTTGCATGTGTAGTGTGTTTGCCAAGGGGGAGGGGTTCACGTCCTTTAATTATTCAACAGCAAAGACCCTACATGTCCATTCCAGAGCCTCTCAGCCTACGGATCCTGATACATTATTGAGAGGTTCTTCCTGAAGAAAACAGAGAGAAAGCTTGATACACCCACTTCATGGGCAGCTCCACTAATCAACTCTTCAAGTACCATTTCTTTTAGCAGCTAGTCTTTCCATTAATGTAGTGCACATCAAGGTGACACTGTGCCATTGTAAATATATAAACAGATGTGAATAAAATTAAAGGTCGTGTCTGAAAATATGTTGCTACAACTCCATTTCAAAAGCATATTCTGGTTTTAGATGGACGGCAAAAAAAAAAAAAAAAAAGAAAAAGAAAAAAAGAGGTGTAATGGCAAGATAGCACATTTCTGTAAACACTGAAAGTTTTGAGGTAATTTTGTGTTTTCTGTCGTTTAGTCAGTACTGCACAATGTCACTGGAGGTACATTAAATACTGATGTGAAATGCAGCAGAGCGAAGGATACAGTCGTCTGTGCAGAAACATTACAGAGGGTCAAAGGGCTAAAGCAGGGGGTCAGGTGTGTCTGAGATAAAGCAAGGGACAATAAAGCTTAACACGCTTTAATGGCACTGGAGGCCATTTTAAAACTGGCTTTGGTTTAGTCTGCCGAGGTAAGAAGGAGCATCTCCATAATAACTGGACAGACCAGCCCCTCTACTATACAAAATGCCTGGAGAGGATGGTAATAGGAACGACTGTACAAGGTGTAACAACAATAATACCAATAAATGAGATGGAAACTTGAATGCCTAGAGCCGAGTACAGTCTCTCGGTTGCATTTCCTGCTTTGTATATTCATTTTTAAAGCTTTTGTAACACTGCATAATGATATATCAACAAACACACAGGAACAACGATGAGGTAAGAAGAGAAAGACAAAGAGTAAACCATCAGTTAAATGGGAACTGATATGAGAGCCCAGGTCTTCCCAGAGGCTTTGAAAAACATACAAAGTGCACTTAGTAAAGCTATCTCACCCAACATTTCTAAAATCCTCCGATATAGAACTAACAGACACTAAAAACATAAACGTCATGAAAAAGAGAAGCGGCAAGTGGTTTAAGACAAGAAATGTAACAATAGGCATAAGAACATTACCATTCATTGGAGAGAAGTGTTCATTATGTTTCTACTGTGTAAATGTTTTTTTTTTCTTCTAATGGCAGCAGCATGGCAACACCCAGACAGAGCAAGCTTGAAAAGATACAGTAGCCTCCTTTCTGCACAGGCAGGTCACAGTGTCCTGCCTGTGTCCACAAACACACACAAGGGGTTAAAGTTCAACTCCCCTGGTGTGCAGTCATTCAGTGAGAACTCAAGAACACATGGGCAAAAAAAAAAAAAAAAAAAAAAAAAAAAAAACACCCATTGTGAATCACATGAAATAAAAACCCTACAGACTGTCAGGTATAACTGAGAAAGAAGATATTAAATGCCATAGACCATTTTCTTCGAGTTGGAAAAAATAAAAATCTCCCACAAAAAAAGTCAACTTCACAGATTGTGGTTAATGGCTATGTTTTGTGTCTCATTTTTGATTCTCAGCTTGAAATCCTCAAAACAAAAAACAAAAAAAAAAAAAGGGGGTCCTGCCTCCACCTCAGTCTCACACACTGAGCATATTCTTTGCAGAGGTGAGGGCAGGACCAGAAATAAATACATTCATCACTGACAATAGACATTTGATAAAAAAAGAACACTGTCAATAAGTGTTTGCACCAACTTTGTATGAGGCCCGGCCAGCCAGAGGTTTGTGCTGCTTTTACACACAGAACATAGGCAGCTTAAAAAAACAAAAAGTTTCAGAACATCATAAAATCAGAAATACGACAATAACATTCACAGTTAAGACTACCAGATAAGCCTGTTTACATGCAGTGAACAAATCAAAGCTACATTCTCCAGACAGGTTTCAAGAACCACCAGCATAAGAGATGTACCATGTTATTAGACAACCCAAACCATTCAAGCATCACCCACCCACTTCTACATATTAAAGAGACCCAATCAGCAGAGGTACTACTCAAGTGCATTTGGGTAAACACAGAGACACAACACTGAGCTAAAGACCCCGTCTAACAATGCCTTTTGATTAATATGTCAAGGATGCACTGCCCACCCCCTTTGCTGCAGTCCCATCTGAAGACAGGCCAGAGGGCAGGGGGACTGGGGCGCAGGGTCACCCCAAAGCCAGCTGGCAGAGGGGGGTGGGGGTGGGAGGGTGCCCCTAAACCACACACTCCTCCCCTTAATTGAATATGCAGCAGTTCACCCCATGTTTGACGTTATGCTTTTGTTTTGGCAGCAACCTCTGTGGAAAAGCATCTTTATAAAAAAAAAAAAAAAAAAAAAAAAAAAAAACACATCTGACTGGCCGAGCCTCGACTGAGGTCTGTAAAACTGTAAAAGTTCATGTAAACAATGAGATAAATACATATGTTTCTTTCTTTCTTTCTTTTTTTTTTTTTTTAGAGCCACACATGGTTCCATAATCATTCAAATGTGCTTTGGTTTAAAAAATAGTTTGTGGATTTGGGTATGAGCTTCTTTTTTTTTTTTCTTCTTAGTTCTTTGTACAACTTTGCAACTATTTCTGAACATACTGTGTTACTAACTAAAATGTAGACTTGTTTCGAGCTGCCTCGCCTTTGTCAAGGCTCTTTGTGTTAGTTGAAAAAGTACCCCCCTGTTTGTCTTAAATATGAAACTAGTGTTTTGCTTTTCCCATGATTAAAATACAGAGAAATCGATACAATACTATGTCTTACAAATGTAGCTGAGAGTCTGCATTCACAGATGCAGAACAATCCCTGAAGTATTTGAATAGTAGTAGTACTAGTAGTAGTAATAGTAGTAGTAGTAGTAGTAGTAGTAGTAGTAGTAGTATGGTCACAGTTTGGAGTTCGTAGTTTTTTTTTCGTTATGTCAAACAAGCAAGCATTCAAATGCAGCTGCAAAGTCTTTTGCAGAGATGGCTAGAGATCTTGTTGTACAAAAACACCTTTTGCATGACAGACATTATGCTGAACTGCAGTAAGTGCTGACAAGTACAATAACGTTTGAAGGCAATGCATTGTGGACTCCCTCTTAAGCTAGAAGAGGTCACAAGCAACAATGGATCAGGTGATAAATAACAGGTTTGTGGTTAGGGGGGGTAGGGAGTGTGAAAAATTCATAGATGTACCATGCAATCACTAAACAGTAACTGCTTAATAACAAGACACCAACATCCTACATAACCAAGTAACAACTCCGGGAGTCCAGGACGCAGGTACCTTAAAACGGTAGTGATGTTTGTGTAACTGTAGCTGCATCCCTATTATAACAAACATTTCACAGACCATAACATGAGGACGAAAGAGGATTTAAAAAAAAAAAAAAAAATCAAGAAGACAGTTAACCAACATAAAAGAGGAATGCCTATACCAAAAACTTGTAGTGAAGGTTCATGCTCCACAGTGTAACTGTTAAGAGTAGATACACTGGACAGGTTTCAGTGAAACCTACAGACAACCGAGGGGCCATTCCCAACTTATGGTTGCTTACGATGAGGTAAAGCTTTAGAGGATTTAAAATAATTTAAAATCATTGTGTAATATAATGGAATACAATCAGAAAAGGAAAGGATGCTGCAGGAGACCAATGAGTTGTTCAACTGTCCAGTGCATCTCTGCTTCTCCCTTCTTATTACAAGTTTTCACATGTCTGGCTCAAAAAACTAACAAGCAACTTGAACTTCACATTAAAATTCTGATTATAAATCCTATCTTTTTTTTCTTTTTCTTTTTTTTTTGGTCTGAACAGAACACATACAATGTCATCAAGTCCTGTTTTTAAAGTCAGGGAATATAAAGTGATAAGGACTCTGGATACAAACAAAAAGAAACTAAAAACATGTTCAGGAAAACACGTTTTTGAACTTTACCCATTTTCGTTAGGTGGTAAAGTTTACCGGCCCACCAATCAGCACAAGCTTTCCTTGCAAAACCACAAGAACCTTCCTCAGTATCAGAGTCATTGGCCAAAACTCCATCAAGAGTGAATTTCTTTGTCTGGACTTAGAATATAATTCATAATTTGTTTTATACAGCAAAAAAAAAAAAAAAAAAAAGAAAAGAAAAAATCAAAAGTGAAATAATTTAGTATGCTATATATCTTAAGTACATCTTTTTTTTTAAAAAAAACTTTGGTTATGAACTTGTCTAGCAATGTTTGTTAGTTAGCTCTGTTCTCAACATTCATAAGATCTTTGGAACACTATACATCTACACTAACTAACCACTATTTGCTCCAGGCAGGAAGCTACAGTACAACTTGAGGTGGGGTCCACACTGAGCAGGGCACCCAAAAAGCTATATTTGACAAGTAAAAACAACAGCTAAAAACAATATTAATGTGTAAAACCTATGAGCATTAAAAACCTGTGTTGAGAGATGGGCAGGTTAAAGCATTAGGTGAAAAGTTACCATAATCTACACACTTTTTACAATTAATTACATAGGAACTTTCAACTAATCAACATAGAGTTCATAAGAGTAATCAGAGGTAGCGAGGTCACAAGCCTATATAAATAGACTTTTCTTTTTTCTGAGGGGAGGAAAGCTATACAGACAAAAAAATAAACGTACCAACCGAACATAATGTTCAGTCTAAAACACCCCCCTCCCCACCCCACCCCAAATCCCTCCCCTCCCCAAGAAACATCCCAAGACCTTCCAGTTTAAACATTCACTGAAACATTACAAGTTCTTTAAGTAAAACAAGTACCTCAAGGGGTTCATCTTTCCACCCAGGATTCATTCCTGGGAGCACTAGCAGGCAAAACTGAAAACAATGAAAATCTTCTCTATAATCACTGTGAACAGCTGTAGAGAAGACTGAGTATTGTTGTTTGTAAAACTAAAACTTAATTCAATGTCATCCCACCATGAACCTTCATCAGGACTTTCAGTTAAAGCATGGAGATGGTCCCAAACCCAGTTACCCCACCTCTTACATACAGATCCCCATCACCAACATTACAAAGGATATAAAGCTGTCAGGGTAGAAATAATCTTTTTGCTGAATTATTGCCAGTATTGTTTGCACGGGTTTTTGGTCAAAATAGCACTGGAGTACAGAGGGGACTCTTGAGTCAATCAGTTTGAGGAACAATCCTGAAAAACTCAAAGACTCAATGCTCAAAAAGGTAGAAGATCGAAAGGCTGCTGAGGGGTATGAGGCGGGTTTGACATTATATCAGTACCCACATTCACATTTGACAGACTTTCAACGCAGACCAGAAGTCATGCCACTCCACCATGGCTTTGTGACTTTGGAGAGAGACAGTAATGTAGAAAGTAATTGTCCCTCTAGAACTCCTGAGAGGTGAGCAGATGTCTCTTGATATAAATGATGACATGATCCTTTCATCAACAAGATCCCACCGTCACCAAGAGCCCAGTGTGGCTAACAGCTACATCATTCACTTAGCCAGGGCATCGTAAACTGGAATTATTATGCTGAACTGTGTGCGTCTGCCTGTGAATGTGTACATGTGCGTTTCTTTGCTGTTGAGATGGAAAACAAAACAAAAAAAAAGTAGATAAATGTGTTTTCTATTCCCAGAGTTCTTTGGCTTGATGCATTTCTAAGAGGGTGAGGTGTGCATTCTCAGGTGACTGATGAGGTTACGCTGCTGGGTAAACTTCCCCCCGCATAGCTGGCATTCATACGGCTTCTCCCCAGAGTGGACACGCATGTGCTCTGTCAGACGGTACTGGCGTGTGAAGCGCATGCCACACTCTTCACATGCAAATGGCTTGAGGCCAAGGTGGCTACGCATGTGGCGTGTCATGGTGCCCCTCTGGGTGAACATCTTGCCACAGATGTTGCAGGGGAAAGGCCTGGTCAGCCAATGGCTCTTTTCATGTTGTCTCAGCGTTGCCGGGTCTTTGTAACTCTTACTGCAGACTGTACACTTGAAGGGACGTGTTTCAGAGCCAAAGCTGGAGGGACCCACTGGAGCAGAGAGGTCCTCTGCCTCCTCCTCATCTTCTTCTTTCACAAAGGTCCCTCCCTCCTCTTTGATGTACAGCTCATCCTCAGTGTGTGTCTCCACGTGAGCATTGAGCTGCTCAGAACTGGGGAAGCCCTTACCACAGGGAATGCACACATAGAGGTTGTCTCCAAATGCTGGCTCAAAACCCTCCTGTCGGTACACGTAGTTAGCACTGTGTCCCCCTCCTGTTCCTCCTCCACCTCCACCTCCTGCACTCTCTCCGTCACTTTGGCCGCTCTCATCAGTGTGGTCCTGGCCATTTTCTCCTCCTTCTTCCTCATCTTTACACTGGTCAGAGGTAAAGCTGCTACCACTGCCACCTCCAACCCCAGAGGAACGACCATCTTTAGGACCTACAATCACCCCATTAACCAGGGGCCTGTCATGATCTTCAGACTTCAACCCTGACGCCTCTCTCTTAGGCCATTCGTTCTTGCGAGCACCCTGACGGGATTTCTTCTGGGGTGGGGGTCCATCAGGCTGGTTTTGGGTTTCCTCCAAGGCTTTAGAGGAGGAGTTGAGCTCCATGGTCTCGAAACCACAGGTGTCTACACCTGGTAAGGTGGTAGAGGAATCATCCAGCGAGGCACTGTTGGTTGTGGATACTGAGGCAGATTGAGGGGATTCTTGGGAGTTGCTGTGTGGGCTGAGGGCATCAATGGCTGTGCCTGCAGAGGGAGGGCTCTTCTTGGACAGGTCTAATCCAAGGTCTGGCTCTCCAGCACTTCCTCCACTGCTGAGGTTACCGTTACTGCTGCCATTCCCCCCATTCCCATTCCTTGCAGAGCTGCCAACAAACATTTCGTCATCTGAGAGCTTGTCCCGAAGGCCTTCATCTGGCTGTGGCTGGTCAGCATCAGAAGGGGTCGGAGGATAGTGGTTGTTGGGGCCAGCAGGGGTAGAAGAGGAAAGGCGCTGGTTGTTGAGGCGTAAGCGGCTAAGGGGACCTGGAGTGGAGGGTTTACCTGGCAGGGGTTTCCCACCACTGCGCTTCAGCTTCTTTCTACACAGAGCAGCGAGGTCATGGAGCTGGAGGTAGCTGGCTGCGGTTAAGAGGGCACTGAAGTTCTGCTCACTGCTCTGGTCCGACGAGGACAGGAGCTTCCCAGTATAGATGAAGTCCAGAACTTGTCTGAATACAGAGGGGTTAACCATCTCTGTGTCGAGGTTAATGAGGTTATCGTGGAGGACCAAAGATTTGAAGTAGATGCTGCTTGCCGCCAGGATGTTCTTGTGGGCACGGAAGAGCGCATTCTCCACCACGATGATAACATCGCACAGGAAGCCTTTGGCTCTCTGCTGGTTGAGTTGCAGCAGCAGTTGTTTGGCATGATTTGGCAGTTCCATTTCCACCTTCCTTCTTTCCTTCTATTTCTCTCTCTCTTCCTACACGAGCACCACCTGAAGCTGAGAGAAAAAATGAAAAAGGTGGTTAGTTTTACATTGTAGACATGAAGTACTAGACTGATGCATGCAAATGACAGGCTGTTCAATACAATGCGCAAACCTGAGTAAACTGAAAGAAGAGGAGTTGTTTTCAACAGAATGCAGAAAATGTTTCCACACTCGAGTTGGCAATGTACGAGAAAAAGTATTTTAAAAAAAAAAATGGTGATCAATACTAATATTTGCTTGGTCAATGCAGCATGAACAGGCTTTGGTGGGAAGACACAGATTGCGTTGTTCAAAAGCAACAGCTTATTTATTGCAGCCTTCAGTAGGATTAACATTTAACACAGTTTTAAAAAAAAAAAAAAAAAAAAAAAAAGGACATTAGCAAAGCTTGCATGTCCGACATCTAACAATCAAGCCGCATGTGTTAGGACTCTATTAGTACATCAATCTAATCTTTGAGCTCAAACTGTTTGCTACAACCTGCCACATAATGACATGGCAGCCTAGAAACTAGAACCCTTCCTTCCCTCTCATCTTCCTTTTTAAACAAATTGCCACCCTACATGGATCAAGTTCTGATTGTACACATTGCCACTGTTCTGGCACAAAAGCCAAAGGGGCGGAGGAGAAGAAAGGGTAAAGTAACGACTCTTCTAGGGTGCCTCCCCTCAGCTTCTCTTCCCTATCTCCGTAGAGTAACTCTAGTTTCGGTGGGGTGCCCTCTTTGGAAACTCGGCTCACTCTCGTCTCCATTAGGTCATGGTAATGTCAGCCCTGCCCTATTGTCTGGGGGTGGGGGTCGGTGGCACAGCAGGGCCGGGGGGAGGGATTAGGTGACACCTGAGCAGGTAAAACTACACAGGAGCTGGGGCAGAAGAGGGGAGGGGGAGGGTGTGGCTCATAGACAAGGACTGCAACACCTGATCCTCCAGAGAGGCCCTCATTTATGGAATTAGGACAGATGAATCTCATTCACTGTTAAACTACATACCTGACCCATTACATACGACAGTGCTCTACTTCTAGTCTGACATTGAAAACACAAATTTTAGTCAAGAAATTTAGAGCAATAGATACCAAGAGCGTAAACACAGTTAAACTGTGATGTAACAGAAGTAGTGTGCTTTAGATAAACCAGCAGCGTCTGTCCTTGAATCATGTTCTTAGGCCTGGGCATGCTAGGAAAATGGACACACATCTTTAATGCCACTGATCAGAGCAGGGTATACCGTATTACAGAAGATTAGACAGTAATGCAGAGAAATGCATAACCATAAATATGTGAAAATGTACCATTTCAAACCCCCTCTGGGATAAGGGTTTATCCGAAGGCCTAAATTCACAAATATATGCATACTAACCAAGAACAGCTGTAGTCAAGAATCACTAAAAATTCACTTTCATCTATTCCTTTAATGAAACAATTCAGTTTGAATAAATCAAGGAGCAAGCTCATGTTGGATCTGTAGTTTCATCAAGGAATATAACATTTACAGGGCAACAAAGACATACTGCATTACAACATTCTTAAGCAAAGCCTTTAATATACTGACCAAGGCTCTACAGTTAAGCGCTACAATCACTAGACAAGCTTTGATGATGAGAGAAAAACACACATTAAACCTGCAAAACTATCACTGTATACTATGCACGAACAACAAGGTGAAAACTGTTAACTTGAGATGGCTGCCTGATGTTCTGTTTGAACAGTCAGGCTAGCTGATACAATCAGCTGGAGTGATCATTACTCTCAGGTCCAGGCCTAGGCTTGCCTCCTCTGCTTTGACACTTCTTCTCATGGCCTTCTTCCCCTCCCCCGTCTTTCCTCTGCTTCTCTCCTCCTTTCTCTCTATCCTCCCACCCTCACCAGCCTCTCACCGGGCATGCAGACACATCCTAGGAACAGTTCGCTGTCCCCAACGTGAATTATAATGAGCTATTCTGGAATACATAACCCAGATCTGCAGTTAATCGCAGAATGTGCTACAGAGGTGTACAGCACTCAACCCTGCAGGCGGTAATGGAGACGAGGGCTGCTGGAGAAAGAAGGGCCTCTGCCATGATGCCAGCCAGGAAGCCATATATCAGTCAAGTCTCTCTCTTAACATACACACACCTCTGCAGGCTTTATGGGGGGATTCAAGAGGCTTTTCCAGCAGACCGACATAAAAAGGGGGCTGGGCTCAGAGTAGAGAAGCCAGCTCCCCACCCCCTCCTCTTCTCTTCCCTCGTTCTCTCTCTCTCGCCCCCCCCCCCTACCATCACCCACTCTGCTACCCTCTCCCCCTGGCCCCTCCAGTGCTGTGCTGTGCCGGCTGGATTCCAGGGAGCTGCTAATGGATTACGGCTGATCTATATGCAGCTAGGGTGGGACACGTGTAGGCCCAGCTCCCCTACCAATGGTGCTGCCCAGGAAAGCAGGCTTAATACCACAGGGGCCAGTACCATCATGGCAGCTCCTGTGAGTGCATGGTGCTCTTTGCAGCGGGTAGAAACATTTCAACACTATATCTAGGCTCTGTTACAGCATCACAGCCTCGCAGTTATTGTGTAAAGTCAGGGATGAATGATTAGAAAGATGACCCTACTGAAAAGCTACAACCATGTTTTCAGTATGCAGGATGACTAGTTCATATGTATAATGTTACGTAGTTGGCAAGCAGCATTTCCTGCAGGGTTGGATCCCTGTATTTTCATCCCTCTGCATAGGATGGCAGGGCGGTTGAGAGATGGCAAGATAGCTGGTCAGGATGGTCGTGAGAAACAATACTTGCTCTGACCAAATATGGCACCACATACCAACAGCTCTGGTAGAGTAGAGTAGATGTTGCCCTTCAAGCATAGACACAGGATCAGCTTACCTTGCCTGCAGTGTTAACCTTTTCAAAAACTGTGGCTCAATGATAGAGGGGTAAACCTCATTTGGAACAGCAGCACTCTACTGCTTAGTCACAACCTTGTCTAGTTTCAAGAGCCTGCAGATGAGGATATGAGCCAACGGGGATGTTTGCACAGACTTGACATACATGATCAGGATAACTTATCCCTGTTTTGATTTGAGACTGTAAACTAGTGAGCATCAAAGTGCCCTCAGCAGTGACTTAATGGCTGTCTCCTCTCTCAATTAAACTGGTCACACAAGAGATCTGGATGATCTGGTTTGACTTAATTTACTGCAGCACGTCATTGCATCCTTTTTCCAAGTTTATGGATTAAACAGTGAGCTAGTAAACCTTTTAGAGTCAGTGTTCATGCCGCGAAGGTTACTGAGAGAGCAGTGGGCTGTGGCACTAATCTCCTGAACAGAGGGTAGCGAGCCAGGAGAGAGGTTCAGAGGTGAGGCAAAGTCCTGTGGCGCAATAACAAAACATACCCTACTACTGTGAAAGGTCATTTGCTAAACAACCAATAGGAAACAAGACTGAGCAGGATTTTAAAAACATATTCAACCCAAGCTGTATTCCAGGGTTATTTTACACAGTGTTTCCATGAAACAATATACAGTAAAGACTTTGTCAGAAGAGATAAATGTGCAGGTAAAGACTGTTTGAAGCTGACAAAGAAAGAGAGCCAATCATGTACACGACCAAAAGGCCTCCCTGTGTGCACACCCTCAGACGCAGTGCACTTAAACACATGCACACAACACACACACACTCACCCAGAGAGTATGCTGGTGGGCAGAGGGAGTGGGGGAGGGGCTAGGGGGATGGTACAAAGCCAGTTTGAAATACAAACACCGAGCAACCACCTCTGAGCCATTTCAACATGGCTGACGCTGCAGCATGGGTAAGGTTGATCCATGCAGGACTCATGGGTACTGTAATTATCTGAGTTTTTATTAGATTCAGTTCATTTGTGAGTGAAAGGACGTCTCACAACACAATGAGGAGATTAAAAAGCACAGCTGTGTCTTTCGACCACCCACTCAATAGATTCCTTTTCACCTGTGCAATATCTGATGCATTAGAGGAAATGCCATAAATGCCTATGATATATTTTTTTTATGTTGTCATATTCCAAGTGTTTAGTGATGAATTCTGTTTGAGTCACCTTTGTGAACTCGAATTTCCTTCAGGTTAAATAAAGTATCTACCTATCTCTATCTTGTTTTGGACATAGTCTACTTCTCCACCAGTTGTCTAATCAGATCACTTATGTCAATTTTTAAAATCAGAATTTGGGTTGGTTGCATGCACTAGTAGTGAGGTTTTCTTTCATCCGTCACATTGCTTTTCCCAGCTATACCTTCCCTGTCCGAAGTCTCTGTCATGTACAAAAGTGAAAACCCCCTTTCGAAACCCTGTTAAGCACCTACATATTAGTTAAATCTGGGTTCTCTTTGTGAAAACTAGCAGTGTTAACCTGTGTTTTCCCTCGTCCTGTATGTCATTTAATGAAACCAGGTTTCTTTTTTCAACAATATTCAATAAATAAGGTTACTGCAGAAACTCAACAGTACTTGGGTGAGTTATGAGTACACAAATTTTGAATCTAAAATCTAGTGCAATCTTTTGACGCTTTAACACTAAGGAATATATACAGTATTGTATTGAATGCTGTAACCTAGATACAGTAATGTATCTAGTGTAGTACTGTGGTGCCATGGAGAGCAGAATATGCAAGGTTTTGCCACAACACATACACAGAGACAACAGAGGGTGGAATAATAAGTGAAATTACCTGCTGTGGTCTTTGCTTGAAATAAAAAAAAAAAAAACCTGTCTATACTTGTTTCTCAGTGGCAAATGGTTGAATAGCTGTGATGCAGAGCATCTGCTGGAATTCTGGACACTGATCCAATTCTGGTTATAATCTCTTCAAAAAAGCTGCAGGGGAGAAGTCCTGCTGTACAAAAGCTCAAAAACATTAAGACAAGAGATAAAGGCTGATCTGTCTGTCTTAGAAACATGAATTTGTGCAGAATTGTTGGATACAAATTCTGGAGAACAGGTGCATGACCCTAGTGTTGCATGGCTCAAGGGGGAAGTACATGTATTACAGTGTCCCTACCGCAGTCTGGGTAGAACCCTTCCAATTAAGACTCATTTTCCGTCAGGCATTTCAGCCATGTTGCAGACAAACAAGTCCTGCCCAGGGTGCAGCAGAATGAAAGAGGAAGAAAGAGCCCCGTCCATTTCAGCACAGGAGGGGGCCAGTGGTTGCTGCCTACCCCAGATGTGTGCCAGTGCTGTGCAGCAAGGGAAGAAAAGACAAGACTCCCCCTCTCTCACACACACACAAAAAACAAGCATATGAATCCTACATGTGCTTCTCTCACCCTGTAATCAAACCCATGGATCCATTTCAATTCATATTTAAAAAAAACAAGTCTAAATGTCTTCAGGCTTTTCTGAAGCAACAGGGCAACTCTTTTTCTACATCGCAAGTTAACAACAGGTCACAAATGAATTTGTTCTGTGGTGTGCATGCCATCCACAGGTAATAGTAGATGCTAAAGTCACAGCCAAGTCTAGGAAGAGTAACAGGTATACAAGGATACTCTAATGTGTGTAAAAATAGCACGCACACCAAAAACTCACAACTCTAAAGACTCCTTCTCATTTATTGTTGTCATGGTGCTGGATGCTTGGCCTCAGCCTGGTCACAATCCACTCCCATTTATATTTAAGACTACGTGTTAAAAATTTAAAGTTTATTAGTATAGGACAATTAATTGTTCTTAACAAATAGGTATCACAAGATGTCCAATTATAAAAGACAGGCAGGACAGGGCAAAATGCCAGATAAAAGGGATGACTACGGGTATGCAAGTATCTGCAGGTAGAGACTAGCAGTCATGTGCATGAAGCTGAAAATAGTTCAGTAGCCTAAATGGAGATTTAGCCAGAAATAAGTTGTTAAAATGTCAAAGTATGTTCACTTTGTCATTATAGTTTATTGCGTAGAGATTGCTGAGAAAAAGTCAATTTAAATTACATCTTTACCACAATCGAGTCGTGTGGGTCTGAATACTTTCCTTAGTAACTTTAACTGAAAGAACAAGGAAGCATCAGCATAATGTGAGAAGGCTGAATGCACTGCAAAGTATGTGACTTATGTATTCTCATATTTTTATTGAATCTCAAATCTAGCGTTCAGTCTGTTTAATCAAATGCTTTATTGAATATATTTTTGCTTTAGCTTTTGGTAAATTGAATAATAACTTGATATTATAATAATTAAAAAAGGAATAGACATTCAAAGACACATTACATATTTGCTTTTCTTTAAAAAGGACTACCTGAATATGTGTGTGTGTGTGTGTGTGTGTGTGTGTGTGTGTGTGTGTGTGTGTGTGTGTGTGTGTGTGTAAGCTCATATGCAAGACTTTGAGATTAACAAATCCAGTTATTTAAGAAGATTTCATAACAGAGATTTTTAACCTAACCCACTTGGGCCTTTTTTGAACAACAATAACAACAACAGAGTTACAGCTACTCTCTCCATGCCATGGGTTCATGTATCTGTTCATCTACGTCCTGTGCCCTCCTTGCTGTCTTGTATTTCGTGTATCAGTTGCTGCATCCAAAGTGCTCCCTGGAGAAATTAAATAATGACTGAAATGAGCACTGGGACTTTTACTGAGGCTACCACATGTTGTATCCGACTGTGTACCCTTGCAAAAGTGAAGCAATCAACCACGTCACTAACAAGTGAGCATATGATTGGTATGATAAAGTGACCTCTGTCTTGAGAGAATG
Source organism: Sciaenops ocellatus (assembly GCA_033000465.1). Classification (NCBI taxonomy): domain Eukaryota; kingdom Metazoa; phylum Chordata; class Actinopteri; family Sciaenidae; genus Sciaenops; species Sciaenops ocellatus. The sequence continues at coordinate 16,727,533 of CP136880.1, read as the reverse complement.
AACTGTGCTGATGAGATAAACTTCCAACCCCTTCCCGATCCGTAAAATGCAGCAGATCCACATGACCTGGAGCCTAACGCTATGGCTAAGGACAGAGGGCATGTTGGGTAAGGAGAGATCCTGTATGGTCCAAGGTTTTACAGAGCTGCCTCCCCCCTTCCTCCACCCCCTCTTGCCTCAGCCTTTAAACACTGCATAACCTTCTGGCTATCAGCACTACATTCCACAGACTGTTTCTTCTTCTTCTTCTTAATGAACAACAACAACCCTGCCCTGAGGTGCTTTAGCCACTCAAAGAACCAAGCTGCCCACAGGAACAGGCAGCACAGAACAGACGGATCCATATAGATACGACAGCCTAGCACAATCTATAAGTCCTCGCCTAACAAGTCAGCAGAACATATAGCCTAAGTAGCCTTACTGCATTGTGCTGCCCACACACTCAACACTGTAAGCTGTGATCACAATGTACACAGGATATGGTGCGTGTGTTGAGAAGGGGAAGGGACAAGTAGGCTGAGGCAAGACCAACCGGCCGATCATGAGGATCATGAGGCGCACACACAGGCCTCAAATTACCCTCCAGGCCCCACTTTGTAGTCCATAGTAATCAATGAAACTAGTCACACTGATCAGTTGACTTGACTTGGACATTTTAATGGCCTAAATTAACTTGTTCAACACTTTCATGAATATATGACAACAGCTACAACATGCAGACGGTTAGGCTTGGTAATAAAATCAGTTAAAGAGTACAACAGTTAGTTTGTTTTAGTCAACAAACGCCTCGGTTGGTGTCTTGGTTGAGATACCAGCTTGCTTCACATCTGACACATAGTCTAAATAAATATTTTTTTAGTGAAATGCTTAATCTTTTATCAGACAAGAGTATTTAAATTCATTTGGAAGTACACAATATAAGTTTATAAGAGACACCGTCTTGATTATAATGGGATTACTTGAATTAAACACTTAGTACTGTCAGTCTTCAAGGCTTATTGCTGTTACAGATGCAGGCAGCACTGGCATCAGCCAGCGCTTAAGTCAGTAAAGCCAGGAGCCCTACTGCGGCTTTACAGGCCTCACCAAATTAGATTATGTACATAAAGTGTCAAATGTATTTGCAGCTGTTAAAATCTTGTGCTTTATGTTTGTTTCAGCTAATTGTTTAGTCAAATTTTAGGCGAGCAGGCAGAGCAACTGCACACTTCAACTACACTTCTGGGTGGGTGTAACCAGCCAAAATATAGTCCCATAATCTTCATATTATAGTACACAGCACCCTGCAGACCTAAACAGGATAAGGTTGTGACAACAGATGGATTTATTTTCATATTGCCTAAATATTGTGACTAAACTTTCCAAAGACAGGAGTCTGGAAATGTATCAACACCAAAACACCAACTTAAAATGAGTTTTCACAAACAACTATATTCAATCAAAAGAATTGATTGGATCATTTAACACTGTGTGATTAAACTAAAGACAAGACTATGCATAGGCCATTTTTCCATGAATGATAGGAACAAAAACAGGAAAATTATCATGGTTAACCAACTTCAAATCTACATTTTATAGATAGGCCATACTGTTACCAGACAAGTGAAGGCCTGTTTTACTCAAATATTCAGAGTGACACATTTAATACAAAAACTTGGATTACTTTTAATACTGTCACACAAGTTGTTAGCATGTATAACAGGTACATCTCATCTAACAGAAATACATCTTATGTTTTTTTTTTCTCATAGTTGAAACTACCCAATGCAAAACAGACCTAGAGTGGAGAAGTTTTTACAGAACAAAACATTTGATTATACAAAAACAGCAGCCAGTCAAGGGAACCCACATTACTGACATTCCTGTGCCTTATTATCTCCGTGCCCCTTGGTACTTTAACAACACTTATCACCTGAGCATGTACATTGCTTTATTAGTTATCAAGTTATTAGTTATCAAATTTCAGGCCAACAAATCGGCCTGAAATTTAATAATCAAACATTCAACATATAGATGTGGCTCTCTTTTTTTTTTTTTTTTTTTTTTTTTTGTTTGCTTCAACAGAACGATAAACCAAACACTGTTGTTGTTTTTTTTTTGTTGTTGTTGTTGTTTTTAATATATAAAGGCACAGCAGTTTTGAGTCACAATGTAACGTTACACCCACACTGTAGCCGATCACAAAGATGGTCGATGTATAGCAGTAGCCACCTATAGGCTATAAAAACAGATACCATCCTCTGCATCGATAAGAATTCACGTTTACAAGACAACGCTTTAGACCATAAAGTAGCTGCGTCTGTATTATACTGAGTAAATTTGTAAGTCAATCCTGTTAAATCATATTTTAATAAACCCTACTTAAGACCAAGGTGGCTTAACCCACATATAAACAATGCAGGTTACACTTAAGAGTATCGACTGGAACATCTCTGTGATTATCAGGATGATTGCGCACAATACCGTGCGTAAAATCCACAGAATCAGCTCCGTTTCATTTACCACATGAAGTGCAATTTACTAATGTTTGAAAATAAGTCAGTGTTATGATTACACGATAGCGATTGATTTGAATGAAACGCATGAAAAGCTCATTACCCTAAATCCAGGTAAACAATTCATTCAACATACTGGATTATAAAAACAGGGAAAACGAGGTAAAGTGTGGAAACATTTAATAATTTGTGAAGCGCCGTTACGAGCCGTGCGTGTATCCTCTCTGTAGCCTAACGTGCTTTGCCAGCCTGGTAATTATTTGGTATACACTCGCCCTGTGGGGCATCTCTTATAAGCCCACGACGCCAAAATAAACGCCTCGACATTTGCAACCAATTTATCTTGCGGTTTCCAGCAAGAGCCGCGATATCCTCGAACAAATAAAGTGGGATCTCTTGACTTGGCAAGCAGGCTGGTAGAGCAAGAATAGGCACCAGCGAAGCCCCTTTTTGTTGGCACGCCGTGGAAAAAACACCACCGTAACGCCGAAAAGCCTCACGATCCTTGCAGCAGCTACGAGGAAAACGATCCGATAAAACCAGCCACGAAAGCAGTCGCGTTACGCATTTACAATTCACATTAAAGAGAAATAAATTATTTTAAATACCTTATTACATCGGTAGGATCGTTCTCAAGCGTTCTTTACCATCCTCCTGCTCATCTCACAGCCTTCGGGACGCCATGTTGCAAGCTTATGACGTTAGGCTTCCTCACCCCTGACCCACATTTGAATAGGAACCAGCCCAGAGTGCAGCAGAGAAAACATCCCACTGTGGGAGGGTTTGGCCACTTTCTCAGCCCTGGATCCCTGGCAACTTTACCTGCAAGATGGCAGAGAAAGAGAGAGAGAAAGAAAGACAGAGGGAGGGACAAGCCGTGTTCACACTGTGGTTTAGGCCTTATTCTTCTTCTCCCACCAGCAGCACGACTCAGCCATGGTCCTACCACACTGCTGAATGCAGGTCTACGCTGCAAAAAATGTCTGACTTGACAAATTGTTCTATATGTTTAGGCCTGGTTGTCTAATTAAAATGAACTATTAAACAAATCCAGTCTTTTATGGGAGGGTGTGGGCGAAACCCGCAGGTTTCGAGTGCAGTTTAACCTCATTTGAATACAAACAAGTGTCGGAAAGTCGCACATTCAAAGTGGTTTTACCCATTATCTCCATTTCATGAGAGAAAATGTTTTAATTGAAGGTTTGTAGCAAATGTAATCATATTGTGACACCATCAGGTTTGTATTTAAAAAGCAACACTACACTGGGGCAGATTTTTTTTTTTTTTTTTTTTTTTTTTTTGCAGCGCACACTGTTTCTCTGCAAGCTCAAGAGTCTTCATTAGTAGGCTATGCAATTCCAACATGCATAGTATTTATTTATGCAATCATCATAGACAACTGCATTAACCCAGTTTATTCTGAAATCAGTTTATCAGTTGAATTTATGAGAATAGTTGCAATTTGAGACTTCAAAGTTGCAAAAGCAGATCTCAAGATGATTGTTTTTTAGAGACAACAGCAAAAAAGAAAGAGAGAGAGATGCTTGTGGTTCACAAATTGGGCACCAGATGTGCGGACGTGTGGCAATCTGTTGGCCCCTCCTCTTAGCACAGAGGACCCAGACCTCAGCCAATAGAAAACAGGATATAACCCACTGCTGGCTCTCACCTAAATACCACATATTGGACCTCTAATTACTTTGATGATGCCACCTTGCTGCAGCTAATGATGAATAGTCGTACCCATCGCCTGCAGCAGAGATACAGATTAATCCAGATATTGTATCAGTTTAATCTGCCGTGCTTTATGCTTATGGTTCACATTCCACGGATATGAAAGTTATGGCGCTGTGCCAAAGTGCTCTTCTGACCCTGTGTGGTTGCCGCGGAAACTGCATCCTTTATGGGGGAAGCTGGGCACACTGGGTTGCATGATCAAGATGTTTAGACGCATTGCATGTCTTTCTGTATTATCAACTCATCATAGCTGAAGATAATTCACGAAAAACAGCAATGGCTTTAAAGCAAACATGGGCAAAACCCAGAAGGATATAACGTAAGCTTGAGACACTATTTCTCCTGTTAAGTTTCAGTGTTAACAGTGAAAATCAATCTCTGGAAAGATGCTGGAGGCTTTCAGAACAAAGAATCTTTTATTTGTTTCCAATCGTGATCACTTTTTATCAAAAACAAAAATGTTGACTGTTCAAGGATAAATCAAGATGCCCGAAAGTAAATACAAAATGCTGGCACAGTTAAGTTAGAGTTGTTGACGTCCTTTGATTTTTATTTATTGAGATGGGCAGTATAAAAAATAGATTCATAATTAATTTCAAGTTATTTCCATCAGTTTTGACTGTCTCTCATGGCCAGACATCCTGGACAAACATTTAACAAAGACCTGCGATTTGGGAACAACAATGAAAATATGAGTACATGATGAAATAATTTCCAACATCTTCCAAGAAACCAAAAGCCTGAACTCGTACTCAGCATTAGACAGATTTCATTATCGGTCTTTGATCAGTTCAGTTATGTTGGCATCTTAAAACAAAGTTAGTCATCCGTCCAAGTTTTATATTACGCCGCAGGGACTGGGTGCCTATTGAGCCAAGTCGTCCACGATTCCGCCTTATGAAGAGAAAGGGGGGGAAAAAACATGTGGATCAATTTCAAGATTTTATTATTTATTACCACAACAACTCAATACTTACGACATTTGCCTTGTTATTTCCATTGCAGACAACAAGATAAAGGATTTCAAGAAAGATCCAACAAAACAGAACATGTGAAAGCATAAAAGCAACCATATATTTATGTAAACATGAAGTGAAAAGTGTATTATTATTATAAATATTGTTGTAAAAACGTGATATTTAGGGCCTATAAAAATATGACAATACAAAAAATTTTCTGCAGCATCTATAAATTGTTTAGCCTCGGGTGTGATGAAATAATTGCATGAAATCTTTTCAACATGGATCTTACTCTCATGATTTGGATAATACTGATGAGTTAACAACGTGCAGACTCGTCCAACATCATCACCCTCTCACCTCTTCCTACAGCAGGGTCTCCACACTTTGGTGAGCAGCGTCGCTCTGAGTGCAGTGCAACCTCTGATGTACAGGATGGGGGTCAGGGAAGCGTTTAGTCGGGGCAAAAGGCGGAGAGGGTCAGTGCCTTCATTCTTAAAAGTATAACAGGTCGTGCCAATGAAATTACAGGCCGTGACATGGCAGAATATGGGAAGCCATGTCGCTAAGAAAAACGCAGCCACCACCAATATGAGATACACAGATGATCGCTTGTTGTCTCTCTCCTGAGAAGGTGGTTCCCTCTCCAGCTGGAATCTGGCTATGATGAACAGTTTAATATTCAGCCCTATCATTATAATCACAGTGGTTATGTTCCCCACAAACGTGCCAATGCTCGTGATCTTTTTGGCCACCCCAAGTGTGACCAGGTTGTGCGCACCCACGATGAAGAAAGCGTAAACCCAGTAGATAAAGATGACCAACAGGGTCCTGTTTCGGGTCATGTGTTGGTGGTATTTAAAAGGTGACACCACAGCGTGGTATCTGTCCGCCTGCGCGGCCAGGATGGCCATGTAAGACAGCCCTAGAAATGTGGGTACGATGTAAAAGGTTCTCATGGGGGAGTCGAAACTGTCCCTCACGTCCAGCACGCCAACATAATAATATGACACGCCGGTGCAGATGTCACTGAAGCAGGTGCTCAGCATGTACATGAAGCGGTTCTCGCTGCGCAGCGCCTTGTTGAGCAGTATGGAGAGAAACACAGACAGGTTGAGGAAAATGATGGCTGCAGCCAGGAAAATGCTGAAAAGAAACATCAACACATTGCCAAAGCTGGTGAGGGGCAGCACAGGAGACAAAATCAGGCTGCTGTTACTCATCGGTGCGGAGAAAACGTGTGTGCAACAAAGTGTTTTAGTTCTTCATTTCACAGCACATACTGGAAGCAGTGCAGCTGAGGGGAGGTTTACCCCTGCTCCAATTTATGTAGGAGCCACAGTGGAGCTTACAGAAAAACATCGGTGACTTTAATTCCCATGGACAACAAGTCAACAAGCCCCTGACAAAAACATACAGAGGTCAACAACTTATTAAAATAACTGCTGTACCAGGCCCAAATATTATTGTACAATTGACTTATTTAATCTTTTATCTTTATCTCATTGCATCCATTTAGATTTCTCATCTTACAGTCCTGATTTCAGTACTTTTTATATGTAATTGTGAGCTGAAGGGTCACTAAATGAATGAGATCAGCAGCCTTAAGAAAGGCCTTTGCGCATGTACAATAAACCAGTCTCCTATAATCTGTAAACTCAAAATAATTTTATTATTTTAATTTTATAACCTTTGGCAATGAAAAAATCTTTCTCATAGTGAATATATTCTGTTAAAGTTAACTGTCCTCTCTTATATGTCAATATTCAATCATTTGATTCTTCTTATTAGATTGTTTTTGTGAATCACTTTGACTTTATGTAAAGCTGTCAGACACATTTATTTGTAGACATCAGCCTGTAAAAGAGTGAGCTTGTTTAAAGTGTAGGACACAAGAAAGAAGAGAAGGAGGGGTAACCTGCTATCATTTTTAATGCAGCAGTTAGTTGAGACTTGCAAAGTGAGTTTAGTTTTATTTGTTGCTCCAGTTTTAATAAGAAGAATCTACTTTACTATTAACTCACCTGACCTGTCTTTACTGAGTTTGTCTAACACTTGCACAGTAGCCTTTTCATTATGAATCTATAAATAGTAGTGGTCTACTGAATATAAGCTGTATGCCTTTTTAAAATATTTCAATGCCTGGATGCTATCACCAGTATGAAGAAAGAATCTGCCAACAGTGTGTGTTTACTGTTCAAAGTGTCTGTATTCAGATAGACTGACTTTTGTAAGTGTTTTAATGGTGAAATGTAAGTAAATTTACTCAAGAACTTTTCAACCTCTTACAAATTTGAGGTAGTACTTTACTTGAGTATTTCGTTTATCCAGTTGTATACTTCCATTTCACATCTCAGGGATAAATATTGCACATTTACTACATGTATGACAGCTTGAGTTACTTTTCAGATTACAATTTTCCATACCCTTCCTATCCAATGAAAAGTCACAAAACTGAAAATAGGGATGTTTTTCACACATATGATGATCTTATAGAACATGATGCATTGCTGTTGATTGAATATAGCCAACAATATATAAATACTATAAATGAGCTCAATCATTAACATCTACAGCAGTAAAATGCAACATACTGGTGGCTGTGGCTCGGAGGTGACTAATCAACTAATCAACTAATCGGTTCGATCCCTGGCTCCTGCTCCCCCTGCATGTCGAAGTGTCCTTGGGCGAGATACTGAGTCCCAAATTGCTCCCCATTGTTCTGTGAATGCGTGTATGAATGGTTTGCTCCCAAAACTGATTGCATGGCAGCTAATGCCATCAGTGTATGAATGGATGTGAATGGGTGAATGAGATATGTAGTGTAAAAGCACTTTGAGTGATTGGAAGACTAGAAAGGCGCAATACCATTTACATACACTTAGATGCAGCAGGAATATTAATCCAAAAACATCATACAAACACTGACAGGGAGTATTTGTCTGGAGAATTAATACTTTTTACATACATCTCATTAATAATACGAATGTACTTTTACTTAAGTACGATTTTGAACGCACAGCTTTTTCTTTGTACTTTAACAGTGTGATATTAGTACTTTTACTAACTAAGTAGAAGATCTAAATACTTCTTCCACCACTGCATATTTTCTCACTCCAGATAAGTTGTATTGTCTGCGCAGAGAAATTGATCACTCTATCACTGGTTTATTATCAACTATATTTTTGTATTTTAGATGTACAGTATGTTGATGACGTACATAAAGCAGTGAACCAAAAGCATTTCTACATGATGTCCACTGTTAGTGTCAGTGTTAATTTATGAAAGGATCAAACTTTCATTCAGTACATTAGGATTTACACTGCATATTGAATACAACTGAATTGGGAACTCAAACATATGTTAACCTATTAACTAATCTTGCACCAAATAAGTTAAATTCTTCCCCGAAAGAGAAGAATTTCCCCCAAAGGGAAGAATTTAAGGTATTTGGTGCAAGATTAGTGATTACTGCCAACAGCAGCAAGTCTTTTGGCCATATAGTGAAGAAATGGCTTACTACTCCCTCTAGTGGCTGCAAAACACACTGACTCTAATCATGTAGTGTAGGGTCAATGGTCGTGGCAACATCTCTCGATCAGAATTTAATTAAGAGGCCTTCAAGTTATCATTGCTCATTGGTTTGTAAACTTTCACTAAACCCTTATGGGGTGCCGTTTGTAAAGCAGCACACGCTGAAAATTAAAGCAACATTTTGTCACATTTAGCTTCAAACAATGTTTAAAAAACTGGTGTGAATTTTTGAGAGTCACTTTTTTGCACATTTACAACAATATTTGTCAACTTAGAGATATTTTAAATCGTTAAATCCAAATATTAAATGTTACACCTAAATGTTAAATGTTAAATCTAAATGCTAAATCTAAATCTAAATGTTAAATTTAAATCTAAATCTAAATGTTAAATATAAATATAAATCTAAATGTTAAATCTAAATGTTAAATATAAATATAAATATAAATGTTAAATCTAAATGTTAAATCTAAATCTAAATCTAAATCTAAATGTTAAATCTAAATCTAAATCTAAATGTTAAATCTAAATGTTAAATCTAAATCTAAATCTAAATGTTAAATCTAAATGTTAAATCTAAATCTAAATGTTAAATCTAAATCTAAATCTAAATGTTAAATCTAAATGTTTCGGGTGAAACTAAATATTTAGCTAATATGCAAATTCAAATGCCGGTAACCGGAAGTACCAAAATAAAAGCTCGAGGTCAGAGTGTGTTTATAGTGTCAAATAACGAATAAAAACCATCTCATCCGGGAAAATGGACTCTTGGACATGGATTATCGTGATAATAACTACCTAAAATAACAAACACGTTTGGAAAACTTTATTTGAAGAGTGGTTTGAGTTTTTAGTGTCACTTTTATGAAGAGTGCGGGACTTATGACCTGTAGCCACTATAGCCAGCCACGAGGGGGCTCACTTTGACTGGTCTGTCATGTTCGCTTCTGTAGCTCTGGCCTGTGGTAGCCCTGTGCCGGTTGCTGTCGCTGTTGCCGTGACTGTGGAATAACTTTGTATTGCCGCCAATTTTCGCAGCGCGACCATGGCCGACAGTAGAGTGTACTGGGGGGAGCCGGGCGGGGGTAGGATCTTGCTGGCCTTTACGCAAGCGAACATGCCCCCTCGTGGCTGGCTGTAGCGGCTACAGGTCATAAGTCCCGCACCCTTCATAAAAGTGACACTAAAAACTCAAACTACTCTTCAAATAAAGTTTTCCAAACGTGTTTGTTATTTTAGGTAGTTCTTATCACGATAATCCATGTCCAAGAGTCCATTTCCCCGGATGAGATGGTTTTTATTCGTTATTTGACACTATAAACACACTCTGACCTAGAGCTTTTATTTTGGTACTTCCGGTTACCGGCATTTGAATTTGCATATTAGCTAAATATTTAGTTTCACCCGAAACATTTAGATTTAACATTTAGATTTAGATTTATATTTAACATTTAGATTTATATTTAACATTTATAATTAACATTTAGATTTAGATTTAGATTTAACATTTAGATTTAGATTTAGCATTTAGATTTAACATTTAACATTTAGGTGTAACATTTAATATTTGGATTTAACTATTTAAAATATCTCTAAGTTGACAAATATTGTTGTAAATGTGCAAAAAAGTGACTCTCAAAAATTCACACCAGTTTTTTAAACATTGTTTGAAGCTAAATGTGACAAAATGTTGCTTTAATTTTCAGTGTGCTGCTTTACAAACGGCACCCCATAAACCCTTTGCCAAATCTACTCTGATCAGAAGAAGAAGCGTGATATACACCTTTCATAATACATATACTGTATGTGCATTTACACTAAATAATATAAAAACATTATGATACCATGCGTTTATATTGTTATAACACATGCTATATGTTGGTTATTATCATTGAAATGAACATGAAGTTTAGATGAAATGTGTATGTGACTATGATCATAAATTATTAACTTGAGAACAATCACACCAATTACAATAGTGTGTCAAAAAAGGAAGACCTAACAACAAGTGACTTATGATCACCAAACACCCCTGAGACTTCTTGTGATTAGGCCTCATTTGTTCTTTCCATATGTCCGACACGCGTCAGTTCTCAACATGACACCTGTTTATGCTAAAGCCTCTGCCCTCCAGAGATCAGGAGATTTGCTGGTGGCACCATTCATCTATAAATATAATGAATCTCTCGCTCGTCTTGTGGCGGAGCGTCAGGATGCTCCTTAACGCCACCATCCCTCTGTCGGTGGATTTCGACACTCCGGAGGACTTCCTCATCTTCATCTTCCACATCCTGTTCGCCACGAGTGCCGTGCTCGTCGCCGGCTCCGTGGTCATCGGTATATCATCCACCCGGTCTCTGCGAGGCCAGAACCGTTTTATATTCATGCTGAACACGAGCATCAGTGACACTCTGACAGGTTTCTCGGTCTACTACCTCGGTCTCTTTGACGTCCAGGAGGGCTATCCCTCCAGGAATGGGACATATTACATTCTACCCTCATTTCTAGGAGTCAATGTGTTAACTTTCCTCTTTGCTCAGTTTGACCGCTACTTCGCAGTGTGCCATCCATTCTTTTACAACCGCTACATAACGAGGTCTTTTGTCATTGGTATTTGTGCGTTTTGCTGGATTTACACATACACCATCCTCACAGTTCAGAACATGGTGCCCATTTCAAAGGCGGCTCAAATAAACGCGTTTGGTGTAATGACTCTGCAGATTATAGTTCTCATTAAAGTGCTGATGACTATTAAATTGTACATCATAGCCAGAAATCAGCTGGTGAGAGAGGCGCCCAGTGCTGAGAGAGACAACAAAAAGGAGTCGCTGCGCATCATTGTGTTTGTGGTTATTTGCTTCTTGGCTTTGTGGTGTCCTTCCTTTGTCAATATAATTGTGAGACAGTTGACTAGGAAAGGTCTGAGGTTTAGGAATGAAGCCACTAACCTGTTCGCCATCATGGCACGCCTGAACGCGTTGGTAACGCCGACTCTGTATATCTGGGGAAGTCCGGCGCTGCGGGGGGCCGTGTGGAGAGCTGTGTGGCGGAGGGCCTGTCCCTGGCGGAGGGCGAGGTAACACCTCCTGCGATGTAAAATGTCAATATTTAGGTGTTTTATACCCGTTACGCACTGTTTTAAGTTAAAGGAGTGTTTGATTTGTTTTGTCCAAATGTTGTATGTGCATAAGAAATGTATAAATAAATATATATATGTATAAATGTATCTGTTACTCATCTCCCATCTTCTCTTTCAGAATTGGCTTTAACTGTAATGGACTGAAGCTCCCAGCATAAACCTCATCATAGATATCATCAGCATCATCAGGTATCATGGAAACGTGAGAATAGCCTGTGTTTCAGTCACTTTTGAATTAATGTCAGCTCTCAGTCATTATGTTCTAAATGTTTGAACAAATTACTGAAACAAAAAAAGACAGATTAGCAGGGCACCTGTCCTCTTTTGTGTTGGATTTCATGTATCAAATATGGACTGTGTTTGAGATTAGATAATGCATGTGCCACTGCCAAATATTATGCGGGCAACAGTTTGGGGCTTTTAACAGAATAAAATTAAATATTTGTATAACCCGTTCTGCCTCTGTTGCTTATGCTGAACCTGTTTTTTTAATCCAATTGCTAACATCCAATTGTGTATGTACTTCGCCTGCTTACTTTTCTTTAAAGCAGGTTATATATATATATATATATATATATATATATATATATATATATATATATATATATATATATATATATATATATATATATATATATAAAGTTCGTATGACTTTTTAATCATGAAATGTTTTGCACTCAGAGTTGTGAAGTTCAGCAAACAAATGTTTAAAGTCAATGTGACTATCTTTGTGGAAGTCTCTGGATCACAACAATGTGAATATGATAAGCTGTGATTCAAGCTCCAGGATCAATCTGCAATAATACTTATGCTTTCTTTGCTCAGCTCAGGACCTGGAACCGCCGGGAATCCGGGAGCTGTCCGGGATACTTGCGGTGATGAGTTTACAAACAGTGACAGGATGAACTCGACAGTAATTTTTTAAAGATGTGTTGATTGGTACTATACTGGTATCTGTCTTAATCGTGCGATTTCATGTTGTAAATTTTGTCACATTGACGCACACAAAAAAAAGACGAAAGAGTAAAGACGCAACCACACAAACGTGGATTCAGTGGTTAGACTGAACCTTTAGTCATGAATCTGAAGTTTCCGAGTCGTCCGCATCGACCGAATCAAGTACGCGGACTTGATCTCTTTCCATCTCGAAACCAGTAAATTGGACTGCTTCCCTGTCACATATTCAGGACCCTGGTCAGCGGCGGGGCCCTGATCCAGACTGAGGTCGAGCACCGCGGACAGCTCCGCCACCGCTGACAGTCGCAGGTTCAGGTCTAGGTTCAGGACCCGGGTCAGCTCCTGTTGTTCTCGAACATGAATGTGGTGTTAGGAAATAAACTGACTATAGTAATTTGTCAAGAAGCTTGGACTTCAGTAGAGCATGTTTTCAAAATAGCTGGAATAGGCTCCAGCTTCGCCGTGACCCTGATAAGGGTAAGCGGTTATAGATAATGGATGGATGGATGGATGGATGTTTCCTTAATGTCTGATGACACAGCATATTCATTTTATGATTTAATACAGTAAATATCTTACATATTGTACCTTTAAACTATCTAAGCTCTGCTCGCATCAAGATCACTTAACATCTGTACGACTTTTTAGTATTTGAAAAAAATAGAGTAAAATAAATAAATAAAAATAAAATTGATCACAAGGGGAATAAGCGATGGGACGCCGTTTGTCACTTCTAAGGCAGCATCGGTTCATATTCATGCTGAACACTTCTATCTCTGACACACTGACCGGCTATGGTATTTTCTATCAGTTTCTCTTCGATGTGCGAGAGGGCTACCAGTCTAAAAATTCAACTTACTATGCCTTATATTCTCTTCTTGGAGTTAATATCATGACGTTTCTCTTCGCTGAGTTTGACCGATATTTCGCCATTTGTCACCCCTTCTTTTATGATCGTTTCATCAACACAGGCGTGATTATTTGTGTCAACTTGTATTGCTTGTTGCATGTTTATGGTCTGCTGCTCATACAACAACTGGTGCCTCTCTCCATAGCCATACAGATCTCAGTATACAGTAGGATTTGTCTGATGGTGGTTATTGTCATAAAAACAACCATGACAGCCAAGCTGGTCTTTGTGGCGCGGTACCAGATCCAGCGTGAGCCACCGGGCCCGAAGAGAGACAGTAAGAAAGAGCCCCTGTTGATCATAGTGATGGTGGTCATGCTTTTCTCGGTGTTGTGGGGCCCTAGCTTGTTCTATGTCATTCTGTCTTTGCTGACGGGGAAATATTTAATCATGAAAAACGAAGCCGTTAACCCAGTGAACATTTTAGCCAGGACCAATGCTCTGTGCACCCCCTCCATCTACCTGTGGGCGAGCCCCTCACTCAAGAACTGTGTGCTGCTGCTGCAAACGACCACAAAGGCCTGTGACATTAAAAGTTAACGCAATGCTAATGCAAAGGACGACCAAATGTATACCGCAGCAATGAATGTTTTTAAATGTACAGTAAATCATTGATATACTACATTCAAACAGGCCTCATAAAAGGCAGGTTTCAGGGTCCTAGTGAGTGCATGGTCAGGTCGCAAAATGTTGAGCCTGTGTGTTAGTAAAAGGCAACATATTTCATTTGTTTTTCATAATATTCCCTATTGCAATCCAATATTTGTTCTTGAAGGTAAAGCATTATTAAAGTAACATAAGTGTTGCCTGTGAACAGACAGTAATCCATGCAGGCACCAACTATGTTTATCACCACATTATAACTGGGAAACAATTTGGTGTTATTAACATAATTTTTAGGAGACCTGGTTGCCGGGATTTGCATGTCGTTAACATTATTTAAACATTTGTTTTCCTGCTGCATGTCTGAAGTGAAATTGAAATTGATTCTTTTAGACACGATTTTCTCCTTTCAAGTTGAGATTATGATCATGTAAATTTTCATTATTTTATTCTAATGAAGTGCAGTTTGGCAGTTCTATACCTTGACTATTGTTGAAATATACAGTATATCCAAGTTTGTTTGAATTAAATTTATTTAATAAATGATCAAACAAATAATATTATCAAGCTCAAGAATGCTTAGTCAAATTCTAAATAATAATAATAATAACAACAACAACAATAACAACAATAATAATAATAGGTTTGTTGAAGTCCAGAGATGATTCAGCCAAACTGTAGGCCTGGTGTGCAGCTTGATTTCAGGCCATGAAGTTTAAGCAATGAGTAAAATCTACAACAGCTAGTGTAGACTGTCTGTAAGGCCTCTCATGATCACTTTACAGCACTAAAAACAATCAAGTGTGCTCTGTGCATGTACATTCTGTCAAAGTAAAAGCTGTTATCTTGTTGAGAGCATTATAGCAGTTAAGGTGTTAAAAAAAGAAAGCATGAATGAAATTATTTCTGTATAAGGAATTTCTTGTAAAAACTCTAAGGTGGAAAAACAGCCGTAATGATACAGTTCATTCATACTACCCAATACTGACAAAACCTCTCGTTGTTAAATAGGTAAAGAACCATTTCCAGAAATACCAAACTAAATGTTTTTCGGTTTAATGTTGTAAGATTTGCAGGAGGAGAAACAATACATCATCTGAATTCATTCATCAGTCTAGTCTAAAGAATTTTATTAAGGCTGTTTACTCCATTCTTACTGAGAATAGATAGCTCAGGAATATTTCCCAAAGGAACGCCTCTGGAAAAACAAAAATTTTAAGAACTGTTTTTACATAATACCAATACCCAGGCAATCCATACAAATATAGCTATCTGGTCCACACACTCCTTGAAGTCTGATCCAGACATAGATTACTTGATTCTGCTATTATGGAAGCAACCATTCTGTGATTTCATGTTTTTCTTTTAAACTAGTTTTAACTTTAAATAGCTAATATTTAGCATTATGAATTGTATAACATAACTAACAAAAATATTCTTAACAGAACGTGGTACAGGATAGACCACGGAAATAACAAACATCACATCTAAAACCATTTAAAATAGTGATTTGATAAGATATCAGGACTGATAATAATGGACATGTGATATTATGGCTTTGAACACTGATACCTTCATACATAAGTTAGTTGGTTTTGGTGGTATGATCTGAGAATAAATGTGTAATTGAGAAAAAAAAGAGCAGAAGGAGGGTCCCTTTTATTAAAAACTAGTTATTTCAGTTGTGTGCTTTCATGTTTCATATTCTGAAAATGGACATGTTTAATCAAGTTGCCATACAGCAAATCTGGTCCAGCATGTTAATCCCGCCATGTGTATCATTTTATACTTTTACCTGTTTGATAAGGTCCATTATCTGAATATGAATTTGTTTTTTTGGCTCAATAGTTTTTTTTTGTTTGTTTTTTGTTTTTTTTCTGTAGCCACAGTGTTATTATAGGGCATATTACGTAGTATATGTATATTATGTATATTATCTGTATTTGTGTTGAATATTATTTGGATTAAATAATTGCAAATATTTGCACAATGTGTATATATATATTTGATTGTAGAGTATGAATCGTCTATATCAAATCTTTTTTTCATGTATTTATTTCACTGCGTCCCTGCAAATAAAACATTTTTGGTATACATTTTCAAATTATTTATGACCAAGACTTTTAATTGATAGTGCCTGTAACTGAAAATAAACAAATGTGAACTGTTAAATTTTTATTCCTTTTTAAATATTTCAGGCCTCTTAAATACTGACAAGGAACGTGATAATAGGCAATGGCTCATGGGGGAAACTGTTTGGTGGTTTGTCAGCCGGCTATAAAAAGACATTTAACTCCGGCTGTACCATTGAAACAATGCTCCTCTCCAACATCACAGACTCTCTAACAGGAGTAGTGCCTCTCTCGGTGGACTTCAACAATCCTAGGGATTATCTCGTCTTTATTTTCCAGATTTTATTTGCTACAACTACAGTTCTAATAGCCGGGCCCATAGTCATTACCATCTTGGCCACAGGAGCGCTCCGACTCCAAAACAGATTTATTTTCATGCTGAACACCAGTATTTGTGACACGCTGGTTGGCTTTTCAGTTTATTATCTTGGTCTGTTTGATGTTCAGGAAGGATTTCCATCTAGAAATGGGACTTTTAATGTGTTACCGTCTCTTCTCGGGGTAAACATAATGACATTTTTATTTGCGCAGTTTGATCGGTATTTTGCGGTTTGTCATCCATTCATCTACACGCGCTTTATAACCCGCCGAGTGGTCATCTTTGCAAATATCTATTGTTGGCTTCATGTCTATACACAGCTGATCGTCACAAAATTATTGCCACTCTCAAAAGCAATACAGCTGTATGTTTTCAGTATTGTCAGCTTACAAGTTATTGTGTTCACAAAAGTGGTCATGACTATTAAACTATATGTTATTGCCAGGTACCAGCTTGAAAGAGACCCTCCCAGCGCTGAGAGAGAAGCCAACAAGGAGTCATTAAGAATAATCATTTTTGTTGTCATAAGCTTCTTGGTGTTGTGGTGCCCCTCGTTTGTTAATATCGTCATTAGGCTACTCATAGGAGGAGGACTGATATTCAGAAACGAAGCCACTAACCTGTTCGCTATCATGGCTCGTTTCAACGCTGTGTGCACACCTGCGGTGTACCTGTGGGGGAGTCCGACTCTGAGAAAAGCCATGGTGAGGACAGTGTGGGGCAGAGTGTGTCCGCGATGCAAGAGGAGGTAAAAGGTTAAATGGCCCTGCAATAAAGATGACATTCACTCCTTTAGGAAATTCACACTAAGCGGTTGTTTATCCACTTCTTTCTTAGAGTTGGCTCCTGTTCTGTGAAGGGAAATGTCAATGAAAGGCCTCTGAAGATTCACTGATCCATGACTGTGTCAACTGCTGCAAGAACTGAGGAGTGTTAAGAGACTGCAGGAAACAAACAAACCGTAAATGCAATTTAAAAAAATAAATCATTTTATTAATGTTTGCTACAGGTTCTTCCTTTGTGCTTTATTTGGGCCTTTTTGTGGTTAAGTTTCAGTAATTATATATACATATTTATTTTTTCTAAACTTAAACCTGAGATAGTATTTTAAAATATTATAGGGGAGGAGGATTTTTAAATGTAGTGTGTTGTGCTGGCACAGCTTCATCATAATTATATAATCGACTATTTGACAGTACATTACTTAATCTTTACTATTTATAAAGAGAGTACGGAGGTCACTCACTAGTCTTTATACTTATCCTATGACAATGTTCAATAATGTAGATAAACACAATGGAATATTAATAATTTAACAAACAGACTAATTTCTATCCTATGAAGTCAGCTGGATATTTTGTCGTTAATAATAATAATAATAATATCAGCAGACATTGTAATTTATTAGATAGAAAAAATAATTATTTCTTTGTCTTGGTAAAATTATGTTTGTTTGTGAAGTGTCTTGAAAATGAAAATTTGTGCGATGTATAAACTGGGCTTCACTCCAATCAGAACACAATCAGAAAAACAATAAAATAATTAAAAACATGAATGCTGTGATTGTGGGCTCTGACAGCGTCAAACTTTGTTTTGGTCTCCAAATGTATAGTGTAAGTTTTCTTCACGACTAAGATACATTACAACTTTTAAGCACTGTAAATTTACTATAGATACTGCGCAACGAAGAGTCCACCTAATGAAATTGAACTAACCTTGTATAATAACCTAATCAATACCTTTAATGTGGTGAGAGCATTACTGTGCCACATGCTATTGTGCCTCGTGCACACCGTCTGACATAAGGTCACTGACATTATGAAATTATGTCCAAACCCACCTGACAAATAATGAATACGATTACCAGTTTATTTATAGCAAACCCTCTTTGTTTAAAACAAGTCTTCAGCAGTACTTAACAAAAAACACAAACCAGGTGAACGTTGGATTCTGCTTCCTCCTGCTTTTAGAGCACACAGCACCATTAAGTGGTGTTTGTGGGTAAAATAAACGAATCATCATCCCTGGCAATGTAGTGGTAAGTGGTATTTTAAAAAGTTATCTCTATCAGGTTCAGTTAGCTATATTTTTCAGCAGTACTAATAATGTGTGATAGCTGTAAGTCAAAGATACATGTTATGTTTGAGAGGGCTGCTGCACCCCCTAAAATCAGGCATGATAAAACCCATCAGTTAAACTAGACTGTCCCCCATTTTTAATGGGATTTAATGTATATGCGTTGTGCACTATTTGTGGTAGACGTTCGGCTGTTTTTTAAATATTGTTTATGATGTTTAGGATGATAACATATTGTTAAATGGCAGCATAACAAAAGCTGAATAAAGTCTGCATGCGAGACAAACAAAGAATTAAACGACTCAAAGTGGTCACATCTCTGCAGGACTTCTACATAAGGATGGTGTTCAAGTTAAAAAAAAAAAAAAAAAAAAACGACATTAGATCATAACATCTCAAGCGATCAAGGCTGGTGACATCACGGTACAGCAGATCTATAAAATAGTGGTTGCACTTAAACATTTGCGCATAAACAATGCTCCTCTCCAACGTCACAGACTCAAAGACAGGAGAAGTTCCCCTCTCGGTGGACTTCGACAGTCCTGTGGATTATCTCATCTTTATTTTCCAGATTTTATTCGCAACAACTACAGTTCTGGTAGCAGGAACAGTCGTCATTGGCATTTTGGCCACCAAAGCGCTCAGACTCCAAAACAGATTTATTTTCATGCTGAACACTAGTATTTGTGACACGCTGGTTGGCTTTTCGGTTTATTATCTTGGTCTGTTTGATGTTCAGGAAGGATATCCGTCTAGAAATGGGACATATAATGTGTTACCGTCACTTTTAGGGGTCAATATATTGACGTTTTTGTTCGCACAGTTTGATCGATATTTTGCTGTGTGCCATCCATTCATCTACAGCCGCTTCATAACCAGACCGTTCGTCATAGCCGTCAACATCTACTGCTGGGTTTATAATTTTGCTCACTTGCTCGCCAGGAATTTGTTGCCACTTTCCAAAGCGATACAGCTGTACGTGTTAAGCATCGTCTTCTTTCAGCTAATTGTGCTCACCAAAGTGGTCATGACTGTTAAACTGTATGTTGTTGCCAGATTCCAGGTGGAAAGAGACCCTCCCAGTGCCGAGAAAGACAGCAAAAAGGAGTCATTAAGAATAATCATTTTTGTTGTCATAAGCTTCTTGGTGTTGTGGTGCCCCTCGTTTGTTAATATCATCATCAGATTTGTGGCAGGAGGAGGACTGACATTTAGAAACGAGGCCACTAATCTGTTCGCCATCATGGCTCGTTTCAACGCTGTGTGCACACCGGCGGTGTATATCTGGGGTAGCCCGACTCTGAGAGAAGCCATGGTGAGGACAGTGTGGGGCAGAATGTGTCCGAGATGCAAGAGGAGGTAAAGGGGGTCAGAAAAACACAGTGGGAGACTGCATACAACATTCACTAACATGTCCAACCTGTTATCTATCTACTGTGATTTTCATCTACTGATCCAGTCATTGCTTATTTAAATTGTCTGTGACCTTTTTTTCTTCAGAGTCGGCTCCTGTGATGGGAAGAAAAACACCAAAACTTAATGGAAATAACAAGAACCAGTGGACTGCATCCTGCAACTTTTTTTTTTTTTTTTTTGCCATCTCTCTCTCTCTCTCTCTCTCTGGCTACAATCAAAGAGTTTTTATGCATCACTATATTCTAAAATATTTACTTCACTGGATCTTACAAGGTGGTGCCACTGCCATTAGTAATTTAGTGATGGTGATTTAGTGATTTATACTGCTCCCACACTCAAAAAGATGCTTTTGTTAAATGTTAGTTTCTATTAAAGCCGAGGACAGCCCACATAAACTTGACAAATCTATATGATAAAAGAAATGTTTATTTAGAAAAGTTTATTTTAAGTTTGAATTTGAGCTCTAATGGTGTGTGTCGGGGAGTTACGGGTGGGCAGAGTGGGAATGCTTACTAGTTTTTATCCAGCTGATATTTCTCCAGATCGACGCGACATGTGGACACCTCGGTGTACTAAGCATTAGGTAAAGGAAATTATATTTTATCCCTGATGTTTCCATTGTGTTTTCAGTGACGTTAAACCACATACAGGTTCATTTCTACGTTTCTTTAAAGCGCATTTATGCCCATTTTTAAACTTTTAAACTTTTGGCTTTTATTTATATATATCCCCAAAGGTCAAGTGAAAGACAAACATAAAGGTCTTAATAAACCTTTCTGATAGGAGTTTCTACTTTAAATATGAATAAATAATAAATAAATACAGGCCTATTTTTTGTCATCTTCATTTTTGAAGACCTTAAATTCAGGTACTTCACGTTTTATTCTTTATCCATACACATGACTAAAATGTTTGTTGTAAAGGTATTAAAAAGGACTGCAGGATTTTATTTTTGTGTTGATGTTTAGCAGCTGCTGTTGACCTCTGATACTACACGAACCTCAAGATTCAAACTTTTACAAAAACAATGATGATAAATGACATAAGAATCTCAAACAGCTGTTCTGAACTCACTTTAAGCAAATGTAAATAAGAAATTTGGCCTGATGTAAGCAAAGAACACCTTTCAGCCACCACCAACAATATGTGACGCTTTCCAGGACACTAATACATGCAGTTTATAAAACTGAATTAGTCCCTTTAGTCATCAAAATACAGAAAAAATGGGGGAACAGTGACCTCCTGGTCCCTAACAGTAATAGGACAGGTATTGTATGAAGCGCCTAACAGCAATTGTGTTCACTCTCATCCAGCTTTATGTCCCTTACCTTCTTTATATTATTCATTATATTTAGACATTTCTCCAGTCATAGAGACTTCATGGATCAATACAGAAACAGTTCATGAGCCAAATAATACAGACTTAAGATGGACTCAAACTAGAGATATATTGTGTTGGCATAAAATTGGAAAACTACCATCAATAGGATGGACTAAACACAAAGCAACTAATTTCAGCATCTAAACCAAGTGCTAATTTCAGAAGAAGGTGCTAGAAGATGAAAACATCTTTGCAAAATGCAGCAACTTGGATTTCTAGCACAGAATCAAAAGGTGACAAAACCAAATGTGGAGGATATGCTCTTATTAAATTAAAATAAATTATTTTAGTTCTTCAATCTTTACAAGGAAATTTAAAACCAAATATTACTTTTAATATTTATAAAAGTGACTTTCATTAGGCTGGGCAGGGAAAAATAGATCTTTAAATGATTTGTCTTTTATAATAACTTCATGATTTGTTTTATGTCATTTTCACTAAAGGCTATTTTCATGTATCGTTATTCCTTATCTTTACTTTGTATACACAAACTGCTCTTGACAGATTTTGGCTCTTATGTACTGAAAAGTGGATATAAATACAAAGTTAATGTATATGTTATACTACTTACAACAGTCTGGCTGATTAGGTTTCTGGCACAAGAGGACAACAGATCTGTAATATGGTGTATAGATCATCTCAGGAAGGCAATAAATGATAGTCTTATAACAAAAAATCATTTGATATTTATTAACCATAAGAGAAACAATGTTCACTTTTGGGCACCCTGTTTACATTCATGCAAATAGGCATTAACATTTCTACAGTGACATGACCTTTGTTCCTGGTACGCTGCATTGTAGTGACGTATAGCATACATTGTCATGGGTTGGTTTTTCCCCCTCAGAGGACTACACAACACAACTACTACTATTAGACAAGGCAAAAGAAACAGTGCGCTTCTGTTTGTATGGGCGTATCAAATTTTACAACAGCAACTAGTGACCAACAAATCATCTGTACAGAACTTTCTGGAGATTACTCAAGTGAAAAATTCATTATCTTCCAAAAAAACTGGCTAATTCAATCAAACTTCAGCTGATCACTGAGAAGAAGCACGCATGTTTCTTGCTGAGTTTGTCTGTCCTCACCTCATCTAACAGCTCTTCCAAAGAGATCATTCCGACACTGCTAAAAGGTTTGACTCTCATTCCCTTGGCTGTGTATTTAGGCATGATATAATCATGTGTACGTATGTTAATTTTATTGGTACACCACTACTGCATGTGAATTTGTGTAACCACCGCAGAAGAATTTCCCTGTGTGTGTCTTCACTGCTAACAGGATACGAACTGATGAAAGAGCGTTTATTGAGTGAGGAAGTATATGGAGTTGTGGGTGTGAGTCACTTCTACCACAGTGTCCACGGGGGCTGCTTGAGTGGGAATGAAGCCAAAGAGGAAACATTGACGGGAATGGAAATGACCGCCCACGGCAGTGCTTGTCTCTGAAGAGATCGTCTGATCATCATCCTAGATTACATGAAAAAGGGGAAATTATTCATGTAAAAAATGTACTGTATTACAGTACAGAAAATAAGACAGATTGTTTGTGTGTCTGCATATGTCTTACCCGTCACGTCCCAGCAGGAATAGTGCAGGTATGCTTGGTTTGGCAGTGCTTCCATCAGTGATCATATCAAGGTACTGACTGTCATTATCCTCTGCATTATCAGCAATCAGAACAGCTCTGCCTCCTGCTTCCTCTACATGTCGGGCCTTTTGTACAAAGGAGCAACCTCTGGAGGGCAAACAAAGACAGAAAGAAAAGGGGAGAAACCATTTTAAAATGTGCCAGCTAACACAAGCTGTAATACTGCCCATGATCCACTGTCACATTTTTTCAAACTCTATTGTCCCATAGAGGCGCATTGAATATTCGAACCAGACCATTGTTGTCCATTATGGGCAAACACCTGGTAGTCCCAGAGTGATTAAAGGGTAATTCTCTATGACTCTTTGCATTATTCTTAGCAAAGAACGCCACTGGAGGCTTTCTCATTGGAAAAGGTGTTTTTGCTCCTCTTCTGACTGGCTTCAGTAAGACTTTCACTACGTTATATATGATAAGATAAATTAGACTTTAATGATCACACACCGGAGAAATTCACTTGTTACAGCAGCTCAAAAGGTGTATTGTGATTGGTTAAAGTTGATGATGATGATAGACAGATGGTTCATTAAAATCAACCCGCGCTTGCATTTTAAAATAATTTCAGAAGATTATATTGGTTGGATTATATTAAATCCTGATCTGAATACTGTGCATTTCAAAGCAGATCCATAGATTACTGATCATGAAATTTTGGATTCAAATAATCCAAATCCAATCTAATTCATTCCCACCTCTGCATTTGAGTATTTTAAAATTTAAAAGGCAGAGATTCAGATCAGTTTGATGCACAAATTCAGGATGATTTTAACCCCACCACCGCCCTTCAAATGTGGACACATTTTGATGCTAATAGAACCAAAATTAAAATGTTTTGGTTAGGCCACAGATCTTCAAAGACACACAGCACCTGACAGAAAGATGTGGTCATACTATACTGAGAAAAAAAGAAATATTAGGGGGTTTGCAATATTAGGAATATCCTGGGTGAATAAATGTTCACGTGACTTAAAAATGAAAAGAGAAGCTTAAGGGCAACGAGAAAGCTGAGCAATCGAGTTTCATCAAGAGTCACTAAAAACACCACCAACCACATTGTGTTCAATTAGGAAAGTATTTAAAACACACACACGCACACACACACAAAGGACAATCATTTACTGCGTACGTAGCAATCTGAATTCAACTAAAAGTTTCCTGTGTTCTCTGGGGAAAATATTCTATAATATTATATATATACATAAAGGTAAACTGTATTTCAGTACAAACTTCACATTTTGGATTTTGTCGCCTCAGCTGGTCCTCTCCTTTTTTCCTGATCAGATCCAGGGGCTGGGACTAGAGATTTGAAATCCCTAACTGGTCATATCAGGATCACCATGGATCTGTGATCCAGATTACAAGTCTTGAAATACCAGCCCTTGGCCTGTAGTTTTTCCTTGTAGTGTTTCTAACGCTGACTACCGAGATGGTAGTGTGTAAGAAAACCATCTGGCACATTCTCCTGGTATTTCCTGAAAAGTCAGTACTTGCTCTGACTGCAATTATGCCAATAATTATGTTCAAATAGTTTTACAACTGAGGGCTAGATGTCAAAGCCATTATCTTGTGTGTGCTAAGCAGTATCTAACCCTCAAATGTTAAACATGGCTTTTCTGTTATTGCTTAAGGGTGTTAAGTTCGTCTTTGTTATTGCAGACTCAGGTAACACACGACTTGCAGCTATACAGCACCACACTTGAGCTTAAAGCGTCCCGGTTTCCTACACCTGGTTTGTGTTCACATCCTCTACAGCTTATATATTTATAACCTATAAATGTGCTGAGGTGTGTGCACATACCCCCTTTCCACCAGGATTACTTGTCCCTCGATGATTTCTCTGTCCTCCAGATCTGAGCAGCCATCTGCTGGGTCTGCTGGCACGAGAAAAATCTCATCATAAGATGATGTCTGAGCACCAAAGGAGAGGAGAGGGGTGTGTTAAATTAAATGGTACATCAGGCTTGAGACAAACAAATCAAATTCAGATGAGGGGAACAGTACTAACAAAATCTCCTCCGAAGTCTTTAGCAGGAGCTGCACTGAAGATATACCCTATATCCTCTGGACTGATGACCCTGAAGTACAGCAGTTCATTGATCCCATGACCTAAAACAGAGACAGGGCGAGCTTATTTCAGTCATGTGAGTAACAGCACTGTCAGTATGAAATCAGCGTTATTAACCCACAGTCATGTGTGGTGGAAATTTACAGAGCGCATGACACAGTACATGTTCCCATATGAGTAATCGTGGTGACTACATCAGCGCCTTACACCCACCGACCCGTTATCTTCATTAGCTGTTTACTAGCATCCACCTCCGCCACTCACTCTCACCTGACATGCGACTGAGCTGCATGAAAACACTCCAGAGGTATAAAACTAAAGTCCGAACAACCTTTGCCATTTTCAGGACATTTGTAGAGCTCCTGAACGTTACACAGACGAGCCTTCAGTGTGGCTGTGAACATGTAAGACTGGTCTTTTGTCCATAAGTAGCAGCTGTGTTGTCACAGAAGCAGGTTAGCAACCACCACTTCCGCGCTTCTTTTCATGCGCATGCGTATTTTGCAAAGCCGGATTCATCTGCTAGGCTAGGGCACTGGTTCCCAACGTGGGGGTCGGGACCCCCGGGTGGTCGTGAGGCAGCAAGGGGGGGGGGGGTCGCAAGATGATTTTCAGAAATCAAATAAAATTTAAAAACTTTTAGAAATATTATATTTTAGCCATCATTGTAACGAAACATAAAAAAGTAGTTACATTTAAAATAAAAACCTTTCGATTTTCTGTGCCCCTTCTGACCCCTGATGTAATTACGACAGATTAACGACATTAGCAGCAACAACAATATTAGTTAAGGTCTATTAGCATCGTGGTAAACATTACGACATGTAACGAGGACAAATCATCTGACATCTGGGGATAGTGGGGGTCGCAAATCACTGGTACAGTTATTTTGGGGGTCGCGGCGCGGGCTGAAAGGTTCGAGAACACCTGTGCTAGGGGGTAGCACTGAGACTGAAACAGTGAGGTTTACTGGTACCACGCCAAAGTGAAATGCAGCTATCATTACTATGTCAAAATGTTTTGCCGGTGCAACCAGTCCATTTGAGAATGTACAACCTAGAGTATATGTAGAATACTTGAAGAAAATCAAGTTTTTAACCGTATTAATACGTCCATGTGGTGTTTTTATACACCACTGTAGACCACTGACAGGTGAAGTGAATAACATTATCTCCTTATCATGGCATCTGTCAGTGGGTGGAAAATAGCAGGCATCAATAAACCTTTTGTCCTCAAAGTTGATGTGGTAGAAGCAGGAAAAACCAACAGATGAGCTAATGTAGCTCAAATTGCTGAAAAGGTTAATGCTGGCTCTGATGTAAGTGTGTCAGGACACACACTGCATTGCATTTTTTTGCATATGGGCCTGAGTAGTCGTAGACAGGGTGCACATGTTGTCCGCTGCCAAAGGCACCAACAATGGGCACATAAGCATCAGAACTGGACCAAGGAGCAATAAAAGAAGGTGATCTGATGAATTATGTTTTCTACATCACATGGATGGTCAGGTGTGTGTGCGTTGCTTACCTGGAGTACACATGACACCAGGATGCACTATGGGAAGAAGGCAAGTCTGCAGAGGCAGTGTGATGCTTTGGGCAATGTTCTGCTGGGAAACCTTGCGTCCTGTTATTCATGCGGCTCTTACACAGACCACCTACCTAAGCACTGCTGCCCATGTACATCCTTTCATGGAAACAATATTCACTGATGGCAGTGGCCTCTTTCGGCCTTGCCACAAAGCAGACTAAACAGATTAAATTTAGGGATTTAATGCATGCCAGGAGAGGAACTTTAAGTCTTGTCAGCGGGAGCCTCTTCTAGACAGGGTGTCAAAATTGGGAAATAAGCACTGCAAGGACTTAAAGCTCTTATCATCAGTTGATGTTGTGCTTTGAATATTTTGTTCCGAACCAATTTGCAATTAAATTGTCACAAACCAGTAAGTTATTAGTTTAAAAGTTCAATGTAAATGTAATATGAAGGTTCAATGCTTATGTGTAATATTTAAGAAAAGGATCAGTTATCATTATATTTGAAGAGAATTTGAAGACACTTATGATCAAGAGGGAAGGGCATGCATTTCTAATCTCTTCTAAGATTTTCATACAAATGAAATGCAATACAAAAAAACTTTAAGCCAAAATTTATTACACAGCTGTTGCATTACAATGCATTAAAGTTAGCTAGGTGTACACAGGCAATACTTTCTTCAATTAAAAGCTTTTCGAAATTCATTTTAAAATTCTCACCACCCCTAATGTTGAATCTTTGTTCAAGCGTTTGGCAAATTAAATCAGATGTACAATCTCATTACTTCATATCCAAATAGTCCCATTTAATTCTCAAATAAAGGGCTTTTGTACATCGGCAATAACCCCACTCACAATGCGTGTTTTGTCAAACATCTTTGTTAGATATCAGGTTAATCTTAGCATCTTTGCTTCTTTTTTTTCTTCCTTTTCGTCTTGCAGCCGTCCAAGAACCCAGCTGGTAACTCTGGACAGCAAAATTTTGCTTTGTTTTTGCATCTACAAAGGTCCTTTTTCCCACTTCTCACCTGTAATAAGTTAATGACAGATTAGAGCCTGAAATGATAACAACGACAAGAATAAACAAAGCTTGGAGTCTTACAAACTTTAAGGTGTAAAAATAATCATTGAAAGTCCTGGCAACGAATATGAATGACTCTAATTACAATACTTCAGAGTTACTTTTTAGAGAGTTACATTGTTAGTTAAGTCAAGTCAAGTGGGTTTTATTTCAACCATACACACAGTAAAACGAGACAAAGTTGTGCGAAGGACCATGCTGCTACAGTACACGAAACATAAAACATAGTGCAGATAGGACTACATTAAAGTGCACAGACATTACAACACAAAATGCATAAAGGGCTACGTAAGGTGCTGACACTGTATAAAAAGCACATTACTCACACTGGAGCGTGTTATTTCTTTGTGAGGTCGGGGTCTCCGAGAAAGAATCTTTTCTCTATTAATGAGCTGTCAGCATTTGCTAATTTGCTCATTTTTAAGTTTAGGGACAATCTAAGCCAAATGTTTCGCGTTTTTTTTTTTTTTTTGGGGGGGGGGGGGGTTAGTATTTTTGGCTGAATAACAGATAGCAGGATTGATCTGCTAATGTGACAATTTCATAAAGTACATAAAAAAAGAAGAAAATAAAGAAATTCAAATAGGAACTGATACTATAGCTAATAATCTAATAATATCTATCTAAATCTGTCTGGGAAAGCAGAAGCAGCTATGATAAACATTTGCTGCATTTTGCATTTTGCTTTTTTTTGGTGCCTTAGATGGTCTTTAATGTTCACACAAGCTTATCACTGAACAGTTATGATATTAAAATGTAAAAATTTAAAAAATATTAGCATTAAATTGTAGCTGACAGTCACTGAGAAAGAGTGCGCATTGTTAGTCTTTACTGTCTTTGCTCTCTTCTTCTTTAAAAGAAATGTTGAATTATTCTATTTAATAGATGCCAGACTGTAATTGTAAGGTTTACTACCTAAACTAGGGGAAAGAATTGAATGAAATAAAAAGTATTAATGGTGGAAAAACTATAGTACTATTCATTCATTATCAACTAACAGTTGATATAACAGTTAATATAAAATATATAAAGAGCTAATAAATAAATAGTCATTATTATAAAAGAACCCCATTATGATTGTTACTGGAGTATTGTAACCCATAATAGTAGTTAAAAGTTAAAAGACCCAGCATCTAGTTTTGTTTCTGTTAATCATATTTTGTATAATATCTTTTCTTTCTTAAAGTACTTCTTCAAGAGAAGCTCCAGTATTTATTATAAGTGACCTCAGAAATTAAATCTTGTCAAGGAACACACAGTACACACACACACATACTCACACACCCAGTGACTAATGTTTCTAATAATTTGTCCACATCAAGCACAGACATGTGGGTTGACACTGCAGTAACTGTAAACATGACATGAAAAAAAGAAGGAACATGTATAAAGAAGGAAGCACAAAGCTCTTTTAATAGCCACTTGTTTTGCACAGCACCAAACCACCAAAATACACAGAAACGCCAACACACTAATACAGAAATAACAGTGACAAGACACAAAGTGTGAATGTCCTTGCAAAGGCCAGACTGAACTGAACTCGCCGAGTTGAATGATAATGTTAACTTCTGATTCATATGAGATGATGTATGTCATATCAAGGATCCTTAAATAGACAAAATTGAGAAAGAGGTCCTATGGCCGATTTAATCGTAGAACTGTCTGTGTTGTAAGTTGGGATATAACAGCATCTAGTGTCTGCATTTTGTAGGGACATCCATTAGTTCTCACAAGGACCCCAAAAGTAGTGCTATTGCTATCAAGAAAGACTTTAAATTATTTTCTCATTTCACAGTATGTCCATGATGATGTTAGCTTTACTTTATGTGTGTGTGATGTAAAATAAATAATAAATATACACACAAATAAATAATTTAAATTGAGTCATAAATAAAATAAATAAAGTACTGATCAAACAAAACTGAGCTTCAGGTGAGTGTGTTTGTGACAGCTCGAAACACATAAAACAGTTGGTGAGAGACACATTAGAGGACTTGTTAGAACAAAGAAAGAGCAGGAGCAGATAGTTTTGGCTTCAAATATTATCAATAGGTTACATTTTTCCAAGGAGTCCACTGGCTCCAGGCAGACGGCACCAGAGAGTCTCTGGAGCGAACCCTCAGCTTGCTGATCCTCTTCGGTATCAGAGCAGATAGAGAACGTCTAGTCTAAAGTGAGACAGGTCATAAGAAAGTAAGTAAGAAAACTAAATACAATGGACAGAATGACAGAAATGGAGAGGTCTTCAGAATTAGTTTCAGTGCAAGCTTGTATTTACCTCGCCATCATCTTTCAACGTGTATTCAATCTCGTGCTCCAGACTGAAGAAGCTGTGAGGAGTCGACCAGCTGGATGGTGGATCAATAGTCACGTTCAGATCCTGCTCCACCTCCTGACACTTGACAACCTGGGGACTATCAGGTTGAACTGGACAGAAGAAAAAGGACAGTAAAAATATTTAAAAAGAAAATA
Source organism: Sciaenops ocellatus (assembly GCA_033000465.1). Classification (NCBI taxonomy): domain Eukaryota; kingdom Metazoa; phylum Chordata; class Actinopteri; family Sciaenidae; genus Sciaenops; species Sciaenops ocellatus. The sequence goes on along the minus strand of CP136880.1, from coordinate 16,697,072 downwards.
AAAATATCAGTATCAGTGAGGAATCATTATAGTATATATGCAAATTAACAAATATTTGGCAGAAATAATCAAATGTATTTACAAAAAGGATTCACTGATTTCATCTTTCAAATTTCCAAATAATTTAATTTCCTCATGTTTATTTTTTGGGCTTTGTGAAGTCATTTTGCAAAAGATGCTGTCTAGTGTTTGAATCTTGATAATCTTGTGTTGAATGCATTTAATGTAGCTCAGTTTCACTCTATTTACCAATGTCTCTGAGATAAAATCTCTTGGTTCTCCTGATGATTTGATGGTCATTGATGGCCTCAGCGGTAAGTTCGAGCATGGTGCTTTCCTCGGTGTAGGGTGAGAGGGTGTGGGACAGCTCAAAATGGAATCCCCCATCCTGCCAAACACCACTGCTGACCCAGTGACATGACTTCCCACCTTCACTGCTACAGAGGAAAACAGCAAAACTGACACTTTATACCCCATTATGAAGATTCTTTTGGCCTCTTTACAGTAATTTGTCTGTGTTTTTTTTTTCCCCCTTACCAGTCATGTCCCAGTCCAAGGCGCACTACTGTGTATCTACTGTTGGTCCACTTGCAGCTGAAGTTACAATCATAAGACTTTGCCCGGCATTTGATGAGAGAATCTATAAAGATACATAATGTGGGTGAGTACAAGTTTTAATTAAACAATTTTGGATTTTGTCACTCCAAAAAATACTGGAAAAAATGTAACTAAATGTGGGACATTTATGTTCCATCACAGATCGGTTCAGTATGTGTTAACTTTGAGTGTCGTCCTCTAGAGAGAGAAATATTAAACCCAGGCAGACATACGGGGAGTTTTCAAGACTTATCTATTTGAAAGATTCCCACCATATAAAGTGTACAAACAGTAGAATAAATTAAAAATATCTTACCAAACTTCTCGCCTTCATCAGCCTCAATCAGCAGATGGGTTGATGATAATTTCTGATTTCCTCTCCAGCAGCTGTATTCTCCCAACATGATATCAGCTACTTCAGATATGACCAGCTTTTTACCATCCCTCTGGATGTTGTCGTCGATCTCAGTGTCATCATCTTCAAACTTCCATGTGACTGCTCCATCGTTCTCTGTAGCGCAGGTCAGTGTGACTGGATTTTTATCACCCCTTTTTGCCACCACAACTACACAAACATGCAAACAGACAGGTACACACGTTAGTCCACATAGAGACATACACATGTACAAAAGCACATATATTAGCCGATGAAGATGTGGAAAAATTAGTATTAGAAAAAATATGTCTTAAGACTTACAGTTTTCTGGAAAGTATTTGAGTCCATGTGCTTCTACGAAGCTGATGAACAGAAGCCCAAATATCCACAAAGTCCTCTGAATGTATGAAAGCAAAAGAAAATGAATCATTATTTGCATTAAAACTCTGGATTTCCTAGTGAATATTATATATTTCACCTTCAGTTAAGAAGCAAAATAAAATCTGTCCTTGGTACATTTGAACTGGCTGAATACTTTTATCTGAGAGGATGTTTTTTGATCATGTAAAAATTACCAAAATAGCAAAGGTGGTAATTTACTCCCTATTCTGTCATCTATTCAAGCAATTAACTCCCTGCATTGACTCCCAGTAGTTGTTTCTTACCATTTGGATGAAGTGACGCTATGAAAAAATCAAGAGCAGAAGTTCAGTCGTTGCAATCCTGATGATTGTATGCTCAAACTGTCCACTAAGCATCATTTTATATACAGCATGCATCGTCATTACCATCATGACACCTCTGTGACAGAAAGCGCAGTAGTACATTTCCTCGATACTGTTTTGCATGTCAAATTTGCGAATAGATTGTGTCTGAGTTTCGCATGGGACTGATAGATGATGATAAGAAGTGTGTGGGTGTACATCATACATTGGGGTGGGGGTTGCCCTCAGCCTTTAAGCTGAAATATTACATCTGACATATGCTGTATCTGATAAACAAGCCTGAAAAAAACCCTAAAAAAAAAAACCCTCACATTTTTTTTAAATTTTACAGAGAGGTTGTTAGTCTATCTGCTAGTAGTCTGTCAAGTAATTAAGTCATTTTTAAAGCTAAAATGCCAAAAGAAATCACTGTAAAAAAAATGACTGCACCTATATTTCTTAATAATAATAAATAATGAAATAATGATAATATTTCCCTGATACCAAATCTAATTCCTGACCCTTAATCCCGGACTTAAACCCCAGATATAACCATATTTTGGCCACATTATAATGTATATTTAATCTACCTTCTAAAGTATGACATGTATATTGTACCACATAACTGAGGCTAAACATTCTTCGAAACCATTAGGTCACTTGAACACAAATAGATGGTTTCAGCTTCAGCTTTCAGTTCCTTAAATCTTAAGTAGCATTATTCTTGAAAAACCTCTGTGTGTGTGACACCCTGTGTGTATTTATTTAACTACAGTCACTGTGGTGCATGCTCACAGTATTGATAATAATCTATGTATACAAAAGGTCCAGCCATTTGAAATGTTCACATTCAAATAAATTATCATAGTCATACAAATGCAGAGCAGGTAAATATACAAGTTGATCCATGTATGAGGGACATAATGTGTCACACAGGTACTACATGTGGATTGTCAATGCTCTGGTGGTAAGCATATTAAATATATTGTTCTACCACTGAACTTACAATTTGATTGTGTTCATGTGTGTTTACATTCTGTAATTCTTCAGTTTCAATTTAGCTGCAAGTAAATGTTTTCATAAAACACTTTCATGTTCACGGAAATGAAACAGTCTCAAAAGTTATTAAAAGTGATTTGAACTTTGAAATTCAAAGACTGGGTAACCCTTAACGATATTTTGGTACGTTTTGTATTTTTTTACATTTCAAAACTTATTGGGTGAGATCCAATAACCATTTTCTGCTATTACACTGCTGTTGTCATGGTTAGATTTAGGGACAAAACGTAGAGAGTTACGGTGTGTTCATGAATCGTGACGATGATGATCTCTAGAGAATCTGTTATCTACAGATAAAAAATGTAAAAAAAAAATAATAAAAAAAAAAAAACTGTAGGTGGACTAAAATAAATGTTACCAAAGATCCCTTTGAGTCACATAACTTATTTTTCCATCTAAGTCAGATGAATTTGATCAATACCACAAAATCCCACATAATTCACATTACTTGCATAGTTTCATCTTTTAGTTCACACATTTTCCATCATGACAAACACTGAGGTCACTTCGGTCCAGATAACAAATGGGAAACCCATCAAGGCTGCCCAAAAATGGGCTCAAAGGCAGTCTCACATTCCACCCTACAAAAACACATTAATGGTATAGAGTATCTCTGTGTATATGGCTTTTTACATCTTCTTAAACTTACAGCTCTACTGTATATAAAGTCTTTTTTTTTTTACAATGGATGTAATTCCACTGTGTTTTGCAGCCATCAGTATCATGTAACAGACCTGTTTTAAATTTAACCAATGCTACTGTCTATACAAGCCACCTGATGGCCTGCACTTATATCTAATTGAGGGTTATTATCAAGTGTCTATCTTGTATCTGCTTGCAAAAAGCAGAACAGCTGTGCCCCAGTGTAGGCCTCTGCTATTGCTGCACAGTCAGTGATGACAAACTCAATATTTTCTGTTACATTCCTTTTAGCAATTTAGCAAGTTAATTTTGATTAACAAATCATCCGTAAGAATTTAGAAAACTGGGACCATGAGTTTCAATGTAATAAAGTCAACAAACATGCTTTTTCATTCAAATCTGCAAAGAACAGGTGGAGCATTAAAAAAACAAATTAATACATTTAAATGTAATCTTTATTACATCAGTTCCATCAATACATTTTTGATGTGTAGCCATCACAATGCAGGAGAGGCAGCGTGAGAAAGAGAAAAGTTTGCACATTCCACTGAATTAAATAATTTCACCTGTACTGCAGCATGAGGCAAATCAGACAAAGGGTAGGTAACAGTTGCCATAAAAAGTAATTTTTACTTGTTTTAGCCCAATTGTTGAGGTTACAATTAAAAAGCAACTTTTGTTTGTAGCCATAGAGCCACATAGATTAACAATTACAAAATGCTGCTGTCAAAATACGGTGAGTCAGAAGGAGCCTTGAAATTTTCACTGATGTAGGTTAGTTTGCCTCGTCTTTTGAAGCCTCGTCAAAGTTTTCAACAAGATCTAAAAACAGAAACAGAAGGGTAAAAAAGTGTAAGGGACAGAAAACAGTAACAGATAAAGGTATGAAAATATCTCAATAAGCATAAGATTTATTTGACATACAAATAAAACTTGACTAAATATGAACAGAATCAAAAATAAACCTCTAAATTAATCCATACGTTCTTTCTGAGACCAAACATATTGGACCTAATAAGATTATATATGTTCCATACAATAAGACAAACATCTAGTACAGCCTGTTCTGAACTGTTGATAATGTGGTTATATTGATGCCACAGTACACTGTAGCCTTAATGCAAATTTTTCTTTTAAAAGGGGATGTGCAAATGTACTTACCTGGAACCTCATCGTCCTCCTCCTCAGCAGCAACCATGGGGGCTTTGTTGTCTCCAGCTATGAAGAGGAAGAAGAAAAAATAGCATATTGTTATAAAGAGCACACAAAAACTACCGATACATGTGAACAGATCAGTGTTGTAGGTACCTGGTTTGGGCAGGGTCTCCGCTAATCTCCTGAGGCTGGTAAGACTGTCGGCTCCCAGCTGGTTTAAGATTCCTGGGAGCATCTCTGTGAGCTGCTTGTTCTCAGCGTGCCCTGTGATCGTAAAAGTGTTGGCTGCCAAAGAGGCCTGAACCTTTGGGTTATTGAAGTGGATCACTGTTCCCTGGTTTGTGAACATGTTCACCTACAGTAGAAAAGTAGAAAAGGAATTGTCAAAGAGGATGAAAAAATAGCTGGTAAGACTTTGCCAAACAATGAATAGATTAAAAACATTCACTTTAAAAACCCAATTCTTCTCGGCTCTTATGTTTCACAACAGTTCTCCAATCAGTGATAAAACACCATGCTTACAAACATAATGCTTACAGAGTTCATGCTCTTTTAAAGTGCAATTACATTTGGACCAATCCTTGTAAACTATAAGCAAAGAGACAAAAAAAACTTCATTTGTATGTTGGACTGTAATTAAATTTACCAAGATTATAAACTGAACCATCATAACATACACTTATGTTGATGTCTTTTCTTTGCCAATTATGTATTTAACTAATTGTTTCAGCATTAATATACAGCAATTAAGGGGATTTATTTGATGAGAATCTGATTTTTTAAAAATTTATTTCAGTCCCATTTATGTCAGATTTAACTTCCTGTATCATGGTATATTTATTACTCTTTTATAAAGTGGAGAACCTCAACCTAAGAGCATCAGTGTCATGAAGAAGACCCATGTTTACTTATCGCTGTGCATTTCAGAAAGAATTTGTTATACCTCCTCGATGCCAGAGATGTTGTTGACTCCCAGTTTCTTGAGGGAGAACTGCAGCTTCTTGTCATCTGCTGTAGCTGTTCTGTGCACCACCTTCTTCTTTCTGCGGGCTGACCCCTACAGTGCACAACAATGAGCAATAATATATGTTATTAACCCAACAACAGTACTTATAATAAAACATTTACTCCAAGTCATTTGCTAGTATGTACTTCAACTCACTTTGCCGCCTATGCGGACCTGCGCCTGCAGTTTGGCAAGCTTCTCCTGGTTCATTATCGACTCCTTCATCTGACACAAGACACAGTGGACTCATTAATACAATTAATATTTGATCACATAATTTCAGTTATTTGTACAAAACAAAAGCTCACTTGGCATATGTAGTCATTACACTTATGTCATTGCACATTAATAGTTTGAACTTGAGATTAGAATCGGGGACAGATTAATAGGTTAAATATTTCACAAGCGTGACTATTAGCACCTAATGTGTGAACAGTTCACTGGAAGTGTCAAACCCAAAACTCCCCTAAATCTCCCCCCATTGTAGTTTTACCTTTTGGCACAACAAATTAACAAGAATGCCCAACTGACAGAAGCCCAAAAATAGCTGCGCACATTTTAGTCATGCGTGTGTCATATGGGTAGCATGTAGGTGGGTCAGCGAAAGTTAGTGTCCAAGTTAAGCTGGCAACGTTCCCCAAAGCAGGGAGAAATGAGTTAGGGGACACCATCAGCTATTTTTTATAGCAAAGAAAAAACATGAGCTCACATCACACCTTCTCATAAAGGCACCTTTATTAGAAGGTGTGATGTGAGCTCATGTTTGTTCTTTTAGCCTCCAGTTGGGGAAACTTATACACACTTTTAAACACTGTTTCTGAGAATATATGACAACTGAACTGCCGGCTAGTTAGCGAGCCAAGCTAAACAGCTCGCTTAGGCCTCTTTTAAACTCACGCTGGCATTCAAATATAATTCACCTTTTCATCGCACTTTAACACGCAGTGCGGCACAGGGAACTGTTCCTTCTTTTCAGAGTAAACATTATTTGAGACTGAGGCAACTTAAAAGGCTACAGAGAGGTGAACTGACCTGGGAGTGTGTAAACACGCGGGCCACACAGACGGTAGGCACGGAGAAAAAGAGTGAAGGCCGGAAGTGACGCAGTGAGATCGATAATTTGCCGGATGTGGCCGCAGTTTTTTTGTTTTTTTTTTAAATAATAAAAATAAACCAATAAACTACGATTTAAGACATTAAACATCACAATGTAAAGAGGTAAAATCAGTAAAAAAAAAGATTCATTTCAGATTCCACTGAAAATGAAATATATTTAGTTTGAAAATGACAATTGTTTAATTATTTTTTTTATTATTAATTCGTAGGCCTGTTTAAAATTAAAACACTAGGGACATTTTCGGTGCCATTTAAAATATTCAAAATATGGGGAAAGCGTTTGAGTAAACTGTGAACAATAAAGATATGCCTTTATTCATAACGGAAGTGGTCACTTCTGTAATCATGGCGTCCTCCAGTGCCCCGAGAGGCAACGTGATAACTCCTTAAAATGAAAAACTTTTGGTTTACTTGGAAAACTAACGTCAGTGTCATCTAATTTCTACACGTCATATTTTAAAAAATACGTCTTCGCTCCTGGACGTTTTCTGTCAAAGGTGAGAATAACCTGAATGTAGTTTAGCCGGCTGAAGCGCAGCGTGCTGCACTGAACACGTTGGCTCAGGTATCCGTCTAACTATCCGCTTTTGTTTTCAGACCAGCAACATTAAGTGTGATTTTATCCATCAAGAAAGTAGTGACTGTAGACATATATACATATATTTAAATTGTGTTTAGCTCTCACTCACTAAGAAACCGACCGTCTCGAAACAGTGAACTTGTTAGCTTAGCCTTTAAGAATTGCACAGTTTAATGGGACGTGATGCTGTTTCGTGAAACGTGTCAGTGTGAACTTTGCTGCCTTCATTTTTGCTTGTTGTGTTCATGTTAATCAATACAATTTTCTGACACTATCACGTTTTGTCTCAGCTTGTTCCAGTTCCTTGTTGAAGCTACATCTTGTTTACACTGAGCGAAATTATCACCAGACTATCAGACTGTGTGTTTTATGGCTGCACCAATTCATCTAATTAAAGTATTATAGATGTATTGTGCATCATTTCATTCAAATCCCTTCAGATTCAGCCTGACATGTTTGATATCTATAAACTTTTGGATCTCCGCTAGATTTAAAATACATTTCTGTGGGTTTTTTAACGTTGTTGGGCAGCACAGCATGAGTTTGAATAAAAGTACTGACGAGCAGGTCAGTGGGAGTTTTAGAGGTTAACTAACCGCCCTTGTTATATGTTAACATCCTTGTTTTTTTTCTGTATCTTACTAGGCTAAGAGTATTTCCGTGATCAGCACAGAAATGGCTTCATTTAAACCTACGAAAATCCAAGTCTATCCAAAACTTGGAGAGAAAGTCACACAAGACACATTGTACTGGAAAAACTACAAGGTGAGTCTCTTGTACTATAACCTGTCTCTAATATTATTGGAGCAGGAAAAGTGTATCCGTAATTTTGTTTCTCAATCTTAATAATGCATCTTTGTTTCCCTCCTCACAGGCTCCGGTCCAGATAAAAGAATTTGGAGCAATCACAAACATAGACTTCTCCCCAGCGGCTCCGCATAACTTTGCTGTGACAGCATTCACAAGAGTATGTTGGCTTCTTCTCTATAAATTCAGCTTAGTTGTGTTTAGAAATCAGAAATCTAAATAAAGTACTGAGTGTGCAACATTTGTTTGAGATTTTTTGGCATTCTAACACTGTTTTTCTACAGGTCCACATTTACGGGCCGTTCTCCCAGGAGCCTGTGAAGACATTCACAAGGTTTAAAGACACTGCATACAGTGGGAGGTTCAGGTCAGATGGTCAGCTGCTCGTTGCGGGATGTGAGGACTCTGTGGTCCGGCTGTTTGATGTCAGCGGCAAGGTGGCACTCCGGATGTTCAAAGGGCACACAAAGTAAGTATCCCACATGTCACTGTCTGATAGTGTTTTAGATATGCATTTAAGAGTAAAAAGAGGATGAATCCTGCTACATTTTAAGGTGACCCTCTTACTAGGTTTTGGCGGTCCGTGCAGAGGTTATGTTGGAAAAGTTAGGTGGAGTCCCTGTGCAAGGGAAATGTGTCACATGTTGCTCTTGGGTTGAGAACATGTCCTCTGTCCACTCCTTCAAGTACAATTTTTAGTTTTGTTTCTCAAAAAATCTCAATGGCATGTAGGGGTAGTTTTCAGTGCAGAATACTTAAAGGATTCAAGGCAGATCAATAATCATGTGATAAGATTAAAAATGTGACAGTTTTATTAAATTGCTTACTGGCTTGTAGTTTTCAACAGGCTAATTCCTACCCCGTAATACAATTTGAGTTTTCAAATCTTCAGTAAAATGGCAGAACCAGTCCCTGACAGCTTAAAAAGTCTACACACTGCATGGCTCGCTATCAGCATAATATTGTTTTCATATTTACAGTATCAAAACCAAAAAGCACATCCACCCATCACTCTAAGCTGTTCAGGCACACAAAAGGCATTTGACTAGCTGATTGTGTCTTCTAGAGTTCTTGTGTAATAAAGGTTGAATGTGTTGAATGATGATTTCTTGAGTGATCCATCGACTGAATTTCATGATGATCTCAAGCATTCTGACAACCAGTAAACTTCGTCACTGATTTATAACCTTCCTGTCATGAAAGTGAACTGATGTGCATTTCATTTTATTTCTCCTCAGGGCTGTCCACGTCACAGACTTCACCTCAGACGGTTACCAGATCCTCACAGGTTCGGATGACTACACCTGTCGACTTTGGGACATCCCAAATGCCACTGAGCTCAACACCTACCAAGAACACACAGATTACATTCGCTGTGGTGTCACAAGCAAACTCAACAGAGATCTCTTCATTACTGGTGAGATGGAGGCTACTTTTTTTAAAAAGTATGTGAAGGAAACATAAAAGGGAGGACAGGAAATTGGTGTTTGGGTTCATACAGAAGTATCTATGTATTTTGACATGTTTTTTTTAGCAGGTAGACACTATATGATGGACCTCATCTGTCACAGTGGCTTTTAGATTAAACCAGTTTAACAGGAACAGCCATTTTCTCACAACTTTTGGCTTTTGACTGCTGTTTGACTGTTTGACTGTGTGACTGTTTGTTTTTTCTTTCCTAGGATCTTATGACCACACATTGAAAATGTTTGATGCCAGATTGGATAAGAGTGTGATGACCATGGACCACGGCCATCCAGTGGAGAGTCTGCTTCTCTATCCTTCTGAGGGACTTTTAGTCTCTGCAGGTAGCTAGCAGCATAATCATCATGTTCAGTCAGGGCATTCAGAAAATTAATTTACTGGAGTGTCAGCCTTGTTCAAGTGGAAACGGGTTGTTGTGCAAGACATAACTACATTATATGTACAGAGGTTTATCCAGTGCATTTAAAATGTTTCTCTATCACTTTCTTTAGGTGGTCGCTATGTGAAAGTGTGGGATCTGCTAAAAGGAGGGCAGCCTCTGGTGTCATTGAAGAACCATCACAAAACTGTCACCTGTTTGTCTCTTGGCAGCAATGGACAGAGACTACTGTCAGCTTCTTTGGACAGGTACAGGGACAGGTGTATGTACAGTATGCACGTCTGACATAGCAGGCAAAGGAAAAGGCAGCTGTATTTGTTATGAACCTTATCTAACACAGAACTTCTGTTTGTCTTTCAGGCATGTAAAGGTGTACAACACAACCAACTATAAAGTGGTCCACAACTTTGACTATGCAGCCTCCATCCTCAGTCTGGGTTTAGCTGTAAGAAATTACATTGATCATGTTTTATTGTTAGTTTTTCATGTTTGAAGGTGAATTAAATATAGAAAAGTGTATCCAAACAAGTGAAGGAAAATGTATGATTAGTTGATTACAATTACCAAAGATGGGATAAACTCTGATTAAGCTGACAGTAGCTTGTGTCTGAGATGCCCCCTCAGAGGGAGTCACGTTTGAGAGACCCATTCTGAGACCGCAAAGTGATAGATTCAGTTTCTGCACCAGCCGACAGAAATGTCTAGTATTGCCAGAAATCTCAGTCGAAATGAGATGAAACGGTACATCCTCTCCTCTTAGTGTTGGCATGAGGGTGTAGGGTTTCCAGAACACAATGTGCAACCTCAGAGAGTGAACTGACAAGGCATTTTTTTACTTTGTTCTTTTGGATTTTGTTTTTCAGTAACCACCACAGACTAAAGCCAAGGTCTATGCCAAAAAGTCAAATAAATATTAATATATTTAAGAGCTATGTAACAAAAGAGAGCCTGAGTTCTTGACACTTAAACTAGAATATGTCTTTCTCCTCAGCCCGATGATGAGTCCATTGTCGTGGGTATGACCAATGGTATTCTGAGTGTCAAACACAGGAAAAGCCTCGAAGAGTCGAAGGAAACCTCTGGCCAACAGAGGCGGAAACCATCATATCGTGTTTTTGTGAAGGGGAAGAACTATGTCCCTAAACAGGTATGTACATTTAGTAACATGCAGTAGCTGAAGTCAAGTCTGAGACATAAAGTGGTCTGTTGAGTGATTATTCTCTCAGAGATGCTTGGGCTTCTACAAAAGACAAGGCCAAACTGTCTGATAATAGCTAATGCATTTGTATTGCTGCACACTAAGTTATTATATGAGGCTTAGGAGACTGTTTTCCTATTTCTAACTACCTCACCATCTTTTTTTACAGGATGATTATCTCGTCAGTAAGCCAGTGAAACAGCATTTGGCCAAATATGACAAGCAGCTCAAGAAATTTAACGTATCGAAGGCTTTGGATACAGCTCTGGAGGTAGACATTTCATATGTATATACAACCTTAGCAACAAGGTGAAATCAATCATTTTCTTGAGGTTTAAAAGAGTGTCATGATTTTGCTTTTATTAATAAAGTATATTACATTTTGATTATAGACATGGCTAAGACAGAGAAAGCCAGAGATCACAGTAGCTGTTATAAAGGAGCTGGATCGAAGAGGAACATTGAAGAATGCTCTGGCAGGAAGAGATGAACAAAGTCTCTCTCAGTTGCTCAACTTTCTTATCGGGTACGAAACTTCACTTCCTAAGTACACTTTAGTGTAGACATGATGTGCCTGTACATGAAATAGTGCAAAAGTATTTAGCAGCATGAAAACTTATACCTTTTTCCATTTCTTCTTCAGGAACTTGGTTGACCCCAGGTTTGCTCCTGTCCTAGTAACAACGGCTGAGATGATCCTGGACATTTATCGGTCAGTAATCGGCCAGTCACCAGTCGTGGATCGACAGCTGCTGCGTCTGCAGGACCTGCTTGAGAGAGAGATCGACTACCAGAAGGACCTCCTGGAGGTGCTGGGCATGTTGGACACAATGTTCGCCTCCTCCATCCCCAGGAAGGAGGTGCCCTGCTCTGGCATCAGCAGGTCTAATGGCCTGGGTCAAGGAGAAGCGAGTACCTCAAGACCCCAGCTTCAAGCCACCTGAGGCTTGTCGGAGCTACAACTGCTTTTAGACTGGTGCCTTTCCAACTCCAAAACCTCTTTTTGAAACATCCGACACAAATTTCCTGACATGAATACATGTCACAGACACCAAGCAGAACATTTTGATGTCCTACAGATTTTGAGAGACTAACCCATGGTGTCACTCTGGTGTTTTAACTCAGCGTGACTGAAAACACGACAGGCAGCAAAGAACATGCATTTATTGTATGAAGAGAGTGTGTGTGTGTGAATGCGTGTGAATGTAAAGTGTTTTTATTGGAAGTCTTGTAATTACACTTTCAGTTGTAAATGGTATGTATGTGTGTGTGTGTGTGTGTGTGAATGATTTCACAGTGAATGTCTGCTTTGTGTTTTCATAATATTTGGCATTTGACAAATGTTTTATAAGCAGATAAAAATAAATCTTTGTAACATTGAAAATGGCTAATCATTGTGTTCAAATGGTCTCCACTGTTGATGACATATGTAGGTATTATCACCTTATTCACCGTTTTATCGCCTTCCATTAGAGGTCGCTGTAACCTCAAAGAAACAGTTAACTTTCACATACATGGGGAGGAATTTGCATTTCACCAGACGGAAGACAGAAAGCATCAACACTGACAGAGAGGAGGATGCTGTGTCAGCTGAGGCTGCAGCTCAGACTGGAAACAGCGGCTGCACCGACTGAACGCCATTTCTCTCAACTTGTAGCTTTAACACCGACACTTGAATTAGCAGTTAGCTGTAGGAGGATGAGTTAGGTGTTTCTTTTTGTGTGTGTGCTGAATTTAAGCGGACTGTCAGGTTTCTTCTGTCGGAGTTTGGACTCCTGTCAAGGTAGGTACATGAATAATGTTTAATAGCCTTTTCTACTAGCTGTTGACTTTCTTCAGCGTGTCTGTTTCCAATGATGTTTTCCAAGGTTTGCTAATATGTCAGCCCTGTTATAATGGTGAAATATAGCACTGTTAAAAGCCTCAAATATATTCTGCAGCTAAATAGGTCAACATGAAATTATGAGTTTAATTCATTTGAGTCATTTGGAAAAGCCACATAAACGTCAGACTGTTGTGTTTGTGGTATTGAATAATTAATATGCAATATAGTGTCATTAATATAGCAGATATGATGAGCAGTCTTTCCAATAGGTTTGTTCATGCTTTGCCTTTGCTCAGTGTAACATCTGGTAGTTATTAAATATAGAAATTATATAAATATATGATGTGATTTCACAGTTTCTTGAATTATGGTTGTTGTGTCCAGTTTAGGAAGTGACCACTGATAAAGAACAGATCTGAACCCTGCAGCACTCAAACTTAATCGATTCCCTACTTTAACACACACACACACACACACACTCACTGACTGCATGCATGCATGCATATCAGGTTTGGGCATATTTGGTGTTCTGGTACTGTCTCTAATACACACAGCGAGGTAGAAAGTATCATTAAAATCATTTTTCGCATACTTGAGATCAAAAGATGATCCTGTCTCATCAGAGACACACTGTTTGGCACAGATAAGGTTTGATAATCTCTTCAGGATCAGAGGAGCAGGCGGAATAACCAAAACAACCAAAGATGTAATGAGGAGTCACATGGCTACACTGAGACTTTCCCTTTTGTTTCTTAACTGTCTGTTTAATGTCCATGTTTGCCTGCAGTCGCTGTGCAGATGGAGCTGAGCAGGAGGAAAGTGCCTCTGTATGTGAGTATGTGCTCCAGTTCACAGTCAAGTTTGAGGCCAGCTTCTCTAATGAATTTCAAGAGTTACTTATCCGTCTGGAAAATCTCTACAAATTGAGTTTGAAACGCAGTGAGAGATCAGCAGCCTCATTTATAAAAAACAAAAGTCTGGCAGAGGTTTTGTACTCACGACCAAACATTATGTTCAATGAAAATGAATCAAATGCCACATCTGAAAGGATACAACTGTATTTTGTTCATACATCCATACAGTACACGAAAAGTTCACTAAACTTACTCCATGTATGATTTTTTAAAATGGGACTGGCAGTAGGGTCGACGAGGGCGCCATGATGACAGGAGACTGATGTTTTTTTCGACTTTGATCAAACAAGGACTTCATTGGTCTTTGAATGAAACATTTCTGGGGTTTGCTGTTTATTTGAGGACTGAATCATAGTTTCTGAGGAAGAAAATAATCTTATTTATCAGCACAACTGTGACAAAAGCAGCCTGTCATTTGTGTGTATAACTAGCAAATCAGTAACTCTGTGATTCATTCAAAGTGTTTTTTTTTTTTTTTTTTTACTGTACTCCACTTGTATTTGCAATCAATTTGATTTGTGATGTCTCTGGTTGTGTAAAACATTTGAATGAATCTGTTGTCTGTGAGGTTAAGCTTTAGTCAAACAAGGCAGGATGGAGGTCAAATATTGTTTCACTGGTTTCAGTTTGGACTCTTATGTACACAATCAATGAGAATGAATGATTCTCTGCAGATCAAAGAGGGAGTATATTGCTCACACTGTATTCAGTCAATTGAATCCTTTCTAATTTGACACGTTTTAATGCCCTTTTCCTTTTACTAAAGGTTACTTAAAGGTTAGGCAACCTTTAATGTGGAAGCATCTTGCCCATTTCATGTAATGAAACACCTTCTCTTCAGATGCTGTGCCTGTTTTCTATAGAGGTCCACAAGTTGATGAATGAATACATTTATGGAAGAATTCAATTTAACTCTGAAGCTTGGAGCAAAATGCTAACATCCGCATGCAAGGATGCCCACATTGCCGATGCTAATATGCTGATGAAATGCTAACCATGTTACTTATCATGCTAACATTTTCTATCTGGAACACAAAGTTAACACCAGTTATTACGTTTCTTTCTGAGGTGGACATGAATGTCTGCATCAAGTTTCATGACGATCCATGCAATAGGTTTTTGAGATATTTCACTCAAAACCACATATTAAACAACTTCTGGAACTAGAGGGGAAATTCAAGGATTCACTTAAGTCATTAGGATCTGGGAACGATGAATGTCAGTACAAAATGTTGTGCCAGCAGATGCTGAGATGCTTTACTAGATAACTGGAAACTAATGAAAAGACAGAGGTTCACCAAAGGCATTCGGATTCAACCTCTGTGCACTATTTACAGTATATCTACACCAGAATGCATCTAAGGCTACCTATCTAATATCTGTCGAGACATTTCCCTAAAAAACTAAAACGTTAACCACACAAAAAGGAAAAGTTAAGTAGGCTTCATCCTCTGGTGTACGTGCACGCATCTACACAGAAGTTTATGGGCCACTGTTCCAACATGGAGGACAAAACTGTACCATATCCCTAATACAAAACTGTTTAAAGTTTCAAAGTAAGTTCCTATCCGTTCATTCTCTGCCTTTGGTAGCCCCCCGTGTTATGTCCAGTATTTAATGCAGTGGGCACAGCATCATTAGTGGTCAACATATGACCAATCACACGGCAGTGAGGAGTCTTAATGAGGGCCTAGAAGAAGCTGTGAAGATAGTGAACCACATGTCCTCTCTGCCACTGGATAGACGACTAGGGATAAAGAAATGGAGTGTGAACCTGAAGGTGGGATTAGGTGAGACGGAGAGACATGGAGGCAGGATTACTCACAGTGTCTCTATGAGACGGCAAGAGAAGTAAAGAGAGAAGCCTCTCAGTTTTACAGTGTGAGAAATCAGGTCAGCTGTTGAGGTGATGCAAGGCTAATAGATACACTCTCATGAGAAAAATAGAGAGAGAGAGATTGCGTTAAAAACTTGCTCACTCTTAAACTCTTATAGCATCCAACACTAATCTGCGATGTTCATTGTTTTTCAAGTTAGGCATTATAATTCACATTTTTGCTGTACCTTCTTTCCCTCAACCTGTCTCCTCTACTCCTACCTCAGTCAGTCGTTTGATATGTTTCCCAGAATAACCTGCACAGTGTTTCTTGTGGCTGCATTGCTGTCTGGTCTATTGAGGCCACTGTAGGTGTACAAATTGATATCTCATACAATAGATTTCTTTTTGGATGTTGGTAGAAAGCAGCAGCTCTAAAAAGCAGGCTAATGGAAGATTTTATTAATTCATTCTGAAGGACTGAAACTAAAAGCAGATGCTTTGTCTTGATATTTAAAAGATCAGCTATCAATCTCAGTTACAGTTGCAGTAGATCTCCAGAAACTGCAGTCATTTATCCACAGTAAAGAAGTTCATAACCAAACAAAGAGCAGGGGAAGCTGCATCAATATTTTTATATTAACAATGGGTTAAATGACTCTTTTCTAGTGTCAAAGGGGTCACTCATAGTGACATAGGTAATAGATTGATGAAGTTTCTTAACTCTACGAAGCTTTTGAGCCTCAGAAAGATAATTGTTTACAACTCAGTTGAGTCTCACAGCTCTCACTAGACCATGCTTTTCAACCCAAAAAACTGCGATAACCCCCATGGTACACTACCTTCTCAGCACCAAACAGCAGACTGGCTGTGTCAGCGACTAGCTTGTGAACATAGTGAAGCATTTAGCTGCTTAAGAGCCTCATATTTCCCTCAGGAGACCAAAACAGGTCAAAAAGAGAGCATATATTGGATTACATTCAACAGATGGATGACTCTAAATGAGTGCTAATGTTCCTTACATCTGCTGCAGATGTGTAAATAGGCAACTGTTTGCTACCAAGTTCAACATGTCAACTTCATAAGGTGATAATATTTTAGTGTTGCATTTGCAACTTGCCTCACTGTATACTTTGTGGGGTTTTTCTATTTAAAATGTTGGTACTGTTGTTGTGACTAATGTCTAAAAAATTATACCTATGTGCCAATTCCATTCTCCCCAAGTTCTGTAGTTTTGTGGTTCTCTCTGGTGGTTTTTTTATGCATATTTCTATGGTTGGGTGTCCTCAATCCTTTTTCTGTTAACAATTAAAATATGCCTGAAGCCCAGAGTATAGAACATATTAAAAGCAGGGATGAATGTCTCGTTAGATTTGGTAATATTTTTAATTTATTTAGGTGAAGTTCACGTACGGCTACATTTAAGTATGTCATCCTCTTTTTCATCAAAAAGAATCGTTCTGGTCCCAGAATCAAAACTCAGGTACTGTATCGGCTCCTCTTAGTGAGGATTTACAGTCAAGTGAGGGTGATATTTAACATGCCACATCTGACCTGCACATTTTTTAAAGGCTGCCAGTCAGTGTACATATCAGTGTGACTATTCTGACCTATTTCACCTTCTTCTGCCGCAGCTCAGAAGTCTAAAGTGTTCTGGCCTGTTGGGATCAGGGCAGGTCTTTGCAGTAGACACTAAGGCATTCCTGTTTTTATTGAGGGGGGAATGTTTTATTGTACCCTCAAGAGGAATGCTGTCAAGGGATTTGGTGTACTTTACAGAAATGTAGAACACTGCATCAAAAAAGAGTCTTTCTCTGAAATTAGCCTGTAACATCTTTAGGAATAGAAATATTTGCTACTCTGTAGCATATTCTTCTTTAGTTCCCCTCTCAAACTCTCTCACCTTTCTTTATCTCAGGGCCAGGCGAAGGTATTTGCATTGCTGGAGGGTTTAGACTCGGTGCCAGAGGATGCAGAGGTCTACATTGTTTTGGAAGGATCCACATTGGTCCATGTAACCAGGGCCCAGAGTGATGTCATGCTCTGCTTTATAGTGCCTGGTATGTGCATGTGTATGTGTATGTCTATGTGATGTGTACCGTGTTGCTGTGCTATTGCTTGTAAATCTTCATGTCTATGTTAGAAAGCCATGTTCAGACAAAAAACTGCACATCGTGACAATCCCAAGTTTTCCACCCCTGTCTGTGATATACTCAGGAACAGTAGGCCATATCACTATTTGAATCTTCACACACACATACACACACACACACACACACACACACACACACACACACACACACACACACAGGTTGTGACTAGTGGTCTGGAAATACACAGAATCTTATCAGCTTCCTCTCAGGAGGGAAACAGCTCCATAAACAATATGTCAACATTACTGAGCCTCTGTGTAGGCTGACACAGACAGCAGGCAGTCTTGCACTCTTGCAGACTTGTGCACTCTCTACAGTAGCTGGCCTATTAACACCAGGTCTCCCTCTTCTTTAAAAGCTAAATAAAAAAAAGTTTTAATATTTTTGAGGCTCATACCAGTGGTTTTGTGTTTTTAGCTTGTTACTTACAACATATGTATAATTTAAATCATTAAGACTATAAATAGTTTTAGATAGTTTATTTACACCCAAAAGCAGTTTGAGGTATGTAATCAATCACTGTGCACATTTTAACTTGTGCATTTTTTTTATTTTCATTGCTTGAGAATGCAGTTGCAGACAGAGCCTTTATATAATTAGGATGGAAATGAGATAGAATAAAGGATACATATTGTATCTGTCTGGTATGAAGTCTGGTTTTCCTGATTGCCTCCCTCTTTAGGACATAACCTGGCTGAGGTGGTCTCGGTCCAGGCCTACCTGTGCTCTGCAACCACACCCCTCACCTGGGTGGGCGGGGCTTCATTGGAGTACGTCCAAGATGATGCTCAGGTAGGGAATGGACACATACTGCATGATCCTATACATTGCATACAGGTTTGTGCATCTCTGAGGTACAAATAACACAGATTCTTGTACAGATATTCTTCATGTTGTGCAAAAAAATGTCCATATTAGCATGACAAAGTGTGTAATATTAAGTAAGGATGCAATCGTTACATACACTGTTACATTAATGTAAAGTGAATCACTCACCTGAAGATTCTCCACACTGATGTTAACTTATCTCACCTCAGTTGCACTGGTAGTTTTCACTGTTTTTTGTGCAGTGTGCACCAGTTATCACAGATTGTATCTTATTCCTGACGGCTTTCTTCTCAGGACCTGGCAGAGCACCTGGTAATCCATGGACATTGTCTGACTTCCACGGATCACAAGGAGCTGAGCAGCCTCTTCAACCTGGGCCAGGAAAGCTCTCGCTGGGCTATGGATCGTCGTGTGGCCCTGGCCATGGCCAATCTGGATATCCCCCAAAACTGGAATGTACTGGGAAGCCAAAGTGGAGACGGTGAGAGCGGGATTATGTTATCTTGCTGAACGGGCATTCTTGCACAGATATGTTGATTGAAAGCACATTGTATTTGGTTTTTATTATCACAACTTCTGAAGCATTCTAAAATGCTTAAAATTAGATTTATTACATTTAGACAAACTGACAGATGGTTAAGGAATAACACAGTTTTGTCTATAGAGGGATTTATTACGTTATTATTTACATGTCAGTTCATGAACAAAAATTCATGAAGTGCAGTTAGTGAGCAAAGATCAGTCAGTCACAGTTATAACCTCATCTCTCAGCATTGTGGTGGAAACTTGGACTCGGTGCTCTCCAGGGAAGGTGAACTATTCAACTCTGCTTCCCTTCACTCCCCTTCTCCTCTGCCATCATTCCCATTTTCCATGCTCACATGGCTCAAGTCGGAAGTGAACATGGTCATATGTGAGCTTCTGTTGAATTCATCAAAGCCAATTAAGCAGCATGTAATGTGGTTAATAGAGCCTTTCCATCTGGAAGTAGCCTGAGGCAGAGCTCAATAAATCTGAGGGCAAGTGCGTTCGTGTGTGTGTGTGTGCTGACCACCATATTTACTAAATGCCACTATCTGTTTGTATGATCCGAGTGTTTGTGTAGGACCACCTACATAAATAACAAACTAGATTTAGCGTTAATATAGTTATGGCAGTCTGTTTCATCGCAGCGTCTCCCTCTAAATGTCTGCAGTTAATTTGATAACATTGCTTGTGACATCACTGTATTGCAGATGTTGCATGCGACTGAATTATCAATCCTTAACCTTAATTTGGTGGCTACCATTTGTTTATGGGGCATTTTTAAAGGCACTGGAAAAACTTCATCGTGGCACAAAATCAAGAAACTTTGTTGGATCTTGGAATTATTATGTGCTCTCTGGACTGGAGTGTAGCTATGAAAAATTGAGCATCATAATTTTGACATACAGCTGGAAAAAGTGTTATCTTGTGAAATCTGTCTTTATAGCTCAACAGGGCCTGCACCCCGATGAGTTTTGGATGCACACAATTCTTGAAAAAATTGAGCAACTGAATTTTTTAGAGGTGAAGTGGACCTTTTTAGATCTTTAAATCTGGGTTTGGTTTCACCAGTTCCTGTCTGTTAAGTAACCTCAGTTTGAAGAGAAAATTGAATCTCTTGTAAAAGTCAGTAAAAGTATTTCTGCACCAGTTTTGATCAGTACAATACTACAGTATGTGGAAGAAAATGTCTTTTATCATCTGTCATCCTTGTGTTTCCTTTCTACACACACTTTCTACTGACCACTATAAAACAGAGGAAAACAGGACACAAATGTTATTTTTGAATAAATAAAATAAAATAACTTACCATTTAGTTTCTATTTGAAAGATCCCATATGAAGCCTAATATGTAAAAAATGCACTGAAAGGTAAATTGTTATAAATGTTATAAAGGTTTTTTGACTGTTTAAGGTGTTAATTGTGTTTAAAGGTTGAGGTTTGAGGCTGTAGTTTATGATGTCACAAGAAACCACTTTGCTGCACCCACCCCTCCCCCCCTCTCTCCCTACCTTCCGCTCCCTCTTTAGCTGTCACACAAAAGTCCCAGAAAATAAATCTTCAGTGTTGTCAGTGTAGACCGTCTGATGAGTGTATTTTCTCTGTGATTCACCACGATTTTTTTTGTAGCGTTTGTGACTGACGCATCATTTCAGGCGGCATCTGTCTGGTGTCTTTGTACCTCTGTAAGTTGCCTTGTGTCACCTTGGAAAAACTCAGTACTGAAAATGGTGACTGTCAGATCTTGGTGAAAGCTGTCACACACTGCTTATTGGTATTCAAGTTATTGTGACTCACTTCTGCAGTTGCCTGTATAATTGTCACTTACTATAGTAATAGTCTAAACTGTTGATGAATTAATCAGGAACAGTGGTTACAGTCAAAAAAATGTTTCACTAAATTGAGCTTGTATTATCATTGTAAGGTGCTCCTATTATTTTGTCCATCCTGTGGGAGTTACTTGGATGATGGTCAAACAATTCCCCTGTGACCAGGCTAAAAGAAATTTGTTGACTTTCTCTCTTTTTTCCTTTTGAAGAGCTTTCAGAGCTTAAAATTATTTATAGATGAATTCATGCTGCATTTTTAAAAATATAACATTTGCATTTCCAAGCTTGCCAGTTGCTCGACTGTAGCCTATTTGATACAAGCCAGTTACCTGGATACAGATCTTGTTGGACTGCATTGAGTGGCAGGCACAGAAATAAGAAACTGTTGCCACTTTGTTCAGAAGCTTTTATTACCTTAAAATGGGTTAGTGGAGCAGAGGGATCCAGTGCTGTCCAAGAGAAGAAATCAATCATTGACATTTAGGTTAATTATCATGGGGAGGTGGATATCGAGAAGAGATTCTTGACACATTAGTTTCCTCCTATTTTCCTCACATAGTTTTTTTTTCTATCCTCACTGTTAATCTCACCTCCCTCTTCCATTCAGCAGCTGTCTTAGATCCCACTGCCTACCTTTATCTCTGCAGTTCGATCTTTTATTTTATTATATATTTTTTTCTTATCTCCAGAGCACAGTCTCAGGGAATCTCCCCTCCACCTGGCCGTGCGATGGGGTCTGTATCGGTTGGCAGAGCTGCTGCTTTGTCAGCCAGGGGGTCTGTTGGCTGTCAGTCTGCCAAACGAAGAGGGAGTCACGCCGCTGCAGCTGGCACAGACAGCAGGCAACACCGAGCTCCTGGAGCTGCTCACACAGTAAGATTATCAGTACCAATAGGGCACTTTAGGAAAAGACATTAACAATTGAATCACTGTTTTGCTGTAACATTATGCGTTCAGTGCGGAGCTTTCCCACACACAGTAAGGTTTGAAGTGCCTTCGAATGTACAAATAACCCAGCTTTACCACATGCATCCATTAGCTGGACCCAACTTTCCTTTTAGAGGGTCACAGAGGGCTGGAGCCAATCCCAGCTGACAGTGGGTGGGAGGTGGGTACACTCTGGACAGGTTGCCAGTCAATCACAAGGCTAACTCATACAGGAACAGACAACCATTCATGCTCACATTAGCACCTATGGGCAGTTTAGAGTCCTAAGTTGACCATAACCTGCTTGTCTGTCTTTGGGCTGTGGGAGAAAACCCACAAAGGCACAGAGAACATCTAAACCCTACACAAAAAGCTGCCTGCTGGCCTGCAGGTTTGAAACCCAGAAGCTTCTTGCTAACCACTGGACCACCGTGCTGCCCAGCTATTACCCCAGTAATTTGCATTCTTTAGATTTCTAAAATACTGTAAATATACCGGTTGACATACATTTTATGAAGAGATAAAATGTTAAACACCTGTTAGTATTACCTGTCAAACTCAGGAATGTTTTGTACTCAATCTGGATCCATAAATCTTTAGTACAGATTATAGGCCTGTTAACTCGGCCTGTCATCACCTGCTCTGACTGACAGTACTTTTAGATATTTTATTACTTAATGGCTTGGAAAGTCTTTCTATCCACCTTTTTTCTGATAAAAACAGTATTCTAAGAATATCATCCATAATGTTTTTTTTTGTGTGTGTTATTAAACTAAACCACCTGTTGTGCTGCAGCCCACCCAACCCTCTAGCAACACCTCCAGCAGGTCTGTCCCAGGTGTGGGCAGACCGGTCCCGCTTGCTAAGGTTCTGTCATGATATGGGGAACCTGACTCTGACTGTTCGACAAAACCTGAGGTGGAGTTCGGAGGAGAGTCGGCATGCTGACATCCTGCTTCTCAGAGACCGCCTCAGAGATGATGACTTCCTCAGAGAGGTGAATCTGGGTTATCAATTTTGTCTGGTGCTGGTAATGATACATAAACACAGGATTAAGACAAACCTTTTATTCAATTAATGATTAAGGTCTTTCTTGGGTCCTTGAACATAACCCGAAAGGCACATCAAAATAAAGCCAGTAGAAAATTGTGTGATTTCACATATAAAGTAAGCATGGAGTCAGAATCAGTCCATCCCTGGTCTGCTGCGTCCTCTTACTAAAACATTACCTTTCCTCCCACAGATCAAAGCACTACGAAGGGAGCATGTGGAAACAATCTTAGAGAAGGAAGAACTGGTGGATGATCCTACAGAGAACGGTATCATACTCTCCTTAATCTGTTGGTTTTTTGCAGGATTTAAGAGGCCTGGTTAAACTAAACCATCCAGTCTTAACTCTTCTCTTTTATGTTTTAGTTTTTTTTTTTTCTTGTTCTGGTGGTTTATCAGGCTGGAGATACTGTGGCTTGAGTCAGGCTACAATATGAATAGACATTGACTGCCCTCCTGTGAGGTTTTGAGGTATTGCAAGTGTGAAAAAAAAGGGAAGGGAAAAGAGACGATGACGACGATGAAACCAGGAAGCAGACTCTGCTTTATATTATTGCAAATTGAATATCTATTTAACAACTCTTGCCAAACAACAGTTGGCAAACAACAAAACCAACTGGCGATTTGAAGATGTCATCTTTGGCTCTGGGTGTTTTCTTTGTGCAATTAATCAATGATGACAGCAATCATAAATGGTGTTATGTTTTTATTTCTGTCTGTGTTTTCATGGGTATGTTGTATATCTTAAGACAAGCAGTAAAACTGTAAATAAAAAATCTAGAGAGTTACCAGGATGAGATTTAGAAGGTCACAGTCTTTTTTTTTTTTTTTTTTTTACAAGATTGCATCCTTTTACCCTCTGACTCTCTCTACCTCTGTCTTGCTCTCTCTCTTGCTGTCTCTTGCTCTTGCTGTGTGTGCAGAGCCAGCTGGCATCACTGTATCAGACTTAAATGAATGTGTTTCATGGTATCATGCTGAGGCAAACCTTTGAGACCTTTGTCAAAATAAGGTTGTTCTTTGTGTTTCCCTTTATTTTTACACAATCTCCTTTGTTAGTTTCGCTTTTTTTTAATTGTTTTGTGCATTTGACTCTGACTTTCTCTCCCAGTCTATATATCCTTTATGGGTCACTGCCACTTCCTTCCCCTACATTTCCTGCCTCTATATATTTATGTGACTCCAGGGCTCATATCAAACCCACTTGAACACTAATTTCTGCATGTTGCTGCTTTGTTTCTGGTAAGCAATCATACACACCACCTCCTTTGATCTGGGATGCACATGGTAGTTAAATGAAAAGGAAGGAGATGAAGGCCACACAATAAAGAATCTCCCCAGGTTATGAAAAGAAAAGAAAAATAAGACTTTACATGGTACATACATCGTTAAAACTGATGAACATCTGTGCTTACTTGAGCCTCTTTTGAAGTTTAATGGCTGCTGTATGGCTACGTCTGAGTATGTTTCCTCTTCTTTCAGCACTGTATTCTGATATCAATGGAGGAACCTCTGCTGTAGAGGAAAATGTGAGTATTTGATGGACAGTAATGTATTTTTTTTATGATAAAAATGTACATGCGCAGTGAGCTGTAGACAACAATGACCATAATATATTTCACTCATACTGTAAACATGAACAAAAGTTTCTTCACAAATGTTCCAGACTTTGCTATTGTTCAACAACATGTGTTACTTAAAAATATCTCATTTCAAATATTAAAACTCTCAAAGCTACATTCAGTCTCCTTGAACATCTGCATCGGCCAGTGGCAAACTGTGGTCAGGGTTCAAAAAAGGCCATGGCTGCCCCTCAATGCACCACATTGTTTAACTTTTATTGTCAAGGTGTTGGAGTTGGCACCTTGCACACACCACTGAATAGCTGACTTTGTGATTGGTCAAGTGTGTATTTCATGTTTTGAGGTGTTGCGTGTGCACATGATTCTGGTCATCCGATAGGACTTGTTTTAGGTGATACAGATGGTTACTTTCTGCTTTCTGTAACACACCTAAGCACTCTCCAAACACTTGTGTTTTTGTACTTAATTTCTGTGGTATGCTTGTAACCTGAAGAGAAAGTCTTGCAGTTGTTTGGTGAACGGTTCCCTGTTTCTTCACTCAGGACTACGAGGAGCCGCTGATGTTTTGCCTGAATGGGGAGGATGAAGAGGACGATCCACCACAGCCTGACTCTGGTAAGGATTTTAATTTTTAATTTTTAAACTTCCTCCCAAGCAAGCTTACTTTCTCAGAAGCCTTTTTTTAGATATGGTTTTGATTTTGGTGTTTCATGTTTTGTCCAGACTGAAACCGATCGCTGTTGTTTTAGGTGGTGTTACATTCATAAGGAGTTATCCAAGTAGCTTCTAATCATTAAGTGAGTCCAACTGCAGGAAACATTTCCTTTCCTGAACAGAACTTGGAACTCAACTCTAATCCTCAGCTATGGCTGTCTACCATCCCCATGGACTATAGGATCACATTTCAGCCCCTCGGCTTGTCTCGCCCCCCTCTCTCTCTGGAGTTTCTGGAGTCTTGTCACTCTATGTTTGCAGTGATTGTGGCACCGAGAAGGATTCTTTTTAATACGACATGCAGAGAAGTCTGCCGTAGCAAATCATGTGTCATCTTATTCCTGCCAGCAGTGACAGGGGAACAGAAATGAATCTTAACTAGGTGGCTGAAGGTGTTTTCACTCTGATCTGCCTCTGGACGGGAAGGGAAGGATTTGCGAGTGGGAACATCCTGCGGGTTAATAATTGGCTGTCTTGCAGCAGAGCAGACTGATGCCTCAGTGTAAGAATGCTGTGGTTACAAACTGAGGCTTCAGGCTTTATAACACTTGGCAATGGACATTTGCAATCCTAACTTCCTGTGGCTGGTGTTGTTTTCCATGCTATATGGTTTAGCGATTTTGTACACTGTATGCATATGTGTATTTGTGAGTGTGTGTATT
This sequence comes from Sciaenops ocellatus, assembly GCA_033000465.1. Taxonomy (NCBI): domain Eukaryota; kingdom Metazoa; phylum Chordata; class Actinopteri; family Sciaenidae; genus Sciaenops; species Sciaenops ocellatus. Next base: position 16,671,142 of record CP136880.1, on the reverse strand, counting down.
TGTTGACTGGCTAAGGGCCGTCATATTTTCTGTTTAGTTTTAGCTTTGAAGACTCCCTGCCTGTGACCTCGATCGATCCCTACAAATGCTTTCTGTGGTTGAATGAATAACACTGGTCCTGTTTGATCCAAGTTTCTTCTCAATGCCATGTTTGAATAAAAAAAACAGCTCAGACTGAAAATGACTCAGTTTTATACATAAAATTCTTCCAGGATTGCAATGCTTATTTGACCCTTGAGGAATTTCAGTTCCTCATTACAGATTCTTGAGCTGTCTGGCATTACAAGTGACTGGCAGGTTTTTATTTTTTTAACAAAGAAGCGAAGCACGTTACGGGATTCCAGTCCTGTTTTTATCACATGCGATACGACCACTCGACTTCAGCTAATGCGTCATCACATAGACAGACACAACTTCTGTACCCGGAGCTTCAGGAAGGGATGAGGAATTTTGAGCGTAGCTGTCATGTTCCCACTGTCTTCTTGATGTCAGCTCTTTCCTCTCTGCACTTCAGATTACTGTAACTTTATTGGCATGGCTGGAATGAAATACAGTATTGCCACAGCAGGTTGTATAAAGTTTGCAACATAAGTATAATAGTTCAAACCTTAAAAGAAAAAAAGTTTTTTTCTTCCGTCATTTCCGACCCCCTCCTCTTCCCCCCACCTCTGCCCTCCTAATGCCCCCAAAATTCAAATACCCCACCCTAAACACACACTTGCACCCAAATACCTACATACACACACACACACACACACACACACACACACAAACAGACACATGCACCCTTTCCTCCCTGGGTCCCACCCTCCCAGGTCAGCATTTTAATGTGAGTTTAGTGAACAAACAGCAAAGGCCACTTTATCCTGAGGAGCTTTGCTCTCCACAGCTGAAGAAGACAAGGAGGACGGTGTGTGTGTGTGTGTGTGTGTGTGTGCGTGTGTGTGTGCGTGTGTGTGCGCGCACTAGTGTGTTTGGGAGAGAGAATGCAGTGGGGAAGAGCACTTTGAAGGGGGCAAGGGGTATGGGGAAGTGTAAAAGGGGGTGTTTGTGGCTGAATGGGGGGTTGCCAGGGCTTTGCTGAATGCAGTTTTCCAGCAGCTTGTTGAGATCCGTAGGGAGAGGAGAGTGGAGCAGTGTGAGAATGGTGTGTGTCTGTGACTCTGTGTGTGTAATGGGGGAAAAGGAGGGATTTATGATATGGATAGTTTGGCAGTGTGACAACAGACGATGAGCGCAACGCCAGGAACGCTAACAAGAGTCTCCGACCCCGGCTCAGGGATCTAATTGGAGAACGGAAAAAAGGATTAAACCTCGCACAGACCCCACAAAGACAGCATTAATGTTCACTAGTACAGTGCCAACACCCTCCATCACCCCTCCCCATGCACACTCACAGAAACTACTTTCTATAGTCTCAGTGTAACTCCTCTGCACATATTCTGCCTATAAAACCCTTTTCATCCCCTTTTCTTTTTCTATTTTTTTTTTATCACATTCCTTCATTTATGTGCATTTATAAACCCATGTTTGGCCTCTCTCCAGAGTGCTTTTGTCTGATTTGTCTCTTAAACGTCCTTCACCATCCCATTCTCTCACTTTTACCACCTCCAGCAAAACGTACTTGTATCCTTGCTGCTGCAAATGGAGTACTGTACTCCTGCAAGTTGGCAAGAGAGGAAACCGGGGGGGGGGGGGCATGGCATGGAAGAAGAAAACAGCAGCGGCTCTCACTGCTGTCTCCATGGTGAGGCTGCTGACCTGGCAGTCTAACCCCCCCGTTCTCTCAAAACCCTTTTCCCCCTCAGCTTGTCTTTCACATGCTAAAATATAGAGAAAGAGACAGGGAGTACAGAGCGTTCGAGAGGGACTCTCTTCAGACGTGGCATCAGGCATATTTGGGGTGAATGGTTTCAGTGTGTGGACTGTTCAGCCTGAAATATCTCTGAGACAATCATGAACTCACAGGGTTAATGATTTCTCCCGTGTCTGAGATTCACCTCCACTGAGCTGTCTGCCCTCATGTTTGTCTTCGTTGTAGGTTCTGAAATCACTCCTATGTTTGACTTTGTCTCTTTCTGTTTCTCTCCCTCCTTCAGTCATTCTTTCCGGCCGTCAATATACTCCTCCCCCTGCTTCTGTCAGCATGTGTTGATCTCTCTCCCTGCTCCCTCCGTACTGTGTGTGGTAGATGAGTGACTGAGGAAAAACTTGGAGACCAAGTGGATGGCACAGATTTGAGAAGAGCCGTCAGAAAAACAGGGGAAAGTGGTAGACAGGGAGGAAACTCAACCCAAGAAAAGAAGCCGAGGGAGAGGACAGGGTTCGTTGCCGGCTCTGTCGGACAGTTGGTGCAGAGTTGTGGAGGGGGAAGGGGTGGATTTTAGGGGGAGGGGTGGCTGGGGGAGACAGAGGGGAACATGCTGGCTCACTCCCGAAGTGTCAAGAGTGTCTACAGCAAGGCTCTGGAAAAAGGAGAGTGAATACTGCTGCTTTTCGCAGTCTGTTCAGCCATTGGGAAAATGGATGTAAACTGAGGCGCTGTTCATTTATTTATCAAACACATTCAGCTGTTTGGATGAAGAGTTTCTTGAAGACTACAAATCATGGATTCTGACTCTGACTCTCCTTTCAACTACTCATGGCCCTCATTTCCAAAGATGAGGATGCGCAGGAAGACAGGCAAAAAAGGTAACACTGACTGGACTGATAGATTAAAGTCAACAAGGTCACTTTTAATGTCACAGATAGTCAAATATAGAGTTATAGACAAAGTGTCTGGTCTGTTAACTGTGTGACTGACATTCGATGCATGTGGATTAATCTCAGAAAGAACTTGTACACACAGACTAGTGTTACAGATGCCCCTCTGGCAGACACGTCTCACTGCTCACTGTGGAACAATACAGTTAAAATTAGACTGTTCCCATTACACATGCTTATTCACAGGCCTCCTCTGCAGCAGCGAGTCAATCAGAGTGAGATAACTGCATCTTTGCCAGTGATGTAACCTGATATCTGACAGTATGTTGGGGAATGTCAGACATCTACTCAAGGCTGATTGACAAGTTTGGGGCTTTTGATATCCTCTGGGCCACACTGTTGTGTGCATGAATGAACCTCGTGTGACTGCTGAGGTCCATGAAGTGCAAAAGTGAAGCCTTCGTATATCAGTGTTAAGGCACCTGCAGTCGATAGCCATAATCTAGTTTTGTTTATGTGTCACTGAAGTCTCCTTGGAGCTCAAGTTGAGTATTTTCCACAGTTTATTGACATTTTATGAGAATCCGCACTTAATCAAGTTAATTCTGGAGCTTAGACTTGGCATACCAGCTTGTTGCTTCACCATTATTCATGGGAGATCTGACGAGAATGCTTAAAATAGTGTAAAATTAAACCCGAATGGTTAAACAGCTCATTGCTTATGTGCAAGTGACTGTGTGTGTTTTTTGGGAAGAGTGAGAGCAAGAGAGAGACACAGAGGAAGATCAAGTTACTGCCATGTCTGTGTCATGGCTCAACTCCAGTGCTCTTTTCCTCATCTTTCACCATAAACCTCTGCAAGATTATCCATGTTATTACTTCTTAATTGTGATTGACATCTGTAAATTTTATACACACTGGCTTGTCTGTGTTATTGGGCTGCAGACAAGAAACAGCGACGCTATATAAACCTTTTTAAACTGACCATATATTCTCAGATTGGATTTAGACAATTTCAGAAGTCAAAATCTGAAGTGAAACAGCTCTGGTGTAATAATGCACCTGCAAAGTAAAATGTGATTTCAGGTGTGCAGAGCCACAAGTTTATTTCTTCACTCTGAGTGCTGATCGGCACTCACTCTGAGTTTACCTCTTCCTGGATCTCATGGGCCAGGTGACACACTGAAATATAAACACAGTGAGAGCGCACAATGTGATGCTTGGACCGGGATATTTGACCGCAGGTGTCATAACTCGGGTTTGTGGATTTTGGTGGACAATTGTTTTAATGATTTAAACGGCCCTCTCTGAGCACTGAAGTCGAACAATTACCTCTCTCCTTCTGTGAGGTAATAACACCCTCTGTTGTGATTCTTCTAAACTTTGCTTGTTGTTTTACTCCGCTTCTAATTTCTCCCAGCTCTCTCCAAAGTGAAAAATGTTTAGTGCGGTGCTTAGAAAAGGACTTATGTCATAAAAGAATAGACAGCATGGACAAATAATCCATTAATACTTATAATAAACAAGCCTAGGTGTTTACACAGTTAACAGTCATGATACTCTATTTATCTTGGACTTTTTGTTTTTGCCATTTTTAGCACACCAGCAGCTTCCAAAGAGAGACAACCTTGAGAAAGAGTCCTTGTAACCAGCCCCCCCGCTCCCACCTCCATCCTGCCTTCCTCGATCTCTCTCTCCCAGGGGTGTGCATGGGTTGAAGGGTCACTCTCTGTGTTTAACTGCCCTGGTCTGGAAACCTTGCAGTGACTGCGGTCTTTGTCTGCGTCTCTGTAAAGCTCGAGCAATCTCTTTTTCTCTCTCCTGCTGCTCCAGGCACTGCTACTGTATAGGGTTGGCTCTCGCTCAGGGACATGCTCTGAATATCACATCACATCCAAATATACCTTCCATGAGCAAAATCTTATACAAATAGCCCCACGCACTGCTCTGCGATCCTTAAAACCTTCTGAAATGGCAACCTGCAGACAACAATCTCTGCCTGAACGATAAAAACACCTTCTCCGGCAGAAAGATTGATTTTGTGCAGCACCAACTTGTTAGTAAAATGAACTGCCTGCTTCTCTGTTATTCCCAGAGTTAACTAATGTTAAACACAGATCGCAGCGCCTGACAGTAATGTTCACTGAGGCGATGTTTATGGGTCAGAGGTGTGTGAATAATCGGGCCCGTGGTAGCCAGCTGTGGCTTTGGACCTGGCCCAGAACCTTGACTATTAGTTCTGTCTGTCAAACTCCTTAAGTGGGCTTATATGAAACAGTATCAGCTTTCAAACAGTAGTTTGACCCTCATTCGAGATCTGACCCTGCACTAAAACTAATCCAACGATACAGAGTAGAAGGTCTAACATGACTTTGTGCAGGTATGATGGATCTGGATTGAGGTCTGGATGCAGTATAATGTCTTCATGGGAAACTGAGTGGATCCAGATGTTTTTTTGACAACAGAAGAGATTGTAATGTTTATGTTTTGCCATTTTCTGATGATTTCAGGCTGTAGTAAAAAAAAAGAACATTTAAGTTCTGGGAGATATGATGCAGTTTGAGCTCTGTGCATCCTGCAGTGGTTAAACTTGAGTCTGTATCTTTACGTTTGGATGGAACAGGGATCATCTGGTGTCCTCATCAATGTCCCCCTGTTGCCTCTCAGATTTATTGGACTCACCGCCTACAGGAAGCACAGCCAATTGTTGGTCTGATTTATTCTCTGCTACAAATGTTGGCCCTCTCTTCTCCTGCTCTGTGGTGCTGGCAGCTTGGAAACTATGGATAAACTATGGAAGAGGACTGTTAAGTCTCCATTTAATATCTGTTTGAGAAGTTTAGGTGGAAACAGTGATGCCAAAAACATGTTTTTGCAATGCTGACATTGTTGCAGGCAAGGCTTGGCCAGTGTAAGGTGAGACTGTCATTAGGACAGTAATAATATAGCTGAGCTAATGAGGCTGCCTCTTCTGGTTTATGTGATGCGTCCTGCGCTGTTCGTGCCGGTTGCTAATGTTGTTAGAAGTTTTTTTTTCTCAGCAAATGCTTCTCAGATTGTGAAATCTCATTTTTATTGCTGCACTTCAGATGTATTATGCTGATATACCTTCAGCTGAAGTAACCACAGTCTATTTCTGTGCTTTAACCTGGAAGTGACTTGGGTCACTTGGTGACTTGGTAGATCTATGAATAGTTGAGGGGTATTTCCGATGATCAAAAGTAAGTTTTTAATATTGGTGTCAGTTCCTCAGAATCAAAGATAAAGGGCTTCTTCCTTGACTGGATTGTACCTACCTATCCAGATTGCTTTGTATTACTGTTTGGCAGTCATACAGTGAGGAATTGAAGATATTTTCTCCACTGATGGTAGTTTAGTATCAGTAAAACATTAGTAGAAATCCATAACAATCCAAAACAACCAGAATCCATGTTCATGTTTGACTGAATGAATCATGACATTCAATGATTTAAAATCAGTCAGTGTGTGTGTGGTGTTGAGACAGAAAACTCAAAGCTACTGTGTATCTGGAACCTTGACTGCACTTATACGGTGCTTTCCGAACTTAAAGGGTTTTACAATTGGCCTCTCATTCACACACACTCATCCGCCAGTGATGATGGTGCTGCCATGCAAGCCGCTGCACCATCGGTAACAACTTAGGGTTCAGTGTCTTGCCCAAGGTCACAAGGACATGTAGACAGGAGCAGGAGGTATTGAACCCCTGTCCCATAGATTAGTGGATGACCCGCTCAACCTCCTGAGTTGCCTTAAGCCTTTGAGTTTCAAAGTTCATTCTTGAGCCTGAAAACAGCCGGTCACAAAACAATCTTACCTCAAGATACCTCATTTAGTAGCCTCGTTTTTGGCATTTTCTATATCACATGATCTTCATCAGCGGATGGATTTTGCTGACTTGTCATGGAAATGTACATGTTCAAATTTCCATTGTTATGGAGCATTTAAACAACTTTTCATCCATGTTGGCTTCACAGTTGAGTTAATTTTTTTAACGTGTAAACAGCAATTGACAAATAATCAAACCTTAAGATCAATTTAGTTGCTCTTATGGACCTTCTGATCATGTTACATAATCCCAAACCTTTATCATTAGGAGTTATATATTAAATTCACCTTTGTTTCTTTTATTTTATTCAGGGCAGCGCAACATTCAATTGAACAAATTATGCATATCATATGTACCTATACATATACTGTATATGGTACACAGAAATGCAGTATATACTGTGTGTGCATCACAAAATGTGTATACTATTTTAATGTTTTTGTGCATGCTTAAATCTCCACTGACTTTTACATTTACATGTTATCGGCTGGACATTTAGTATATTATTTCCTTCTCACATACACAAGTTGTATATTTCGTTATATTTCATTACATTGTGCAAATAAGCTTGAACAATATTAATGTCCCATCAAAGGTTTGTTGTAGTGAGCACTGTGGCTCATAACATTCAGCCTGTAGGTTGTTTTCTAAACTGAAATACTTTCCAAGAAATTGTGTTGTGTGGAGAGGCTGTGTTTTGTGCAGAGCAACATCCCAGAGGGAGCTGTGTGTGTTTTGAGAGCAGGAGTGTTTCCCCTGTTAACCAGCAAAGCCAGGCTGCTGCTCACAGTGAATCTACTGTGTGGAAAGGGTTCCTCTCAATGCTACTGTGTGCTCACCGGGAGTTATTTCCACTCACCCGCTGCATTGAAGGCAGGGTGGGGAAGAAACATGCCTACAGATGCCCAATCACAACTCCATGCACACTCATTCACATGGGTGTGCAAAGAGCCAGACAGACACACACACATTTTATACAGAGACTCTTGGTCCTGAACAATGACATGCGGCTGCCCAGGATGTCTATGTCACTTCCCGTGTTTGTGAGAAGTTATTTTGTGTTGCTGTGGAAACCAAATGTAATATTGAAAAATCCCCTCTCTCTCTCTTTCTCTCTCCCTGTGGCTGCCCTCCTGCCTCTCTGTAGAGAAAAATCAGTCCATAAGGGAGAGCCAGGCCTCGTCCCCGACTCTGGCGGCAGCTGCCAGACTGTCAGCGATGATACATGGCAAAGACCGAGTGTACGCCAACACCATGCTGGTGGACCAGGTGAGTCGGGCTAAAATGAGTGATTCTTTCTTTGCAGTGTAAGTAATAACATCTAATGTAAATCAGTTATATAGTTTATAACTTTAAGCCAAAAACAGACTTGACTCATATGATGTGAAGTGTTGTGTTAAAAGAGCTACATATCAGCCTGTGGAACGGTTCCTTCAGTTTCTCGCTTTTCTGTTCCAGGTGGATGGCGCTGACATTAAATACCGCTCTCCAGGGGAGGATGAGGTGATCCCTGAGCCCTATGTTGGCAGCCCACGCTGGGACTCCTTCTCCATGACTCCCCCTGACTCAAGGAACTGCTCCCAGAACCGGCACCCATCCTCACCGCGCAACGGGGAGAGGGGAATCCGAGGCCCCAGCCTGGAGAATCACAGGGAGCCATCCTCTCGCGTCTCTCCCCCCTCTCCCTTTGCTTCCTCCCCGTCTCTTCCTTCCTCCCCGCTGGCTTCCCCCTTCCGTTTGTTCGAAGGAGCACATAGGCGTCAGGCGCACTCGTGCCTGCCAGTTTCTCCTGCTTTGAATCGCAGAGGATGCAGCTTAACGGAGACGAGCCGGGGCTTGAGGTACGACGATACTGTTATTAATTTTTGAACGAAAAATCAGAGACACTCAAAGTGTGGACTTTTATATTTAATTGCAGAACTTTAAGTGTGACTGCCTCATAGCTGATTGAGTTTTTTCTGTTAAAATGAGAGAGTAAACACTAAATGCACTCATCTAGAGACTTGCTGTGTGAGCTTGTTAGTAAGAATCGAAAACATTCCTGTGTGTAATCCTGACTAAGACACTCACTAAGCACCATCTGTTTGGAATTTCAGCAACAGCATTTCTTGATATTTGATGCAGTGATTGTAGTCAGTGAAGGTGCGGAAAGTGACAGGAAGTGTGGACACAATTGAGCTGTTTGTGTGTTGAAGTTACTGAACATTCCTTCCAGTTTCCTCAGTGCTGCAGGATCTGTGACCACTGATGCCAGCAAAATACTGCACAGTTTAAAGCCTGAATATAGCCTGAATTTGGTCACATTGACTGTTCATGGTCATCTTTAAGATCAAGATCATATGCACTTATCTGTACAAAATGGTTGATGTCATCACAGACAGAGTCAGCACGTTATCTTGTAACTTAGGATATAAATCTGACGTCTCCTCAATAGACCAGTTGGAGGCATCATAATCATATTTACATTCTTTACAGTCAGCTGGATTTAAACCTGTTTCTGTGCTTGTATGTATGTGTGTTGTTCTAAACAGTCCTAGTCTCGAGTGTGACAGTGGAGAAGAGGACATACTGGGACATTCGTACCCCTGCTCGTCTTTAAAACAGCAGTCGATCCTGCGATCCAGCTCAGGAGAGGAGAGGGACTCTTTCGACACATCACCAGACTTTAACTGCACACACTCTGACAGCACGTACCCGTCCACCAAGGTACACCCTTATCAAATGTGTTTTATTAATTATCCAGCAACAGTGTTTTTCTCCATGCATGTGGACCGAGACGGCCTGGTTCTCTCACTTCTATATTCCAAACAATCAATTAAAACTATTTTTATGACTGCAATTCTCTCAAGACAAGAGACTCTTACTGAATGCCTACTTCTATAAATAGGCACAGTTTGTAAATTGTAAATACACACTTTAATCTTCAGTTGATAGATGAGCAGGTCAGCTGTGTGGACCTATTGTATCATTCTTTCATTCAGTCATGAAACATTTTTGGCAGAAGGTTTTATAGTAAATATGCATTACAAGCACAGTAAAATGGGTGAGCACTGCAACAGACTCATCCTGGCTTACAAACAATCGCCAGTTAATAAGCTCAGACTGTCATCTTCTCTGTTGTCTGCTCTGCCTGATCTGTTCCTTCTGATCTGCTTTCTCACCCAGAACCCAGAAGAAGCAGAGGTTCGTCTGCGCTCTTACTCCTACTCATCTCCCAAAGCGAAGCCGTCACGGCCGCTGCTAAACCGAGACGCAACCATCAGTGACCTGGCAGAAGGTGAGTGAACTTTGACCCCTTTGCTCCGTGACCTTCCTTTTCCCAGGAGCCAGCTGAATGGACACATGTGCCACATGTCTAACAGGGGGGAAGACCAGACAGGTGTCATAAATCAGCTGAACCTCTAACCTGTGTGTTTGAGTGTCAGCTCCACTTTGATACCATTCCGCTACTCATCTGTTTATGAGTACATGTGAGTGCACAGCATTAAGGCCATGCTTTGTCCTGTGTAGATGGTGCATTCAGCGGCGGCAGTTGTTCTCTGCTTCAAGCGTTATCTCTCTCTAAATCCCTCTCCCGTCTCAACCAAGTTAGTAAGTACAAGAACAGCATCTTCTAAACTGCTGGTTGGCTTGAGAATACATTTTCAGTGCGCCTTTCGCTCTTTCTGGTGAACCGTGGGGTATGCTGGTGGTTATCACAATTAAAAGGCATACAGTATATGGTATTTTTAAAACTTTTCATGACCCAGTGTAATTTAAAATTCTATTTCTACATGCTGGAAAAAGTGAAGTAAAATGATTGAAAATGACTTCCCTTTAGGGACAAACCAAATCATTTTACTGTAAAATGATTTCATAAAAATCATTTTACTGTAAAATGATTTCCCCAGATATTTTGATCACACAGTTCTGCAAAACAATGATGTTTCTAATTGTAGCTCAAATTGTAAAGCCCTATATCTGTGGTAACATTTTGTTTTTGGTGGCGAGTGCGGCACTCATAATGTGCAATGCGCAAACCACTGTCTCAGAAAGAACATTATTATTATTCTGAATCTTGGAGATCAAGAGCAGACTTTCTCCAAAGTTTGATGTCAAGACTTTTTTTCTTAGCAATAAAACAATAGTCGTCATCCAAACATTCATTTATATAATGACTGACAAGCAGAGGTCTGAATCTTTAAGGCTGTGTATTTTTTAATATCCTGAGGCTTTGGAAAAAATACTCTCGATGTAACTCTCATAGATCATCTGAAGGCGGACTTGTTTCTACCCTGAGGGTTCTGTTTTGCTTCAATTTGGGTACATATTTTGTTTCCCTCTTGGTTTTATTTTCCATCTTCTGTGTCATCTGGTTTTCCAGGCGAAACTCTTGTCCTTTGTTTGCTCTAACTTTGTAGGTGTCTTCTGGATCCAGGTTGTTTCTGGCATTCTTGTATTTGTTTTTCTAACTCAATTCTGATCAGGGATAATGGTTTTTAACACCCTCGGCTGATTCACTTATAATCCGTAATAACGTCTTCAATTCTGACACGTACTTCTAGCTTACTCATTTTCCTGTCCTTGTTATTCTACTTTACAGAGCAGAGAGGATTTAGCCTGACTGAGACTTCCAGAGAAAAGAGGTAAAATCACTTTGTCATTTCTTGAACTCTGGAGCAATACATTTATCCGTGCTCAGCACCCATTGCTCACATATTCCTCCCTTTTTTAGGCATCAGTGTTGACCAGCGCTTAGAGATTGGCTTAGATGGGCTTGCATGTGTGTATGTGTATCCCGAATATAAAACCTGTGGTTGGGGTTTGAGTGTGCAGGATGTGACATACTTCCTGTTGCAAGGCTAGGGCCAGAATACACTCTGATTGCAACCTCAAAATAACCTTGAGTAAACAGCAAAACTCAGGACTTTCTTGAACTCCAGACCTCAGAAACATCAAGCTAATGTTTAGACAACATTAATGATGAATAACCTGTTGCATGTAGATATTGTATCATATTTATATATTCTGGGTATTGATTTTAACATTTGCTTTACACTGCTACTATTTGACACATTTTGCTTATTTTCATCATTAATTTCATAAATGCCACGATCCATATTCATTTTTATAGCTGATTTCATCTCACTGCCTCATAAATGTATCATGCGCTAATACATTTTGTTTGCTAATAACCATGCATTGCTAACAGAGGAAACATATATCAACACAATATTATATTAGGCATTTAGATTATCATGTTAGATCATCAGATTATTGTATTAGTATAGATCATTTTAATACTACAATATTCACAACACCAGCCCGAACAGTGTCACAGACCATATTTGTCCCTCATAATATCAGCATCCATCCAATATTAACAAAATGTGGATGTTGCCTTGGCTTTAGCATTGGCTAATACATTATATTTTATTAACAGTCAGTCAAACAGCCATGTGACTGTCCATGTGTAAAACCCACAGTTTTCTGTCTTAGGCTCAAATATTGTTTGTAGACTCTAATCTTAGATGATCTGTGAACATATTATTAACATACTGAGTCTCCGGATGAGTCTGAGGTGTGTTATATCCATGCAGGGTTTTGGGTTTCCGTAAGCGGGCCCAGTCAGCAGAGGAGGAGAGCAGCGCATCACTCCAACATCTCACCCTCACAGAGTTCCTCAAAGAGTATGTTTTCACCAAAATGACCTCACAGTCATGCATGAGTGGCTTAACTCATTCTAACCCCCGCCGTAAAACCATTCCCCAACTCATCCATTAACCACATGGATTCCTTGCAGCTGTATTTGGTCATGTATGAACCCTGACAAATAGATCATATTAGCACCTATACTGTGTCAGGATACAGTATAAGTTTGATGTGACATTGCATGTTTACATTCTGTCATTGTTGCCTTTCACCTAGAATGTGTAATGTAACCAACATAGTTACTGTCAGTAGTTGACACGTTATTAATTGCATCTTGGCAAGGTCACTCTATAAATAGTATCCACTAGAGTCCATAGTGACTTCCAAGCATGCCAAGCATGTTGTTAAGAGTAATAGTCTGTAGACCTGGGGTCCTGGAAGACTGTCTGGACATTCTTTCATTCCAGCATGACACCAATGCATCTGATTGTGCAACTCCTCTTAGTATAAAATAATGATTCGTTTCATGAAGAGTCTGCATGTTTAGCTTGAATGCTGCAGTCCTCCACGGGCCAATTTAATTGGAGAAGTTGTGATTAATTGTTGACTGAAATGTTCACACTGAAACAGGATCGAGGACGAGGAGTGGGACAAATACATAATCCCGTCTAAAGTCGAGTCAGAGAAGTACAAAGTCAGCCGGACCTTTAGCTTCCTCAAGAGCAGGATGTCCAGCACTCGCAACAAGACCAAGGTGAGGCAACGCAGTGGAAAATATGATTCCTGCTGGCTAAGATTTTACCTACATGACTAAGAGGTCCCTATAGTTGAACTTTGTTTTTTTTTTTAAAAAAAAAAAAGGCCAGAGCTGAAAGGCCTCCCAAAGTAGTGCAGTAAAAGGTTTACCACCTCTTAGACAGGCCAGGGCAGGATTCCTGTGCTGGAGAGCCATTGTCTGTGCACCGTGCCTTTATTTGGTGAGGGAGAAAATTCCCTCTCCTCAGGTCTTAGCAACGGGACACAGTGAAAATATCCTCTTACATAATGTGTAGACCCCCCTTCCACACAGCGTGAGGAACCAAAACACATTCCATAGTATACTTTCAATATTATAAACACGTGCACATGTGCTCAAGAACATCCGTGCGTGTACAGACAAATGATGCACATGAAGAGTTAAAAAAAACAAACATGCTCTATTAGACTTCCTTGTAAAGTTTGATAAGAAAATAAACATTACACTATCACACACATACACAAAGGAATCCCCTAAATGCTCCCCCCCAAGCATGAAGCACCACAACAGCAGCAAGTCTCCATGGACCTTAACAAAGTAAACAGAAAAGCTTACTCAGAGGCCCCTTTATCTCAACTAGCTCCACTTTAACAGGTGTGTTTCAGCAAGAGGACGACCTCTTTCTGCCTGCTGCTCAGAGTCATGTTATTTGTACTTTGGTAGTTTACATGATGTTGTGGAATTAACTGCAGTAAATGTCAGCTGAGTTTAAAATGTTTACGACTCACGTTTCAGGTAAAGGGGAAGGAGGTGAAGGAGGGAAAGGAGAAGTCAGGAGCCACTAATGGACACCAGTTTGTTCCAGTGTCTCCATCTGGTCCCGCTCTCTGTGTGGCCTGTGATAAGTCTGTTTCTGGGAAGGAGCTGTTGCAGTGCTCCAGTAAGTGCTGTACTGTCAGTACTGTTGTTGTTTTATGTCTGTGGTGGCTGAACTGTTTAGGGTTTGTGTAAATCTCCTTGCACGTCTTGCCTTGATGTTTTGTTTAGTAGTTTTCTTCCTCTCACAAAGTCAACATTTATCACAAGGAGCAGGGCAGTTTGACAGCCATCTGGACATTGAATCCAGAGATGTGATAATTTTATTTATTATCATTTAACTGATGAAATTAACTGATATTTCATCTGCCTTTGTCTGTAGACTGTTTCCTGAATGTCCATAAAAACTGTCGAGAGTCTGTCGCAGCCTGTGGAAAGGTAACCACAAACACCACATACCTCATTTGACCTCAAAACTAAGCAAGATAATGAATGATTTCAGATAACTTTGGCGGGGGGGGGGATTGCTCTGAATGATTTTACAAAGTTTTTTAGCTGTTGATGATGGACGATGTATGTCTTGTACTACTTTTTGTCATAGATAACACCTCAGGTACAAATCTGCAAGTATGTCAACAGTCAGATTGTGCTTCAATTTATTTATTTCTATTTATTGATGTTGCTTAATTTTATGAGAAAATATTTTTGTACCATTAAAGGGAAATTCCACCAATTGTACACATATGAGTGCGTTCTCATAGTTGGAACTATTCTGTGAAAACAGGTGAATAATGTTTTCTGTGACTCTGGAGGAAATTTGTCAATTTGAGTAAATAACTGTTGTTTAAAAATTTGTAAGAGAAAGGAAGGATCCAATGCTATAATGGCATTATGGGAAATGTAGGATCTAGCATTATTTGAGCTTGATTGACTAAACACCTTGGTCTCTCCTGCTTCAATTTTGAACATTGTTTAAAAAATGTCTTTTGGAAATCCTCCAAACCTTTAGATGTGTAATACCTCTTTTCTGGAGAACCATTTACTGCCTCACTAGACAGATGTGTTGTACTCTGAATTAAAGGTGTCCTGCAGAGTGTTCTTGTAAAATACAAAAGTTACGTTTACAGTCAGTGATTCTCACTAAAACACATTTTGTGTGTCACAAACATGTGACAGACAAACTCCTTGCTCCACAGTGCTACGAATGGTCAAAAACTCCACATGTTGCCTTTAAAAACACAACTCACACTTTCTGAACTGAAAATCTGTCACCCTCATGTTGTTAATATGCTACAGATCCTAGTTTTGTTTAACTGTCCCCTCAATGCTCCGAATCCAGTAAGCACATATGAGCTCATGGGGTTTCGAAATCCTTCTTGAAAAATGTTAGAAATATGTAACTGTCAGACGACCGTGTCTGAGGTCTGTGGCCTGAGATGCTGTGCTGTGTGGTGGCAACATCCCCAGTTCAAATCCAGCTTTTGTTGTAGGTCATTCCCTCCATCCTTTCCTGTGTTTCCTGTCATACTTTGTCGTCTAATAAAGGCAAAATGCCAAAAAAGGATATAAATTAGTTACTGTGGCAGAGGCAGCTTAAGAGGAAGCGGGTACAACAGAAAGAGTAAATTCCAACACTTGTGACAAAGGAACTCCTGGAATGTGTCTGATGATGTATAACAATCATATCTGTGCGGGGGGTGTCTTTAATGTTTTTGTTTTGGCATAAATTGTCTCGAGTATTGACTGAATTTGTTGTGTCAGGGCCACAATAACCTGATATTTAGAGCACAAACAAAATGATTTACAGCTGTTGATGTTAATATGATTATGTGTTTCCACAGAAGCCACAGGAGAGGAATGCACTGCTGATAAAAAGCAAGACCTTGTCTCTCCCACAGAGTGAGTCAGAAATTACAGCATGCCCCCCTTCCCCCCACACTCCCAAAGTGTCCTCCCTTGGTCTTTGATTAACTTCTTACCTGTCCTCCCTTGTTCCTCTTGTAGTAGACTGAGAAAGCCAATGCTCCTCATCCCCCCACGCTCTCTTCTTCCCTGTTGTTCTTTCCCTGGTAAAAAAGAAAAGTTAAATTTTAATCCATCTCAGTGGGGGATCTGGCCTGGATTGTGTTTACGTGTGTGTGTGCATGAGTACAGGGGTTGAGTGTTTCTCTTGCAACGACAGGATTTCATTTCATTTCTTGATTTGAGGTTGTGTGCCGTCACAGTGTTTGATGTCCGATAAAGGTGTCAAGGTCAAACATATTCATCTTCAATTACTTGAACATATCATCACAACTCTAGGCTGAATGCCCAGTTAAACAATAAAGGATAGGAAATACAGACCTCCTCACAGCTTTATAATCCAGTTACTGTAACAATCGGTGACTACATAGTTATAAACAAAATGTCTGAACACAAACCAGACATTTAAAACATTTATTTTTTTAATTTTGAAAGGGAAAGCTTCCAAGGTGTGACCTGTTCTTTGTGATCTTTCCTCCAGACTCTGTAAAAGACAACTCTCCAGCCTGTGTTTTCTCTTCTTCCACTTCACTTCCCACGATGGCCAGAGAGAAGAGAGAAACAGTCGCCCCTCTCTCCAAAAGTCTCTCCATCTCTATAGACAGCAGGTAGGGTACATCAACTAATACATGAGAATGATATTATAATTTGTTATATAACAAAAAAAAACATTTATAACTACAGCTTAACTTTTTATTTTTATATTTTTAAACATATATATTCTTTAATTTTTCCATTAAATGAGTTGGGTAGCGAACTTGCTTTAAGGTGGTGCTAACCCACTAACTAACAAAAACCTCAGTTCATAGTCATGTACCCCCATTCAAACACTCTAAACACTCATTTTGTGTCTGCACAGACGACTGAGTGATGCAGCAGGAGGCGACAGTGAGTGCAGTGTGACAGCTTGCACTAACAGCTCATTGTCTGATGAGGGAACTCCAGTCACAGCGACTCCCCCGTCGACAGAGCCGCCAATCACCGCACAAGGTGAGAAAGACAAGCCCAGGTCATAATCTGTCACACCTACAAACACATAACATAGAGAATGGAGGTAGATTGGATTGTGTTTTTGTTCCGGCAGATGCTGTTGATGCTTCTCTACTGAGTGACCTGTCAGCTGACCTGCTGGGACTGGAGGTGGAGTCGTGGAGTCTGGCGGTCAGTCCGGAGTTTTGCAGGCAACACGACAGGCGCACCATTAAACGACAGGATGTTATTTATGGTGGGACAATTCTTCTTAATGCAGTATTTTGTATGAGCCCTTATGCATATGGTTGAGTCGGACCTCAGTGGGTGCAGCCAAAGACACATCACACTTCTGCAAAGCTACTAGCTTTTTGGCAGAAATACAGACTTGAGACTTGGCTTGGAATTGATCTAAATCACTTAAAAAGCTCTGATAATTGGCAACAAATTGATGTACACCGTGCAAACAGCCAAATTCGAAGCCCACAAAACAGATTCATTACACAAATGTAATTTTTTTTTTTGGAAGAAATTAGTTACTGACCCTAATTCTGGGATTCAGCCAAACATTAGTTTGGCAGAGTAATCCCATTTTTCACAGAGGTTTGTTCCAATCAATGTGATTATTTCAGCCATCTGCATCTCCTAAACATGCACATTTATGTCAGTGCCCATAATCCACTCTCACTGCCCCCATGTAGAGCTGATGCAGACAGAGCTGCACCACATTCAAACCCTGACGGTCATGTCGGAGGTGTTCAGGAGAGGCATGCTGGAGGAGCTTCAGCTCGACTGGGACTGTGTGGCCCGGATCTTCCCCTGCTTGGACCCCCTGCTGCTCTTTCACAGAAACCTCTTCGGAGCACTACAAGAACACCGACAGGCTGCAACGCAACCTGACAACCCTCGAAATTACCTCATCCAACAGATTGGAGATGTACTGCTTCAGCAGGTTGGTGAAGAAGCATTCATAAACAAAAATACACACTGACACTTGTCTAAAGTGAGACTCTCATGGCTTTTTTCTCAGTTCTCAGATGAAAATGCAGAGAAGATGAAGCAGGTATACGGAGAGTTCTGCAGCCATCACACCGAGGCTGTCAACGTCTTCAAAGAGCTGCAGCAACAAAACAAAAAACTCCAAAACTTTGTCAAAGTAAGCTGCTGCAACCAGACCTCTTGTGCGTTTTAAATAAAGGTTTTACAGTAAAATGTTTCTACTGATGATTTTGATTTTTACCTCTCTGCTCACAGCAACAGAGCAATAACTCTTTAGTCAGACGGAGAGAGGTGCCAGAATTCATCCTGCTGGTCACTCAGCGCATCACCAAGTATCCAGTGCTGCTGGAGAGGATATTACAGTACACTCAGGGTACGTCAGCTCCAACAAATTAACATTCTTCTTTGTGCTAAATACTACTGCTTTGAAATATGTCGAGCCAAAATGTTTTCTACAGAGTAAAATATTTTTATGTGACCTCTCTGTTACCTCTTTGTCCCCACAGAGGGGAGTCAGGAACACTCTGACCTGTCAAGTGCCCTGGCTCAGATTCGCGACATCATTGCTGCAGTGGACTTGACTGTTAGTAAGTATGAGAAGTGTCAGGAGTTGCAGGAAGTGCTGGCTCGGCTGGAGAACAAGAGCTTCGCCAAGCTAAAGAACGGCAAGGTGTTTCGCAAACAGGACCTGCATAGCAAACACAGGGATCTGCAGCATAAAGGGCTGGTCTACTGGAAGACTGCCACGGGACGTCTAAAAGGTGTGTATTAGATCAGTACCACAAGATATTTTGAGTGTAATAGACAACCAATCTATAACTTTATTCTTTTGTTTTCAGATACTTTGGTTCTCCTGCTCACAGACGTTCTGGTTTTCCTACAAGAGAAAGATCAGCGCTTTATATTTGCTGCTGTGGTAAGTCTTGACTGGAAGAATGCTTTAAAATCAGAGATGCCTTGTCTGGCTGTCTGTCCATTTTCTTCATGGATTTTATCTGTTTCTTTTTAGGACCAGAAGCCCCCTGTAATCCCTCTGCAGAAGCTAATTGTTAGAGAAGTAGCCAATGAGGAGAGAGGCATGTTCCTTATCTCTGCCTCCTCAGTGGGACCAGAGATGTATGAAGTTCATACAACCAGCAGAGATGAGAGGAATGCATGGATGAAACACATACGGCAAGCTGCAGAGAGGTGTGTGTGTGTGTGTGTGTGTGTGTGTGTGTGTGTGTGTATGAGTGTCAAGTCAACAGTGTTTGCCCAGTTAATGTGTATGTGTGCGTTACTCATTATTTAACATACTCGTCCACCTGGCAGTTGTCCGGAGGAAGAGGAGGAGGAGGAGCGAAGTCCTGAGACAGAGGAGGCAAGGCGAGCAGCAGAAGTGAGAGTTCAAAAGATCACCAAGTTTCAAGGTAGGAAAACATTTGTATTTGTGTGCACATTATATCTGTTCATCAACACCATCATCAACAAGTCATAATCTTTGTTTGTTTTGTGTAGAGACACTGTTGGATCAGGACCAGCGAATCTGCAAGAGTCTGGAGGAGAAGTTACAGCTTTACGCTGAGCTAACAGAGTTAACACTCCACTCACCAGAACCTGCACCACATCGCCACCTGCTGGTACAACCAGACACAGACAGTGAGACGCCACGACAGGCCTCCTCACTGCTCACAGCTGCACTCAGAGAGGGTAAAGAAAAAAGCTGCTCAATTGCTACTAAATGGTGCATTGTGCTGCAGTCATGCATCAAGATGAGAACATGATTAACTGGCCTAATGATGGCTAATAATTATGACTAGTGACTAACCTTCATGAATACACTTTCAACTGTGTTTCCAGACTTTAACATGCAAAAACGGTGGCAAATCTGGTTCAGTGGGCAGCTTAAATAAAATCTATATATGGGAAACACTTCATCTAACACCTCAACATTTTACACAAAGGGCTTCCTCTTTGTATTCACCTTTAAATTGCATACATCTTTTAAATCCCCTTGTACACAGCCACCGTACAGTAACACTGCTGTTTTTACTTACTTTGGCTCTTTTCAGGACTCTGTCACTGTGTGCAGGCCATGTGTTACTGACATCTCCCTGTTAGTTATACTGATCCTGTAGACATTTTTCATGGTAGACATTTTGACAGGTCGTAGCAGAAAAAGCACAGCTATTATTATCAATCCATCCATCCATCCATCCATTCATTATCCACAACTGCTTATACTTTACAGGGTCGCCGCAGGCTGCAGCCAATCCCAGCTGACATTGGGCTATTATTAGAAACATTTTAAATTGGCTGTATCCCAATTTTAGTCTTGCCATTTACAGAGCTGTGCTTATGTGAATAAATATTGGGACACTTCATCTAATTGATACAATCATTGATTTTATTAGATCATTTTATTATGTGTTTCCTGTTATGGCAAAGTCAAAATGTCTGCTACAAAAAAAGTACAAAAAGAGTTTAGATTTAGTTTGAGGACACAGCTCAGCCCAAACTCAACCTGAACTCTAATCTGCCAAAATAAGAGAAAACTACTGTGTGCCAGGCTTTAATAGATAAAATAATAAGTTTATACAATCATTAGATTTACTGCATTGTAACAAATAGATAATAGAACATTTGTTGTGTATTAATACATCAGATTGATATATATGGCGTAAACTATCAATATAAAAAAGATCTGCATATAATATCTTTGGGAAATAACATAAAAGTGAAAGTGAATTTAAGAAAGGTGACATAGTATACTCTTGTTTTCTGTTGTTGTCATGGCATTTGGAAAACAGACTTGTTCACAGAATAATGACAGTGACAGATAACTGTTTCTGCAGCAGAGAACCTGATCGCCATTCTGCAGGCCCGAGACGGCCTTTCTGTACAAAGTCAAACCTCTCCTGTCCGAGGACCAGAGGGCTGCAGCTACAACAGCCACGGCAGCAGTGTCCAGGAGTCTCCTTCTGAGCGTGAGTTACAGATACACGCTGAAAACCTGAATGTCATTTTGTGATGTTTGTCCTTGAGTTAAGTACTACTTGACCAGTGTGGGGGATCCATATCGCCTAATACTGTAAGTGCAGGCTGTGACATTTACCTGGGCCTTTCTTCTTTTCTTGCTGCTACAGCAGATTATCTGAGCACGCTCAGTATGAGCTCCACCTCTCTTGGATCAGACAACGAGCTGACGGGGCTGGACAGCGTGTTGTGGAGCTCTGCTGTCGAGCTGAGAAGAGGAGACACCAAAGCCACGTTGTTAAAGGTTCAACTACTGTAATTTCCTATGAGTAATGGCTGTTCATAAAATAAAGATACATTACTGTTCCCCTGTAATAACACAGTTTTCTGTAGGTGGCAGAGAGTGTCCAGAGTCTGACTCAGCTTCTCTATAGTCTGCAGGTGAGAGAAGAAACAAGTTTTAGTATCTGTGACTGCATGCACAAGTGTATATTTACGTAGCATTAAGTATTTTGTAAGTAAATACAAAATGATAATAAATATGACTGAATGGCCTGGATTAGACTTGGTGTCTGATCGACAATTTTGGATCCTATAAAATCTCTTTTAAAATGTACTACAGAACAAAACACTTGGGTTGCCATTTAGCTCATTAGAAATGTGTAATCAATCTGGAAAATCTTGTATTTTAGTCCTTTGAATGTCAGTTTTTAAGTTGGTTTTAATGGCTTATTTATGACTTAAAATAGTTTAGAAAGATACATACTGGTTGATCAAAAACTACCACAGCTCTGAACTGACAATGGTTATTATACACATGTAGTGACTGGAGTTTGATCCTTGTGTTTTCAGGCTGTCGTAACCCTCCAGGACAGCTGCCATGAAGTCCAGAAACTCCTTCTCCAGGAGGGAGAAAGACCTCAGCTCCGGACCCTCACTTCTCTCCAAAACAGTCTGGTATTAGTCACATAATATTCATATCAAATGAAATATCTTTGCAACATGTAGGCCAATACCAGTGTATCATTGTTTTGATGGAGTTAAACTAGAGCGACCTCTTTTCGAAATAATGACAGAAAATATTAAACTGGTCTCTGTTGTTATGCAGGAGCAGGAGAAGCACAGGAGTGTTGACAAGAAGAAAGAGGAAGTAGAAAAGAAGGGTTTAGAGAGGAAGAAAGAAGAGGTGGATGAGGTGCACAAACTTCATGTGAAGCTGAAACAGGAGCAGCAGCGCTGGGACAAAGAGTGCCTGGCCAGAGAGAAACAACAGGTAAGCCTCATGCTGATGTTCTGAGTTGCATGCACTCATTTACATTTGTCTGACTTCTTTTGCTCTCTTTCCCCCCCATTGCAGTTTTTAAACCTGTGAGACACAAATCATCCGATCAAATTTTAATTTCCTGAAAATAAAGAGCGAAGACTGTCACATATAAGCAGAACCCGTGAACTTTGAGCCCACCCATCTCTGTTCAGACCATTTTTAATGTACAGTACAGTACATGTGCAGTGAAGAAATTTTGCGGTGAAATGTTCTAACTTCCTTTTTCCTTTGAACCCAGATGACAGTTCTTGCCTGTAGCTAATCTGTTTCAACATATTTATTCACAACATGTGATAGCAATATATTCTGATGTTTTAAGCATACTGTTGGTGGGTGAACTGAAGTCTCCTCTCATCTAATGTCAGTGTAAATGTGTGTGTTTAGAAAGAAGGACTTGTTCTTTTTGTGACCACCTCACGGTGGAGGTGTGCCATGACAGTATTCCAATGCCATGTTTTACATCAACACATGCAGTAGATTTCCAAATCAACACCACTTTTCCCATTCTCCAAATGCCATCTATGAATACAGGTGGAATGCGCACGTTACTGGTGCTTTGTTTTGCACGATGTATTCTACTCTAATACGACCACTTATAGATATTACCATAGTAAATATGAGAAGCAGTCAATTTTTTAATAGAGCATGAGGATTTCTATTGTGCAAATAACAAATGAGACAGAGTAAAAGACACCACACTCAATCAAACTCAATTCATGGTGCTTTTATTACAAATCACCAAAAGCTGTTAAATTGTTTTTGGGTGGATTGATCCTTTAAAGGTCCACTGTGTAAGATTTAGGTGCCAATAGTATAATCACCTGAAAAAGGAATTGTTATGTTTTTGTTACCTTAGAATGAGCCTTTATCTGCAAATACTGTGGGTTGTCTTCCACAGAGACCACTATGTTAAATCGCCATGTTTCTACAGTAGCCCAGAATGGCTAAACTAACTACTAACCTAATGACAAACTAAACACTAGCTCTAGATGGCATTTTTTGTGCATTTGGTGGCCACAGTAGTTTCTCCTTTACACCAGAAAGGAGAGAGTGAGGCCAGAGGATTACAGTATGCAACTTCACTGCTAGATGCCACTAAATCCAACATGGGGTGAGAGGGTGACCCTACTAGAAGACAGTATAGCATCAGAATGATTCAAAAAGTTACTTAATGTCACTTTAAAGTCTCAATCACATTTACAGTAACATAGAATCTCTCCCATAACCACAGGAAGGGATAATAAGTGACTGAACTTCCCTGATGTTGTTCAAAATGTGTTTTTAGAGTGAGCAGGAGAGTGTGCTGGAGCAGCGGGAGCAGCAGTGCCTCCTGGAGGCCGAGCGTCTGCGCTGTGAACGCGAGGAGCTGGAGGCCCAGCTGCTGGAGTATCAGCAAAACCTGGACAGACTGAGGGAGGGTCAGAGGAGTGTGGAGAGGGAGAAGGAGAAGATCGAAGCTCAGCAGAGGGTGCTACAGAGCTGGAGACACAACCGCCAGAGCAGCCTGCCTGTCACGATACCACTGGATGGTTACAAGGTAAGAAAGGCGAAGCGAGAGGAAAGGCACAATGGTGAAGGTACTCAAATGAAGAGGGAGAATGGGAATGGGTGATGTGGAGATGAAAACATCACCTCTGCTTTTTCTTTTGGCGTATTAATGTCCCAGGTGTCCAGCCACAGCCGCTCAGGCAGCCTGGATGGTAACTGCTCAGTATACGAGAATGAGGCGGCTTTACTTGCCTCCCTGCAGCAGAACCACGTCCACCAGCCTGCCAACAACAACCAGCACCAGTGTCTTTTCTCTGCACCAAGGAAGAACCACGACGGACCTCTGCACAGCTCCGCCTACACCGCCAACCTTGGCCTCAGTGCCAGCCTCTACAACAGCCTCAACACCCTACTGAGCCAGGCACACAGCAAACAGCCTCCTGACGGTGTCACATACCCAAACTACAGTAACAACCACGGCTGCCCACGGCCTCCGAATGACTCTATACACCCCTTCAGCAGCAGGGTCACTGCACAGCCACAAAGGACCAACAACAGTAAGTGTGACTGTGTTCTTTCCCATGTATGTAGTTCTGGACAGCAAAGACATGAAGCCATTTGTCATGTAGTGTACTGCACTGTATATATCCGTCATATAGAGCCCTCTTAAGCATTACTGTTGTTCTCCTTCCAGCAGACTTCAGCCCACTGTTGGACAGGCGATCCCTGGGTCCCTGGAGGTCAGAGGTCACAGGTCACGGACTTTATGAGGAAGACTACTCCTCGTCTCCCTCTCTTACCCCCCTGCTTCCCCCACAGACTTACCTTTCCCTTGAAGGACAGAACGGGGAGGAGGCAGGCGAGGAGAACATTGTTTATCTCTGAGAATCATGAGCGAGAAATGACTGCTGCAAGCTGCCTGAAATATAACTGGACCGACAATGATATATCTGTTGCTTACATGTGTTTGTGTATGTGTGCCTTTGCACCAATGTAAATGTGATGCATATAAATTTATTTTCTTTTTAAAACTTAATATTCAAACAAAGGAACAGCTGCAGGGAGGAAGCATACACAGACATAGTGTACGTGCCTTTATCAGTGTATGTGGCAGCCATTAATCATTCTCTTCCTGCACGATGAAACCATTGTGCCTTTTAGCAAACAAATTCTTTGTAAATCAGCGTTTATACTCGTACTCCCCGTGTTTTTACTTCAGATTAAATTCTTTTTAGTATCCGTTGCACTTGTTTGATGGCAGAAGTATCTTTGTGCCCCAAATACTGGGACCTAAAGTACAGAAGTATTGCTGTTATTTTCCCATGAGCACTTAGAAGAAAATGAAAATATTTCAGGGGCCAATTGAGCCCTTCCCCAAACTATATATAGAGTGCTTTTATTATTTATCCATGTGATCTTTAATAATATTTATAAGGGATTGTAAGCATCTAAAAAAACATAGAAATATACTGATATTATTGTATAAATATTAAATATATGTATAGTTTTATGGAAAGGCTACCTATGCACACTATGTTGGAAAAGGAAATTCCTATTATTGTTTTTCTCACTTAAGTGCCAAAAATCTTCTGATACTGTAAGTGATTTCTATAAAGAATGGATATATGTTTTCTGTTCACATCCTTTTCTGATAATTTATTGTATGTAAATTGCTTCATGCACTGTCGACATTAATGATATTTTGTTTGATATGTGTTCTCTTGTAATCTCTGTAGTCAGAACTGTGTTGTGCCATATTAATCTTGTGCTGTACATAAAATTATTGTGGCAAACGACTTTGTTGGTAGTGTGTTTTTACAACGGTTTATTATTTTCACACCTCTCAAGAGTTGTTTCACAATCCTCATACAGTAGTTGTGGGCAGTCGTTTGCTGCGTGCAGTGAATATTCAGTCTTTCACTTTGGTTTTGCTTTTCTCAGAATGATGAGAAGTTCCAGAATATCCATGATTAACCTGCTTGGTTTATATCTAATATTTTCTGAGGTTTACAGTGGATTCTGCTCGGACACTGGTGAGTTTGATTTACCTAAATTCTCTAAGTTTGCATTTTTTAAACTCATTAAATATGACAAGTATATTTGCATACATTGAGTTACATTGTGTGGCAGTTTGGCAGCCACCAAAGCCAAGCATCAATCTGCAGGCTATCAGTGACAAGCAACTCCTCTTGGTAAGCTGGCTGGTAAACCACAATGGCTTAGTGGGCAATGTTTATGAGATCCAGATCGGCCGCACTGAAAACCGCACCATTATTTACAACGTGAGTACAGCTGTCTGGATTTCATGCTGTTTCGAGACTCTTTATAGTTGCATCCCAGTACTTATATGTTATTGATGATCACTCTTTTAACTGCATTTACTATAGCGATGTTATGGATAATTACAAACTCCTGTCAAGTTCATGTTCCTGTTTTTGTTAATCTAGAGAAATATAAGTTTCATTCCGGTGGATTCAAATGTCTACACATGGACGTGGACCTCTGATCTGCCTCTGGAGTGTGTCAGTCACTCAGTTAGGATACGACATTTCTACAATCACTCTGTCCCGAGTCCCTGGAGCAACTGGATGACCAACAATGGTGAGATGATGCTACACTACTTTGATTCTTATTTGTCAATTTACATGAGTAAAACCGAGCCAAACTTACAGAAAACAGCCAGTTTCATGTGTGCACTGTTTCACTGATAAGGTCATGACATCAAATAAGCGCTATTTTCAAGTGTTTTTCAAGTACTGCAGTCCTTGCAAATGTCTGTTGCAACACACATCATGCTTAAATGCATATGAGTGTGATGATTTAATTTGAGGAGGCAACATAATATTCTCTCTTTTTGTTTAAATTATACAGTTTTTTCAATTGTCTTCTACTGACAGCTAATTTAAATGAGAGTTCAGTGGCACACACAACTTATTATATTATTATAGATATATCTAACAGCAACTCTGCTTGTATACACTACTGGAAAGATCCTCATGATACTGTACTATATTCTTTGACCTGTAGGAACCCAGGCAAATGGTAGGACCAAGATATTCCCTAACCAGCGGATGATGAGAGAGGGCGCCAATGCTATGTTCTGCTGTGTTCCCCCAAAAGGAGTCAATATTACCAGCGTTACCTTAAACAACAACAAATACCCTCTTATCAGCGTTGGAGACAGAGTCAAGGCTATTGCTGTGAACAACCTGACCATCCCAAAAAGTTTAATTAAACGTCTTACACTCATCTGTGAAGATGCAACAGGCATGTGCAGTTATGACTGGAACTTCATCAGTTGTAAGTTTGCATTGTTATTGTTTTGATATACATCCTTTTAATATTTTTTTCCCCCAAGAACATTTATATATATGTGTGTGTCTGTGTGTGTGTGTGTGTGTGTGTGTGTGTGTGTGTGTGTGTGTGTGTGTGTGTGCGTGCATGCTGTAGTTCCTCCCCAGAAGCCCAGAAACCTCAGCTGTGTGACTGCAGACATGATAACTGTCACTTGCACCTGGTCTGCAGGCAGAGAACGATACCCGCATGATCGCAACAAGCAAACACATATTCTCCACATAGAGTAAGAGTGCACATTAACCAAACATTCAAAATGTTGGGATAGATGGAAGTGTTTATATAAATACTGATCCTTTATGTACAGCTCCGTCTTTTTTACTTTCATGTGTTCATTTTCTCATGTCACATGTTAGAGCTTAGTTTGGTATCCCTAGTAAAACACATTTCTGTGTCAATCTGTTCGTAATTAGCTCCTCAGCCTCACTGTCAGGCTTATTGTGCATTATGTTTAATTCATTTGCAACTGCTTCCATGTTCTAAAAAACTAGACTCTACTCAGCTTGACAACACTCCAAGTAAAGCAGGTTACAGGGCAGAAAAGCTTGTTTGTTCTTTCCAGACTATTACTGGATGTCTCTTCTTTGTTCTCTAAAATACAGAAACTCAGTCCAGGCTCCCATCAGATGTGACCAGTCGTTTTGTACTTTCCCCGCCGTCCCACAGTTGGAAGAATACAACATCAGCCTGGTGGTGAAGGACCAGCTTGGAGAGGAGACAGCTTGCTATAGCTTCAGCATCTCTGACCGGGGTCAGAGTTCACACAATATTGTTGCTATACCACTTTCAGTTGTGTTTCTAAAGACTCAAGCAGTGTGAAATTAATTTATCATGCCCTTTGTAATGCGTCTCTGATAATACTGTGTTTGTCAAATGTGTGGATTTCATGTGTGTTTTGCCTTTAGTGTTTCCTGTTGTGGAGTTGGACAGACTGAGCCCTGGTGTGACAGACATCACTGTGTTCTGGATCATAAAGGGGAACTTGACTCAACTGAACTTCCTCTGTCAGGTTGCTACAGACCCCGGCAGCTCTGCAGAGGTGACTTCAGTCCTGTTTAAGTAAAACAGTCATGCTGCAGAATTGAAAGATGGACATTTTATTTGTTTGTTTGTTTGTTTGTTTGTTTGTTTGTTTGTTTACCTTCCATCTGTGTGTTTGTAACAGCTGAGTTGCAATAGTGTGAGTGGGCTCTGCAAAACGAAACTGGAACATCTGCTTCCCAACACTCGCTACTCTATCAGGGTACGCTGCTCTGTCAATGGCAAGCTCTGGGGAGAATGGACGCAGCCCAAATCCTTTGCAACTGGTAAGTATTATCAGGATAGTATGGTGTATACAGGGTGTGGTCAAATCTATTTCCAATGAAGCTTCAGTCAAGACCACACTCAGACCAAGTTAAGACCAAAAAAATTCATCACACGTCAGGGTAAGACTACATTAAATTACTCTTCAACATTCAAAAACCCAGAACATCATGGTTGCATGATATGATTACAACTTTGACAACACAACCACCAAAATGTTTCCTCTCACAGTTCCTTTTCTTTATATATACTTTATTTTAAGCAGGAAAGGAAGAGTTCAGCCAATATATACAGTAAAACTCCTACATAAAGTCCTACACATCACAAAGTTGGTTCAAGGCCAAACTACGATAGTTTTACAACAATATACAATACAAACAAATACTGATGCTGGTATTGACTCCCGTGCATCACGTGGCTTTAAACAAATAATCTTCATGTGCTTTTCTCAGATGTGTTGGTGACTTTGGATGTATGGAGGAGAATAAACCAGCTCTCTGACCCGAACAGCTGCCAAGTTACTCTATTGTGGACTCCAGTAAGACTGTTTTCCTCCAATTGTTTTACTTTGGCAAAAATTTTGCTGTGATAGCACACAAACTTTTTGTTTGATTTAGTTAAGGGAATATATGCAACTACTGCATGAGCTTTTCCCAACTTTTATGACCACCTTCCTTCTTAGTATGCTCCTGGCTCAGCAACAACGGTGAACATTCAAGGCTACATAGTTCAGTGGTGGCGGGAAGACCAAAACTGGACATTGAGGAATGACACAAGACAAACCCAGGCAAATATCTTTATTGGTCCAGGACAGTATAACATCACTGTCCAGGCTGTTCTCCACACTGGCCTCTCTATCCCTGCTCACATCACCATCCCACAGAGGGATGATGGAGGTGAGTAACATGTGTGGAATCAGCTAAGTGACAACACCCCTAAAGTATAATACTAACTTTCCTGAAAATGTAACCTCTTCCAACAACAATTTTGCTGTGTGTCTATCTTATCTCTGTCCAGAAAACCTCCCAGTAGAGAAGCGGTTGAGCAGTAACACTACTGCTACTGGTTTTAATCTGTCCTGGGATAAGCAGGACTCTGCCACCTGTGGCTTTACTGTGGAGTGGTGCGTTCTGGGAAATGCAGAGCCTTGTACTCTGCGATGGATTAAGGTGCCAGAGGGAAACAACACATTGTTTCTACATGCTAGTAAGTTTTTTTTTTCCTTTAGTGGTCACCATATGTGCATCCTTAAAGTTTATTAGTCTTATTTTGGCTTTCATTTTGCAGGAGATTTCAAAGAAGGTTGCAGGTATACATTTAATATCTATGGATGCACAGGAAATGGATACAGACTGCTGGAGACACAGACTGGATACTCACAAGAACTCAGTAAGTTATATTACTGATTAATGAGTTGTACTGGAAATATGTACAGTATGTGTCTGTGTTGTTGCTATTCCAGATAAATGCTTTAAACCACTTTTTAAACCACCTGCCACTTTTTTTGTCTACCACATAATTCCGTATGTGTTATTTCATAGTTTTAATGTCTTATGTAATAATTTACAATGTAGAAAGTATCAAAAATATAGGGAAAAAAAGCATGTCCAGGTCCAACCGTACTGTACATTTGACAACAATATTTCCTCATGAGGTTAATTAGGCGGTTGCCGGTCTCAAATGCCTAAGGCACATCGTAGATGGGTTTAAAATATGTCAACTGAACAGGCAGACCAGTGAGACACACTGCGAGGAGATAAGACCTTGGTTAAAAATGAAACTTTTAATGAGGCGCGGACGGTAAAGTTTTGACACAGGATGTCTTGATCAATGAGGACATCCTCCACATGTTATCTATATGCAATACACCATCTTTCCTGTTTGTCAGATATAGAGAGCAATACAAACTACTGTATATCTACTCACTCATGTCTGTGAGCAGAACAGCAGATTTAATGTCATAAGAAAGTAAAGGTTTTTTTTGTTTTATTTATTTGCACAATCAAACAAAACAGCAGAAACACAACAACAAAGGTGAGAGAAAAGAGGCATTGGATTGTGTAGATGAGATTTAAAAACCACTGGAAGCTTATAAAGGGACCTCATCTGAATCAGAGACAAAAGTCATGAAGAGTAAACAAAAAACAAACATAAAGTAAACAACATAAATCAAGCAAAAACAAAAAACAGATAAAATGTAGTGAGAGTGTATCTGGTTTATGTGTGAGTGTGTGTATTTATTTATTATTAAGTTAAAAACTTAAGTTGTTTAAAGAGGGGCTCAGTGTTAAGTCCTACTGGTTAAAGGTCCGGTGTGTAATTTTTAATTTATAAAATGTATTTGCAGAAATTGAATACAATATTCATTTGTATGTTTCCATTAGTATACAATCAGCTGAAAATACAAATAATTGTGTTTTCGTTTACTTAAATGAGCCCTTTATATCTACATTGAGAGTCCTCTTCCATGGAGTCCGCCATTTTGAACCTCTGTTTTTCTACAGTAGCCCAGAACTAACAAACCAAACTCTGATGTAGATATGACCTTTTGCTTTTTATGTGACTTTTTCTGCCCATGCATGGAAGGAGAGAGTGAGACGTGGAAGAGTATTAATTTGGTTGCAATCTGCAGATTCACTGCTAGGTGCCACAAAATCCTACACACTGGACCTTTAATGTATAAAATATAAAGCTCACGAAGATGACTGGGATAAATAGCTGCTAAATATTGGAATATATGATGTTGAGCTATAATAAAGAGTTAATAAACACTTCTGATGAACCAGACTTGTGCCAATGATGCCAAAATATGTGGACATTTTATTGCAAACAAACAAAATATGATGAAACCTGGGTGATGATGTAAATAATAAAATTGTATTTTTTTTGAGACTAAGATACAATTTAACCACCAAATATGTGAAAAAAAGGAAAGAAATTACAGCCAATTTTTATCAAAGCTTAAATCATAGCTTTTACAACAGATTCTGACATCATCACAAAAATGTGGGCATCAGATAAAAAGGTCCCTGTAGGTTCACATCAGTTGGGGAAGTTGTCTTTTGTTTGAATGAACTCTACTGCAACTCTAACTATCTTCCACAAAACCACCTCCTTTTCTCAGAATCTGTACCGTCCCCGAGTCTGGTTGAGCCTGTTCAGTGTACTTCCTCATCAGTAACACTGGAATGGCGTTACAATGAGGATGACCCGGCTCATCCAGCATTCATTACTGGTTACCTGGTTATAGTGCAGGAAGAGGAATCTGATATGCTGCCAGATCACACTACAAGTGAGATCTCTTTCTGTGTTTAAGACAAAGTATGATAATAATTTATTTGGTTATTAGAAACAATCAAACACTGGTTTGACTCACTCTTACGTTATGAAGAAACAAGGCATTTATAATCTTGTGTACATCCAGATCTGTTCAATGTGTTGGTGGAAGACCCTCGGAGGAAGTCTGTGACCATAGAGGGTCTGCAGCCAAACCAAGAGTATTCTTTCTTTGTGAGCGCTCTAACTAAAGAGGGGCCTGGGAAAACAGCCAGTATCACCATCAGGACCAGAACTAACTGTGAGCTCCATGATATTCAATGCAATCATAATGGTAGACAGCAATATCAATTGATTTTTAATTGTTTATCTCTTGAAATTCTATAATTCCAGGACACAGGCTTGAATTTTATTAGCTGAATATCTAAACAGCTCATCTTCTGTTTCCTCTGGCAGACTCTGCTCATTTGGCCAAGATACTGACTCCCATCTTGTTACTGCTGTGCTGCACTGTTTCCCTGTGGCATCAAAGAAAATCGTAAGTAACTTATCTTTAAATCTTGTATTAAATATTTATTCCTGCAGAAGACAACCTGACTTTATTTTCTGTTTCTCCTCCAGGCTTAAGAGTGGGCTGACAGGTTTTTTTTCTTATCCTACTGGCATGAATTTCAAGACTCCGGAGTTAGACGACTTCCTGCATGAGGTATGGACAAAACATTTTAATAGTCCAATCATGAACAGAGAGGAAAAAACTACTATGTGGCCTCCTTAGGTAGCTAATATTAGCCACATCACTTTGGGTGAGGCCATCTCAGCAAGTGTTGCGTTGCAGTTGACATTCTGTGTGTTTTCTCGTGGATGCTGTTTTGCAGATGAACCCTTTTGATCCCCACATTTGTGGTCTTAAAACCGAGACAAGGCTAAATAAAAATGTGGTTGAGAGCTTGAATCCTACAACACTGCAGAGAAAATATAGAGATGTTTCAGCAAACTGTATTTGATGCACTCTACAGAATAGATGTGATTTGGCACTTTTTCAAAGTTATATATATTCAGGTGACTTATTTCTTTTTGCATTTTTTTTTACGATAATAATTGGCTTATTTCAGTCACTTTATTCATTACATATAATACTGTATACTGTATAAGCTGTACTGTAATACTGTATAAGGAAATTAGATACAAGAACTGATTTCCTGGTGAGTGTTTTGCAGGTGAATTCAGATAATGAGAAAACATTTATTGGCTTTCAAAGCAACTACCGTAGAATTTGTTGCCACAAAAAATTATCATTTAGTGTTCATGATAACATTTTATACTCCACCTCCAAAAACAATTAAACAGAAATGATTTCAAACATTTTTCTTTGAGTCTGACTCAAGAAAACACAGCACAAACACAGCAAAATAAAACACAGGATCCCCATTGTGGCAAACCACATTATCAAACAAGATCTATTTGTGGATTCATCTTCTTGGTGTAGTCATACACTAGTGTTTGCACAATAAGCCTACAGTTGTGGACTTTCCTATTATCTAAGTTACTTGAATCTAGTTTACATTGTTATTATTCCCTCTGTGTGTTTGTACAGACCAGTGTGTGGCTGCAGTCTCAGGAGGTGAAGGAGTGCAACACCTGTGACATTGAGTGTCTGAATACCAGACCTTTGAATGAAACAACACTGAGTGATCCTGAACCCTTGGACACACTGCCTGGTTCCCATCCCTCGCCTTTGGCCTTGTCACTGGCCTGTGTATCGTTTCAAGAAGACTACTGTGTACAGTCAGTTGGGGATGAACCAGCCTTTCAACAAATCGCATACGTCACCAACAAGACTTATTTTCAAACCATGGAGGACTTGTGCGAGACACAAGAAGTCACGCTCAGTGAGATCAATGAGCCTTCTGAGAGTCTGCAGGAATCTAAATTTTAATATACTATGTGTATGTGATTTGCCTGGAAAAATTTTGCTTGCAGAGTTTCTGATACTGTGTATAGAGCAGAAAAAACACAGCAGGTAAGCTAACGAGTATTTCATCTCAGTACTTTTAATATCTATCTGAAAGAATTTAAACTCCTTAGTAGTAAAAAATAATATGGCCCTCTATACACTCCAACACAAGAAGAACTCTGTAAACTGTAAACTGTGAAGCAACTACAGATGTTATCTGCAGGATGCAACTGCTAGTGCTAATGAGGCTGCCAAACATGCATTCTTTAAAAAAAAATGTTTTTATTACTTGTATGATATGAAGACGTATTTCTGAACATCATAAACTGCTGTTTAAAGAAGATGTGATCTGTATTTTTGGTTAACTCGAAACAGTGACAAAAGAGTAAGACACCTGTTTTTACCGTTAAGCGGATGACTCAAATATTGAAACCTAGATTTGCTAGAACTGATAATGTCATTTCAAAGGAAGTGAATTTATCTGGTGTGCTACTGCAGAAATCAGATTTTGTTTTAGTATTCACGAATGAGTGAGGTGTGCAACTGTTCTTACAAGTGCAGCTTCATCAAGAAACACACACAGCCGGTTTATCGCAGAAAATCTGTTACTTAAACGACATGTTACTGTATCTGAAATCCAAAAATAACGCAGCTGTGTGTAGAGTATGATCTTGGTTTTGATCTGGGTGAAAATTAAGGAGAGAATAGTGTATTGCTATTATGTTAATTTTCACACAGTTATCATCTAGTTTGCCATTTGTTGGACAGGTGACGCCACCAAAATATGCCCATGTTTTTACTCAGCAATTGTCATTTCATAAATTTAAGAATATTTAGAATATAATTTATAACCAATCATTGATCTTATACAAATTGTGTCTTATTTAAGTATAAAAAGTTAATATTAAATTTAGGCTACAGCACATCTTCAGTGATCAATCACAATTTCCACACCATATATGATATCATCTTTTTCCAAATGCAGCTACCATCCGCCTTTTCAGTTTAAGCAAAACTACCCGCACAGCTGCCTCGATGTTGATTGCACAGGTCACTTGATTTGTTCTTTGTTTATCAGTTTTGAATCAGTCATAAGTTACAGTGCCTCTGCTCTCGAGAATTCAGCTGAATTTCCTGCAACACTCTGCCCAGTTACTGTAACACATATTCTCTGCTCGATACTTGGTTCAGTTAACTCCACTCTGTATGTTTTATAAGTTGCAGAACTGGTTCTGGAAGCAACAAACAGAGCCAGCTAGTTAAATAGCATGTAACATATTAAGCAGGCTGGCTCAGTGGCTACTGGACTGCGTCCACATACATGTTTGGCACATAAAAGACCTGTTTGAGAGTTTTGATGTCATGCTGACAGCATAGATTCTGGGATTCAGCAACTTGTATGAATGTGACCTGATATTATTGATGCACGTGATACACACAAAAATCAGAAAAAAACGTAACCAAACTGTGACTCAGTCACTGATTTTATCATTTATTTATATTCACATTCCACTAAAAATGTAAAAAAAACAAACAAACAAAAAAAAGCAAGTCATATTTAGTTATATAGAGTTCAATGTCATACAGTAGTTAAAACATCCTGAGTAAAGTGAATAAATTGTGTGGATATTAAAGAAGGCAACAAAGGATAAATATAAAAACAAAATAAAAATTACCTTTCTAGATTTCCACACCAAAATGTTGACTGATGACTCGAGAATATTGAGCTGTGATTGGCTATTTGTCCTGAACATCCTAGCAGCTTTAGCAGTTTTCCCAAAAAATCTTTAAGGAACAAAAACAGATTCAAATGGATGTAAATGAAACATATTGATGCCATTGTGTCATTGCAAAAATATTAAGGAATACTATGCCAGAATAAAGGACATGTCTAAAGGGTGACTTTCCATTTGGTGCCAGTACAAAACATGCTAAAATCACCCAAAATCTACATATGCTAAATATACCACAATCTCCCTCTCAGACACACATACAGGTATACACAGCTTAATGGTCATTGGAGCGAGTTGTGGCCTCGTCCCTCAGTAGTGCAGAGTTCACAGGGGGGAAAAAAACTGAAACAGCAGCACAATATGACCTGCCAAATAAAGTGTTTCACATCAACATGAAGCTTTGAGTCAACATGAGCCACCAGGACACAGTAAAACTGGTGACGCATCCACGCAGTTGAGTCAGTTTCTTTAATGTTGGTTCAATGGAAGGATCTTGATCTGTGGTGTATAGTCACTCGGGTGCTCTCTTTCTGACTGGGAGCAAAGTCTGCTCTCAGATTTTAGTCCGCACCATTAAGATCCAAAATGACTTGCTGAACAGAAGCCAGTCTTCACACAGAATTCCTCTGTTGTAC
Source organism: Sciaenops ocellatus (assembly GCA_033000465.1). Taxonomy (NCBI): domain Eukaryota; kingdom Metazoa; phylum Chordata; class Actinopteri; family Sciaenidae; genus Sciaenops; species Sciaenops ocellatus. Next base: position 16,635,395 of record CP136880.1, on the reverse strand, counting down.
TCTTACCCTCACCTTGCTGTGCTTTCTGAAAGACAACATAAAAGTGTGTTTACATGACAACCGCAATAAAAACAGCAACACAATTTAATACGAAGTGGGAAAAATGCCGATCATGTGAGGTGATTTGTCTTTCTTTGATGAGCGGGGGAAACAAAGTTCAGACATGTGACACTAAAAGGCAGGTGAACACATGGCAGTTTACAAGATCGCTATGTCAACAAAATCCAATTGTTGCTCCAGCAAAATCAAGTTAGGGCTTGTGTCTGTTCTTTACCGTTGTGGTGGTGACACCATGCACTTCCAGAGGACAGCGTAGAGAGCAAGTAAAAAGGCAATGAACACTGTGGCTGCAATTGCACCTAAAAGCATACAAGCATATATTTATTTGCATGTTAAAAACACACCTATACATACAATGAATCATGGGACACTTTTTGCATGCGTGTATCCTCATGTATTAGCATGACAGTGTATGCTCATATGCATATTCACACTGATTTTACTATCCAGTTCTACAGTTGAAGTATCCTTTGAGTGCTTTAGGAATTTCACCATTCCTATCATAGGCTGGCATAAATGTCTGCTGACTACTATCCTGCATTCATAATACTGCTGACCACTGCTGAGACCCGAGGAATTTCACTGCCCTTTCCAAATGTTTAGTCAGGTTCTGGTGAACTGACTCTGAAAGACAAAACTTTATCCTGACTAGTGATGAATTGTGCTTCAAAACATGCATCAAGGTTGCATAAAATGTTTTTGAAGGTAGAACATGGGGTTGCATAGAAGCACCACTTTCAGCTTCAACCCTCAGAAATGTTCGCTCACATCTGGTTTCTTTCACAGTGAAACAATTTCTATACATATTAATAGAGCCACATGGTGGTCTATACCTTTCCAATGCAAAGAGAGGCAGGGAAACATGAGGGGTCACTAAAGTGCAAAAGTTGTCTAGTACAAGGTTCATACAATAAGCAGGAAGCAGAATAGGGAAGTGACCAAAACACTGCATATACAAATGTCCACAGAAACAGAAGTATGAGTTATGAAAGTGTTATATTTTTTGGATTGGTGTGACAACAAAATAGCAGTCTCAGAAAAGGAGCATTTTTGGTTTCTGGAGCAGCCAATAAAAATAACCACAAGCAATTTGATTAAAATGACAAGAGGCCCATTTCTGTGCAGTCATATTCCAAAAAAACTGCCAAATAAAATGTTTCTGTTTTTAAAGTTTTGCTTGGCTGTTAACTTAATTCCGTTTTTTTTTTTTTTTTTTTTTTTTGCGGTTCTTGACTCTATGAGTCAAACAGGCACCCGTTGGTAGCTTGGGGTGCTACATCTTGTTTTTCTCTGAAACAGGTCTTACAGAGTCTGATAAGACTTAAAATTTTGGTCAAAGCACGACTTACCAGGTATGATTCCACTGCTCCTCGATAAAGTGTCCTCTGTGCTAGAAGGACGGGTGGCTTCTGCAGTTGAACCTTCACGGGGAAATAAAATAGAAATATTTGACTGTATTTTATTTTTTATTCTAAGACAACTTTAGCTCATGATGTGCAGTGTTTGTTGACACTGTGTCTCTCAAGAGTTGTTGATTCAAATCTGTGGTCATTTTTGAATATTACAGTTCTGCACAGGACTGCACTGCACTACAGACACTCCTTTGTCAGCAGGCACTGACCTGTTTGTTATGAAGTTTCATAACTCTCCCTTTTCTCTTTTAAACTAATTTAGTGTGTTTTCTGTGCATCTAATCCATTCACATAACACCTGTTTCTTCAGATACATTTACATTACCAGTGTTTCATAGTATGTTTTCATGATTTACCTTTTGCCACATTGAATAATTTGCATCTTTGTGACCACTGCACTTTCACTTCGTGCGGGAACTACTCAGCTTCTTTGAAATGTTGCTATTTGTGTGTGTTGCTTTGATCTCAAAACAGTTTTAATTGGCAGACATCGAAAGGTGACATACTACTAATTGCAATTCACTTGAAGTTGATTACCCGGTTTATCTAACTAAAATCTGAGGTCATCAAAATTAAGGCCCTTAAAATAATTTCAGTATCACATACTATGGATGCTCAGTTTGGACCTCTCTGGTGAGCTTATGACTACACCAGAAGAAGAAGAAGAGATTAAGCTCACCATTTCTCTGTTGAACTGTGTGTAAAAGTTGCCATGTAAGAAGATCTGGGTCAACCATCTGAAAACGCAGCAAAATATTTGTGTTTGAATAGTAGAAGAGCATAGGGCACTGTCAGGTCAGTCAGAGGACACACTGCCACCACAGATCAGATACTTGTCTTGTTGTTTGGGGGACAGAGAGGTACAAAGAGAAAGACAGGAGGAAAACGTGGTGCAGGCTACATCAGCAACAAGTCACGCTGCCTTCAGCAGAAGTAGGAAACTTTCTGCAGGAAGTCTTGCAATGTGGAAAATCAGAGCGCTTCAGGCAACGACAGGCACAAAGATAAGACAAGCATGCGAGATAAGACCATACATGTACCCCACATATTTCCAAAACATTTCAAGACAACCTGTAGTCCTGTAACAGGGTGATAACACAGCTTTGGGTTCATGGTGATACATTAAATGCTCCTCATTGAAGGCTTGTAAACAAGTAAATCAGTTACACAGTGTGTCGCGTAAAGTAGGACGGAGGAGAGAGGCTCACTCTTGGATCAACTGACTTGTTTTTTGGTACACTGCGATACTTTAGAAAGAGCAAAAAGCGTCTGTTCTCTCTTCTAGCTTCTTACCTTCGAGTTGGTCCCGTTGCTGGTGTCTGTCCCGCTCTTGTTTTTCACCTCCGTCCACATTTTTGAGGCTGTGCGGTCTGACTTCACCAGTTCATGCTGTTTTCTTCTCACCTCAGCTGTGCGCTCAGACGCGCCTCTCGTGCCGCGTTCACGCCCTTCTTTTGAGCTCGTATTTTACAGTATAACCTCGGCCCATGTTGCATTACGTGTTTAAATTGGAGGCAGGCAACATTGAAATGTTGATTTAAAGTTGTGTAAACTATAGTTTTGCTTCGTGTTATTAATATCATGTTTCAGTCATACTACACAAAAGAATGCTAAAAAATGAACTGACAATAGTTGCTGTAGGTTTCCATATGGAATTTTTGAAGCTAAACACTTCCTTTGTAATCATTTACATATTATTTTACGCAAGTACACTCATGTCTTCGTGGATTTCGTTAAGATTCGACACTTCCCTCAACCCCTGAAGGGTACATCAGCTTCTCAGCTGACCTTCCTGAAGAAAAGCAGACATGAGAGGGCACACAGCTCCCAGTTTGCTGATTAAAAGGAAATTAAAGATAAGAAGTTTACCTTTACATTGTTTTATAGGATTTCCTGCAACACCTCAGTGTCTTGGAAAATTAAATAGTTTCCACGTCAAATCCTGAAAATGCCACCAGTACATCGGAAGCCATTATTTTGTTTCTCTAAGTACGACTATAGGTTCTGTAAACAATCATTGTTTGAACAAATCAAAGACAACATGTTCATACAGACAGAACAGTTTATTATCCGAAGTTTGTTTTTTTAAATTTGCAAACCACATCTGGATCAAAACGTTTAATGCAGACTGTTTAACACACTGGTCAGTGAGACATGACCTGCAAATAGATACAGCATAACTCCATAGATTTGACAAGAGTTTCAAATGCAGCACATTAATTTGGAGATTTTAAAAAGAAAAAATTAAACAAATATGTCAGAAACAACCCTGGACACGCTTCACATGGGAATTAGTCATAAGAGTAGCATATACAAAGTTAATTTACTGTCCTCTAGGAGAAATAGTTATTCATTCTCTCTACTTTAAAGAGAGACACACGCCAACAGTCTGCAGAGATATTGCACAAAGTTTACACTGTAAAAGCAGTAAGAGCATTTCAGATCACACACACACACACACACACACAGGCACTCAACATCGATGCAGCCTGCAGATGTTGTATATCAGCAAATCATACGCGCATACAGCCGAAAGCGAGCAGAAAAACATCTAAAATACACAACCGAAGGCATCTCTTTATCTCAAACTGATCAGCAGTTCCTGAAGAAAAAAAAAAAAATCTACCCAGTCAGACCTAAATACAAAGCAAACTGCTGACAGTGAGAAAAAACATGTCAGCCGTGGAGTGTCTTAAAATAAGACTGGGATGTGAGATCACTAAATTTATAATCACTCAACATACGTTTGTTCTCTTCAAACATTACACCCATTTTACGAGAGACTTGAGGCCAGGGAATTCAACAGCACCTGAGGATTCCTGTAATCACCTCAGTCACAATAAATGATGGTAAAATGTCAGTGATCCCAGGTTTGAGAGGTACAGACGAACCCCGGACTGCAGAGGCCCGAGCGGGCTTTTTGACCTTTAAAAACCTGCTTAAGTGTCGTGTGTGTGTTGGCTATCAGCTTGAAAAGCTACAGTACACAATGTGAAAGACAACGTTTAAATAGGACAGGGTGGGGTCACATTGCAAATAAGGCTGTGTCTATGAAGAAACATCTTTGTACATTTTACATCTATTCTCCCACTTATCATTAGCTTTAAGATGCCACCATCACTCAATAACACACTCAATCAAAGCGGGAATGTTTACGATCTCATTTAACACTATGAGACAAAGAAAAGCAAAAGAAGTAACCAGTTTAATAATCCAGTCTAAGAAAAATCTTTCAAATTCACCGTAAAATTCTGTGAGATTTTGATATCACGTCCAAGCAGCCACTTGCTGTCTTCGCTCACAGTAGAGTTTTTAGAATGACTTCAACATTGAGGCTCACTGAAGTGATAAAGTAATTAAGAGGGCCACCTAGTGGGCAACTAAAGTTATGCCTGCAAGAAAAACAGAAGACGTGAACCGAAATGGTGACATATTTTATGAATTCACAAGACTGTGAGATTGTCAGAGTTGCCTTGAAGCAGAAGCACATCTGTGGTTAATACTCTTTGAAATCAAACTATTAAGATTTGATTGAATCTGAATTACATTAAATGGTTTGAAGACAATTCAACAATACATCACCAATACACGTCACACTATTATGTCCTCAGCTGGTATTGAAACACCACACAGATGTTTACCCTTTGAGAAGGTTAAAAATAATTCAGATGTTATTTCTTCCCCTGACCAAACCCCATCACTCCTTCAGCCCCCATCAGCCACAATCCGGAAAAGGTCACGCTTCAACTGGCCGCCACCATCCACCCTTTCTTGCTCTTATCCTGGCGTCCCATCCCGGTTTAGACAGCGCCCGTTCTGTCCATTGTGTCGAGAGCTGGTGGCAGGTGCATGATGGGAGTTGTAGGAAAAGCAGAAAGGCAGAGAGAGGCGTGTCCAAGAGGACGAGGCAGCGGCATCACATGATTTCACAGCATGAGTTCTGTTTCCGTGCCTGCAGGTTAAACATGAACACACACGCACACAGTCAGGCATCTCAAACAGTGAATGGCCATTAGTCTGTCAGTCTAGCGTTGATGAGGCAAGTCGTGAGTACTTACAGTCTTGTAGAAGGCTTTGGACTGATTTCCCAGGTGCTCGGACTTTGCCACAAGATCATCCAGTTTCTCTCCTCTCTCCAACAGACTTTCCATGGTGTTGTGCTACAGAAACAAAACATTTGTTTATGAAATAGTCTGCAGTGTAGAATTTAACTGGACAATGACTCTGCAATGTTTCAGAGACACAGAACCACAATTTGGTCAAAAAGCTGATGCACAGATAAGAGATAAACACGATGGTTTATAGATGCATTTGTGGGACCCTGAAAAGAAAGTTTAGGACTCTAGTTTTACGACTAGTAGTGTGTCTGTGTGTGCTTTCCACAGACTACATGTGTGTTCTGCTATAATGGGGAAAAAAACTTCTACTGTGTATATATTTACCAAAATGATCTTTGTCTCATCCAGCTCTGCCTGAACTTTAGTCATTGCATCTGCTTCCCTGGGGTTCTGGGGGGGGAAACAACGAGTTGTTAGGTACACTGCCATCGCATACTGATCATTCTTGCAGGTTTTCATGAACAAGCTCTTTGATCAACCACAAACAGATTCATGAATTTAATCCTAATGCAGCCGTCTTCACGTTTATTTGTTTATTTAAAAGAATCCCCATTGGCTGATGCCATGACAAACAGTTAATCTTCCTGGGGTCAACACCAAACATACAATACATGACACATTATATAATAAACATTAACTGTGCATAAATTTAGATATATTTTTAACACTTCTAGATAGTTTACTAATTAAAAAAAAGAAAATATATACACGATGCAAGTTATAAAACTCATGAAGATTTAAAATAACAGAATTCCCTCACTTACAATTCAGTCAGAAATCTGCTTGTTAATAAATGCTTCTGCACATTCTTTTAAAAAGAGGAATTATTTTTGATCAGGCAGATGTTAAGGTATCCCAGGTTCTTGTAGTTCTGTAAATTAACTATTTTTTTAATCAGTGCATTGGTACTTGGGTTTAGTACCACAATATAACCTGTACAGGCTGTGATTGTGTGTGTTATTACAGTTACTTATTCAAATAGATATGTTGGCATTTTTGAGTTAATGGTGCAGCTGAACAATGTGGCCATTCTTGAGGAAATCCTTTGCTCAATGGTGAGCCAAAAGACGCTGGAGTGCAGCTTTCCAGTGCTGGTTCTAATACAGCAGCCCAGAACAAATCTAGCTGCCCTGTTTTGAGCAACTTGTAACTTTGTAAGGTTTGCTGCAGATGACAATACTGTTGAACAATAGTTTAACATTTACTTCAGAGCATCTCTCATTACAGCAAACAGTCAGTGATTCCTTTGACATAATTCCTCATAGACATATTTAAAACTGACCTGGTATTTAGAAAGGTGAATATCCAGGGCTTTGTAGTTTATGGTTTCAGGACTACCAGATGGCCAGTCTATACTGTCCACTTGTCTAGAGAACTCCTCTAAAACCTAAAAAAAACAAAACGGAGACAGCAATCTCATTGTTGAAGTTGACAGCAAAGTGCAGTAATTATGCATCTTTATTTTCAAATTTCTGTGCCCACCTTGTCTAGCAATGTGAAACAGACTCTCTGTGGGTATTCAGTATCTGCAATGACCACAGCACTCAGGTTGTCGTTTCTTACATACACATGGCAGAGGTACTCTGAAAGAAAAGAGAAACAGAAGTGTGATTAAAAATTGCCTAGTCTTGTGGTACATGTAAACCCAGAGCCAGCTGGCACACTTTGTTAAGAAAAGCAGAAGTAAAACTGATAAGACTTCCAAATAAATATTAGCACAATGTTCTCCATCTGTTGACTGACACAAAATCATTATGCATTGCAGCTATGCTTTAACTTTGACATTACACATTCAGCTTGTTTCATGCTGTGTTAGTTAAAATGGTGATGATAGTTAGAGCAGATCAGGTAACAGCGTAACTTGTTTTATCTTCTTGATCTTAACCACTCTGCCACCAGGGTCCTGTATGACAAAACGAGTTCAACATACCCAGGATATCTCTTTATTATATGGCTTCACTGACCAACAACCATGATCTTACTAAGCGGTCACACACAGTGGTTATCAACTCAGCATTTCAGCCATGAGCGCGTTCACATGACCAACATATGACCAACTGCAGAACGGAAGAGCAGCATATCCTTGAAATTAAGAGCAAACCATAATATTATGAGCTACTAAAAATGACTGATTTTTTGACAAACCGGGCTGAACCTGCTCATTTTTACCTTGTTCTTTGACAGAGGCACGGCTTCCTTGCGATGTCCGTTCAACGATCAAGGCACTGGTGAAGGTCATGAACTCTTGAATACTAAATAAACAAAAAAACAATGTCACTGGTGGAAAAGCATAGTCAACATTTATACTGAGCACTGTATCGAGGCTTGTAATCCTTGTTATCAAATAAGCTGTATGACAGAGCACTGTTACCATCTGTATATTCTGCAATTTACACACAGTAAATGAGGACAAAAAAGGCAAATGCGGATTAAAAATGTTTAATCAAGCAGATGCTGGTCTGGATGAGTCAGACCCACCTGGAGCGCTGGAAGAAGCTGAAGGAGGAGAGGTCATAGGCCGCCTTGAGGAGGTTGGCTTTGGTCGCTCCTTTGTGGATGACGCTGAGGCTGTAGAGCTTCATGCTGCCGCCGGATCCGTTCTGGTCAGTCAGTCAGTCAGTCACAGCAAACACTTCCACACACTGCCCTGATAATCTAGTTTGGAAAATCACAGTCACATGAGAGCATTATCCCACATCCAGCTCAGGCAGCTAGCCTCCATGCTAACAATAACGCGGCTACAGAAAGTTGAGCGAAGTTCAGCTGGTTAGCTTACAAGTGAGAGCAGCCGCCTTATTATTAGCTACCGAGCTAACCGAATATTATCTGTTCCCGGGTTAAATAAATGTTTGTCTCTAGACAAAGACACTTTGGTTAACTGACCGTGAGTAGCACAAACTTAGCACAGGCAGCTGATCGTTACACGCAGATTAAAACAGCTACATGTCTGACACCAAGTCTAGCGTACTGCTAGCTCCAGATGCTATCTGGTTCAAGTTACGTGAGGCCTCAGCCAACTTACCACTCACTGTGAGCACCAAACTGTTCTATTCCCGGTGAAACAACCGAATAAACTTTCTTATCCCGCATAAACTAACACTCGTACATGTGTATGACAGACGTCCGGCGGTCTAATCACAATGTTGTTGACGCTAATTGTAGTTTTCAAGGTGCAGCTCACCACGTCACGATCCTCAAACGGTCCAACGGGATAGTGGCTCCGGTGGAAACAAACACGCCGCTGTTGTTCCGTTTGAAAGATAGAAAGTTGGAAACCGTGTCTAAAGTTAAAGGAAATTTAATTAATTACTCGAATTGCTCGTCAAACCTGTGTGGGAAGTTAGTAACTATTGGCTACAGCAGTCCCTCATCATGTGTTTTTTTTAATATTGAAAGCAGTATAATGATCTCATCAGTCTTTGAATTATTTTGGAAAAATACACAGGATACAAAAAAACGACATTTTGAATTTCATTTCAGCTTTAATTGGTTTACAAAAGTCCTATTAGCAGAAAGATCAAATAGTCCATCAATAGTCCACTACTACTACTACTACTACAATAATGACAATAATAATGTGTCTTAAAGTTTTAAACAGCTTGGTGGCCTTTGTCTACCAAAAACATGGCGCACACTCAATTGATGTTTTTACTGGTAATCTTGCTCCATTTAACAATTTCGCCCTGGCCACTTAACTCAGTGGTAAGTGTTTTCCATGGCAGAAGTGTGCCCGGTTTTCATTTCCAAGGCAACACATTGAAATCGTTTTAGCATGGAAACCACTAAGCTTTCAGGTGCATCTGTTGACAGGTCAGGTGCACCAGGGGAAGAAATGATTTTTATTTCCTGGAACTAGTTTTGTCTTCAGATACTGACGTAGCCTAACACGGTCAGCAAGAATGGCAGTTACATACAGGAGGTTTTCTTAATATTTTTCTTTTCTTTTTTTCTTTTTTGCCGTAAAATGTAATGATTGAATGAAGGATTGGATGGAGCTGATGGCACATCCAGTGCTCGGATGCGGATCGACCGGTTCACAGCAAGAATGAAGAACAATCTACAGGCTATTTGAGACTTTTGCCTGCTTTCCAAAACTTTTAATTTCTGCAGATATGTAAGCCTGTTCGAGACCTGCTGCTGAACATGATGTAGATCAAACGTGTTGGGAATATAATATAACGTTTGTGCAGCTTCCCATCAAAATATATCATTTACGCGTCATACACGGACCAAGCAACATTATAACAGCAGAAACTTTTGTGAACTTCCACTCCAGAGCACTGATGGTTGGCAGGACACTTTAATCCTCGTCGTTATACGATGGATAAGGTAAAACGTTTCTATCTATCTATCTATCTATCTATCTATCTAATGAGTTATTTTTGAGCCAAAGCAAAGCATAATTCACACACACTTTTGCTGAATAATGGTATTGGAGTACTAGAGAGATTATCATTTTGGAAGTAAGTAAAAATTCTAATCAGTTAAATAACTAACAACTAATCAAGTAAATACATAAAAAGGTAAGTGAATAAGCACAAGTTATTGTGTTCGTCAGTAGAATAGGCCCATGGTTGCAGTATGGATCTCAGCTCTGTGTATAAAGCGGTGGACAAGGCATCAAGAATATTTGGTGTTGCATCAGTACAAAACATCTTCTGCTTAAATATTTTTTCTCAGTGTCATCTAGCTTTATTTAAATAACTTGAAGATACTCGATGTTGTCAAAAAATGATGGAAGAATTTAAGAGCACACTCAATCAAAGCAAATTTTAAGAGGTGTATTACATGCTATTTTTCATATGTATGTCTTAAGGTCAGTGTGGCTGTAGAAATCCTACAGCCAGGGCACTTGGGGAGAGGTCCACAGTTACCTCACAGTGAGAGGTCAGAGCTAAAAAAAGCTCTGACTTCTGACCAGGTAAACTATTGGAGCTGATAAGCACCAGAGGCCTGCAGCATACTATTGTTAGCTTTAGAGGTCGTTCATCCCTCACTGTTGCTAATTTTAGACATGTTTCTGATTTTACAAATAGATGCGTATCTCTCTCTGAAGTTCCCTCATGGAGCAACCCTGTGGCCTTGCACATTGCTTTTTCTAAACTAACACAAGTTCGGGTCATAGGGTTCATGTTCAAATTTACTTGATTTGTCATGTTGTAAAATCTCGGTCGTGTGGGCGATCTCTAGGTTCTAGGTCACAGCCTGCCACGTGAAATTGGGAAAATTTAGTTCAATCTTTTTTTGCTTTAAAGGCCATCTAAGACAGTTTATATATCCTCACAGTAACTGATAAACCACTGTGATCATTGTGAGATTATGATTTTGTTTTTATTCATTAATTCGTTCATATAATCTTAAATCAAGGAGTTCCTCACTGGGATGAAAAGTCTCTTTTTTAAGTGCTGTTCTGGCAAAGATAGCAGCAGTCTGAATTACAGACAAACGTCATACAGCAGAGTACTCAAGACATATATCAAATTACATTAGAATATTTTGTGGTAGGTTTAATTATCAACAATAGTAAAACCATTTAAAATATCAACATAAAAACATAGGATTTATAAAATGTATAGTTCAGAATATATTTTATTGTAAATAAGTAGGGTATTTAATAACCAATGCAGCATCTCTGTGTATCTCATGTTTCTGTGGTGAATTTGTTTTTTCAACAAAATAATAACAATAATAATAATAATAATAATAATAATAAGAAGAAGAATGATAACAATAATAACAATAACAATAACAACAACAATAATAATAGGTATTATTATTATTATTATTATTATTATTATTATTACTACACACTATTGCCCATAAATTTAAAATAATTTTGTTTTTAGACAAATTCCTCTTTTTATTCCTATTTATACATTATACTATTTATATTTATCTATCAAGAATAAATAATGTTGTCACAATCATGTCAGAGGCAAAAATATTTTATTCCAATTTTATGTCCAACAGTGTATTATATGTATTATAATATATTATAGTATTATTAGTAGTATTATAGTAAGTATATATGAGTGTATATCATATAAATCCACTGAAATGGTCAATTCAAACAATGATATGTTTGAATTTGCCTCTATGCAATAAAACAACTGTCCATAGAGCTTAATCCCAACTTTGCAATAAATTGGGTTACATAGATTTTTTACTCAGCTCACACAATGTGTTTGTGTGTGTGTGTGTGTGCACACGTGTATGTGTGTGTGCACACGTGTATGTGTTTGAACCCCGATTGCCAGATGGGGTGAGATACGGATAGGGGGTGGGCTTTTTTGCATCTGGTGTGGCCAGCCCACATCACTTGAGCATAAAAACAGCTGAGGTTCTCATTCAGTGGTACTCACACTTCACTGACTCTGCACACACACACACAGGCTAGACACACACTTAAAACACACCTAGGAACACACACAGAAGATCATTTAATTAAACCTGCGAGCATGCCTTGTGTCAGCTCTCAACTTGACCAGATGGTGAAGATGCCTTGTAGCTACAGCTCTGTGGTTGATAAGATCCTCATGGTAAGAGTCACTTTTCTGTTTGATAAGAGGTTTAAGTCATTTTTTTTACTTTAGTATTGCTTTGTGTTTTTATTCCATGTGACTGTTTCAGAAGAAATTCTGTGAGGAGCTTGGTTGAGATGTTCAGATGCTACGTTGTCCTGTACTTTAGCAGGACTTAGAGTCCTCTGCACTTTATCTCATTTTTATAGATGTATCTATTCTTTCTATAGCATCTCATTTGTCTGTGCTCTGATTCCCCTTTACCTCTGTTTTTTCAAAAGTGAAATCTCACATATCTTTTTTGAAATAAGTAAAAACTCTGTTTCACAGTGTGGTTTACAAGCATGGTTCCAGTGCATACAATCTACAATAAAATAAATGGGTAATTTGTCTGTGTGCTGCTGCTAACCCACTATTCTCTCCTCTTGTTGCAGGTAGAGCAGATCCTGTCAGAGTTCAGGCTGAATAAGGAAGAACTAAAAGAAGTCATGAAGAGGATGCAGTGTGAGATGGAGAGAGGACTGCGTGTGGAGACACATGAAGAGGCCAGTGTCAAAATGCTTCCAACTTACGTCTGCTCCACCCCTGAGGGATCAGGTAGATGCTCACTCTTCAATCCTAACACTTTTCTGGTAGTTAAAAAAAAAATCATAAAATTAGTAAAGCCGGTATGTGTATTCAGATGTAATGTGTACTTTGACAGAGGTGGGTGATTTCCTGGCTTTGGATCTTGGGGGTACGAACTTCCGTGTGATGTTGGTGAAGGTGGGTGAAGATGAGGATAGGAGCTTTAAGGTGGAGACCAACAACCAGATGTACTCTATTCCTGAGGATGCCATGACAGGCACTGCTGAAATGGTTAGTGACTCTAGTATTTGTATAGCAATTCTTCTGTATTGTCAATAAGTGAGATAGTAACTGATTTAGCTGTATGGTGACACTCTAAAGAGTGCCAAACATTTTTCTGTGGTCTTCTGTAAACGCCTAGTTTTGACTTAAAAATCTGAGTTTTTCCCCTCACATCACATATCCACTCTTTCTCTTTTTCTGCAGCTGTTTGACTACATAGCAGAGTGTATGTCAGACTTTTTGGACAAACATCACATCAAGCACAAGAAGCTTCCTCTGGGTTTCACCTTTTCCTTTCCTGTACGACATGAGGACATTGACAAGGTAGGATGTTGTCTTATACATATCTTCAAACAATACTAAGATGGGTAACAGTAACCTCCATCACTCCACCCCCATATATTTTGTTTATAAAGTTTTTTTTTCTGTACACAGGGTATCCTGCTTAACTGGACCAAAGGCTTCAAGGCATCTGGGGCAGAAGGAAACAATGTTGTGGGTTTACTCAGAGACGCTATCAAGAGACGAGGGGTGAGTTGCTGTATATTATGATTATTTACTATCTTAATAAACACACAACAAGTTAATGATTTCTAACATGTGCATACAGCTGACTGACTCCAAATGCATTGTGATTTGGTGTTGTCACTTAGGACTTCGAGATGGATGTGGTTGCCATGGTGAATGACACAGTAGCCACCATGATTTCCTGCTATTATGAGGATCGCAGCTGTGAAGTGGGAATGATTGTTGGTAAGTAGTTATAAACGCACACAAGCATGAATGCACTACTGATAAACACTCATAAACACACCGAGACATACAGGCTCCAGCACATCTAAGGTTGTGTTTTTTTTTTTTTTACCAGGTACTGGTTGTAATGCATGTTACATGGAGGAGATGAGGACTGTGGAGCTGGTAGAAGGGGAGGAGGGCCGGATGTGTGTGAACACAGAGTGGGGAGCGTTTGGAGACAACGGAGAGCTGGAGGAGTTCAGACTGGAGTATGACAGAGTGGTGGACGAGTCCTCGATTAACCCCGGACATCAGCTGTAAGTCATGCATTCACATGCAGTTCATCTGCTGTATGCACATGCACTCAAGTGTACATTCATGTTCAGAGTGATATGTCAGTAAAGATGTTTGGAGTGAGAGATTCATATTGAAGTTAAAAACGTGCAACACACTCATTCTCTTATTGTTTTTTTCAATTTTTCATCCTTCTGTGGCAATACTCACCAGACTCTCATCTGAGATGTCTGTGTAGTTGCTAAGCTACCCGCTGTTTTTACTGAGGATGTTTGTAAATGGCAAGAGCCCTCATACGTCAGTGGCCAGTCAGCGGATGGGGGTGTCAGATTAATGATCCCTCTCCGCTGCTTGCCATAGTGCCTGTTGGCCTAATGGCTGTTTACCTTTGTACTGGCAGCCCCTTCACATAGACAACTGCTGAGCCCAGCCTCATTCAGCCACTTTAGCATTGACGTTGGCATCCTCATCCTTCCCCAACCAGTGTAGAGAACGAAAGTTTGTTTGCTTGTGTGTTTTGTACAGTACCTGTTTCTTACACCATTTCAACATTCTCTCTTAAGTTAATTTTTCCCATCCTTCCTGTCAATATTACTCGTTTATTAAAGATACTTGTCTGTTCTCTTGTTCTTGCCTCCTGTAGTTATGAGAAGCTGATCAGCGGGAAGTATATGGGTGAGCTGGTCAGGCTTGTTCTGATGAAGCTGGTGAATGAAGACCTGCTGTTTAATGGTGAAGCCTCAGAGATGCTGAAGACACGTGGCAGCTTTGAGACACGCTATGTCTCACAGGTGGAGAGGTGAGAATCAGTGAATCATAACCTGGCTGCACTTATCCACCACCTTAAGACAACTAATGAAAATAAAATTAAAAATGAATATTATCTATAAAGATATTATCTACAAAAGATAAAATATGATGGTATGGTGTAGGCAATCATTGCATTTGTATAAGTGAAGAGGGAAAATGTGTTATATAACCATATGCTGATGACATAAGCTTATATAACAGTGATGATGGAGGGAAGTAATTTGGGGCGGCAGTAGCTCAGTCCATAGAGACTTGGCTTGGGAACCGGAGGGTGGCCGGTTCAAATCCAGCATGGACCAAAATATGGAAGGTGGACTGGTAGCTGGAGAGGCGCCAGTTCACCTCCTGGGCACTGCCGAAGCGCCCTTGAGCAAGGCACTGAACCCCCCCCCAAACTGCTTGCAGAGTGCTCCTCTGGGTGGCTGCCTATCACTCCATCATCTCTCTCTCCACATTGAATGTCTATGAGCCCTTGTATGTGTGTGTGGTTGTATTTCAGGGTTAAAATGCATGTCAATAAAAATTAATCCCCCTTGAGGGATTAATAAACTATCTCTTCTAATTAGATCAGTTTGTTGTTTTCTTCACTTACAGCTGTTACCTACTGTAGTATTTGTGGAAGGTTGATTTAATTATTGAATATTAATATTAAAAAATATATGAACATAATGGAACTTTTTGGAAAACAGAATAAATGTGGGATATAACAATGAGCGATATAAATGAAAACTCATAATTAGACATAATATGCAATTAGAAACTTTTTTTTGTTGCTCTTTTTAATTTTGTCTTTCGCCATTTTCTTTCAGTGACTCTGGGGACAGAAAACAAATCTACAACATCCTGTCTTCGCTCGGTGTTCTGCCGTCAGAGCTGGACTGTGACATTGTGCGTCTGGTCTGTGAGAGTGTTTCCACTCGCTCTGCTCACATGTGCGGCGCAGGACTCGCTGCAGTGATCAACCGGATGCGGGAGCGACGCAGCCAGGAAGCCCTGGAGATCACAGTGGGTGTTGATGGATCTGTCTACAAGCTACACCCATGGTGAGGAATCCTCTATTTCTATGTCTATCTAGACTTTTAATTATAATAGTTATCGGAATACATTAAAGCAAGGAAATATGGTGATTGTATGACTAGATTTACCTTTCTAAAGTGAAAGCTCACCCTCATTCATTTTCTAATTCCCCATGACTAACTGAAAAACAAGAATCAAATAGCACAGCACCAGTATTTAGCAACTGAACTTGAAAAAATGACGCTTAAGTTGTTTTTTCTTCATATCAGTTTCCGTGACAGGTTCCACAAAATCGTCAGGGACCTTACACCTCACTGTGAGATCAACTTCATCCAGTCAGAGGAGGGGAGTGGTCGTGGAGCTGCTCTTATCTCAGCAGTGGCCTGTAAGATGGCTGCATGCATGCTGACTCAGTAAAGGGAGGTGTGCACTCATCTGTCTCCCAGCAGGACAGCAATGAAATAAGCCTGAACTCTGAATCTGAGGACATTGGTGACATTTTGTCTACAGTTGGGAGCGCTAGCCTTTTTCAGGCTTGGAGAGATGCAAAGGTCAGCAAAGTGGATATCACTGCTGGAAGATTTACAGAAAAGAAAGCAGCAAACAACTTGTATTATATATATTTGATAGTATTAGACCAACTTGTAACAATTTGAATATTTCTGAACTTTAAGTATGGGTTTACTCTGACAGACTGGGCCATTTCAAAAATGGCTGATGTATTATTGATGATAGTGCAGTACCAGTGTAAACTGGTTGATGTACAACACAAGAACTGTTTTTGTAAATGTTGGTGTAAACTAGAACTAAATCAAATTTATTGCTTTGTTGTGTAGTAATTCCTGTATGTGAACAATACAATATTTCTTTGGTATTGTATATTTAAATTATATGTTGACAACCTTATGTATGTTAGCCAGTAGGTTGTAGTTTTTCCTATGGCATGATAAAAATGTGATGGATGTGAATAACATTAACTGTAAATAAAATAAACTATTGTTCTTTAAATGCATGCTATTGTTCTTTTTATTATTATTATTCACACATATGACTGATTTAATGCTACAGCTGGATCAGCAAATGTTATATGGACTTAGTTGTGACTAAGTTGTGACTTATGTAATTGGACATTTCATAACAGGACCTCCAGTGTCATTTAAACACATCAAAACAATACTGATGTAATGACTACTGAGTAATGTAGAACATCTTTAACACATTGACAAGATAGAAAATATAGCCGTAATAAACCTATTAATGTTACATTAATGAAGTAAAAAGCTATTGGACATGAATGAATTATTTTCTGTAAATGCTACACTTATTTCACTAGATTTTGTGATTTTATTACAACAACACACTATGAAATGGATCCATAACATCTATTTATGCATTAATCTGTTCGTACAAATAAAATCAATGTACGTGGTTATTAATAGGGTAATTATTGCTATATAAAAATAGAATAAGATCACTGATTATTACATTATGTTATGAAACCAGTGGTGCTGCTAGGAAGTATGGATTCCATAGAATGTGATTCTGGTCCATTACCCATTCATTTAGTAACTATAACATATCCTCAACATTCACCAAGTCATCAAATCAAAATCAAATCAAATTTTATTTGTATATCCCAAATTCACAAAACACATTTTGCCTCAGAGGGCTTTACAATCTGTACAGGGAGTGACACCCTCTGTCCTTAGACCCTCGGTTCGAGTGAGGAAAAACTTGCCCACAAAAAACCCTTTTAACAGGGAAAAAAGGTGGAAGAAACCTCAGGAAGAGCCACAGAGGACGGACAGACGTGCAATAGATGTCACATGTACAGAACAAATCAACAGAGACATATTGTACAATTACAATGAATGATGAAATGATTACAGTATACAGAGTACATAGAGATATGGTAACAATAATGACAGTAATAATATAAGTAGTGGACGTCGTGCAGGACCACAGCAGCAGCCATGATCCAGAGAACCTGCTGGACGAGAGAGCACAGAAACTCCGGGGAAGAAGTTTAGTTAGTAACACGCATTAACATGCATTAATGAGACATGCATGTTTACAGATGGTGATGGTGATGGGGAGAGAGAGCGAGAGAGAGAGAGAGAGAGATTTGAGTAGAGTTTGACTACATCTTCAATCAGTACTGTGCCTGGCTAGGCATAACCCTGAGAGAGAGAGACAGAGAGAGAAAGGAGGGAGAGGGAGTCCCCCGGCAGTCTAATCCTATAGCAGCATAACCAAGGGATGACCTGAGCCAGCCCTAACTATAAGCTCTATCAAAAAGGAAAGTCTTAAGTCTACACTTAAAAGTGTTGACCGTGTCTGCCTCCCAAACCCAAAATGGTAGTTTGTTCCACAGAAGAGGAGCTTGGTAGCTGAAAGCTCTGGCTCCCAGTCTACTTTTGGAAACTATAGGAACCACAAGGAACTCAGCATTCTGAGAGCGCAGCGTTCTAGAGGGGTAGTAAAGTACTATGAGCTCTTTTAGATATGATGGTGCCTGACCATGAAGAGCTTTGTATGTAAGGAGAAGAATTTTAAATTTTATTCTAGATTTAACAGGTAGCCAATGCAAAGAAGCCAAAATGGGAGAGATGTGATCTCTGATCTTGGTTCCTGTCAGAACACGTGCAGCAGCATTCTGAATTAGCTGCAAAGTCCTAAGAGACTAACTGGAGCAGCCTGATAACAAAGAGTTACAATAGTCCAGCCTAGAAGTAACAAATGCGTGGACTAGTTTTTCTGCATCCGCTTGAGATACGATGCGTCTGATTTTGGCGATGTTACGTAAGTGGAAGAAAGCAGTCCTCGAACTTTGTTTTATGTGGACATTAAAGGACAAATCCTGATCAAAAACAACTCAAAGATTCTTAAATGATCAAACACATCTCTAATTGAAATTGTTGGGCTTGCCTCATACTTCTATTCTCACCAGTAATTCATTCAGGAGGGCATTTTTAATTTAGCTTGCAGAGGAAAAGATCTTAGCTGTCCAAATTAAGATAAGCTCTATGACTTATATTTAATTTGGACCTAGATAATGTACTAGCTGCAAAAATCAGGCTCAGCTGTAGTCTATATCCTCACACAATGTTACTACTAAAGTCTTAATAATAGTACACATAAAACATATATTTAAGTTACCTTTAGAGGTTAATTTGACCTCTGGAGATCAACTTTATTTGATTGAGTGACTGTCAAACATCAGAGGTCACTTTCCCTGTCTCCTCTCTCCGTCTCTTCATATCTTTACTTTCCAGCCAAGAGGAATCCAGGCTGCTTCACCTCTTATCAGGTCACTTCAGTGACACACAGAGAGCAGCTGTGACCATGTAAGGGACTGTGCTGCCCACCACAGGCTATTATAGGAGGGTAGAAGATAAGATGGGTCATACATAAAACCCACCCCAGCATCATACCTCGGCTGGGAGTCCACGTATGATCACACAGACATGGTAAGGCACTCAGTGAACTTTTAATACTTTATTTTTTTAAAAGAAAACTAATTTTGGAACCCTATTATTGTTTTGTATTTAGGTTAATTTGTATTTTTTGTATACTTTTGACTGATTTGTATGCAATCACACAGAGTCTGCAGTAAAGAATATATAGTGTGTAAACCGGATGAGTTTGTGTTTGTCTTCTCAGGCAAGTAAGAAAGCCTCCAATAAGAGACAGAGGGGAGGACAGAAGTCTTGCTCCAATGTCTTCTCTATGTTTGAGCAGTCCCAAATTCAGGAGTTCAAGGAGGTACAGTATGGTGTCTTCTCCTGCCTCAACACAGCTCTCTTTAAAACGTCTCTTTGCATAAGAACCTGTGATTTTCGAATTCAAGGAACTGAATTCAAATCTTCGTTAGTTAACTACTGGAATGACTGGAGCGACCTTGTAAAACAAACTGTATGGATGAGAAGTATATGCTCATTGCAAAATATTTCATTTCATGCAAGAGAGATAAAAAATAAAAATAATTTTTGATACCAGTATTCCACCTGCCATAATTAACCTTACCTCTTTTTAGAAAACAACTTGTACAACATGACCTATAAAGGTCAATGCAGCACAAGAATAATGAATAGTAATAGAGAACATCCCTTGTAGATGCACTAAATGCAATTTTGAAGCACAGATTAAGAGCAAAATTTGTTGTTAACCACTAATGGTTGTATGACTAAATTCACATTGTTTTCTGACTTGACATTGAGAAGAAAGAAAAGCATTAAATGCAATTCAATATGCATTTTTACAACTGGTTAAGGAAGAAATGATTATTGTGAACTCTGCAGCGTGAAATATCTACTTCTCAGTATTTCTATCACTGCAGTGAATGATTGTCACTGCGCTTGTGAAAAACTCAAAAGAAAAAACAATTAAAATTAATATGCTATTTTAATTCTCCATCATTATTGTTTGTGCTTTATCCTACAGGCCTTTGGCTGCATTGACCAAGACAGAGATGGTGTTATCAAAAAACAGGACCTGAAGGAGACCTATGGACAGCTGGGTATTTTTTTTTTAAATCTCTTTATCTATTTATTAACTTATACCTAAAAATAAAAAGTGTAGGCTGTATTGATGTAATCTATCTGTGTGTGTGTGTGTGTATCAGGAAAGCTTAATGTCAAAGATGAGGAATTGGATGAGATGCTGAATGAGGGGAAAGGTCCCATTAACTTCACAGTGTTTCTGAGTCTTTTCGGGGAGAAACTGAATGGTGAGGAACTTTCACAGATGTTCAAACAAATCTTTAAATTTTTCTTTGATGAACTTCTAGAAGATGCTTGACAATGCACTGTTTTCATCCAGGTACCGATCCTGAAGACACCATACTTGCTGCCTTCAAACTTTTTGACCCCAATGGGACAGGCTTTGTCAATAAGGATGAGTAAGACCAATGTTATTAATTAGCTTTCACATTATTCTTATGACCTGTAACATTACAGTATCTTATTTAATCTCTCCTTTTACGCTTATGTCTGTCTTGTGTATCCAGGTTTAGACGATTACTGATGAACCAAGCTGATAAATTCACAGCAGAGGAGGTTTGTATTTTCTATATTTTATAGTGACAGACTCAAAAGCTATTCTTCAAGATAATCACCAGGCAAATTGTCACTTCATAATCCTTTAGGTGGATCAGGCCTTTGCTCTCGCTCCCATTGACCCCACCGGCAACATCGACTACAAGTCACTCTGTTACATCATCACGCATGGAGATGAGAAGGAAGAATCTTAAATAGGGCTCTATATGTAAACATGTTAATAACTGTTTTTACGCTGGCCAAACATGAATGATTGATGGAATAATGTCGTTGAATGGTTATAAATGCTGATGTTCTGTTGGTATTAAAAATTGTCTAATTTGTTTCTATGCAGTGTTGGGCTGCCAAATGCTTCTTTGTTGATTACAAATTCTTATTTTGTTAAGCAACACTGAATATCAAATATAAACTCCGTCCCATTGCTGTGATTGCAAAATAAAATATCTGAACATCACACACAGGAAATATTGTGTCCTTGATTATTCCAAAAAATAACATTTAACTCAATTTATCAAGAAATGTGTAACTTGACTACATATCTACACCATACAAGTTTACACTGAAAGCAAAGCTAAATTAAATAAAGACCGGAGAGAATTAATGGTTAATATTGGTGATTTTTGTACATCTGTATATTGAGAACAACCATGATAAAACCCTTTTAGGCCCAAGTGGATAAACTTTTATAGCAAAGTAAAGAAGATATCACTGGCTCACATTCACAGAGGCCTCACCACAGAACTGTTTCATTTTCTTTGGACACTGTTACCATGGATACAACAACAAACGCCAAGGCCACATTTTCCTGCTCACACAGAAAACACCCAGTCAACAACAAGAGGACGAGGGGTTTGTGAAACTCTGCAAGGCAAGCTCCACTCTCAGCACATTTGCAACGGGCAGAGATGTGTCCAAATTACTGTGAGTTTATTTTTGATTTCTGAAATTTGTAGTCCTACTGGCAGAGATGCCCATTGCATCTGGAGCTGCAGGCAGGGTGGATGTAGGAGTAGATGCAAGCGCAACATGGACAATAGATGGACTGAAGAGGAAGACCAAACCTCCCAACAGGAATTGTGACTCCTATCTGCAACGGTGAGTAGATTACTGCCCATGTGTACGTTAAATTTAACTGAAGAAGATTCACATTGTTTTGAACTGATTGATAGATAAGTAACATCTTTGCTACAAAGAGAGCACATTATAGGGATGTCAATGGAGGAAATATATCATTTGGTTTCTTTTAGTAATGGAGATGATAAAAAGCTGTTGTCAAAGGACCATTCTGTAACTGTGTAACTGTTAGGGCGTAAATATATTCACAAATAATTCAAATGTTTGCCAAGCACATAAAAAATCTGCATTTTGTGTGTGGTCACAGGCTAATGTTATCAACAGCTAATTCTCCAGTTTTTCCAGCAGCTAATTAAATAATGGCTACACATAAATTATGGAAACTAACGTAACTAATTAGTTAGCTAAATTTAAAATCATAGCCTCCAAGAAAAACAAGACAGCATGATTGTTAGAGCCAGAACTGCTCTGAATGTACAAACCATGTAAAACAGAAACACAGCAGTAGCCACAAAGCAGCTTTATTGTCTTTTATTGCTAAGAGATAAAAGCAGCCTAATCTAAACGCTGCCTGTCTGAACCAATAGCAACCCGTTTGTCATTTGAACTGTGCAGAGGGAGACACAGATGTGAGGCACTAATCTCGCTCATAAATATTTCACTGGACCATCAGTTTCTCCTGGCCAGTTCACTAAAAGAAAGAAAGAGGAAGTCACATTTTAAACAAAGCTGTGACACACTGGCTGTTGTCCACTTAGACCTCAGTGTAGATAAATCTGGCTTGACTAAGTTTCTTGGCAATCACATGTAAACTTCTCTTTACTGTTGATAATATTTGCAGATATCAGGAACAGAAAAAGAAAAACAAAAGTCACTTGTTGCAGGTAAGCACTGTCCTCATTGGTTTAGAGGCTACCAGACACAATGTGGTGATGTGACTGTCGTTCATGTGATGAAGTGACGTTTGTTTTCACACAGGGCGTGCAGAACAACACAGATCAGAGTGATCAGAATGATGGTGAGAACTCTGACAATTTCAAACAAAAGTAACATCAGGATAGCAACAACAGTGACACAGTTAAGTGAGTGAAATCCCTCTTTAATTTGCTTTAAGGGGCCAAAGAGGAAAACCCACAGGAAAATGACACCAGTGACGATCCCACTTCAGGAAAACCAACCAGTGGAGAGGGATCCAAAAAATCTGTAATGTGTGTTCTCCTTTAAGGGTGTAACATGTCGTGTGGATGTTTAATGTACTCAGCTTTCACACTCAATGTGATCATGTATTATTTAAGTGCCAAACCCTTGTGTCTCTTATGTCCTCGCTTTACCTTTGCTGTGAAAAAGGGGTGAAGGTTACCAAAAGCACTGTGCAAGTTACCTTTTCTATCAGTGTTAAATTAAATAACAGTAGAGTGTTTAAACTGGGTGTCTGAAAACTGTTTTACGGGTGCTTATCAGTGTTAAATAAGTTGCAGTATAACATTGCAACATCTAAATTAAAAAAAACAATATTTAAATGCATAAATCATAATTATTTCAGTATTATTAGCTTTGAATCCTGCATTAAATATGTCAGATGATGTTTAAAACAGTACCTACCTCTGCATTTTTTTTTACCATTACATATCACACCATAAGTATCGAAATTGTAAACTAAAATTCATTAAAAAACAAAACACAATGAACAGCACATGAATGAGTCAACTCACTGTGAGTAGATACATTCATAAATCCAGTGGCTTCTCTGCAAACACACATTTCATTCAGAGCATTATTATTTAATCACAAGCTAAAGTATCTTCAGCAGCAGAAACAGAGAGCTCTGCTTCTCATAAAGTTCAATATTGCACTTGTGTTTTCTGTGAAACCTCAAGACTCATTTTAACTATACCTACAGTTTCACAGTCTGTTTAAGTCCACTTGGCAGTATTCCCTCTCAGATCCAGCTAATGATAATATATTAGAGGAAAGAGGCCTGCATCCAGTGTGTATACTCCAAAGACAGGGATTTGTGCAGCGTACTGTTTGGGGGTCTCAGTCACTGTTGCCGCTGCTGTCGTCTCCCACCACCATGCTGCTGTACTGCTTCTGCTGCTGCTCTTTAAACGACTCCTTCACTTTTGCTCTCTTCAGGCCTCCATCCCTACAGAGACAGACAGGTGGAGATTGAGTCTGAGGGTGATGCTAATCATTTAACCACTGTTCAAAGTCAATAAATATCACTGTCAAGCTAAAAATTGACCATTTTTCTAGTGTTTTTCTTGTTTGACATTCAGTTAACGCTCAAGTCAGGATTTAATGACATCTAGTGGTGTAGTTGCTGATTGCAATCCTCAGCTTCTCCTTCCTTGTGTGAAGGTGAAACTACGGTGGCTGCGAAATGTGCAAAAAATGTTAAAAGAGCCAGTGTTTAGTTTGTCTGTTCTGGGCTGCCGTAAAAATATGGTGGTAAAAACATGATGACTCTTTTATTTTGAGGTGATTATACACTAATTAAAACATATTTATGCATATTAAGTTCAATTTCTGCCACATAAAGAGAGCCCCCTAAATCCTCCTAACACACTGGACATTTAAAGGATAGCATGTTCCTCTGAGGATTTAAAAAATGTAATTCCTTTGGAAACATTTACAAAAACCTATTAGGTGTATTCAAAACTTTTGTTCACCCTCCAGCTCTAATATAATGGTACAATTACATGTATGTTAAAATACTAAAGGTTGGCTTTTTAGTCACAAATAAAGCTCAAAGTTTGTTTCCAGGTAAAAAGAGAAGACAAATACTCCAGAACAATTAAATAGCAATTGGGAAAAAGTGATGTGACGTGAATCTTACCACTGTAGATCTACCAGCCCTCCCTGGTGAGCGATGGCTGACTTAACTCTGTTGGCAAACTGCACAGCATCTTCCCCTTCCTGCCATTTTTAAATAAAAAGAAACAAAAATCAAACTCAGCCTGATGTTTGTCTGTGTGTGTGCATATACTGAAGGGTGGCTTTATTCGTGTGTGTGCTCACAGGCTTCAGCACGTCATACACACCTTCTGGTGCATGGCTGGCAGGTACCAGACATTACAGACGAGGGCCCAGCTGGTCATCATCCTCAGCAGGTAGTTGACCATGCTGTACTTGGAGCTGTTCCAGAAAGCATCTCCAAACTTTGGGTCATACTAAGAAAAGAGCAAAAATACACAGAAGAGCAGTAAGGAACTGTAGTAATGCAGAAAAAATATGAATGAGGGATGGAGTTTGACTAACTGAACTACCTTAATGGCTACTGGGTATATCGTTGCTCCAATTTCAAAACTTCCCTTTTTAAACATCATGACAGATGTGTTGTTGATACAGGTTCCTGTGGAAACCAGACATCAGGAGATTAAAAGGGGACAGAGTCGTGTGAGCTCTGTCCAAACCCACAGAAAATAGCTGCTCATTTGTCACAGCTCTGGGGTCAGACTGCCACCAGGCACTGAGCTAAAACAACAAACTCACTGAGTCTTATCTTTGATGATACAAAGACAAACATAAAAGTGGCGTGGATAAAGTAACTTTATCTGTCTACGTGGTCACACTTACCCTCTGGAAATATCAATATGGGAAGCTTTGTCTTGTCATTCACATGATCCCTCAACCTGGAAGCAACACAAAGAGGTAATGGAAACCATTTCCTGGCTGTATAAATATCTACATATTGCACCTTTGAAGAGTTTTTTTTTCACATTTGGGACAATACATCAAACATCTGGTGTCTGGAGCGTCTGGGGTGAAGATGTGATATAATGAGATACTGGAATCCAAACTGTATGAGTCACTGTTCGGTAGCAACTTTCCAAAAACATGCTCTTGTTTGGATAATGAGAGATACAGAAATACTAGAAGACTTTACTGCCAGGAAAATGCCAACCTCTCCTAGCACCAGAGCAACCACAGAGAGAAAAATACAGGCGAGAAAGACATGCAAAAACAAGCCTGAGAAGACATGCTGGAGTTGAGGAGTGGAAAACTAACCTTTTGGTCACTAGGTGGCGATCTTTCATCTCTGCCCTCTCAAACCAGACATGAGGACAGGACCTCACCATGGCTCTCTGGATGACTCCCATCAAACCTCCATGTACCTGACCCACCTGACAAACACATTAAGGCAATCATGGAAAGGTACCTAAAGTATCAGTGTGTAGATGTGAAAATAAAGGAAGTTGCAGCTGTACCATTGCATAACAGCCATCGTTGCAAAGAATCACAATGTCGATAGGAGAGGTGTGATTGGCAACACAGATTCCACCTTTTTGGGGTTTATTTTCCCTATTGTCATGAGATGAAGACATGAAGTCAGTGTTAGAAGACATTCCTGATCTTTGTTAGAAAATTACATGGTGAGGACGCTCACTCACCTGTTGTGATAGCGGATGGTGGCTGAGAGTCCTCGAGCACAGATCCTGTAGCACATCACATGGACCCATTCACTGAGCCAGAACTTCATCCTAAAAAAAAAAAAACAACAACAAATGATGAGAGAACCATTTACAAGAGAAAAAAAGTAGATGTTGAATATGATTAGTGCTGGCTTGATTATAGTTTGTAGTCACCTCGAGTTTGGAAGTAATCCAACTGCAGATGTTCCTATGACCAACCACGTGAGGCCAATGCATGCAAGCAATATCCTGGAGAAAGTGGAACACAATTATTATTCAAACAAAAATAATAAAAACTCCCACACATAATATAAAAGAAGTTTGTCGAGCTTTAAACAAAACAAAACAAAAAAAGAAATACATTTTTGCACCTTTATGTTTCAGTTGGCTTTAATGTGAGTTCATACATAATGTTTACAAGCACAGAAGGTTCTAAAACTCCAGCCATGGAGCTTTGACATTGTTTTTGTCTGGAGTGTAAATCTATTACTCTTTCATTTGTATCACTGCAGCCTAAATTCACAGTAAGCAGACTCTATTTAGTATTTGTGTACCTGAGAGGGGCGAGGATGCAGTATCTCACAAAGATGCCGATGCCGTAGACCAGCGTCAGCTTCAGACTGATGTACTGGAAGTCATTGTTGGTACGAGTCAGCAAGTTCCAGGAAACCAGCTCCTCTGAACTGAACCGCTGGGTCACCTAAATTTACATATGAATGAATTCAAAAGTCAGACGAGTTTAACCAGACTAGATTATCTAAAATCTGAAATGTAAACCAGGGATTACAAATGACTTTTTAACAGTTGCATAACAAAGTGTGTACTTGCTAATAAAGTTCAAATGTACCTCATCCTCTACTATGCTCTCAATTCCTCTCCGGGTGAAATAGAAACAGTCACTAAGTGTAAAATCACCGCCCACTGGTGGTTTGGGGCGACTGCGTCTAAGCTCCTCTAACTCTTTCTCCATAGAGCCATCTTCCCTCTGGATGAGACCTAACACACACACACACAAACACACACACACAAAAACACACACACAGTCAAAGTGAATCATCTGATAAAAATTATTATCTTAGAGGCAATCTAGATGATAAGACAGCCTTGCTATATCTTTACAGATTGTGTTGATAGTGTTAGAGCATGAAATGATTTGAGTAAACAGAAGAAAAAAAAATCAAAGTTCATTTGAAAATGTGTTTCTTGGAAGGGTGTTTCATTTGGTACTTGGCAAGAAATATATAAAAATAAACTAAATGATTAAGATAAATCAAAGCATAAAACCATCCACAGCAACTCTGCATCATCTGGGAATGTACAACGTGTCATTTGGCAGAACAAGCTACATGAAATACTGGCTCTGCAGTAACAGCCCAGATGATATATGTTCCTCATTGCAGCAGACAACTTCCAAGAAAACCATACACAACAATATATTTCAACAACCCACCTAAACCATGGCCTTTCAACTGACGCCTGACAACAGGAGAACAAAGCTGTTCAGAGAGCAGTCTTAAGTAATGAAGGTTGAATAGTTAACCTCAACTCAGTTTCCACATCATCTGATAACCCAGTGGACAAAGTCCAAAACCTGGAGTTACAAACCCTGAATTCAATATTCAATCAAAGCTTTCAGTCTGCTTTATCTCTACTCATGAAGCACTTTCACTTCTCATATTCATCGTCCAGATTTATAAATGTGACACTGACATACATTGGACTTGTTAGCAGAGGCTACATTCTGCTGACATAACAAACGTCTCAGTGTGTTACAGCGGGGGGATACCACCCTGTGCAGCTGATAAAAGAGTTGAGTAATCGCCTCTTGTGAGATAAGCAGAGTTCCCAAAGCAACTTCACCTTCATGCCAGTTGTAAAAGTTCTCAAGTTACCACAGTCACAGTGACAGACAGACAGTCCTGCAGCCCAAAATAAAACCATTTAAACCTGCCAAGAGTCACAGAGCTATCATCACATAAGAAATATATCTGTAACAAAAAGCATTCTGAACTGCACAGGTAAATCAATTGCTCTCTCAAAGCTGGGCAATAACATTGCAACATGCTTGCTCAGACTTGTCATAAAGTATCTTATGAAATCCAGTATTGCAGCACATAAAATATCTGTCACCAAACCCCCATCTTTCACAATAAAGGATATGACACCAAGTTTCCGTTACGAGTGCCCTTACCCGTGACTATCTAGCAATCTAGTATATTGATCAACCTTCCAGAGACACAGTTTTCTACTCACCATTAGATGGAGAGGCTTTGAGTATACGCTCATCTGTGTTTGCCTTCTGTATCTTCAGAGTGGCCCACTGCAGAGGAGGACAGACAGGACACATTCATGGCTATGTCTTATGTGGAGCAGTGGATGAGAAAATCTGCATTTGCAAACAACAGTACCTCTAAGGTTTTGACTAGGATGTTCATGTAGGTCTCGGAGATGCCCAGCGAGAAGCCAAACATAGCTGGGATCATGATCAAGCTGATAATCAGGGACAGCCAGATCTTCAGTGCCCAAAGGGCCCCTTCCCAGAATTCCTCCATCTCCACCTTATTCCCTGAGGTGTACAAGAGCAGCCCTGTGGCTCAGATGTAGTGCAGTCCTGTATGTGGGGAAGAAGAAGTGTTGTTTACACATTAAATGTCACCAAAGTAATACAAACAAAATAGATCCATCCCGTGTAAGACACAATGACATGAAGGTCAACAACAACCACACTGACATGGAGAGCAACATAAACAGTGGAGTTAATTTAATCAGGAGTGAAGCATGAGCAGGAACACACACTGACAGGGCGCACACAGACACTGGCGATAATATGTCGTGTATTCCTGCCAATATAAACAAATACATGAATAACTAAACTATGACTCTCGGCTCTTCTATATTTAGGCTACACGACTGCATCATTTCTGCTTTTCTACAGCTAACACAAGCATTATTTTCGAGTTATACGAGCTCATCTTACCTGTCAAACTTAAGCCCATATCCTTTCTTCCTGAAGAGTAACTCACAGGACTGAGCACAGAGAGCAAACACGCCCATTTACTGGAACAAAGTTCACAGGGCCATCAGCGCCCCCTGTGGGCAGAAAGGGGAGTACAGACGTTGGACAATAAAACAGATTTGGCTAACGTCCTTCTAAAATGTGTAACCCCTAACCCCATGAGTAAATACTGACCATGGGAAGACTTCCTTTTCCAGTGGTTTGTACAATATTTCCTGAAAGAGTAACAAAGCACAAAGACACTTGAAAGTCTCTCATCCCTTTATCTAAACTTTTAATTTTGGACCTTAGAGATGTTTGTGATTGTTTCTAAAGCTGTTTGTGTGTGTCTGTGTGTGGCACTTCTTTTTCTTCTGCTGTTCTCAGATCTCTCTTACAAAAGAGCTCTTGATGTCGTCTTGATGAGATTACCTGACTGGATAAAGCTCGCAAAGATAAAATACCATCAAATAAAAACAAAAAATAAGCTTATTGATTCATTCTTAACCTTGTAAATGTAAAAACTTTTATAACTAGATCCACTCACTTGGTTTGCCATGAGACTGGATTGAACTGAACTGGTCAACTTCATATTGTGAGTTACACTGGAGCATCAACTGTTTGAATTTATCTTTTTTTGAAGTCATATAATAATTTCCAGTTCTTCTTGTCCATGGAGAGCATCAACCACTAACCCAGCTGCTAAAATTTTTAAATGCTAACCTGAGATTTGATACATTTTGAGAAACAGCAGTACGACTGTCATAAAATGACCCAAACCTGTCAGACATGTTACTCACAACAACACAGGGAAGCCTTTAAGAGGATTGTGGCCACAAACTCTCTATGTAAAAGCCTCTCTCTCTCTCTCTCTCTCTCTCTCTCTCTCTTTCTCTCTCTCTCTCCCACCTACCTAAGACTAACAAAAGGTCCTGATTATTTCCCAGGTTCAGACATTTCACAGTCTGTTGCACATTACAGTAACAGGGGACTTCAGGGGGTCAGTTTGGGTAATGTCTCTGGGAATGATAAGACGGCGATTCATTCTGGGATTCAACCTAATCCAGAGAGCTTTCTGGACTGGACCTCGATCTGGATACAGATTGTGCAAAGATGCACCAAAAACTGGCTGCCCGCCACAACAATACATGCCATAAGATGATGCAATTCATGTCTAAAAAGCGATCTTCTCATCCAAAAATGTGTGATCGCTTTGATTTACTGAGACGTTTGTGAGCACTAAAGTTTTTCTTGAATCAGGCAAATTGCCCAGTGTGGCAGGTAGACATTCCTTGAGTAGCAAAGAGTACCAAAGCACTAACCTACAACACAGCACACATTTGTCCTTTAATTTTAGGGGTGTGTTGGTTCCAGTAAGGCAGCTCTTATTGGCTCTAAAATAGCCATTTTTTATCTTAAAACCTCAACATAGAGAGCTCACTACTTATGTTGCATGCTGATTTTAATGGGTCATGTTAGGGTAACTCCCCAGTACAGTATGACCCATTAGTCATACTTGAGAGGAACTGTATGCTATCAGTGGTTTGCTTAGTTATTTTTAGTGGGGCACTGAACTTTCCAAAATTATAATCTCTCTACTCTAAAATGTATTTGTGTTTTTTTTCTGCAGCCAAAGCTGCGGGACTTCAAAATGCTTTGTTTTAAAAATAACTTATTCGAATCTTCCTTGACTCATATTTGGGTCTTTGCCAAGATTGGAAAAAACAGAGTGGTTGGTGGTCCATGACCCCACAAGCCTATATACAAGCTTCTTTTGTATATACTCACTGTGCTGCACTGTCTGCCTCCCCTTTGTCTCCCATGGACCTAGACAAAGCAGGTGGGAATGTGTCAAGTCTCCGTAGCCATTTAGTCACACGTAAATCTGCTCCAGGGATGAATATTAGACAACTGAACAACAGCAGTATTTACTGAGAGGGGTCTTCAGAGGATACGCCCCAGAAAAGCATTTTACCCTGAGCTACAGTATAGTTCACGGGGACTTATCTAGAAATAATGTCCTACAGAGGTTATTCCACAGTGCAACACAAACATTTTTCTTGGGGATTTTCACCTGAGTACTTTTACAGTTGAACTCAGTGGAAGCTGGAAGGAGCCAGTTCATTTTTTGTAAGGAACCCTTTCCTTGAATCCACTACAATCCTGCACACTACAAACCTTTATGAACTCTTCTGGCAAAAAGGTTCAATTCAAACATGCCTGTATAGAATTCAGTGCTCAAAAGCTGCAGCAGCAATATGGAATGAACAAATATTTGTTCCTTACCCTCAAATAAAAGCAAAGAATGAATGTGTTTGCACAGGATGTGTCTTTTGTTTGACTTTTAGACCCTTTTTTCTGCAAAGATGACACAGGCAGCACAGCATGCAAATAAATACAAACGCACATAGGAGTACATGTCTATGCCTTTTCATATGCATAATATTTTACCACGAAGAACTGATAGGTAGGTAGACAATTACATAACTGTACCTGAGCTGAAAAGCAGTGTAACTCTACACACTATCTACACACATTACACAGCAGTGTTTCCATTCATAAGTTGAGTTTTGAGTAGTCTTAATAGCTGCTATAAAATATGTAATCTGAGCCTTACATAAGGACTGAGGAAGTTCATATGTGTGTGTTATACGT
This sequence comes from Sciaenops ocellatus, assembly GCA_033000465.1. Taxonomy (NCBI): domain Eukaryota; kingdom Metazoa; phylum Chordata; class Actinopteri; family Sciaenidae; genus Sciaenops; species Sciaenops ocellatus. The sequence continues at coordinate 16,603,383 of CP136880.1, read as the reverse complement.
GGTAGTAAAGTCCTATCTGTTTATTTTAACACCATACTTTAACACTGAGTGCTTACTTCTTATGTTGCATACTGGTAAGGTTTTGAATCAACACCAGCTTTGATTGTTGGAGTTGGAGTAAATCTGGTGTTTTGTTTTGATGCTGTATTTACAGACTGATTATTATTAATTAGTAATTTATTCAAGCATTTTTTTTCTTCTCTGGAGACGCAATGCAATGTCTCGTGTTGGTTCAGGATTTAATGACAAGTCTGGACACACACAGGACGGCTGGTTTATTCAAATCAACGAAGCTTCGTCCTCTGCAGCAGTGATCCTGCTCCGCTCCCCCTCGCTCCTCGCTCCTCACAAGGAAAGTAGACACTAGCCCAAAGAACACTCCTCCCCTCCTTCCTCCGCAGAGCCGGAGCTTTCTCCCTCTTTAAACCATGATCTGGCTCCCAGTCTAGTTCGATGCATGTTTCCCTTCAGATTTCTGAGCTTGTCCATGACATGACAAAGTGCAGCGCAGGATCGAAGTGGTCGCTTGTCACGCCACTGGAACCCCAATGTCCAGGACTCTTTTGCAGTGCTTTGAGTTTGGTTACATGAAATATGCGATGTTCGCAGGAGTGCACGGTTCTTTTTCTGCTACACTTTGTTTTAATTCTGGCAGCCAGCCACGAAGAGCTCTCCGACTCTGGCAGACTCCTCTCATTCTTTGCAGAGCAAGGTCAGTGTGCTGCAGAAGTTGCATTTCTGTGCATGTGAGTTCATGAGTGGAAACGTTTGTGTGGTTAATTGCATGTCGATATCAACATGCACTAAAGGTAAAAAGTTTGTATTTTCTTCAACTCTATTCTGCAGGTCAGTTATCCCAGTCTGATCTGTCCCTCGTTCACCCAGTGAAAACCACCGCTGATGGAGAGCTCATCTCCCACTCTGTGTCTCACCACTTCAAGGGTGAGCGAGTCAGGCGTGACTTGCGACCCCTCGGTTTGGATGGACAGGTTTACTACAAGGTCAACTACAAGGGTCGGGCTTTAATGTTCAATTTGACCAAAAACAATCACCTCGTCTCAAGTGACTACATCCTGGAGAGGAGGAATGGCAGTGCCAACAAGACTGAGCATCTCTCTGAGGGGAATTCCTGTCACCTTCTTGGCACAGTGGAAGCCTTTGGTGTGCGAGGAATTGCTGCCATCAGCACCTGCAAAGGACTGGTAAGGAATCATGTTGTTTTGCATGCATAACAGGGCAAAGAAGTGAATTTAAACCTCCTCTTCATTCATTAAATTGAGTCTTCTGCAGCGTCTTCCTCTCTAAATCTGCACTAAAGATCATATCTCTTTAGTTGCTTTTGGGAGAAAGGGGGGCATCACTCTGGGGAAGCTGGTATGTGGTGTAGGCAGTCATAGACTGTTGAGCAAACCCTTCCATCTGACCATGCCCTGTGTGTTACTTTGCCCTTCAAAGACTTCCTGACACTATTTGCAGAACGAGTGTGTTGCAGACCCGCTGACGGCTGCTGCTTCTCGGCCAGCCATGAGACCCTTTCTGTCTTCTTTGTCTCTCAGATGTTTTCCTCTACACTCTCACTCTCACTCATTCATTCATTCATTCATTCATTCACATCAATGTCTGTTCCTGTAGTAACTTTTTTTTGCAACCCCCACCCTTTAGACCTTCACTTTGTTCTACGCTGAAAGAGGGCTTCAGTAATAGATTTTGGCACATTTTTATAGACTTAGACAATCAGATTTGACAGATGGAGGGACAGGAAATAGAGCCATACTTTTTGTTCAAAGAATTTGTGCTTCTTTTTTTTTAACTTCAGCTAGTGTTTCTAATCAAAAAGTAGTTCAACCACAAAGGAGAGAAGACAGCTGGACAGCAGAAAGACTGAAGAATTTTAATTATGAAAAGATATATCCACCATATGAACATTTCTGGAGAAATCTATGCTGTGCTCCCTGTTGAGAATTTTAGTTTTTAAGGCCTTCATTCAGAAAATAATATACAAAAGACACCTCTTCAGTATTTTTGAAATAAAAACTGATTAATTAATTTACACCAATATATTGAAACAACCAAACAGGAAGAGGATATGGAAAAGGAAGAACTTCCTGCCTCTGATAATGATGGGATGTGTCAGTTTTAGTCATGAAGAATGTTTCTGTGTTCGTGTTTGATTGTCTCACAGCAGGAATGCCTATCCTGCAGGGTCTTGCCTCCTGCCTCTCTGTTTGTGTGGGTTGCACTGCCTCTTCCTGCCAAATCTTGTAAATGCACTTCATTTGAAACATGTTTTATGTCACTCTAGATTCCAATTATCGTCAACCTACCACATTAGGAGTAGTTTTTTCTGCAATCCCGAATGCTCCAGTTAGTCCCTTCTCTCCAACTTACCAGGGAAACCACTACGATCTATTACACTGATTTTCTGTGCAGTGGAAGAAGGTTTATAGCAGCTAAAACCACAGAGAGAGACCACTAAAGAGCAAGACTCATGCAGACAGATGTGTGAGGGAAACCCTGCCAGCTCCTGTGGAGATCATGCAAGGAGAGATGGACTGTTTCAACATATAAATTCATGATAATCATTTATGTTGCACAAGAAGTTAACATGAAATAACAAAGAAAGACATGTCAAACATTTACCATTGGTTTGATTCCTCATTGTTGTCAGTAATGTTGTGTAATCCTTGATTAGTCTATGAAATATTTTTTTAAATGAAATGAAAAATGCCCCTCAAAATTTCCTAGAGCCAGTGGGGATGATGTCAGATTGCTTGTTTTGACAGACTGTCCAAACATAAAAATATTCAACTTACTTTTACAAGTATAAGAAAAGCATATAAGAAGAAAAGCAGCAAATCTTCTTATTTGAGAACCAGAGAAATTTGGGCATTTTGCTTGAAAAAGCAGACCAGGCAGCAAAAGAAATAGCATGGAAAAGGCCTACTTTTTTACTTAGTTTACTTCTTAGTTTTTGCTCAGTTCCTGGATGCCTATGGGACCATGATTATATTTTTTGATCACAAAACACTCAACAATTGAACCAAGATAGCCCAATATTGCTGTTTGACATACTTTCAGACGACATCAAATAAAATATACATAAAATATCCAAAAAACATAAAGAAGACATAAAAAAGATCTGTCCTAAGGTATTTCTGAGTTTCTGACTCCCCCAAATTACTGTATCTCTGATTTACATACCAAGATTTGGCATAGTTGCTGTGAGCCATATTCACTTTACAGGTGGTCATGTCTATACAAAGTTGAGGTCCCCCTTCACATTTCATTTCACTTTACATTCAGATTCAGGTCCAGAGTAATTGGATAGAGGTGGCTATCACTGTCCTTTTTTGTTTCTGTGGGAAAACACTGAATTCAAGCAATGCTGAAGCTTCCTTTATGGAGGCTTCATACTAATCCCTGAGGCACAACACAAAGCAAGAACATGCAAGTTCAGACCGATTATGTCAATATTTCCCTCACTTAAATGCATGTTTCTTCACACTATGCAGATGAAAAATGATAATGTCTTTGACCTATGGGGCAGAAATTAGCTCACAGGCAGAATTATCTTTTGAAGTGAAAAAATAAAAACAACGGAAGGTATATAAGTGTAGTGAAACCTGTAATTATCAAGAAAACAGCTGTCTAAGAATAAATGCAACTTTGTTTGGTAGTAAATTGTTGTGATTAATCATATTGCAGTAATAAGCACCATCCGCCCCCACCTCTCCTTGTGTCCCACTAATCACTGCAGAGGCCACAGGCTGTGTAACAGCAGAGACTTTATTCCAGACCCAGTTGGCCAACACTACAAAACCCACAGAAGCAGGAAACACTAGTAAAGCAGTTCCACATGGCCGATGTATTTAGAACACAGACCCGTGTTATGGTAACCTCCCCTGGCTCTGGCACCTCACACCCAAACATGCTTCCTCTAGGTCAGAGGAGGGGGATTAATGGAGAAGAGGAGGAGAAGGGCAGGAGGTGGCAGAGGGAGAAGAGGTGGCGAAAGTGTAAAGGGAACTCCAGTGCAAAGTTGTTTTAGCTGGCAGAGCAAAAAAGGGCAAAAACGGTCCCAGAATAATCCCCTGTTTTTGTCAAAACGGAAAACAAAGTCCTAGTGGGTATCTTTTCAAGCTTGTCTCTTTCTTTGTTGAGCGCAGACATCACACAGGATCTGTAGATGGTAATTTAAGGATCACAAGTAACACCATAACCACACCATACAAGCAATGCCTTGCAGACTGTGTTGCACAGTAGGACTGCATTTGGTATGCAGATAATACAGATCATGCAGAGCAATGGTCTGAATGTTTGGATGGGCCTCTCTGTAGCATTCCTTCCTGGTTGATCTCCACCACCTGCTTTTTTTCTGCTGGGACTCACTTGGGAGGAAAACATATACGAGACAACAAGGAGGCATGATAACGAATGCAAATGCAAAAATACATTTCTGATAAAATCATGTCAAAGAGTATGAAACACGGAGCAGAGGTGAAATCAGTGTTTTCTGCACACAGCCTGTGAGAGGCTTTTCCCAGCTGACTGTAGACATATCAGCCTGAATGTTTTGTGAGTGACTCCACAACCGCACAGGGACCCCTGGCTGAAGGCCACGCTCTGAGTCAGTGGGAAACCCTTTTTCAATTCCTTTAATTTGAGTTTGGAAAAAAAGTAACTAAACCTCAGACATATATGGAGGATTTTTGTTTATCATGTGCAACGTTATTGTTGTTCTTCTGGTGGTTTCACATGGAATAACAAGCCTGAGCAGCTTAGCTGTTTCTTACAAAGTTTCTGTTCCAGTTTGTGGATCTAATTTTACTGGGTTCAGTGTAACAGGTGGAGTAATATAGTCTTTCAAAAGGGAGTGCTCCTCTGGTTTTGTACTTTCTGAACCCTCTGAGTGGTGAAACAGGATACCCAGTCAGCACTCTGCAGACTGCTGAATGAATGTGGTTTAAACACATGTCCCAAGAAACACATATAAACTTTTCAGGATGACCCAGAAAGCTGAACATCGCGTAACTGCAGCAAACAGCGGGGTAGACCCTTGGAACCACGACTGGCCAAACTGTAAGCGCTGCATGGCCTAATTTTTCTACATCTGCCTTTGGCTCTTCAAACACAGAAAAGACAGCCAAGAATCAGATTCAGCACTATTATTCTAAGAATTCTTGATTTTCCTGTTTGATTTTTCTCAGTTGAGTGTTATACTCTGGATTTCAATTATTCATGTGCATAAACATTTTAATATTGAGCAATGATTACAGCTGAAGCAAAAGAAACTCTAATAAAAATTCTTTCACTCAGTTGTACTTATCTGTTTGACTATTGAAAGAAGTATGCATCCTGCTCTCACTCTGTCTTTTGCAAGTTGGTTTAAGGGGAGAGGGAGGCGTTCATCCTGGAACAGTCTGGGCTTGTTTGGACTCAGCTTGACACAAAACCCACACATATACACATGCGTTTCACACACACACACACACACACACACACACACACACACACACACACACACACACACACACACACACAAACACACACACACACAATCACCTTAATGAATGGCACTCACAAACAGTGAGCTGGAGGTGGAGCATTCATAATACGTGTGTTTACAAGGAAAAGTCAGAGAGATTTGACAGAAGCCTCTTTTGTGTGTTTGCAAGCATGTATGTTTTCATGTAGGTGAATTTGTGAGTGAGGGCGTGTTTCAGTGTATTGTCTATGTGTGTGTTCACCAGCAGACCTCAACGATCATCAGGTAAATAGTCTGCACCAGTAAGAACATGCATGGCATACTTAAGGAAAAAAAGGCTGTACTGCTTCTGCAGCAGACAGAGAATGTGCCTCAGGGAAGGAGAAAGGTTCATATAAAGATCTGGTGACTAATGATGGAAATTACTGAGGAATGACCTTTTCTGCAGGCCTCTCAAGAGAAAGTCCAACCTCTCACCTTTTAAGTGTGGGAATTATTGAAATGCTACAATTTTGGTGATTTGTTGTTGCACTCATAAATATTGTATCGCACAGGCATGATAATTACTAGGCTGTACCTTTTGTAGTACCTCTGTTGAAGTCACTGTCGGAGAATGCATGAGCTGATATTGAGTAAAATGTCATGTCCATAATAAGTAAGACACTGTAGATTGGTCTTGTTTTTTTTAGTTCACAGGAACTCAGTCAATCAAACCAGTCCATAACAATAATAATGTGTGTAATTTCTATTTTCCTTAGAGAGGCTTCTTCTCCCTGCCAGAAGGACACTATTTTATTGAACCTGTCCAGAAATCTCCTGATGATTCTGCAGGGACTCCAGAACCTCACGTTGTCTATCCAAGAGTTACTGCAGAAAGTCATAGAAAAAAACGCAGTGTTGAGTCCAAAGAAACACCCAGCCCATGTGGAGTTCAAGGTGTGTATCTGAACGTGTGTATCTATATAATACTGCAGATGTTTGTGTAATTGTACACAAGTGAGTACTTTTCTATGTCAAGCAAGGATAAACCACAAGTGTACTGCAAGTGATGTCTTCAATTATCCATGCTGTAGATGCTCCAAGCAACTCTGTCCAGGTGGAGAGGGAGAGGGAAGAATGGGAGAGGGAGCAGCAGAAGGGAGAGGATCAGGCTCGTTCTCGCTCGCAGCGCTCAGTCAGCAGAGAGCGGTGGGTGGAGACGATGGTGGTGGCTGACTCCAAACTCATAGAATACCACGGCAGCGATAATGTGGAGTCCTACATCTTCACCATCATGAACATGGTTAGGAGTTGGAATTAACTTTTTGTTTCACTCTTTACATTTGTTCTAAAAGTATCTGTCCAGAAGTTTTTAAATACTTTAAGTCGTGAAAGATTTCTGTGTTGACAGGTGGCTGGAATCTTTCATGATGCCAGTATTGGGAATGCCATTCACGTCATCCTGGTTCGCCTCATTCTACTGCAGGGAGAGGAGGTAACACTCACCTGAAAGTTTTCTCAATAAACTTTAATTCGAGTCTTGCTTTGGCAACACGTATATAAAAGCTGGAACAAGAAAAGCACACGTACATCTATGAGGCATTCCTCACTGGGGTTGTTAGTAGGTGAAGTAAACTTGGAGACTCACATTCACTTGGCCGTGGTTCAAACGTCTTGAGTATCCAGATGAAGATTCAAGCCCCACTGAACATTATGTGGTCACTTGGATTTCAAAATCTTGTTTGTAACTAAATAAAATGTCTGTGATCACACAGAAAACCCTATTTGCAGAACTTTAAAACTGTCATCACTAGTATAGTTAACATCTGCGTTGAAAGAAAACGCAAACTTGTTCTACTAAAATCATGTCCATCGTGGCCCTACTATACATCTGCAGTTTACTGCTCTGTAACTTACACTATGCTCTGTGAAAGAATGAAAACAAATATTTTACTCCAGGGCCAAACAAATCTGAAGCGCTATATCTCTATATCTTTATATCTGTAAATAATCCAAATGATGCCAAAAATGTGCAGAATGATGTTTCTATCTCTGCTGTTTGTTGCAGAAAGGGTTGAAGATTGTTCACCATGCAGACACAACTCTGGCCAGTTTCTGTGCTTGGCAGAAAAACCTAAATCCACAGAGTGACACACACCCAGCTCATCATGATGTGGCTGTGTTGGTTACCAGGCAAGTGATACACACATAAGCATTTATCAGTACTTTCAGTAGGTAACTTAAATAAAATGGATAAATCATACACTCTGGAAATGTGGCATGTATAACCACAATTTGCCTGTGGCCTCCCCACCAAGGAAAGACATCTGTGCTGGAATGAATGAGCCCTGTGAGACCCTGGGTCTGTCTCATCTGTCTGGGATGTGTCAACCACACCGCAGCTGCAACATCAATGAGGATTCAGGCCTACCTGTCGCCTTCACAGTCGCTCATGAGATGGGCCACAGGTCTGTGTGTTTGTGGATTTGTAATTGTTATGAAATCTTGAATAATTAAGTATAATAACAATGAGCCATATGACAAAGAAAGCATCTTGTTCCCATTATCCCTTACTGTAGAAGAATATACGGTTGTGTTATTAAATCTCCTAGCATCAGCGCCTTAGCCCATTAGTGAATTGGTTGTATGCAAATAATGACTAGTATCTAGTAACCAGACATGAAGACTGATACCTGAGAAGATTGATGTGGTGTGGGTGTAGATCATTTAGTAAGTCACAGAGAAGATGGATTTGTTTTCAGCTTTGGATTACCGTGACACAGAAACCCATATTTTACGTAATCCCATTTTCCTACAACAGAGCATTGTTGAGTTGTAGCTTCAGTGTCAGTTTGATCAGAAGACTTAATTTATGAATATATTTATGAATATCAAGTATTGCTGATGAAATGTGAGTTGGTACAGACTCTGTTTTAATCAACGTCTAATGATGAGGACTGTATGACTGATGTCCTTTGAATTTATTTGAGAGCAGAAGGAAAATATATGAAAGAGCCAAGAGGCATATGGCTTAGATTCAGTAATTAATGAAGAAAAACAGGCAAATTATTAAAAAGTGCTTTTCCCGATGGAACTTTCTGCAAGCTTCATTCATTTCCCACACCATGTGTTGCTAATATAATGTGTAAATGATCTACCATAATCGCAAAATTCTGTTTGGACAAGAAATGAATGTACTTTACTGTTTTGTACTGACAGCAAATGATTTAAGACAAAAACAAACAAAAGTTATTAAAGTTTTTTTTCAGATTTAAGAGAACATTTCTTTGTGTTTTGATAATATCATAATTGGTTGTGTTGGTCATGTTGAAACACAGCTTTGGGATCCATCATGACGGCCAGGGTAATGACTGTGAGCTGGAGGGGAGGCACCCGTTCATCATGTCCAGACAGCTGATGTATGACAGCTCGCCTCTCACTTGGTCTTCCTGCTCCAAAGAATACATCACACGCTTTCTTGAGTAAGGCTGAATTCATACTTCCCTCTGAAGCCATTAATCATAAAAAATAACATGATTCCCTCAACTTTATTACTATTTTTCTTTGAGGGGAACACTTGTGTGAAATGCCATGGTTGTGAAATTATGGTAAAAATAAGAGTCCGTCCAAACCACAGTGACTCTTCCTGGATGCTGGTGCAGATTTGCATGTACGCAGTGATAATGATCCAGAAACTGCAATGGGTGTGTGTTGGAACAAATTATACAAGCACTTATGTGTAGCAAACCATCATGGACCAAGTTTTTTCAAAAAGCAAAAAAAACAATAAGTGCAAATACGCTGAACAAGCACAGTTCATTTGAAGCCAGAATATCCAGCAAGGCAAAGAAAAGCAAGAGGAGCCTAAAGGAACATTAGAGGGTGGTCACACCCTGTTTGCTTTGACCCTTGTCATTTTCTGTCGAAATCTGTGTCAATGATGAATTCAATAATTCCTTTCTGATAACAACATTTCACCTTAAGCTCCTGCAAAGTCAGAGGTCACAGTTCATTTTTGTTGACCTTTAAGTCGGCACGTTCTCCTATTAGAATAGTTGCCTTTTAGCGAATGCCTCTGGTTCTCTGGTGGTGTTTTTCCATCACTGTATTTAATTTAACACTCGACTAGAAGACTGCAAAGTGCATTATGAAAGCAAGTGGTGAGTAGTGTTCACTTGTATGTTGACATAGCACACATTTTTATCATTTTACAAATGTACAAATGTAAAAAGCATGCTAGAAGCCACAAGCAAGGATTACTCTTAAATAAACTATCCCCTGCTGAAGTCTTTATCTTGCTTTGTCAGGTGTGTCTCTCAAACACCACACCTTGTTCCCTTTTTCTTTTTTCATCTCTTTCAAAAGGTCACAGATGAACTGTCATATCTTTGTGTGTCTACCTTAGTCGTGGTTGGGGTTTCTGTCTGGATGATCGTCCTTCCAAGAGGGACCTAACCACCCCACTGGCTCGCCTCGGTGTCCGCTACACCACACACCACCAGTGCCAGCTCCAGTATGGCCCAAACGCTACTTTCTGCCATGAGGTTGATGTAAGTATTATCCACCTGAATGTCAGAAATCTTGTAGACGAGTTTTTTGTCTCATTGTTTTTGGATTATGTCTTTCTTTCAGAACGTTTGCCAGATCCTTTGGTGTTCTGTGAACGGCTCATGTCGCTCCAAATTGGACTCACCCATAGATGGCACTCGATGTGGACCAGAGAAGGTGAGCGGTGGCAGTTTCTTTGTCTTGTTGGGGTTTGGATTTCATTAGCCTGGGGATGGAGATGGTTAGCTCTATGGATATGAGGGTGGTACTGGCGCAGAGCCTTGACTATTAAATGTGTTATATTACAAGTGTCATTTCAGTGATCTAACCAGCATTTTGTCCCTTCAGTGGTGTATCTCAGGAGAGTGTGTCATTGTGGGTAAACTCCCAGAGACAGTGAATGGAGGCTGGGGACAGTGGAGTACCTGGTCTTACTGCTCTAGGACCTGTGGGACTGGAGTTCAGTCAGCAGAAAGGGAATGTAACAACCCTAAGTAAGAACTAATGCACCTGCATCCGACCACAACTCATCTGCTTCATACCATAAACCTTTCTTGCAGTTCATTGGCATGTCTTCTACAACAGATGACATCCTTAAAAGATACTGATCATATGGCTGATTCAAAGTGTGCACCTTTTTTCCACAGACCAGAGTTCGGGGGCAAGTACTGCACCGGGGAAAGGAAGCGTTATCGGACCTGTAACACAAAACCCTGTCAAAAGAATACACCAACCTTTCGAGAGATGCTGTGCAGTGAGTTCGACACTGTGCCCTACCACAACGAGCTCTACCAGTGGATTCCTGTGGCAAACCCATGTAAGAGATGAAAGACACAATTATACAATCAGATACTACAGATAGATAAACAAACATATGCTAGCAACCCATTTTTCCATACAGAAGATGTGTAGCTGTGATTGTGTATGTCACCCAACAGGGGGCAGCATTTACACTGGAAAGCCCTCATTGATGCATGTACTGTTTCTCAGCAAGGGAAAACTGTTCAGTACAGTTTATGTTTTCTTTTTGTACAGTCTGACATTTTCAAATCACTGTTTATACATAATAAATGTTATTTTATTGGGTTCATGACGCCTTGTCATCAATTTAAAGTATGCTTCATCATGCATCCCTGATAGCTGAGATTAGTTGACTAGACTCAGAATTTCATGGGAATGAAAATAAATTAAACTCCTCTTTTCCCCAACCCTCAACCATCTTCAGTACATCCCTGTGAGCTGCACTGTCGGCCAGTCAGTGAGTATTTTTCGGAGAAGATGCTTGACGCTGTCACAGACGGAACGCCGTGCTTCATGAACAACAACTCCAGGAGCATCTGTGTTAACGGAGTGTGCAAGGTAGTGTGGCTGGGTAAGAGATTAAAAGAGACTGGGGGTGGTTATAGTGGAGCAGGATATATGAGACGAGCTGCAGTGTAACTACAGTATAATAGAGGGAAGAGTTTTTCTGTGCAAACTTATCATCTTAAGTGACCTGTGTCTGAAATGTGTCTGTGGTTGGATTTTTTATGTGTTTGTGTGTGTTTTGTCTGTAGGAGGTAGGCTGTGACTTTGGCATTGACTCAAACGCAGTGGAGGATCGTTGTGGAGTCTGTTTGGGCGATGGCACAAGCTGTGAGACGGTCTATAAGTCGTTTGATGAAGGAGAAGGCTTTGGTGAGTTGAACACAAAGGATATTTGAGCAGCTGGAAACAAATTGAATTATCTAGACATAAGAATTTATACAATTATTAAATTGTAGTAACGCAAAACAGACAACCTAATAATGGGGAAAAGCTTTGATGTATGCACCACAAGAGTGTGAAAAAGTGCACAATTCAAATTTATGCCTACAGGCAGAAAGTCATTTCAGGACAGTTCATTAGCATTACGCCATTGTGTTGTTTCTTTGTTGTCATGGCAGCCTTCTTGTCCACACAGTGCAGCTGTTCTGTCCTGTTGTACTTGGCTGATGTTATGTGTGTGTGTGTATATGTGTGTGCGTCTGTAGACCCATGTCTTTGGCTGATAATACTGTGCCTTGAAAACTATAACTCACGCAGAATCAACAAATGGCAAAGACAGATTAATAGTAAACGAGGCACTAAAACAATAAAAACGTCCCTCCTTCATTCCTTCTCTTGTTCTCTCTGTCTGTGTGTGTGTTTGCCGCACACAGCATCCTTTCCAGATAACCAGCCCAGATGTGTAAGACTTCAAAAGACTTAGACCAAGGGCAAACCTCCCCCTCTTTTGCACAAACACAGAAACACACACACCTTCCCACAAACATCATTAAACTCCAGAGACCAACTCATAGCTGCTTTCGTCCTCCCCAATCCACCCCCCCCCCCCCCCCCCCCCCCCCTCCCTCATCTAAACACAATAAAAAACAGAGACAGGGCAGTGCCCCCCACGCCGAATACGCACACGTACACTCACACACACATGCCAGCCACCCCCACAGACTGAGCCCACCCTCTATTAAAGATCAGAGAGAGACTGTCTGGTAGTCTGGATGTGAGTGTGGTAGCAGCCATGGTGGGCCATCCATTACCTTGCTGTGACTCTGATTCCCCTCCCGACTCTCCCAGGGTACACGGACGTGGGTGTGATACCTGAGGGGGCGCGGGACATCCTGGTAAAGGAAGTGGAGGAGGCAGGTAACTTCCTGGCGCTGAGGAGCGAGGCGTCGGAGGAGTACTTCCTCAACGGCAACTACATCATCCAGTGGAATGGGGAGTATGAGGCCGGTGGGACAACGTTCTACTATGAACGCAGCGGGAACATGGAGAACCTCACTGCTCCTGGACCCACCAAACAGCCAGTCATGCTGCAGGTAGGCTATCATACTACAGATGTTGCATGTGTTTAAAGGGAGTGCAGGGTATTCATTTTCACTGTTTTTAACTATTTCAGTATTCTGAGAAGTAATCCGAATTTTTCCCACTGTCTAAATTGAGTGATTTCAGCCAATAAGAGATAGAGACAGACATGCTTCAAGGATAACCAACCAATCAGAGCATAAAAAGGAGGTTCTCTAACCAATTGTTCTCTCAAAAGAAGACTTAGTTCATATACACCAGATTCTGTAATAAAAATGAAAAAAATCTGTTTTTTCGTATGTAAAATATTTTATGTTCACTGTCTAGTGAATCTTGAATTTCTATTAACTACCTGTAATTTATTTGGTTATTCAGTTGTTGTTTCAGGAGAAGAACCCAGGTATTAAGTATGAGTACATCATCAAAAAGACCAAAGTGACAGGAAATGAGGTCATCGAACCGATTTACAGGTGGAGACATGGGGCATGGACAGACTGTAGCACCACCTGTGGCTTAGGTTGGTGTTCAACACTGAAAAGTATTATTATAAAGATTTGTGGTAGTTTGAGGATTTGAGTAATAATTTTCTGCCTGTTTTAGGTGAGCAGCACCAACCTGTGCGGTGTTTTGAGATGGACGAGGGTGTAGTGGACGAGACACTGTGTGACCCAGAGAACCGTCCAGAAGACAGACACCGAAAATGCAAGACTATGGATTGTCCTGCAAGGTCCTTACTCTCCAATAAATCTTAAACTGTTTTTCTGTCAGCACTATGGCCTCAAAACATTTTGTACTGTAGTTTCAGTTAGACAGTAATTACACTGCCTAATCTAGATGTTTCAGTCGAGTGATACTGCGTTCTTTCCCTTTACCTCAGGGTTTCATTGTAATGACAAACAGCAAAAATTTAACCAATTAAACTAAATATTTCAATCACTGATATTTTTATCTACCAAAAGTACCAAAAGTTATCAATCTGTATCAATCAATGGCCTAGTTAGATTTATAGTCTTTACTTATTCTTTGATCACATAGTTCCTGAATTAACTTATTTTAACCTTTTGTCAGTTTTAGTATAATAAGTAGGCAAATTTATTGCACAGGCATTTTTGTTCTGAGAACATATAAAATTTAATCTTTATAATTACAATTTTACATAACAAATCTGGCTTCTTTTGGTAAATGAAAAATGTGTTTTCCTCAAAGTAAGGTATTCAATATTCATTCATTTATTGTTTTAGTTTTAGTACCTAAACTCAGGCCACGTACTGGCAATGGTATCAAACATTTTCAGAAAATACCCAGCCCTGTTCAGTCTGAGACATCATTGTCCATTTATCATGTGCTCCACATTTACTTTTTGAATCCCATCAAATCACTTCAATCAGCAGTCTCTCTCTTCCTGTCCTTCCCCTCTTCCTCAGGTGGTGGGTGGGTGGATGGCAGCAGTGTACAGCCACCTGCGGATCAGAAGGGATACGGAAGCGAACAGTGCTTTGTGTTCGTACTGTGTCAGGAGAGGAAAGGGTGCTCCACCCTGTCGAGTGCAAGCATCTTCTTAAGCCCAAGCCTGTAGTTCCGTGCAACAGAGATGTGCACTGTGGACAGGACTGGGCTGTCGGTAACTGGGAAGAAGTATGTTTTACTCTTTTGTAATTCAGTTTTCTTGCTTCTCAGTAGCTTTTTTCTCTCGAACCTTTCTATTTGTGACGTCTCTGATTTAACTGATTGTGTTCTTCCACCCATGCAGTGCCCAGTCACATGTGGAGGAGGTGTTCGCTCACGTACAGTCACCTGTACATTAGCACCCAAGAAGACCTGCGACCTCTCAACCAAACCTCGGACCAGATCACTGTGTGCCCTACAGAGCTGCCCTAACTCAGGTCTTCGTAGAAGACCCGGGCCTCCTCCTAAGTACCCGCCGCATCAATCCACCTAAGAGCCACCCCACCAGGCATCCTGGTACAACCACCTGGGCTCCCATGAACACCACCACCACAGCAGGACCCACAGTTTCTGTCACTGTGAGGAAGAAAACCACCACCAAAGAAACTACAACTGCTTTCATCCCGACCACCACATCCCTTTCAACCCCTAAAACCACAATCCCTAAAATCATAGACACAGATGATTATGAGTTCAATGTTAAAGTGAAGAAAAATAACGATAAGAGAGGAAAAGGTTTCCCATCCAAAGCCAATTCTGCTAAAAAGAACAAGAAAGCAACGGGTGTGGAAAAGGAAAAGGTAGAAGAGAGGGAGGAGGGAGAGGATGGAAGTACGCCAAATGTGGTGATGTATACTCCAGGATATGATTATGTTGTTGAGGACAGGACGATGGAGGAGGAGGGGATTATTGACCTGGATGTTACCACATCTACATCACTCAAAAACCCTCTTAAATCAACCACACCAACACTGCATACACTCATAACAACCACTTCACAAACAAGTCCACCTACCATGCACGCAACCAAAGTACCTAGCACCACCTACTCCACCCCACACACAAGTACTAAAACATGGGCAAAGACCACTCACCACTATCCCTTCACCAACCCCAACACCACCCCTCGTATCAATGCATACAGCCACTGGACGAACAGGGTTCCCGTCACTACTCCCATATACAAGAACCATTCAGTCCCATCAAAAGCTGGAGTCCACACGACACATGCTCCTTCTACAACTGCAAGAAAAACATTCACCACTGCAGCATCACCCCAATCCACAGTGAAGATTGTTAAACTAAAGAAGCCTGCTGTGACACCCAAGAAAAACAGCTCTGTCTCTCGAGGTAAAAAGCCCTCTACCTGGTCTAAAGGCAGTCGCTCCAAGAGCCATAACCAGCAACTAGAAAATCCCTTGAGCAGCTCCACCGGTGACCAAAGAAACCTGATGGTCAAACAGCCCATCAGCATGGATATATTCTGGGTTGTAGGAAACTGGAGCGAGGTGGGTGCAAACATTTTATAACTATATTGTCTGCTGGCCTATTTCTAACTTTTTATTCCCCCTGTCCAGGTATGCTATGACTGCTATAAAATTGAAAACTGACTTTGAAAGTGACTTGAAATGTATCTTTCACAATGAACATTTTGTTGTTTTCGTTTTTTGAGTATTTTTTCTTGCATGGACATTGACTTGTTAGGAGGGACAGAAAACTCCCTCAATGAAGCTTTAATATCAAAATTTTAATCGGCAATTTGCAGAGAATGTGGATGTTAGGAAAAGTATAATAGCTGTTTCGCAGCTGGCTTTGATGTTGGATCATCCTTGAATTCACAAAAAGGGTTACTTTTGTGGTTTAAAGGTGCTTTAAAAACAACAAACCCATTCAGTGGTGGATTTTTTTAGCTGCATGTGAATGTTCACTGGTCTAGTGAAAAATTATTCCCAATGGCTCCTCGGGGGCCATAAATCAAATAATTTAGAAAATAGTTAAGAGGATTTGCTTTTATCAGGCTAAAACATGTAAAACCACAGGTGCAGTTCAGAATATCTGGTTGTTGTTTTTGACATTCAAGTGTTTTACTTTAAAACATTATTGCCACACGTCACTTTAGTAAGCCTGTCACTCAAGTACACACATATACCCAAGCCAGGTTTTAATAACAAATACCCCTCCTACTCCAGTGTTCAACGACATGTGGGATTGGAGCGATATGGAGGACAGTCGTGTGCAGCTCCCAAAATGATGAGGACTGTGCCAGCATGAAGAGACCTGAGCCTGCACGCACATGTCACCTGCAGCCCTGTGCCACCTGGCAAAGTGGCAGCTGGAGCAAGGTGAGTAATGTTAGGTTTCCTCCAGTACCTGAATGTGATAATTACATTTATTACTTGTTAATTACACTTAATACTTAATTATAATTCCACTTATTACCTGCTGCCAAATGACAGTTTTTACTTGACATGTTTTTCTGTGACATTCATTGCACTGTGATATTTTCCAGTGTCCAGATAGCTGTGCTGTGGTGGGAAAGAGATACCGTGATGTCCAGTGTGTAGACTCTCAGAGTAAACGTCCCCTCAGACCTTTCCACTGTCAAGCTGTGTCCAGCAGACCCGTCAGCACCTTGACTTGCCCCCACAAGCCCTGTATGACCTGGAGTATATCACCATGGGGACCGGTATGAGCATTATACACATCAAATCTCTGTGTGCTACATATTAAAGATATACATCCTTAAAAGTTCTCTGGTATTTTTTGTAATTTGGGGTAATTATCATAGGTCATAGCTGTTGAATGTTGGCTAAATCGGTTAATTAATGCAACCTTTTGATAACTAATAATAAATTATTGTGTTACAATTTCAGCAAAAAGCATACACCTGCCTTAAATCCTTGTATTTTCCTCAGTGCTCAGGCAGCTGTGGCGAAGGCCTCAAGGAGCGGCTGGTGTACTGTCCTGCACCTCATCGCTGTAGCACCTCACTGAGGCCAAACAGCACAGCAGCGTGCAGTCTAAAGCCTTGCACTCACTGGAAGGCTGAAGACTGGGAGGAGGTCAGCCACACATGATCGAGGAAACGCATTGATGCCATTTGTAATATTGTTTGCAATAAATAATTAGGCTGGCAGCGGTGTGTGCCATAGAAGTGGACTAAATGTTGACTGTTTGTGACTTTGCAGTGCTCTGTGAGTTGTGGTGGGGGTCAGCAGCAGCGAGAAGCAAACTGTGTGAGTGAGCAGGATTTAGCTGTAATGCCAAACAGCCTCTGTGAGAAGATTTCTAAACCAGAAACACTCAGGAAGTGCAATATGCAGGAATGCAAGATCAGCACAGGTTTGTACACAACACACATTCGACCATGACATTACAGTATGTCTTTTGTTTTTTGTGACAAATCTCTCTAAATAAACTTTACTTTACTTATTATCTGTACTGCAGTGTTCATGAGTCTTTCTTGTGCAGGTCCAGTTTGCAGGAAGAACACGATGTCCTCTCGCTTCTGTGACAAGCTGAAGCTGTTGGGTCGCTGCTCTCTCAGGTCGGTCCAAAGACAGTGTTGTGTCACCTGTGGGTCATAGCCGGGGTTACACACATATATTACAATGGACTCATCCCAACTACAGTAATACTTACTGTATCCTCATGCAACACTGGCATTAAGCCATTCCATCCACAGACTGACACGTCCAAACCAAAGTGCCGCAACACTACAGCAAGCACATCTAAATCAACACAAACACGCCTGGGTTGACTAAGATTATGTTTTTTTTACTTCTTTTTTTTCTAAAAGTGAACAAGAGAACAAAACACTGACAGTGATTACACATTTGATCTGTTACACGTGGGCTTAATGTTCATCGAGCCATGCCGAGATGAGCAGAAATTCTCATCAGAATTGAGATATTTATTTTATTAAAGAACTTTGGGGAATATATTAATATTTCCTGAAGCTTAAATCTGACATAAAATAAATATGCTTTAACTGGTACAAATAGAATAATGCAGCCAAAACATATTTAACAAACAAAAACATTTCGGTAATTCAAAAGTTGCAAGCCAGTATGAGAACTACTATTATATTATTACACAAAGTCTTTTTTTTTCCTCAGTAAAAATATTCAGTTATGACCTAGAGTACTGATCTTTCTATGTCAAAGGTGCTTTGATAATCGAGGTGCTGATGATTCATAACCGTCAGTTTACCAGTTATATTTTTATTTCAGAGTGAACTGGTACAACCAGAATGTAAATTAATATTTCTTGTGACCTCTTTATTAAATTGTTAATAGTAATGATAATCTCTGTTTTTTTACTCATATATTTTGCTTTTTCCTGTTTGAAATGTGGTTTTGTTCTCAGAGCTAGCACTGTGTGTTTACATGATTCTGGGTACAAGTTCCCGCTTTAGTTGTTTTTTTCACGATTGTCAATAATTAAATAATTAAATCAGCTGTAGAACCTACACAGTTCTGCAGTCGAACCTGTGGTGCTCCTCCTCTGGCATGAGACTGACCAATGAGAAAGAGGTGTTGCAGGTCATCCCTCTCAGGTCCCTCTAAAGATGGCCACTGTGTTTGTATGATGTTGTAGAGGTATTACCGTTGTCATGCATATGGTACATCACCTTGACTTATTTGTACTTCACGTCTCCATCAATAAATGTGATGATCAAAGATGTTTGTAACAAAAGGGCTTTGTAACTGAGACATAAATAAAACTTTCTTTGAATATTTTTAATGCGTTGGTATGATGCATGTAGGCTAGTCTGTCTGATTTATCTATGTCTGATTATCCTGTTCAGGTTTGAAACCACAAACTTAATGTTGTAAAATGAAATTGACATTATAACATGCAAACAGTGTAACTTAAATAAATTAAAACACCATGTTAGCTAGCATACCTGTCTTTGCATCATAGACATTACGCCCTTTCATGATAACAAGGTCATTCTCGCCTGAGAGTGCCAGATGCTGCTGGATGTGTAACATCAGAATCAGCAGCACCAGGCTCTGTTTCAGAGATCGGGTTTAGCTGGCCCAGGCTACTCTGTGCCAGATAACTTGACACGGACGGACGTTGGCCCGCTCCATGCACCATGCTGCTATCATTCAAGTCAGAGACCAAGAGTTAGTCAGCAGTAATGGAAGGAGTAACACAATACTAGGTCAGTGTGGAGCATGATGTCCTAAAAACCGGCAGTGTACGTGTGTGTGTGGGCGTGTGTGTGTGTGTGTGTGTGTGTTATCATGACGAAGCAAACACCATCCAGTTGTATTACCTAACCACATCTCATTCTATTATGTCATTGTCTTTGCAGAGTTGCACAATAGAAAGAAAATTAGGAAATGCTGAAAAATATCAAAAGAACATCTCAGATTCTGACTTTCGACTTCTTTGAGGCAATATTATAAATATATATATTTTATATCTTAATTGAGTGTGCCTGAAAGAGCACACTATATACTATTCACTGCGCTTATTATTATTGAGTGTGCCTGAAAGAGCACACTATCTATTATTCCTCGTGCTTTTTATTCTTCCGTTTCTTCCGTGTTTTTTTCGGCGCGCTACTCCTCCCGCAGTTTTGGTTGCACATACACAAAAAAGGTATCAAACCGGCTCGTCCATAACACGCGGGCTATGACTTTTCTAAGAGTTTCACCAAATGGTTTTCGAATTAGAGTGCGTGACATCTTAGCTAGAGTGGAGAGGGAGAGAAAAAATTGTCAAAACATAAATTTGTAAACTGCGCTCGAGGCCACAAATGTCACTCTACAGAAATTATTTATACATAGAAACGTAGGAAAATTTGTCTTTGTCTCTCTGAGGCTTTACATTCGTTATATGTTATAATATAAAATTTCAGCATTGAGGTACAATCAGGCTACATTCATGATTTTGTACAGTCATACTAACCCAAAAGCCTTCTTATTGAGAATCATAAAGTTTCAGGGCATTCCCGTAACCATGGTAACGCTTTGATGTCATTGAACTCCTTTTATGTCCATGGAACTTGATGATGTCACAGTGATGTCACAGTGATATTGAGATTTCAGATTTACATTCAAAGAGAAGAACACAAGTAAATTATACTGTTTTTGGAAACATTTGACTGCAAAAATGTCTTCCTCTAATTCAAATGAAAACAACGAGGACACATCAACCACATTATATAAAGCACAGAAGTATGATACACTGGTCAGCAGCACCACACACTATCTGGTATTAGACTTTAACGGTGAGGGAAGTTTTGGAAAAGTTGCAAAATGTGTCAATTTATTGACAGGCAAGGAAGTGGCAGTGAAGATCCTCAAAGACAATGAAAATAGCATCATTCAAGCGGAGGTAAAAATGCTACAAGAGATCAGGAGTCTAGATCCAGACCGAAACCACATTGTCGAATTCATGGAATATTTTAGGTTCAACGATGTCTCTTGTCTGGCCTTTGAAATGCTGGACAGGAGTCTTTGGGACCTGATGAAAGAGAGACGCTGGAATCCATTAAGTCTTAATGAAATTCGTCCTGTAATCTACCAGCTCATGGAAGCATTTGATGCTTTAAAGAGTATTGGTATCCTACATACCGATTTAAAGCCAGACAATATAATGCTGGTCAACCACAACGATCAGCCATTTAAAATCAAGCTCATTGACTTTGGTCTGGCCAGACAGGTGAGCCAAATGTCGATCGGAATGATGATTCAGCCTTTTTCATTTCGAGCTCCAGAGGTGACCTTAGGCCTCCGTCTGACTGAAGCAGTTGATATGTGGGGAGTGGGATGCATGATGGGATTCTTGTATTTTGGAATAGAGCTTTTCCCTAGAAAATGTTTCTATAATTTGATAAGATGCATTGTGCACCTGCTGGGTCAGCCGGAAGACCACGTGCTGAGTGCTGGAAAACACACCAAGATATTTTTCAGCCTGAATGACGACCCCCACAGTCCAAGGTGGAGGCTGAAGTCACCAGATGAGTTCCAGGAGTTGACAGGTATCCAAGCCCAAATGCAATCCTCCTTGTTTTTCGACTCCGTTGAGAATTTGGAGGATGCGGTACGAACATACCCAGCCAAACAAAATGATACTGAATATGAAGACAGGATGGCATTCCTAAGCCTCCTCAAGTCCACTCTTGATCTGGATCCTGAAAGGAGAGTCATCCCTAGGGAATCTTTAAAGAACCCTTTTCTTTCAATGATTCACCTGAAAAATAAGATGGACACCAGCTCATATCGAGATGAGGCACTTCGGTACATGTCTTATTTGACCTTGAATCATCCAGACTCAGAACCAGAGTCAGATGATACTCTCGGCGAAATATTTACCAGTGCTCGAGATGCCGATGATGACAATTCAGACGGAGATGAAGACACTATTAAGTCAGTCTATTACAGTCTTCCAGTTTTCATTGATGGAAATAATTCAAAATCAGCCAAGCCAAGTCTTCATTTTGATGAATGTGGCTCAGAAAACAGACCATCTACTCCTGGTGTCTGTGGAGAAGATTTACCCCAAGTGGACAACGAGGAGCTACAAGCGGCCCACATCATCAATGAGAAGCTCACCAACGAGCTCCAGGTGGAGAAGAACAGGAACAATCTTCTCCAAGAGGAACTGGAACAGCTCCGTACTTCATACCAACTGCTCAATGCAAGGTATGAAAATGATGTTCCCAGAATCAGAGAGCAGGCTGATGCCCTTCAGCATGATCTCAATAACAAGATCTTGCAGATGGAAGACCTGCAATTTGACTATGATGAAGCCACCATTGCACTCCAGGAGGAGAGGGAGAAGAACAAGAGTCTCCAAGACCAACTGGACAATATGACTGTGTCACTCCATGAGGTCAACCTGAGATATCAAACTGATGTAACTAATGTCAGACAGCAGGTTGACACCCTTAGGTCTTACCTCAAGAGGGAACTCGAGCAGAAGAAACTCCTGCAAACAATTTATGAGGAGCTGCAAGAGGCACACAGACTGAGCCAGGAGAAGTTCTCTGCTGAGCTTAATGCAGAGAAGGAGAGGAATGAGATTCTTGAGCAAGATCTGGACAAGATCTGTACCATCAGCCACAGGTATGAAACAGATGTCATCAAGATGAGACAGCAGGCTGACACCCTTCAGCATGAGCTTGATAAGGACATCATGTCTCATGCAGACTCAGTGTCAGAGGGCTGGCGTGCGTTGAGGGCTGAGCAGGAAGCCCGCCATCAAAAGATGGCGGGGGGGACCACTATCCTGAAGGAGAAGGAGGAGAGAGAGCTGGACGAGCTACAAACTCAGCTCAGTGTTCAGCTCTCACTCAACCTGAAGATCTCCACTGAGCTCAAGGCTGAGAGAGAGGCTCTCCAAAAAATCACCATCCCTAATGCAGAGCCCCTTGAACCAACAAAAGAGGCTGAACTTCCAGGGGAAATGCTGTGCAAGCAGCAGGAGACCATCAGTCCTGCACTGGCCCTCGAACCACCGAAGGAGGCCGAAGTCGCTGAAGAGAAACAGTGCGAGCAGCAGGAGACCATCAGTCCTGCTCCAGCCCTCGAATCCCAGAGAGGGGCTGAGGGAAATCTTCCAAATAGGAGAGCAGAACCACCTTCTGTCTGGAAGAGAGTCCGTCACTTTCTGGGGTTGAGGAAACCAGAGAGGTGGAAGAAGAGGAGGGAGGAGAACTAAAATAACATCAAGTTTTGTGGGTTTTCTCCAGGTGCTCTGGTTTTCCCCACACGTCCAAAGACTCAAAAAAAAAAAAAAAAAAAAAAGAAGTCGCTGAGGAGAAGCAGCGCGAGCAGCAGGAGACCATCAGTCCTGCTCTGGTTTCCCCCACACGTCCAAAGACTGGGTGTACAGACATGGCTGCTTGTGGCAGGAGTACCTCTGGCATTCTCACACAAACAGCATGTATTCATGTATCAAACAGTAGTTAACAGTACTGCCTGATTAAAATATGAATTTAGACCAGGGGTCAAACTCATTTTCACCGAGGGCCACATCAGCATAATGGTTGCCCTTGATGGGCCACATTAACAGTATGAATGTAACAAAATGCAATGTAATTTAAAATAAATTAAACTACAACTTATTATATTGTTAAATAACTGTTTCTGTATTTATTATGTATTCAACTTACAAATATTAGATATGCATTTGCATAGATGTAAAAATAAATGTTCAGTTTGAAACCCACATTACTTGAATCAGTCTTCAAACTATTTAAGCAAATAAAGAAAAAATATATGAGCTTCAATCTGATTGGAGAACCGAGGACCCTTTGCCAATCAGATTGATGCTCACAGCGTCATATGTCGCCGTGATCGGGTTATTATTGGAGCGAATGGACGGCTGGAGCCTCTGCTTTAACGCCTCATTTCCACCGGGGACGTAAGCGCTGCGGAATGGCTGCGCCGCGGTCACCGGAGCTGATCGCTGCCACTCTAATCAATGAAACCATCCCCACCAGGCGCGCCGCGGAATGTCTCAGCAGCGTCCCAGCAGTGTCTCTCCGCGCTGCAGCGCTATCATTCCGTAGCACCGTTGCTGAATCGCGTCAAGCTCAACAGAGCAGATTGCACCAGACAGGAAATCCGACACAGAATCAAAGTAATACACTTCCGCCCCCTTTCAAAATAAAACACAATACGCAGTTCATGTAGCCTATCACAACTTCACATCAACATTATGTCATGACCGGTGGCACCAGGTCAGCAGTCAATCGATCAAAGGGTCTCAACATGGATGACGAGAGACTGATTGTCGAAGTGGAGCAACATAAAATCATTTATGATACAACATGATCAACAGTTCTTCAACGTCGGAGAAGCAAAGTAAGCTGTTTGTTGTTGTTTCCTTTCTCGCATACGTTCAGGATTATCGCGTGATCTCACGTGAATACGGCTGGTTCGCAAGGCAGCGCTACGCTGCCGTTATGCGCCCGGTGGGGATTGACGCCAGGCAGAGGACGGAGCCGTTCCGCGGCGCTTACGTCCCCGGTGGAAATGAGGCGTAAGGCGAAGGGTACCCTTTGCGTCACTATCAGACGCCCAATGGCCTGACAAATCGTCGGTGGTCGAGGATTATGGGTAGTGTAGGCCTTTCCACTATCCAAAACATACGAATAAAACTTTATTTTCCTGAATTGAAGGAAAAAAAAAATCATACTGAGGGCAACAACATGAACCTATCTTATTGTTGAATTATCAGTGACACTTTGACGTGTTTGTGTTGAGAAATGTTGATGATATCATTAAAAGAAATACTTAAAATCGTGAGAAAAATACTTCCGGGCAGAGGGTTCTCCAATCAGATTTAAGCTCACAGCGTCATATATCGCCGTGATCGGGTTATTATTGGAGTGAATGGACGGCTGGAGCCTCTGCTCTGACCGTCTCTTACCGCCGAGGACGGGTTTACATTGGAGTCAATTGAGAACCCAGAGCGTTTCATACAGACGTGGAAGGGTGCCTTTTGCGTCAGTATCAAACGCCTAGGGGCGTGACAAATCGTCGGTATTTTACGAGTAGGGAATGAACGTATGTTAAGACAATCATGCACCTATCACGTTGTCGCGGACCAGATAAAATGACGTGGCGGGCCACATTTGGCCCGCGGGCCTTGAGTTTGACACATGTGATTTAGACTTACGGAAAGTTACTGCTTGGTAAATCTGAATATTATTAGTCCGTTGAGAACATTTAAACTGTTCATTGTTTAGAGGAGATTGCTATCAACCTTCAGCCTTACAGGCCGGGCCCTCCATCTCTGTTGAAGTGTGCTTTAAAACTACATTGCTAATATAGGCTAGTACTATTGTTAGCTAGCTGGCCAAGCGAGTGTCTTTCACATGAGAATACATTACAAAAATAAAAACAGTCGCAGAAATACACGGACTGCTCTCTGAAAATATTTCACGTTTTATATCAGTCTATTATTATTTCTTTCAAATTGCAAATAATCCGCAGATTTTTACTATGACTTACTTACCTTAGATTTGACTGGTGTCAATCAGAAATGAGCGCCGCAGGACCCAGACGTGAAACGCACATTTACGACTACGACTCCCATGGTGCACTGCAGTTAAAAACCTTCTTCTTCTTCTTCTTCTTCTTCTTCTTCTTCTTCTTCTTCTTCTTCTTCGATGTTTATTGGCAGTCGGCATCCTGCTTATACCGCCATCTGCTGGACTTTTTTCTTATTTCCTCTTCTGTTATATTCTTTTAATTAACCCAGTTGAGATATAAAATCTTACAATGATTCTCCTCCCTTCCTTCAATTCTCCACGTTCTACTATACTCTTGAAGTTATTTTCCCCTATTCCTACCTTTCGCAATCCTATACTCATCGTTTCCCCCTCCCTTTCATATCCAGGACATGCTATAATCACATGCTCCACTGTCTCCCTCTCCCCACAGCTACACGACCAGTTGGATGTTTTCCTATTATATTAAGTGTGTTATTCAATTTACTGTGCCCTATTCTTATTCTGCTCATGACTACTTGCTCTGTTTTATTATCTCCATAATATCCTATCTCTCCTGATACACTTTGTAATTTATATAAATGTCTCCCTTTTTTCTGCTTCTTCCAATGCTGATTCCACTGATTGTTTATTTACTTCCATATTAAACTTTTCTAATCTGCTTTTGATCATTTTACTTTCATTTCTACCTCCTCTTTCTTTACTGCCTCCTCAGCAATTTGTCTGCTTTTATTTCCTTGTACTCCTAAATGCGCTGGAACCCACATGAACGTTATTTCCCTCCCCCGTTGTGTTAATCTGGATGTTCATACCAGTATTTCATATAATATTTCCTGATGTGTTTTCGCTGTCCTGTTTTTAATGCTTAAGAGTGCTGGAAATGAATCACTACATATGGCTATTTTCCTGACCGTCATGTCCTCCACCCATTCTATTGCTAGTAATATTGTGCATAGCTCCACCGCATATATGCTTAAATGATCTGATGTTCTTTTTGAAATTGTGATATAATGACTGGGAACCACCATTGTTGTGCCTGTTGCTCCTGTTATTTGCTCTTTGGATCCATCTGTATATATATAAACATAATCTCCATACTTTCCCTCTGCATAGTTATAAAATTCCTGTACTAGATCCGCTGTTTTATTTCTTCTCTTGATGTTCCATACTTCTACATCTACGCTTGTTTCTTGTAGCATCCAATCTGGTATTGTTGTCCACAGAACTGTTGGGCTGAATTCTATCTGCTGTACTTTTAGTTGTTCTGCTATACCCTCACTGACCCACCCAAAACTTGATTTTTTTTCCTTGATTTTTCCTTTTCCTTTCCTTTAACCCGGCCAAACACCTCATAATATTCAATACTCCTTTACTTTTTTCTACTATTCCCTTCACATGTTCTCTCCACGTTAATCTAGATAGAATCAAAAATCAATCCCAAGAATCGAAAGCTGTTTACTCTCTCTGAGTTCTTTCCATATAAGTTTAACTTTTTATTTTCACTGATTTTCTTTTTTGAGAAGAACATTACTTTACTTTTTTTCCACTGAAAATTTAAAACCCCATTCTGCTCCCCATTTTCCCACTTGGTCTATCCCTTCCTGTAACTTCTTAACTATTACTATGTTACCTCCCCTCTTCCATAATGCCCCATCATCTGCAAACAGAGACATTCCCATTCCTGTTGGTATATTGTCAAATATATCATTTCTCATTATTGTAAATAGTGTAGGACTTATAACACTCCCCTGCGGCATACCATTCTCTACAATATAACTTTCTGAAACCTCCGACCCAATTTTAACCTGGATGACTCTTTCCCTTAGAAAATCCATAATCCAGTTAAATACGTTTCCCTCAATTCCAATTTGATGCATCTTAATCAGCAAACCTTCTCTCCACAACATGTCATATGCTTTTTCAACATCGAAGAACACTGCAGCCACTGTTTCTTTATTTACCTGTGCTTTCCTGATGTCATCTTCTAAACACAGAACAGGATCCATTGTGCTCCTACCTCTTCTAAATCCACTTTGATACTTAGTCACCAGTCCCCTCTTTTCTATATAATACATGAGCCTCTCATTAATCATTCTCTCCATTATTTTACCTATATGTGATGTAAGAGCTATGGGTCTGTAGTTTATTGGCTTACTAGGATCTTTCCCAGGCTTCCTAATTGGTATGATTATCGCCTCCTTCCAACTTCGTGGGACTTTACCCTCTTTCCAGACTTTATTGAATAATGATAATACTTTCATTAATCCCCTCTCACTTAGATGTTTAATCATTGTATAACATATTCTATCTTTCCCGGTGCACTCCTTCTTGTTTTGGCTATTGCTCTTTTCATTTCTCCAATGGTAAATGGGACATCTAATTCGCTTTCCCTACTATCCTTTCTTTTTAACACCTCCCTGTTTTCATCTCCAGTTATTATATAGAATTTTCCCACCAATGTTCTAGACATAGAGACTGAGCAGAACCAATGTTTTTTTTGTTTGTTTTTTTTTTACAAAAGAAAAGTACATTCAAATGCTAAAATGTCATCATCTTTACTCATCAAAACATCACAATGGTGTTTTCAAAACAACGTAAGTGGCTATTGACTGGTTGTTCTCTAAAAAGGGCAAAAATGGCCATAAAATTACTTTTAACAGCTTGTGCAACAGAATTTAAGTGTTCTAAAGCCAAACAATTGTGGTTTTGGATCCAATAGTCGAATGTTTACTTCATTATTTGTACTAGATTTTCCAGACTTTCTCTGCACACAGCCAACAGTAGCAAACAGATGTTGGCTCCAAAGCTTAAGGACGTATTGTAATAATGGTTAGAGCATGTCTGATTGGCAGGTAAGTGTCATTTGTCTGATAGGACAGATATCTGATGCTTATTATTAGGGATGGATGATATGAATGCAAACTTATATCACACTATGTTATTTTTATATCGAAATATCAATATGTATGTCATGATATGTTACATTTTCTAGAAAACCAGGTAAGAAATTGTAAAACAAACAACAACAACAAAAAAAACAGACTGGAATTTCTACTAATCTAGCAAATTACATATATGACAATACAGACATGGTACTTAAAAAAATTAAAAATCCACTTTTGCCATAAAGCAGTTCTGATCATTGATTTGTCACAACTGATTGACATATTCTCTCTGTGTATATATCAAGGTTTAAAGTTCAGTTATGATCACATTGCCTTATACAAATAAAACATTTGGTTGTAAAATTTACTGCAGTGTCACCTCATAATGCCCTGAGTAAGACAGAGGATCGTTCAGCTGATCCAGTGTCTGACCTGTAAGTAAATTCCTCTGCCCTGCTGAAACTGACACTCAGCAGAGGAGGATGATGTAAGTGCCTGTTCAGGACGTGGAAGATAACATGACAAACATCTATTGATCACCGTAAAGCAGGAAACAGCAACCTCATCTTGTAGGTTACCAGACACCCCCAACACAACGGCCAGGAACATATTAAATATTTACATTTGATGACTAACAGAATGAGCCGAGCCAAATGTTTGCAAGTTTTGTCTTTGGAGCATGAGGTAACACATCTTCCTGTGATATATGAAAATCTTTAAACTAACATTAAGGGAGAATGTCACTTTAATCTGGCAGCTTACCCCTTAAATCCAAGAGTAAACCAAACGAGAGGCTCAAGGAAGAAGGCAGTGGAACGTAATCTGTGCACCAACTGGCTGTTGGTTTGGAGGAAGAGGTCCAGTCTGGTGGCTCTCATCTGGACCCCATCAGGTTGGATGTCCCCAGGCAGTCAGACTGGCATCCCTGTACCAGGCCTGTTTCTTTATTAAAGCCTCGGCCTCCTCTGACCCAGCACACACAGAGTGGGCCCCAGGGAACGCAGACAGACACACACATGGTTCCCATAGGTCAGTTTGGTTGTTTGTGAGTTGTGCGTTTGACTCCCTCATAGACCACATATGGATTTGAGCTTAAGTAACTTGGAGTGAGGTGCTTTTCTTCTTAAAACATCTGCTTAATGATAGTGTACCAAAAAGGGAGGGGCCAATATACTCACAATGAGGCCAAGCAAAATCAGAGACACATGACATGAATAACGTGAATTTCCACAGTTCAATTTGCTAATGTGTTACAGTATGTTGAACAGACAGAACAACAGATTACATGGTACTCAGAGCTGGATCCACCTGCTGCCACATAGATCAGGATTAAGCAAGACCTAAACTAAGTTGGATATGGATTCACTTAGTGGTTACGCTTAAATGAGAGCTTCAGATATGAGATTCTGCATGCAAAATGACTTATATTTAAGAATAAATAAAAAATTCAGTAACAATCCAATATTTCCAGGGTGTCCTTGTATAGTGCACATCGCATACTAAGGCTGAGTCCTTACTGCGGAGTCCTGGGTTTGATTCCAACCCATGAGCCTTTACTACATTTTGTCTACTCTCTCTCTCTCCCCGCTTTTCTCACTGTCTCAAGCTGTCACTATCCAATAAAATCTGAAGAGCACAAAATAATAATAATAATGATAATAATAATCCACTCATCCATTGTCTGTAACCACTTATCCTCATCAGGGTCATGGTGAGGCCTATCCCAGCTGATCACAGGGCACATAGAGACAACCATTCACACTCACTAATAATGATAATATGTAATAACTGAACCTAATCCTAGGTCATCATGACTTCACAGCAAAAGAGAGAAGTAATGCTAGTCAAAGAAACTCAGAGACTCTGACAACATAAATCACAGTCAATAGGTTCTGTGATAAATCACAGGAGAGTTACTACTTCTGATTTGAAAAAAAGTGTGTTTTGTTTCTGTGACATAATTGGACAATCTTGACAATAAGAAGATAAACTTTATTTATTTCTATAGTGATTTTTATATGATTTTTCTATAGTGATTTATATATATATTTGTATTTTTTTTTTCAAAAATGCATACAACCATTGAAGTAATCATCAATAAAACAATCAGTCTAGGTGGATTAAGTAAGTTACCATTAAGTCATAGTTTTTGTGGATCATATTTCTGCTACCAGCCTTTTACATTCAAAATGAAATACACATTCACAAAAATGATCAACAAACGACTCTTTGCCTGTGTGTTTCACCTTGTTCCTTTGTTTGAATGTGATTAAAATAAAATAAAAAGTGTCATCTGAATACAACTTCTTTGAAAAGAAAATGTGGAGTTTGCTTTTGTGAAACTCACTAACATTACACCCTAAAGGAATAAAAGGAAATTTTTGAATGTGTTTCACCTTGATTCATTTTCCTTTTTGGCAATTGGTGCTGTGTGAAATAAAATCTTCGCTGATGCGTATAAATTTCCTGTATTTAACTTTTCATTGCCTTTATTGTAATTATGTTTTTGTTTTTGAGAATTTTGAGCATAAGAACCCAGCTAGAGCCACAGCCTGTAGGGAGGGATCAGTAGCACATTTGCCTGTTCTATTGCCTATTGTTTTGAACTTTGAAATGCAATTCAGGGAGATAGATCTATAAAGATACACTAAATGCTAAAGCTGTAGCGCAGGCAGAAAGATGAGACCATCTCCAGAGCCTGCAAATCTCACTTATATTGCGTTTAGGAGAAAAAACACAGGCATGGTTACGTTTACAAAGAATTTGCTCCTTGGCTTCCAAAGAAATCCTGCAAATCTCGCGAGTCTTTCAGCATCTCTGAGGCACCTACAGAGGACATTACTGTCTTAGTGGAAAGAAGACAGTTTAGACTCTTCAGTCTCTGAACCCTGATCTGAGAATCTGACACATGCCTTCAATGTGATATCATTTCAAATGCAATCCTGATGTATTAAAGTGTGCAACACACTGCTCCAAGCTGTCAGTTCAGGAATGCTCAAGTAATTTAGCTCATACTGCTTATGCAAGTACATAGCTTTGGATATGACTGTCCACTGAATACAGTGAAAGAATGCAAACTTTCCACTGTAACAAGGTATTTAATGTACTATTTATACCAAAATATATTTCTTCTATTTCGTTTTATAAATTTGCTTTACCCAGAGGACACGATCTTGACCTATGATCACTTGGTCACTAAGTCACTGGAATTTGGTCAAAGTATTTAACCTCAGTGGGAAAATTAGGAAAAGTGTTTACTGAACTGCAACATGTTAAAAAGAAGTTTTAAACCTGCAGTCGAAGAAATGTACATTCTTATTCAGTAATTCATAGTCTATTTACCATTTATATTAGGAGGAGGACATTTTAAGTGATGCAAGTAAATCCAGCTCCAACTATTGCTCCACTATTATTGCTGCAACAATAATCAATATAAATAAGGCCTGCTCCTCCCTGCTCTGTTTCCTCTGCACTGATTCAGGTTATCACAGTGGGAAGGGACACCACAAAGGAAGCGCTGATAAGATTGCTTTGTTTGTATCCCCAGATAAAGCCATGCCAAGACCAGACTGCTCTGGCCATAGATCGTTGACAGACATTAAAGCGTGCACTAAAAACTAGGACTTAAGGGACGAAAAGCGAGGAACAGGACAGACCCTGACACTAAAGTCAGGGAGAATAGATAAGACCGCCAGCCCAAGTTTTGTTTATCCCAGTGGACTGCTAGAAAAGTCACAAAATGTTTCCTCTAACTCTGCTTCACCTCATGTGTAACTAAATATCAATAAAACCAATAAGAGTTAACGATTTATTTACCTCAGCTTCGTAAAAACAGTGACCTCCGTAAAATTTTGCACACTCACTGCACATACTGTATATTGCTGTCTAGTCCGCTATGACATTGTGCCTTGAGGACCAAATGATGCATGGTCAGTAAAAGAGAGTCTCATTGGCTGAGGGCCACTCAGACACCTGAGTCACAGAGGAAGGCTCAGGTCTGGTGAGTGAAACTCGAGAGCTTCATTGCATTACAGCGCTGCAGGAGAAATAACACACTACGATAAAGTCCCTTGAGGGAAAGAGAGAGGCCTTAGCAAGATGGGTGTGATAAGCCAGCATCCAGACTGGAACCGGCAATAGTAACTTAATATGATTTTTATCTGGAGAGATAAAGGAGGATGGCCACTTGTCAGGATTATCACATCCTAATGAGTAATAAGTGGTTGCATTTCAATTTGTGATACTTATCCCCTTCACACTCAGCCATACGGGCACATGTGTGTACTGAATAAGAAAAAAAAGACATGCTGAGTGGAAAATACAACTTTTTTTTTGCAGCTGTACACAGTAAAAGCAAGTACACTCTTTGATTAACCAATAAAGCAATCATCAGCACAATCTGTACTCTATAGGGACTTATCCAAAACTACCAGACTGCTTCTTCCTGTTCTGCTGCATTTACTCAGATAAACTCTGCTATCACCCACTCTCACAAGTTAGATTTGCTTGTATGTAGGCATGCACACACACACACACACACACACACACACACACACACACGCACACACACACACATTACACACATAAACACACACACACATGCAGAGCAGTACTTGCTCCCATATGTGAGAGGGGAAGTTGAGTAAAGGAGGGAGGGATCAAATAACTAACAGAGTCACACAGCTACACACAACACAACACACAGTCATTTTCTGTGATCACCCTTCAGGTAAGGAGATCACACCAGGAATCCTCATATCAAGGAGCTAACAGAGAGGAGGCGAACAACTCTGACTCAACCCTCAGACGGAGAGAAAGACCTCCCCAGACCGTTACCTCGATGCTGTATGAAGGTGGAGTCATTTGGGAGTAGAGAGAGAGATGAGGAGAGAGCGAGAGGAGCAGGGCAACAGAAGACAGATGGATTATCTGACATGCGCTGGGATTGACCACCGTTCCACTTTAAGTCTTGAATCCTGTTTTTGCTCCTCAGAGTGAAATCTGAAAGTGCTTTCCTTCACATGTGGAGCGTAGCAGCTATCGGACAGGTAGATTGTGTGGTGCACCGTTTTTTATTTCACTGGAACTAAGGAGTTTTACACATGGCAAAGTTTCTACCTGGATATCAGTGAACTTTATATTTTTTGGATTTTCTTTCTCTTTTCTTTTCTTTTTTCTTAAATTTAGCAACTGCCTGGAAATACAAAGGTCCCACTGGAGCAGCCAAGAATATTAGTCAAAATTTCACAATTTAGAAATAATTAGAAAAAGGAAAGAAAGTGGAAAAACAGGTTTGTTACTGGAATACACGCACATAGTAACTTGTGTATTGTTTTTTTTTACATAATCTTTGTTCACTCAGACTGTATTTATTTTCTAAAACAGACTTGGACTGCAGATTTTCTGATCATCTGCCTAAAACCTTTTTAACAGAGGACAAGAGAACTCGGTGGAATATCAGTGTGAAATACTGTGACTTGTTGAACAGTCAAAAATAATTCAGAGGGAAATCTACAAAATTCATACAGGTGCTAAATAATTTGGACTCTGCAGGGGGACCATGCCTCTAGTCCTCCACACAGCACACTACCATGATCAGATGGGCTGCTGGAGGGAGTAAGGCTGCCTCTGCCTCGTCCTGCTCCAGGGCTAGGTTAGGGGCTCGTTCTAGTTCTGGGACCAGCTCCAGACTAAGGTCATCAACACTGCTTTCCTCCCTGTCTTTGCCTCTTCTGGTTGCCCTGGTGGTTTTCTTTTTCTGCCTACCCGGGGTGGCCTGCCATCAGCTCCGTAGAGACAGACTGAGGCTCACCAACCCACGAACTTTGAGGGCCCCACTGAACATTTCTGAGACTGAGGTTGTCTCTAGGCCGAGGGCCACTGGGGGCCCCCTGGGTCGGACTGGGGGACCGCAGGGTAGGCATGTGCGCAGCTACAATCATCTCCAAGGGGACATACGGAGGAGGAAGCTGTTCTCTTTCCAGAAGTTTTTCCTGAGGATCGATAAGAATGGAAAGGTCAATGGAACCAAGAGCAAGGATGACCCCCTCAGTAAGTAACTCGCTAACTTACAAAAGCAGACAAAAAAGAGCCAATCAGACCCCAAAGATGATCTGAGTCTCAGTGGGGGTAGAAAAAGTCAAAAGTGACTTCAGCCAAGGCTCATTTGGTTAAAACGTCTCAATTTTAACCTTTCAAACTGCCAGTGTAAGGTAAATGCTGTCAACCTCTGCAACCAAAACTTCTGAACTTGTTTGGATTTTGAGACACTGACGTATTACACATAACAAAAAGCACCTGTTGACTGCTTTTAGTCAGGGACATTTCTGGCAACAAGAAATCTTCTTAAATGTTTGTTTATACCTAATTTGAAAAATCAGGTGTTCATTCTTTGAGAAGAAAAACCTTCTCATCCCCCTAAAAGTTACGTAACATAAACACAAATATGTAAATTGAATAAATGAACAAACAACTTGGTGCAAACCACTGAATTTAAATAAAAAATGTATTTGTTCATTTCCAAAGGCTGCCAGCTTGCCCAATGGCTGGTAGTTTGGATGAAGCAATCCCTGATTAGTGTCGTCTTTTTGTTTTAAACCAGACATCCCACTGATATCTCTCCTGTCCAAACACTCAGCACAATAATGGTAGCTCAGATGGCTTAAAAAGAAGCAGGGGCAGATAACCCAGCCATTATCAGGCAGTCTTCACAGCCCAGGGTAAACAGCACTGATAACAACCACAGAAGAAGCAGGGCTTTGGGGAGGGGTGGAAGATATGGTTGTCAGTCTCATTGATGCTTTTAGATTCTTTCTGCCTCTCTGTGTGTCTGTCTCTTTCACTCTCCCACTCAGATTGCTCGCCTGCCAGCCAGCGTTGAGCAAATTACATACCCTCAGTCACAGATCAGACATTTGTTTAAAACAGTTTGACGTGTTCACTCGAAAAGAAACACGTCTTTAAAGTGATTACATGTTGTATGTTTCGGCATATCAGTCAGTAAAATAGCATTCTCATTAGTTTCCCAGCTTTCCCACTGAGCTACGTGTGTGTACCTATCAGCCAGCGGGCACTCACATGCTCCAGTGGGTGTGTGATCATATAGCAGCCAACGACGACACATGTGCTCGCTTATTATTACTGACACACACACACCGCGCTCCTTCTCACATGCTCTTTTTCTCCCTCTCCTATGTCCCCCAACCCCTTAGTGAGTGTATATGGAAGCTTTTAATGTTCCTCTTGGGAGAGCTAAACCACACATTCAGTCAAAGTGACTTGGGGGAAATGGCAGAATGTCAGGGGAGATGTTTGTTTTGACAAGGTCACGACAGAGGCAACTTTATTTACTGACCGTATTACATTGTGATGCCTTTACTGCTGCTTTTAGTGTCTCTTTTAAATTGTAAAACGGAAACAGCATAAGGATGTCCTCACTCAGTTTATCAACAGTGGTGTGTGAATTTATCCTAAATTTTATGTAGGTTTGAGAGATAATTTATCCCTCTGTCGTCTTTTTTTATTGACTTACAACTACTAATTTTTAGGGGCTTATTTCATGTATCTCTTTCAAAAGTCAGTTTGAGTTAGTGCAGGTTGCGCATTGGGAAGGCCGGTGAAAGGGAGCACAGGGGACTCTCTAGAGGTACAAGTTCATGAATGACATGGCTGAACATCATTGTGGCCACATCAAAGCCGCGCGTCTTCAGTATCAATGGTGGTGCCATCAAAAAGCTGTGTCCTGAGGGGGTCTGGGGACACTGTGTGTGGATTATGTGCCCTCATATCAGGTTCTCACGGTAAAGGATACTACACAACAGCAGCCTCAGTCTTTGCTCTGGCCCCTGGGGCTAGACATGATCCCAGGGCTGACGTCCTTTGTAGACCCTCGATGGTCCCTTGAAGTGACAAAATATCAAGTTTTTTTTTGCACCGAGTGGAGGACAGCTTACCTTTTCCTAAACCAGAAGTTGCAAGGCAAAGACACACTGCATTCAATTTTTTTTTTACGACAGACAAATTTAAATATTTATCATATTTTAGTAAGAGGTGTTTGGGATGTGAAGGCTTTGGTTTTGGGTGCTGCCTGTGGCCCTGCAAGGACCCGGCTCACTGTCTGTTAAAGAGCCAGTATCCAGCCTCCCACAGATTTATGGGGATGCCAGCGCAAAACTGTCCCACATGGCTTTCCAACCCGCTGGGAGCCTGTGCTGAGGTTACAGAGAGGCAGAGAAAAAGGGAGGGAGATTATGTTAAAGTCAGCTAAGTAGCTATCTGCATGGCCCAAGTACGTAATTAAAATATCTATGAGTCACAGCTGAGTTCTCTTAAATTTATAGACAACTTGCAGCTCTGAGTGACTAGTGATATATTGCTAAATAAGACCTAAGCAAAATCTCAGAGTTTTAGTTAATTATCCACGGCTGTGATGGTGTTAGAGAGTGAGCCTGTCAAGATCTGTGCAAATGTGTATTTGTGTCAGGCCACCATTTGTGTTTCCGTGCTATAGGGACTAAACCATGTGTGCAAGATGCTTCTTGACATGGCTCAAGAAGTGTGTGTATATGGCATATGTGAATGTGTGTGTAAGTGTGCGTGTCTTTGTGCACATTCATCTCCTTTAATCAAAGCAGTGGCCTTTTGTGTGGGAAAAAAACAGATGGTGCTCTTATGGAAGTTCAAGGAGAGAGATGTATAGGTTTTCTCTGCGGCAGGGAAGAGGATGGATATCCCTTCTATGTAAATACACTCAGTGTGGTCCTTATCAAGTGTTATTACTATATATCCTGATTTATGCCTCACTCCACACCATTTGTCTGCAAAGGAATGGCACTAATCAAAATTTACATCCTGCCCAAATGTTATTTTGTGCAGTGACTGAACATTAATTTAGAAAAAAAAATAGCAAAGAAAGAGTGAGAAAGAATAACAATACAAGCTGCAAAGCACATCGTTTTTTTTTATTTGTTTTTTTTTTTGGCATCCCACTGTGGAAAAACCACCTTTAATTCTCACTGGCATTGTGTGCCTCCATTCCATAACCAACGCACCATTTACTGTTGTAACTCCAAACAGAGCATATCAAATAAGCCACAGATTAGGAAAAAGCAACCAGCATGCAAAAGGAAAACTGCTGTCTCCCCACGTAAACAGCTGAACCTGGCTGGCTGACTATACATTTTACATGTGTGGTTTGTAAAATTTGCCTCACACAGAGCACTGTTGTCACATTTAAGGCTTAGTGTTGTAATCCAGAGGAAGTTAAATGAAGAGCATGTTTTCTCTCACTGTATTTTCCCATAACTCGCAGCCATAAGTTCATTACTCTCCATTTGTGGGTCAAACTAAGCATTCAGTGGCAAACAGTGAATGGAGACTTTTGTAGTTTCACAGCCAGGCTGAATGTGCAAGTTATGTGCAAGTGCACATTCACCTGCTACAATATAAACTATGTGTGTATGTGTGTAAATACGAGTGCATTAGTGCATGTGTGTATGTGTGTGTATATACAACCTGTCTCGCCCCTGCCTCCGGTGGCTGACTTTGATCAGTGATCATTACAGCCTTACTAATCCTCACTCCACCCCCAGTCTCACTGTCATGGCTCCTCTGTCCTCCTCTGTTCTCCTTCCTTTCATCCCTCCCATGTTTACAGAGCAGCCAGAGACTGCCATAGATTGTCTTACAGCCTCACTCCATACCCGACACCCGATCCCATACAGAAACCAGCTCCTCTCAGATCTTCAATGGCCGTTGTGTCACAGTCCCCACCACTGCCTTGCTGCTCCAGACCTCATTGCCCCGAGGTGCCACTGTTTGAACTAGAAATTGATACAGTCAAGACCTCACGGACGAGGAAAAAAGCTGCTGTATTTTTATGAGAGGGATTGTTCTTTGGGTGCACACCTGCATCCTCCACTGTCCACTCATGTACGAGGCTGGCAGCTTCAGAGGCCCCCCAGCCACCAGAGAGTGGGTCTGACAGTAGAGCAGGTTGCCACACAAACAGTCATCAGACAGAGGAGGGGCTGCTGATCTGATCAAAGGTTGTCGTTGACTCTCTAGAGTTCACACCCCCACGCTGAAGTGTGTGTCTGAATGTGTGTGCGTACACATATGTGTGCTTATCAGGATAAAATAAAGACAGCTCACAGGAAGTGGGGAAAGGAAGACAGGGAGGGAGGCATGAAATCAAACATACCATGGGAACCCGGGGAGGTTCACTCACACACACACACCGGCATAAGATGAGACAAGTGGGTTCTGTGGTCAAAGGACACATTAGGAAGTTATATCTCTCTGACCTCTGATACTGAGACCACACAAATAACCACAGCTGTCTGCGGCAAAAGCATGCCCTTGTTAACTGGGGTATAAATTAGCCCCTCTAATAGCCTATGAGAAACCTGAATTACTTGTATAGGGACTTGGAAACCTAAATATAAAACAGAACATAAACAACCTGAGAATCTCTGCGGTATCCACCCATTAATTTTCAAACTAAATGGCCTGCACAGCTGGAACCTGTTACACAGGTGTAGGTTGTAAAGCAACTTTATAATATCACTGAAATGATAAATGTGCTCAAAGAATAATTGTGCCCTTACACAGAATTCCCACACTGTGTGTTCCCACTTGTAAACGTCCAGAAACGAGCAAGGAATACGTTGTTATCCATTAGTAACTTGCTGTAAAAATGTATGGATTTGTCTTCTCAAGATGTTGGCCTTTGACTGCTGCCAAAGTATTTCCTATACTCTTATCTACAGCAACTATGAGTCAGAAAATATTTTTATCACCTTTACTTCCTGCATTATCTGAGTTTTACATTTGTCTGAGCACAAGAACGTATACTTGAAAAATCATTTAACCCCCTCAAAAGACATATGAGTATTATACTTCCTTTGACTATTGACACATATTGATATAACTGTGTTTTTTGCTGAATCCTAGGTATTCTGGAAATCACATCGGTGGACGTGGGAGTGGTGGCCATCAAAGGGCTGAACAGCAACTACTATCTGGCTATCAGCAGGAAGGGAGAACTGTACGGAGCGGTTAGTATCCGTGTCAGGGGTCAATCTGGATGCTCAAGAGACAGAGATAGTCTTAGATTCTTGTGTCCTCATCAAAGTCCTGTCTTTATCTTTACTTATCTAACTGCTGGGTCAACTCTGAATCACAAGCAGACCAGTGCAGACACGTGAACCTCCATGAGAACTGTACAATTTTCAAAATGCACAATAGTTTCTGCACATAAGCACACAAAGCAAAATATGCAATGTAGATTAAGGAGTAGTAAATAAACAAGGTACCATGTGCAACCACAATGGATTTGCACAAGAAAATGATTTGTGTTTTGCCTTAACCTCACATGTCGGGGTTATAACACTGAAACATGATACCTACTGTTTTTCCAGAGAGAGTTCGGTG
This sequence comes from Sciaenops ocellatus, assembly GCA_033000465.1. Classification (NCBI taxonomy): domain Eukaryota; kingdom Metazoa; phylum Chordata; class Actinopteri; family Sciaenidae; genus Sciaenops; species Sciaenops ocellatus. Next base: position 16,563,800 of record CP136880.1, on the reverse strand, counting down.
TCGACTGCCCCCTGAAGGAGCGGATTGAGGAGAATGGCTACAACACGTACGCATCTGCAGAGTGGAGGAACAAGAAGCGGCAGATGTTTGTGGGTTTGAGTGTCCATGGGAAGCCGCTGAGAGGGAAGAAAACCCGCAGGAAGAACACGGCCACCCACTTCCTTCCAATTGTGGTGTGAAGTGAAGAACTCAACTGGAGAAGGAGGATATGCAGCACTGGACTGAGAGGTTTTTAATACAAAAAAGCTGTAAAATTAAGACATTCACTGAGAAATCTCTCAATTGGAAACAAGGCACTAACACTGTTACACAAAAATATCGTCTCTGCTCTGACTTTGACTGAGCTCATGTACTTTATTTGGTTGGAGGAGATGATCTGTGTTTTCTGTGGCACGGGATGCAATATTTATCCTTTTTTTTCTGTGCCAAACAGTTTGCAACTGGAGTTTGTGTGTAATGTGGACAACACAGCAGATACTGTCCCAGCTAATGAACTGTGGTAGATGCAGAAGTATCTCAATATGTTATTTATATTCCATATTCTCCTGTGAGACACCAGATAATCTGAAACATAAAAGAGAGAGATAGGAAATGGATAAGATGAGGGAAACGATCGGTCAGTTTTTTCACGACAGCATTAAATAATAGAGGATACAACACATTTAAAGCAAATGTTTGATACTTAACCACTGTGTTTTGACTGTATTGTAATGATTTATTTATTTTGTGAAATATTTAACTGGAGGGGAACACTTACAAGGCAAGCATTCCTTTGCATTCTTTAGTTTTTATAGGATCTCTATTATGTGAAAATAAAATACCATTTTCTCCTCTGCAATGCAGTCATCTTACTTCCTCCATAAACCAAAAACTTTTCTCACAAGTAGTGAGAAACATTGGTGAACGTTGGGGTCATGGTAAGTCTATTCTTATCTGGCCCTCTGAGGTAGGAAGGGACAAAAGGCAACTATTAATGCCTAGCCAGATATTCCATGTGGCAACCATTGCACTAATGATTAGTTCCCAAACAAACGGGAAACATACAGACCGACCACAACAAAATGGGAGGGAGGTAACTTGTATGGCTTGTTGATGGTGACATCATTTCCTAATATCACCTCATTACTGCGGGGCTACAACATTCCCCGAATGCAGCAGGGCTTGAATATCAAAGATAACTGCTAAAGCACCTGCTGATAATACTAGCAAAAATATGACAACAGCTTTGCCATGTTGGTCTGCATCACTACTAAGGGCTTGGAAGTGGATCTGAATGTGTGTGTGTGTGTGTGTGTGTGCATAGATGCAGAAATGTGAATGAGAGAGAAGGAGAGATGTGACCTGTGTCTGACCACCCACTTCCCTTAGTAATCATCCACAAACACACTAATCAATGGCAGCTGCCTTGATGCCAGATCAAAAGACCACGGGAAGAACATTAACACCACAGGCTTCCGGGCCTCATGTTCTCTTATCCCGCCTCTCTGAACATCCATCTCAGCAAAGGCATGAAAAATTAGGAGAGCAGACGAAGACAGGAAGGTGAGAGATGGACTGCAAGAGACTCTAAAATTCATCCAAGTTGGCCCGTGACTGCGACTCCAGATTGGAGGGAGCAAAAACAACAAAGGCAGAATCCAGAGGACAGGAAAGCATTTGCTCTCAGCAATAGTATATTGCCCTTTAAGGGTTATTTAAGGAATCTCTGCAACGAATGATTAATACTGAGGAATGCTGCTGTGCATTCCACCATGACAGTCAAGGCAACATATGGAATATTATTTCATGACCATCTCTGCACCATACACAGCACTGTCTATTGCATTTTTTTCCTGCTCTCTCAAGCAATTTGTGCAAAATAGTGAAGCTGTTGCACAACATTTTGCCCTAACCTTAACCCTAACACTAAGCCACAGGCCGGATTCACGAGAGGATAAATCTTTAGATGTTACCTAAGATTTGGAAGTTCACCTGAGGGGTGTTGGGTGCAATTTATGAATGAATTAAATAAAATACTTTAGAAGCCTTTCTTTAGACTGCAAGTGTTTCAGAAGTGTGTCGGGGTAGTACACGATAGGACGGTTAATCTCTGCTATGAAATTACACCACAGACCGTAGTACTGTATTTTTCTTAATTTGTCACTCTGTATGTGACCTAATGATGCAGTCAATAAATCAACATATAACCTAGATAATGTGCACTGATGAATCATGAAACTGCACTTTTTTGCATTTAAAATTTGTGGGGATGAGTATGCGCGTGATCTCCCCCAAACTCCAGTCCTAGTCATTTGTCATCTTGTGCATTCCCGAGACTTGTGAATGTTTGAACTCCCTCCAAGACACTGGCATGGGGGGGGGGGGGGGAACAGCAATAACAGAAAATAGGGGCAGCAATCTTTTATCAAAGTGGGTCCACGCATTTCTGGCACGGGAATTCTCTGTGGCATAATGTGAGCCAGCTTTGGGAAACAAGTGGAAAATGACTGGAGGCTAAAACAACTAATGAATACTTACACTGAGAGGTCTGGTGCAACACATGTTTGTAGTGGGCAGCTACTGAGTGAGCTCAGGGAGAGAGGCACTTCTGAGGGGTTGCACGGGTCCAGAATCTCCTCTGTGATGCATGAATGTGTGTTTGATATATCGTTTAAATGTAATTATACAACCCTTGGTTGGATACCACATACCCTTTAACAGGTCCATCATTATGCCCTCATTTTGTGCAGACAACCACTGCCTAAACCCACAAACAGGGCAGGAGCTAACACTGCAGACACAGAGGTCATGTCCTCAATACGTTTTCTGGAAATTTGAGGATTTTAGACAACCTAAGCAAAAGTTAAAATCAGAATTTTCACAATAGGCTTTTGATTTTTTTCTCTAAAGGCAAAACGAGTTAGCTTGAATTCAAATTTAGTATTTCTCCACCATTCCTGGAAGTGGGGAGATTCTTCTAAAACAGCGTTTAGTACAGACCATGTAGCAGATAAAAAAGCATGAATATACCTGAACAGCTAAATTGATAAATATAATTTGAGGAGATTCATTTTCATAGAAGGTTGGGGTTTTGCTAGGCAAATTTAGACAATCTCCCTATCTTATATTAAATTACTCTGAAATCAAATCAAGGAAAGAAATACTGCACTTTTTCCTCCACTGCATTTTACATATCATCTTGTGAAATGTCATAAACGACCGAATAATGATTAAAATTTGCACTGCATCAACAACTACATCAGCAAAATGCTAATTACACATGAAAGAATCAGTAACATTAATCCAATGATCCAATGTATAAAATTATCATTATACACACACACATAACTGTTTTTTAAATTTTATTTTACAATAAATTCCAAAAATGGAAGAACAAATCTAGAAGAAGAAGAAGAAAAAAAAGGTGGATATTTGGATTATGGACATGTAATAGATAACTTGCTCTGACTCAACCAGTGTATAAGTCTGTACAATACATTTGTGCAATAAAACGTGTATTATGAATTTTTATTCAGAGAATGAGTGATGATATGTCCATTATCCAAATATCTATCTATTTTCTTCCTCCCAGATTAGTTCCTTCATTTTTGAAATGTATAGTAAAACAGTTAGGAGCGTCTGGTGCAATAATTTAACAATAATAATAATAATAATAATAATAATAATAATAGTAATAGTAATAATAATCTGTGTATACATTCTAATGCAGAGTACAGTATAAAGTACAGTAGAAAAAATACTTAGAGTATCAAAAGTTAAATCTATCTATCTATCTATCTATCTATCTATCTATCTATCTATCTATCTATCTAAAAGACCCTCACCTGCTTTGCCAAAGATGTATTAAATTAAATTATTATATTGTGGTATTCCTCCATTTATTTAAGGCTATATCATGCTATATCATCCGCTCCCGCTCCACGCCACTAGATGGAACTATTTTTTTTAATATCAAAGATTGTGAAGGCTAATCAGGAGGCAACGAGTTTGTTGTTAAAGGAAGTGGCCAAAAAAAAGTTGTGTATGTACCACTGTGATACTATACGACAGAGAAAAAGGCACCATGAAAGAGAGATAGGACGTGTTGTGCTGTGAGAAAACACAAGCAACTGTTACTACGGAGACAAAGAAAAAAGCCGTTGGCGCGGTGAACAGCACTTCTGATGCTCCTCTGAGAGTCGAGGCTGACCAACCAGCATGAACGACAATTTCGACAGAGCTCCCGGAGCGGGGAGGTACCGAAATCTTCCAGGGGACGCCTGGCTCATGGGTGCCGCCGCTGATGGTGACACCCAGACCGCGATTTTTAACCAAAGGGAACCGTTGAGACAGCCGCGAACATCCCCGCCTTTTGCCGAGAACAACATTAGCACAGCCAGCGACATGAGTGCTGGAGGTAGGCAGCTAACGTCAACGATAGCTGAGCTAACATGGCTAATGGGTACTTTCAGATTCGTTTTCGTGAAACTGTTAAATGACACGATCACTGACGACCAGGACTGTGTTTACCTAGTGGTAACAGTAGCCACACATTTTCCTCTGGCTGGCGGCTCCCGGGAGAAGCCGAGGGAGCTGAGCTAGTCGCTGTCATTAGCTAGGTGGATGCTAAATACCGTTAATGTTAGCTAACGTTAGCATTTTGGCGTTGCGACATGCACCTGTTGGATTGTTATTTCATGTGAGGTAACGCAGCATCTAAATAAAGCTCCCACTCAGATATCACATAGTTGACTAGCTACGCGCCACAGTTAAGGCTGTCTTACACAAACAAACCTTGAGTTTATAGAGCTATCACTCGCTCCGTGATAACATGTTAAGTTAGCAACGCAGAGCTAAGAGGAAGAAGGAGTTCCTCTTTAAGTCTGAGTCAGTAGCTGACAGTAGGTTACTTAAGTAGCAGGGAGCTAGTTAACAGTATAGATGTGTCAATAAAACTCTGTTAGAGTGAGTCCAATGTTATAAAACCAAAATATGAGTTACAAAATAGAAATATGATCAGAACAAACATTATTAGTTGCTACGTAGCATAAAAAACTAACCTCAAAATGTAATCATGTATAAAACACGCCATAACTACAGTGTGGCCATCATGGTCCAGTACTAATTTCTAGGTTAATAGCCAAACCAACAACATAATATATTGCTTCATTAGGTTGATGGTCATACTGTCCTTTAGCTGCCCCTGCAGTATGACCTGAAAACATAAGTCTGGGAGTTGGAGGTGTGGTGTGGCATGATGTGTGTTTGTGCACAACACCGCTTGTCCCGTCAGCTTCAGGTCCTTCCATCAGGTTGACGTCCTTGGGACCACTATTGTAAAAGTTATCCCCTCAGCCTTCACCTACTGTAACACACACACCTGCCAAAATGATCCGTGAATCTAACTCTTAGTATTGCATCATAGTTGGTACTACATAGTATAAAGTATTGTGTGTTGTTCTGTGCTATATTACGCCTTTCCACTCAACTAACATCACTTACTTGTGTTAAATTTTGGTAATATTGGTCATAATCACTGCGGATCAGTGCTGTGTAGTGCTATGTTTTAGATCTACAGTTGATTGTTGTTTTACACTGTATGCTAGATTTTGTAGCCACACTGCCACACAATTTCTCTCTGGAATAAATAAAATTTAGTCCTAATTTTGAAGACTACAACCAACAAAGAATCAATCATATTAACAGGTATTGCCTGTATATCCAAAGTCTGATGTAGCTTATTCCTCTGTGCCATTGACTGTAGTGACCACAGCATCCTTTTGTCATAAATACTAGCTAGTGCACCACATCTGTGGCTGAAAATGCTCCTAAACAAAAGCACAATGTGCTCCTGTTTGAGGAACGTTTGTTATAAACCAGTGCTCAGCTGTTTTAGGAAATAACCCATATTTTAAAGATTGTTTTTGAATGAATAGATAGAATGAACACAGAAAAAGAATTTGCCCATGTGTGATAAGTAGTGTCACGTATAACAAAGGCTGATCTTTCTTCTTACTCTTTCAGATTTTAAAAGACCCCAACAAAGTGCAAGTGCCAACAGTACGTCTGCCTCCAGGACGTGTAATGAAGTGGATTCTGTGGTCAAGTCATCAAAGCTTTCAGCCAGTGCCCCCGAGTTTGTTCCCTCTGGAATGACCTCATATGAGGTAAAAGGAATTATTACACCATCAACATCACTGCCTTTTGTCCTGATACTGTTACTATTCCGTTTTTTTTTTCTGGGTTTGTTTTTGATGTTTTTATTATGATTTTTGTTTAGGAACCCGCTTTTTATGATGACAGTGGAAGCTATTACGGTGAACCAACCCTGGCTGATATGGTCACAGACTTCCTTGGCCACCTGAGCTCCTCACCTGGGTCGTTTGATTCGGATATTGAATACATGACTAGCGTGCTCAATTCCTGGGTTACTACTGAAGAGTTGCTGGTTGAGTTGGTGGAATTGATCTACACACAGGTTTGTAGAGACACATTCAGCCCTTATTCTGAGTAAATATTTGATAGCATGATCAAACCCAACCTGTCTAAACACAATGAATATAAACATGCATGCTTGTTTTCCTATCCCTGTGGGTATTTCTTTTCATTGCAGTCTACTACCATTCCAAACTTTGCTTACACTGGTGCCAGGCTCTGTAACTACTTGTCCCATCACCTAACTACCAGCCCACCAAGTGGCAACTTTCGTCAGCTGCTCTTGAAAAGGTGATTTGTGTCTGTTTTTTGTTTTATAATTTAAAAATCATATTAACCTTTTTATTAAATACATATACAGAAGTGATACATACATATGATGAAGCAGTAGAAAATGTTTTTATCACACAAGTGTTGTGATTTAGTGTTACAGTCTGACTTGATATTGGCAACAAATAATAAAGTCAATATGTGAAGCGGAGTCAGTCATTGTATTGTCATTAAAAGGAAGAATGTTTTCATTAGATGTCGAACAGAGTTTGAACAGAGGGATGTAGCTGTCCGAGGAGATGGGGATACTCAGAAGAAACTCCACTCCTTTGTGCTCTTTTTGGGAGAGCTCTATCTTAACCTGGAGGTAGGATGTTGTTATTTCATCTTCCTAAAGATGTATAAATGCATTTATTTAATCATCATTTAAAATCATATATTGACTTTTTGAATCACATTATTACGTCTTTTTTTGACCATACTTTACCCCGCATTTAGCCTTTAGTCTTAGTGGCACTGAGGAAAATACTATGCTGAACTTACTAAGCGTGCATGCTAATTCGACAGAACCATTTCTGTTCATAAAAACAAACCAGCTAAACTGTTCACAAGCAGTCCACCTTTTCATATTTGTTATAGATCGCAGATGAGAAGTGACTTACAAGTTGGTTTCATAAACTACCAACGCCAGAATATTACTCGGCATGAATTCAGCCTTTTCATTGTCATTTGTACCAATCTGTTTTTTTGCTTGTTTAGGTTAAGAGTGGAAAAGGACCTCCAAATCGAGCAGATATCCTTCTGACTGCGCTGAATGACCTGATGAACAGTCTGTTCAACCATCCTGTGGACGCAAATCTCATCTGTGCTGTCAAACTGCTCAAGGTTTTAAATCTTAATTAGACACATTTATAGATTTACAGGTAGTTCTGTTGATTAGGGAGGTAATGAGAATGTGTTTTGAATTTACAGCTGACAGGCTCTGTTTTGGATGATGCGTGGAAAGAGAGCGGAAAACGACACATGGAAGAACTGATCAAAAGAATAGAAGATATTCTCCTGGATGCCACATGCAGCAGGTGTGTATATCAGTATGGTATTTTGTGTGCAGCTGCTACTCAGGGCTATGTAACCTTATATTTAAAAAGCTTGAAACATGCCTCTGCATCTGAAATACTGCAAATGGAGACATTCGCAGAGGTGTCTGCCAAATAGTTGTACCTTATGATCATGTCTGTTCCAGGTGGTGGTGTTAGAGACAATCATCCATCATCAAAATTTTTAGAAGAATAGATTTCACCAAAAATTATTCGAGTGTACATATATATATATATATATATATATATATATATATATATATATATATATATACTGTTTTTGTAAGAGATTTCAGTTGCAGAGTTTTATAAACAATCAAAATGAAACCATCAGGAAATCATCAGGAACATGTACCATCATTCAAAAATCCAAGCCCTGAACTGACGAAGACACCCTGGGTAAAGTGTTCTGATATATTTTCTCCACAGGGATGTCAGACAGATGCTTCTGAAACTTGTGGAGTTGAGATCTAGTGATTGGGGTAGAGTCCGTGTTGCTGCAGCAGCCAGCAACGCTACGCCAGACAACGACCCCAACTACTTCATGGTGAGGGTCAACTGTACCATACTCCCCTTTATTTAAATCTCTGTTGTTTTCTGTATTTCTGTTTGTCATGGATTTGTCTTTTTCCTCTCAGAATGAACCCACGTTCTACACAGAAGATGGAACTCCTTTTACAGCAGCAGACCCAGGTGAGGCTATGTAAACATGCATGATAGATCAGGAGACGGCAACATGGGGTTTGTAGTCTATCAGCTCTGTTCTGTCAATCACAGGCACCAGGGATATGCTAGATCATTCCCTAGTGTCTGTAGTAAATATAAAAAAAGGCATCTCGGCAGACACTAGAGAAACATAAAGTGGTTTTGCTATACTTTATTCAAAACAAAAAAAGAAGGCTTAATATTTCATTTTTGTAATTTTGTCTATCTATGTAAAACAGTGGAGCTGTGAAGTGGAAGAATGAATATCAGTGCTATAAAGTTTACTGTAAGATGCACACCTCTAATTTTAGGTGTGTGTGTTATGCAGACAGAATGTTATGTTAATAAGAAAGGTGGGTGATCAGTGTTTCTCAAGTGTTCTTTAAGTATATTAAAATGTGTTGCAACTTCCCCCAATTACATAACTGCTGTTTCTTTTCAACATTAGTATTAGTATGCCAGTAAGGAAATCAGAGAGAATAGATGTTTCCGCACCAATACACTTACTTGCTCTCCTCTGCCAAGTGTCCTTTTTAAATGGAAAACCTTTTTTTGTGATTGACTGTCGGTCTCTCTGCTTTCGCAGAATATGCTGAGAAATACCAAGAGATCATGGACAGGCAGCACTATTTCCATGATATTTATGGAGAAAATGGAAATGAAATGTAAGTACAACAGTCATACATGCCTTTATTTTAGGTCATTACTACTACTACTACACAATCAAAATATCTCTAATCAATGCAAGTCACATCTTTGTGATGTTTCTTTACATTGGTCGTATAGTGGAAAAACAGTGAGCGGGCAGCGACAATGTGTGTATTGTATTCACTTCAATTCAGTATCTTTATGTGCTTTGTACATTCAGTGGTGCTTCAGGTGGTACACTGACCTGCATGACCTTCAGAATAATTCCACCAACAAGTAAAGGATGTAGTCAAAAGATTTCACTCCTCATATTGTATTTTGAAGATGAGATTTTCTGTTAACAGACTAATGTTAGAGTAATTATCTGGTTTATTCATAACTAGTTCATGGTTTTATTTAGACCCACGTCTGTTTAACAGTACCACTGTGCTGGCACATCTTCTGTCATGTGACTGCATTATGGCAGATCATATGACGACCACTGACTTGTGGGCCCCTGAGCTTGGCGAATGTGTTTGACTGGCCCACAATGCAACAGGTTCAACCACGGCTTCAGATTCAGTGTAGTCAGCAGTTGGGTCTGAAAGAGGGCTTAGCTCGCTCCTGTCCTCTCTCTCCAAATTGTGTGTGTGTGCTCTGTAAGCTTGTGTTTTTGTGTGTCGTGTAAATGGCAGTTAGGTGCACATATTTTCGGTGATGTTAATATCAGTTACTCGAACCATCGACACATTCAGGAACACATTTGTCTTAAAGATCTGCAAAGTAAAGTCTGTCACTCTGACTCACTCGTTCTGTTCTGTTCACAGATACGACGACGACGACGACGACTCTGAAGACGAGATGGGGCCTGAGATAGAAGAAGCTTTTGAGAATTTTTGTTTAGAATCTGAGAGGAAACGACAACAATGATACAAGAGTGAGAATCTGTGAAACTCAACAGGCACATACTGTACTTTTCCCACTCAACTTTCTGGAATGTTGAAACAAAGCAAAGCAAAGAAAACTAGCACCAGATAGGTTTAAACATTTATTTTACTGCAAACAAGCATTTTAACAAAAACAGCTGTTAATAGTTGCACTTCTGACACTTTTTTCAGTCAGTGTTGATTAGAAAGTGGGGACAATCAACTCATTTGGAATATTAAGGTATAAAGATGTTTTTGGATATGGAAGCTCTCTTTTTCTTGTTTTGAGTTCTTTCAGAGACTTCTTTCCTTCATGCCTAGACTAAAAGCCAAGAGGGAAATGGTGTGCTGTGATTTTCTTAGAGTTCATTTCTTAAAGGCAGATAAGATGTGTGCATAATTTGTTGAATATTAATTAATGTCCCATGCATAAACTGCAGGCCAAAAACTTAATTATTCATCAGAAATGCATAACCCTTATGTAAAAAGCATTGTAGATGGGTGTGGTGGCTTTGATCACCTACCATTTTGGACTTGTGTCTCTTGTCAGGTTGCCAATATTGAGCGCTATATTTAAAGCTATTCAACTGTTAATCTGACTGTAGTCAACTTAAGTGGTCAGGAATTCTGTGAAAGGCTGTGCAGTTTGGTAGATGCAATACTTTCTGTAAATTCAGTCACAAACTGGAAAGTGAATATAGGCAAAGCCCCCTTTTTAATCTGTCTTTGTGGTTAAAGCCAAACAAAATTGTGAGAATGCGGTGCATCTTAATTCAGTTATTTTCTGAATGTAGCTTTAAATATCTACACGTTTTGCAGTTAGCAGTGGTCAGTTTATCATAACTGCAAAAAGGATTCATTCTTATCCAAGACTGACAGACTGTTTACCAGCAAGAACCCATAAAAAGGAATGTTGTTTTATAGTTTGTAAATATTATTTATGGTGTTGTTTGCCTGCAATAAATTCTTTATAATGTGAGATTTTATTTGATTGATTTGTGTTTGAGCCTTTTTGAAGTTAAAGGATATATACAGTGAGGCATTTGGTATGGCCACACTAATGTTTGGCTCCAGAGATGGGATTGTGAGTTACCACTTGCTTAGGTATACAAAAACAACATAATACACAGTACAGTCATTTTCGTTAAGAAAATAATCTTTTTTTTGACACTGATGTCAATTAAAAAACACCATATAGGGTTGAATCAAAACCCAAATTAACATTTATGCTATTACCATTTGCATACATGCAGATGTTACCTATATATTTTCCTTCTAGTCAAAGACTCCTTTACTCCATATTGCATAAAAACAACGTTAACTGCAACTATTCTGAGTTTTTAATTTTTGCCAGAAAAGGCAAATAAAATAATCTGAAAAGTCCTGCTCTACTTCTCTTTGCTGTGTATTGAATACAGAACTATTTCCAAGCTAGAAACGAACTGATGAAGAAACTCTGCCATCATCTGGTGACTTTGCGTCTGTGCAACACTTTTATTGATACAGTAGTGATGCGTTTGTGCAAATCTGGCCCGCACAAACATCACCTCACCTCATTTGTAATCAGGTTGCAGCTCATTGATTCAGTCAAGCACTAAAATTTGAATATTTCAAAATGAATTCTTTGTCCTGAGAATACGTGAATAAACATCACATCGTTTCAGTATCAGTCTGATAATATTAGAATTAGAATTTATAATTCTTTGGAAAGTTTGTGCAGAGATGCTGATTTACAGTTAACTAGTACATGGAAATAGAAGGCTGATGTAATTCACAGGTTTCGTATTGTCAAACAGGCCTGTTAGACGATGTTTCATACATTATGTGTTTTATCGTTCATCAGAAACAATAACTGCTGGACTATGTTAATGATATGTTGATAATTAGGGTGAAGAGTAACAGAAAACAACAAAACAAAAACCAACTAACAATACAAACAATACAATTTAGTAGCTTTAAATAATGAATCTGTCACCTCTTCTTTTGTGATCCCATACAATATGAAGCAAGGTTTTCAGGGAGAGACACATGAAAAAACAGCGTTATATCCTAATAATCTAAGATAATCCAGTACTACACTAAATTCTGTTAGTAAGGCCTTTTTACTGAAACCAGTAAGTCTTGATTTAAATTTATGTTGATGACATACAGTAGTTGGTGACTTTGTGCCTTTACATTGTTCTTAATTGATTGTAATAATCAGTATATGTACATACATTACTGTAATCATTTATGTTACTGAAGTATTTTCTTAATTCCACATGCTATTTTGTTGTTTGTTTTTTTTACTTAACTGTACCATTTGTAGCTGTTCAACTTGACATATATAGTAGGTATAGTGGGCAGTGTTTAAATAAAATTTAATTTTCCGGTTTGCAAAGACTTTTTTTTAATCATAGAAAGGATTAAATTGCAGAATAAAATGACTATGGTAACTCGTAATGTAATAAAAGTTCCTACAAATCAACATCGGTTATAATGGAAGATCATGTTGATGTCTGTCTATCTGTAGATTATATTTAAGCCTTTGCCACCACCTGGTGAGCAAGTTGAGTAATGTTCTGAAAATCAGCAGCGATTCAGTTCAAAGGAGCTGCATCAATGATTTAAGTCAGACATTTGGTACTTTTACAACAACTATTTAGCTTTGTTAGTATCTTGTCAAGTAAAGGTCTGAAGGACTTTGAATTAAGTATTATTACATTATTATATTGTGAAGGGTTAAGCAGCACTATACTTTACACGATTATAACTAAAACAATCATATCATAGGTCTGTTGCAGCAAAGAAAAAAGGATGGTGAACCACTAAGAGTTCAAACATTAAAGACAATGACAACCTCCCAGTCTTAGGCCTGTCTTTCTTGCCACCATAGTTAATCATCACACCACTTTCCTTGGTAAATACAGATACCTTTTCCATATAAAGAAAAGATAAACAGTATCTTTGTTGTCTTATTAGAAATTTGTCATGTGTGTTCAGAATGGCCTTGAAAATTCTTAGTGGTCGGCTGAGTTCAGAAGTAAATGACAAGCAGTCATACCATAACATTCCCGTAACCTCAATGACACACCACAGTTATTTTTCTCGCTCCAATGAAATTGCTCTTTTGTGCTTTGTAGCTCTCAGCACCAAGCATTATGTTGAAATTGTAAGACTCACATCTCAGAATATTACATTCTGCTCTCTTGACACAGTAAATACTTCTTTCATGTCTGTCAGGGGTCCAGTAGACTGGGCCATTATGGAGACCCAAGATGCATGCCACATAACCACAACAATCCTGGTTCCAGCCGTGCTTGTGACCTTTGTTGCATGTCACCCCTTCTCACACACCGGGTGTCAGAAATAAAAGTCACTTAAAGCTAGGTAGCATGTTTTAATGTGGTTGCCCTATCATATTTTTAATGATAGATATCATGTTCTTAGCATACTGCACTTTAGAGCACAATGGCTTGCAGTGAGTTCAAGTAAATTGTTAGCATCTGCCCTTGGCTTCTGACTACTGTTGACGAAAGGCTGTTCTCCAAGTCTGTCTCCAATTTATCACCAACAAGGAGCTGTGGCACTTATCTAAACCAAGGAATGATCCTTGCATATAGTTCTGCTGTAAACAAGAACAATGTTCATTTTCCTGTGAGTGCATTTTGAATGTGTGTCATCCATGAGGATGTTGAGGAAGCGCATTGCTGATATCTTTATCTGCAAACCACGTGTTGCCAACTCAGCTGATGCCGGATTCTTCATTTTTTGTGTGTCTCTTGAGGATTGTTGGAAAAGACACCTGTAAGAATTTTTACAAAAAAGTTGTTGGTCTTTTCTGGTCATGTGACTGGACAGTAACAAGTCACATTACCACCGTGTCTGTGTGCAGTCATTGACTCGTGAGCCCCTCTGAGCCTGCTGGATGTGACTGTCTGGCTCACAATGCAACAGGGAAAATCAGGGGCCTTAGATTCCCATTGGTCAGCAGATGGGTGTGAAAGAGGGATTAGCTCCATGCTACAATCCACTCATCCAGAACTGTGTGTAACTTCTGTACTCTATCCATGTCTCTGCATAATATACATATGTGTATATATACACAGTGGTGGCCAAAATTATTAGAACACCTGGCAGATCAGAAAATATTGACCTTTTTTTTTGCCTGCAAAACATGATTTAATTTCATAATGTTCATGAAACTTGCAGATTGTTACTCTGAGCACAACAAATATCAGATGAAATGAGTCCTACTGATTTTATCCACTTTTAACTTTAATATTTAGTACGTCCACCTTTTGCAGCAATTAAAGCAGCACATCTCTCTGACATTGTGTCAATTTATTTCCTAAAAACTTCAACACTAATGTTATCCCATGCCTTCTGCAACTCAAGCCAAAAGCTTTCCTTTGAATGTACAATAGATCTATCCAGTTTATTTTCCAACTCACCCCAAATTTGCTCTATGGGGTTGAGGTCTGAACTTTGAGGGGGCCAGTCCATCATTTTCATGTTTCAGCAGATTCCTTCTGTCACGGGTAGTTCAGAATGGTTAGATGAATGTTTATGGTCATTGTCCTCTTGGAAAATAAATCCAGGCCCAATAAGATAACTCCCAGATTGTATACTGTGTCTCACCAGAATATTGTGGTATACTTTCTTATCCATGATGCCATCAATTTTCACTAAGTCACCTGTTCCTGAGGCTGAAATGGCACCCCACACCATAATAGTACCCTCTCCATGTTTAGATGTTAGCAAGAGACACTCATTTTTTATATCTCTCCCCCTCCCTCTGTCCAACATACACTCTTTGCTTGTTGCCAAACTGTTCAAACTTGGACTCATCAGTCCACAACACTTTATACCAATCTTCCTTTGTCCATTTATTGTGTTCTTGTGTGTGAAGTCCTTCTTCACCCAGTTTCTGACACACAGTTCTTGAGGACACTGTTGCACCATTAGTCATTGTATATATGTATAGACATATATATATATGACCTCACAAGAACTGCAGGATGAGATCAACGCCACAATGAACAGGTGCACAATGTGGCACTGAGGTTGTCTGCTCTTGTGACAAACTCTATGACAATTTTTATAAAGTTCATAGATTAATGAAGAGAAAGAGGAAGTGCTTGAGATTATTCCCCACACATTAGCGAGGCAATGAATGTATTGCTTGAATGTTTTTGGTTTGGGGAAATGAAAGAAATTTGGTTTAGTATTTATAAAAGCACATTTTCAATATTTGCATAGGCCATTAAATTTGCTCTGTCCACAGTAAATGATATATTTGAAAAATACTGCAACATTTATGTACTGAGAGTGGACATTAACATGAATATCTGTAAAATATAATGCCATAGCGCTGCAATGAACAATACCTTTATGAACTTGACTGTGCCAGAGAGGTGTTAGTGTGGAAACATTTACAAAATAAACTCCACAAAACAAAAAACATTCAGATGAAAAGTCTTTTTATGGGTCCAATGTAATAGGGAGAATCCATTTCACATCTATTGTCTTGGAGAAATACAGGAAACCCAAAACTACTTAGATGCCAACAGAGGCAAGTGAGAAATCCCCCTTCTTTATATAATAACAAAAGTCTATCCTGTGATATAAATATAAATGGCATCCAGACTAACTTCCAATGATTCATGATTCCTGGGTTCATGGATTTGTACTGATATGCCCACATTGCTCCATTATGTAAGGGTCTGACAGGAAAATAGGCCACAGATTCCTTCCTTTTTTTCTTCCTTAGATTGTTCAACATGCTTTAACATCTTATGCTGCCTAAAACTCTCAGGACTGAATGTATACAGATGAAGGGATGTAGTATCCTGTTGAAGGGGATTTAACAGATGTATTTTGCTTGTGTTATTATTACTTTTCCCACTTGTGAGTGAAGTACATGATTCAGTTTCTCAAAGCAAGCCTTGTCAAGACAAATATCAGAAAGACCAAACATTTTCCAGGAACTGCTCTTCTTTAAAACACGAATGCTTGAACTTGCTCATTTTGAATTCTCAAGGTGCTCCAGCTCACCGGATGACTTACACACGAATCATGACTACACAAAAAGAGGAGTGGGTGTACGGGTGACGCTGAATAAAGTTGGTCATTGTTTCTTCAAGGCTGCCCAAACCTACTGAATCAACTTAGCTGAATCACACAGCTGAGGGTCATGGGGTCTGAGGCCTACCTGCCTCCCCAAAGACCACAGTGTGTCTGGATACTGAAGTCTGATAGAGATCATTTACAGTTAGTGTGTTTCAGCTGAAATTCCCCTGAAATTACTGAACAGATCAGCCAGTGAGTTAAGCTACAGTGGCATGGGGAATCCGAGCAATGTTTTTTAACATCTGAACAAGGTTTGCATTTGCTTTACAGTCTCTTCAGGGTTTATATTAAATTCATTTTGAAGACTAGAGTGAGAGCCTTTAATGAATTTTTGTGGTTGTTTAATATGAAAGCCTAAAGTTTGGCAATTTATAGGGTCCGCCTATGTTCATAAATGTGATTTAAGGTTTGCCATGACCTACTTGGAAGGGTGGAGATAGCTTATGATGTCCAACTCATTTTTTTTTTTTTTTTAGTGAAGTTCATTGGCGTCAGCAATGCCAGCAACAGAGAAGCACTGTAAACTACTACTATAACCTTACTATATGAAATAAGAGTGATCTAATTAGACAAAATAATAAAGTAATTTGTCTACTCCTGGACCCCACATTTGATATGAATTCAATCAAATCTTTAGACTGAGAACTGCTGCTGTGGGAGGTAATTAGACTGTGATTAGTAAGTGTCATTCTGTTAGGACAACAGCAGCCTTTCAAAGCAAGACCACCCTGCGTTCAATAGCTAAATTAATTAATTGTACAGCTTAATTGTAACCGTGACTGTTGTCTGATAAAAGTGGTTAAAGAGGTGCTTTTTTGATTTAGTACTTTTTTTTTACAGTTTGTGGATTCATAAGATATTAAATTGGTGGTTTAAAGGTTAGAGAAGCAGACTTTTGACTGGAAGGTCTGGCCAATACATCTGGGTGGGGAAGGTGGAAGAGTGTTTCTTTCCCCTTCCTCATTACCACTGAGGTGCTCTTGAGCAAGGCCTTTCACTCCCAGCTGCTCACTGGCCAACAGATCAGATTGAGGTTATACTAGGCTGCATCCAGGTGTGATCATGGCGTTCCTGTAAGAGACAGGCTTGACTCTCAGTGACAAAAATGGCCAAAATCGAAGCAGCGGAGGCTGAGATGGCTTTTACTATGGAACACTAGATCATACATTTCCCATAATGCAACCAGAAGTATCATTTCATTTGACTCTCCCTGCCCGGAAAATGCCCACATCTTTCAAATTCCACAACCCCGGTTCACAATGCAGGCTTTCTGTTAAAAATCTGTAGCCGAGATGATGTCATTAGGGTTGTTTCCTCAGACTTCCTGCAGAGCCACAGGAGACAGTCAGAGACTGACCACTTCCAATTCCAACACACTTATTGTGCCAAATCAGCTTCTCCTGTAATAGTGACACTGAGATTGGTATCACACTAACGTCTCACAACATGACATCAGTTGGTGTAATTATCTGGTATTAAGCAACAAGCACCAAAATAGCATTTTGGAATGAAACCACTCATTGAAAATTAAATGTCCTTAAACTGTGTCACCATCCTTCCCTGTAACTTTACAGTCTCTAACACATGATCCAGTAGACATCATTGTTTGTCATGAAAGGAAACAATGCTTTGGCCATTCTTCTGATAGATCTCATTATAGACTGTCTATTGTTTGGGCTTCAGTTTATAGGTTCTAGATATTTTAAATTTCTTCAGATATTCTTGTCTCAGCCATAACTCTCCACAGAAATTACAGGGTTCATGAGAGTATTGATGATGTTTATTTATTTTAATTTGACGTCGGTTGATTTAAGTGTTTTTGTCCACTCGTGATGTGGCTCTGGCATGACGATTAAAAGAGATTTAAATGAAGGCTGATGGGTGCGGACTTGTTTTGAACAGTGACATTATTTATTTATTTATTTATTTACATTTGCTCCAAACATAAATTTGAAGACACTCACCACTTAAATTCAACTTTAAAGCATCAAATGACTTTATGGCGTTCATCTGTTCTTCTTCCTGATTCATAACTAGGTTTCAAGCTGCACTACAGTGTCCAAACTGCCTTTACTCAGTCAGACTTTATTGCACATTTCACATCACACCCTTTGATAACAGTTGGTTCAAAGTTTGTGTTGGCAGGTAACGGAGGGAGAGCTCAAGTCCTTATTTAGAAAGCCTATCCGGCGCGTCACTGCTGACTCTCCAACCCCAACTTTGTCAAGTGCGGCGGCTTCATTTAATCACTAATGGAATAAAGACGACGATGGAGTTCTCCTGCGGGAATATCTTCCTCTTTATAGCTGTCATCAGTAAGTACTGAACTTGTTTTTGGACTTTGAACCTCTTCTCTTAATCCTCTCAACCAAAGAGTAAAACGATCTAAAAAATATGTTTTCGCCACGAATGGCGAGGGGGTTTAAATCGGTTTCATAAGATTTGAGTCAGCAGTGTTTATTAATCGTTACGGCTTTGAATGTGCTTTTTAAATTGTTTTCATACACGTTAAACACATCTGAAGAGCAGCAGAGGGTTGCACGCTCAGTATGCAGTCTCTTTTACTGAATGAATCTGCTGGGAAGTGCTTTTGTTTTGAATTAGATTTCACACCCTGCAGCGTTTCGTCCTCTGCTATCAAAAGCGTGATCCATAGTCAACCCACATGGATTGAATAAGACCATATTCGTTGTTCTACTGTGCACCATATGGCTTATAGTGGAGACAAGTCACATCACGTTTGTTGTCTGCTTTATAACCTGTTGAAGCTTTCAAGAAGCAGCCAGACAAGACAATTTTAATAATTTTCCTATTTGCACATTCTTTATTTATGAACTGAAAGGAAATATTAATATTATGGGCTTTGCAGAGCCCCAAGAGGAAGCAAAGTGCTAATTTGTGCTGCAGGTAAACAGGCGTGGCAGGTGAAGGTCTAGTGAAGGTCTCCTGAGTCCAGAACTCATCCACATTCCCCCTGCCTGCTGATTGAAGGGAAGGCAGGCTGATTGCTGAGCTCTGCCTGTACGGGCTTGTGTTTCTGAAGCAAGACTCACTCTAGTCAAGCAAATTCCTGTCCTGAGGGGGTTTAGGGGTGTGTGTCTGAAGATGGATTGTGTCTATGGAGAAACACACTTGTTTCAGGCGAGCAATATCTATTCATGCAATCCTACACTTTGTGAATAGTGTCACATATCTACTCTGTGTTTTGAAACTTTTTTAGTGGATTGCCCTGCTGTCGTGACTCAAGCTGATGTGGTTTTTTAAATGTCCATGATTCAGCCTCAAAAACCACCTAGTACACACAAAGGAGGAAGTCAGTATGTCTGAAACAGTTGACACAGATGACACATTAAAACTCAAGATAACAATTTAGTGAAGAACTTTGAATTCAACAAGTCAAAATAATTTTAATGATATAATTTGTAGTACTTATAATAGGTATGACTGCTTTGACAGAGCCATTATTACCCATAAAGAGTTATATGATGTAGCTGATGTACTGTTATAAACTATCACCATCATGCATCCTCATCTTTTCACCAGCTGACAGAATCTGGCACTCACAGTCCTTCAACGTCGGCACGGCAGGTGCTAAGATTTTCAGCGGACCAGCAGTGGAAGAGTTTGGCTACACAGTCCAACAAGCGACAAACCACGAAGGCAAATGGTATGAATTTAAGTCCTGTTTAAATCACTTGATGATTTTGTCCAATTGAAAGAGAGTAATTTCCTTGGCCATTGTTACTTATTCTCTAAATCCTAGATGAGTGCAGTGGCACCCAAAATCATTAATTTAGTTAATATTCATTTGAAATAGCAATCAAGATGAGAAACATAATGGCATCTCCAGAGTATATAAATGTTTTGCAGAGAGCCGTTTAGTGAGCAAACGAAGTGTATATACACATTTAATGAGACTCTTTTGTAGATACACCTTGCCAGTACAAGTCTGTACACCAAAACAGGGTGGATTCCAGATTCAATAAGGTGCCTGACATGCTTTACCAAGATTTATCTTGGTTCATGCTGACCTATGAGTTTCAAACTGTTGTGCTAATGTACATAATCCAAAAGACAAGGCTGAGATTTCAAGGCCGTCCAAGTTGTTGGTGCAATATTTCTTAATCTTTGAACTGATATGTGATTTTCATCACATTATAGAGAAGTATCCATTTTGCAAATGAAAGCCTGTACAGAGATTATCACAAATGTTTAGCTATTATCAGATATACAGACACTGATTTAAAAAAAAAAAAAAAAAAACTTCATTTCAGTTCAGCTGTATCTTTTTGTTTGTAACTGAAGGGATTGAAAATTGCTGTGGTTTTTGCTCGATGCACTGCAATGTTTAAGAGTTTGCTCAATGCTGTTGTACCACTACCTTGTTTTGTAGTGGCATGGTTCACAGGATGGTAATGTCGGTGTGTTGGTTGGCTGCTCAGTCCACTACTTTGGTCTAGACGAAATGATCTAAGGAACTACTAGATGGATTGGCACAAAGATCTGTGCAGATATTCATCCCTTGACTCTTCTTTAAAGCAAAACAGTGAGGTTGACATTTGTGGTTTTTACCAATGTTAGCATTTATGTCAAAGCACCACTGTGCCCACGATCTCACAGAGATGCTAGCATGGCTGTATACTTGTCTGTAGACTCGTGTTATACTTGGCAAAAATATAACACGACCAGTACTGGAATTTTGAGATGACAGAGACGTTTGGGAGTTTAAAAAATCAAATTATATTTTTATGTCTCTACTGATAAGTTGATACTGAGTTATAACACCATCCTGGGTAAATTCCTGTAAAATGTTAGAAACTGTAACCCTGCTGCAATCTGTTACACAAAAATTTCTGCCATGTTTAAAGCCTCTTACATTTTCCCTTCTCATTTGTAACATGTAGTTAATCAGTAACTGGACATCTCATTGACGTCACAGTGAGTCACAGTCTCATAGAGTAATTCAGTGTCTGGAAGTGTGTCCCGTTTGCGTAACTGAGGAGGTGCGCCATAACTGATAGTGGTCTCTGACTATATATTCCTTTGTGATGATGCAACAATGATACATCCTGTTTTCTGTCCCCTAAAGAAAAACAATGTGTCTCACCTATGTAAAGCTTTCTTTAACACTATGGAAATTGACACTGTGGTGAATTTATTCAGAATTTTGGTTTGGCCTTTAACAACAACAAGCAGCACTTGAATGTTGTTAGTTGGAGTGAAAATATTTGAAGTGGCTATTATCTGTGTGAATTCCACTGCTTCATAGGATTTTGGAAGAATCTTAGCATTGAATTGTTGCCACTTGCCCAGAACAAGATCACACAAATGTACTGCTACAGTAGACTCATATTTATGATTATCTTGTGTGTTTTTGTGTTACATTTAGGTTACTGCAGCAAACTTAAATAATACTTAAATACTTCAGACACACAAATACATTCAGAGATGACTCCTATGGTGCATGTTTGGGGAAGTGATGAATATTGTTGTTTTCTGGAGGCTCCTGGTTGGTGCTCCATGGAGTGGTTTCAGTCGAAACAGGAAGGGGGATGTTTACAAGTGTCCAGTCTCAGGGTCCAGAAACAGCTGTGACAAGCTGAATCTTCAAGGTAAGACTTGGTGTTTTATTGTTTAACCTTTGACCTCTCTACCAAACATTGGCCCTGTCATTAAAAGGCCTAAACAGAACTGACTGATGTGTCCCCCTCAAACATTCTTGAGACATTTTGCCTTTTCTGTTTTGATATGAATGATAGCAGCGAACTATGTATTTTATTCATACCATGATCTTCTGATTATTATAAAGATTATGTAAATTCCAGGTTTCACAACTATAATCTGAACTTTAAAGTAAGAGCTAATTTGTTTATCCACAGACTCTCTTAGTATTCCAGATGTTAAAAATGTCAACGTCAACATGAGCTTGGGCTTGACTCTTACCCGGATGCCTGGAGTCACTGACTTGATGGTATGTAAATTGGCATTTGTGTTAGATGGAGAGATAGATAGATAAGAAAGAAAACATGCTATTTCAGAGATTTGCAGAAATGTTTGCTTTTTAACCCTTAAAGGGTACATATTTCTTAAACAAATATATTTCTTGTGTTTGTGCATTGATGGAATAGTTCTAATTTTGTTGCATGATTAGTAATGCAGCCTTTAAGTGCTATTCGGAAACAAAACCACAAGATGAGCACACTTGGATGACACAAACATGTGCCATGTCATATCAAGTGGAAGGAAGTGTGCTTGTGGTCTTGTAGTTATTTGATTACTGCAGCAGGAAGTAGTGTAGGTCTATCTGTATGCAAATAAAGACAAAAGCTGCTGCTATTTATGTTGCATTTCACTTTTTTATTATTTGTTTATTACACTTTAAATATGACTTGAATTTACAAATAAAAACCTATTTAATTCATAATTGAACTCAGACATCGGAGCTTACTTGGAGTGCTGAAAGGCAGTGACAAGCATTCTTCTCTTCTTCTTCTGTGGTCATCTGATACAGATGTGCGGCCCTATTTGGGGACAGCAGTGTGGCACTCAGGACTTCTACCCAGGAATATGTGCGAAAATGAACGCACTCTTTCAGCCTCAATCTGCTTTCTCTCCTGCTGTCCAGAGTAAGATCTCTCATATTTATATGATTCTGGATATTTTGAGCTGTGTATAGTATGATATCTTTCAAGACAGGATTCAGTTCATATTAGAATAGTATAAATCCACCACAGTGACAGTCTGTTATGAAGTTCTGCACGTGCTGATGCTGTCGGGGAGGTTTGCATTATTGTCTCCAATGTAATCTACAACACAGCTCATCATTGTTCTGCTTTTTATCAGCTACTCTCATTTCCTGTATGTCATAGCTTCTTGAACTCACCAACAAAGAAGTGTCTCTGCTTAACCACTTAACAATGTAATTTAAACAAATGAAAACTAACACACACAAAGTTTCAAGTCTGTAAAATGATCAAAATGTAAAATCCTCAGTTCCATTCATCACTGCTGCTTGGATGTATTATTATACGTCTCCTCTCGTGTCTTCCCAGCATGTGGAGGTCCTATGGACATCGTGATTGTTCTGGATGGCTCCAACAGCATTTATCCTTGGGGTCCAATGACCTTGTTCCTCCAGAATTTAATACCTGCGCTCGACATCGGGCCCCAAAGCACACAGGTGACACCATGTTTTATCAGCCTTAACAGAAAATTAAAGCAAGAGATGAAGCAGGGGATAATTTTTGGTCTTGTGGCTGTTTTTTTTTATAATGCCAGGTCAGTGTCATTCAGTATAGTGTTGATCCCAAGTTTGAATTCAGACTGAACCAGTATAAAACCAAAGATGAAGTGATCGCTGCAGCATCCAGAATCACACAAATGTATGGTTCCTCTACGAATACCTTCCGTGCGATTCAGTATGCCAGGTTGGTGTTGCCTTTTATGTGTTTATCTATGTGTACATTTATGTATTTCTTTACTTATATGTTTGATTTCTTGCTTATTTGTTGTACTTATTTGTACTTGTTTTATTATTACCTGATTAGGACCGGATAATTATTATAATTGAATTTTAATCAGCAGTTTTTTGTGATAAAAACACAAATCGTAACATAAAAGTGTCCCCTGTGTCTGCTCCCTTCAGTGAGAATGGTTTCAGACAAGTCAATGGTGGACGACCAGGCGCTGCCAAGGTGTTGGTTGTCGTCACAGATGGGGAGTCTCACGATGAGGCTATCAGAGACACAGTCATTGCAAAATGTGAGGAACAAGGCATCACCCGCTTCGGTATCGCTGTAAGTGATCAACTGTCATTTACTCTCCTCATGTCCTACAGTAATAGTTAATAATAATTCACCAATCAATAGTTTAATACTTGATAATCCAAGTTAGAGATTTAAACTTAACTACTCAAATTTTTAATCACACTGTTCATTGAAGGGTTCTCATGCTGAGGTGGAGCCACAAATATAGTACTTTAAACTACTTATAGTTATAATTTATATTTTATGTTTTCTTTATAGTTATCATTGTACATGTGAACGGGCATTGTTAAATTCCTGTTCCAAAACTTACATTTTTCTAACGTTTCTGATTCTTTTGAATGTTGAGTGTTATTACCTAGACCTCTTTTTTCTCTTTGCAATCCTGAATTTGTGGTGTTTTCTCATTTTTTCTAGGTCCTGGGTTACTACATCAGAAACAACATCGACACAGAGAACCTGATAAAAGAAATCAAATCCATTGCCAGTTTACCCACAGAGAAGTACTTCTTCAATGTGTCGGAAGAGGCAGCCCTCTCCACCATTGCTGGAGCATTGGGAAACCGCATCTTTAACATCGAAGGTGCTTATTTATTTTTACTTTTTCATTTGACACTGCATGTTCATGCACACGCAAAGAAACTAATCCAGGTACATGATTCATGATTTGCTCTTCTGTTTTTGACTTTGATTTTGCCGTTTACACAATGCTCTGTCCCTACAAGGCACTGGCAAAGGGGGCGATAACTTCAAGATGGAGATGTCCCAGGTTGGATTCAGCGCTCACTATGCCAGCCAACAGGTACAGAGTCCTGCCGTGTACGCCTCATAATTGTGACAAAGCAGGTTCAGGATTGCCTGTTTTTTACACTCAGGGGCTATGCATTGCATGGGATGTGTCAAATATAAAGGAAGTGTAAAGGAAGGCATTGTACTTCTTCTGTACTTCTTCAAAGCAGTGAAAATATTGGTTAATGTGTGACAATAACGCTGGTCACAGAACCCTTTGCAACAGCCCTCCTACTGTACCAACACACTGTTCTCACTGAAAAGAAAAGAAGCAACACTGTTTACTGCAACAGTCTGACCACAATTTTAACGACACAATTTTCTCTTTGTGTTTCAAGACTGCAAATCAGGGCAAAGATGTAAATGCTTTGTAGTATTTCTATGGTATCTTTTGACTGGTCTTTGGCCTGTGCTGCCTAAGGGTGTGCTGATGCTTGGAGCAGTGGGAGCCTATGCTTGGAGCGGGACCGTTGTCCATCAAAAAGGGACAAAAGCAGATATTCTACCTTTCTCAGCCTTTGAGAGAACACTTCAAGACAGAAACCACAGCTCATTGCTGGGTAGGTATTTACAGTTACCTGCAAACTCTGACCAACCCTATATTAAATTTTGATTCTTTCACTTTCGATCTTTGCATGAAACACTACAGGAATGTGAGTGTAGGATGGCTGTTCACTGAGATTTAAACACTGCAGGTTCCCTGCTTTGACTGCCATACTAGACGTCCTCTGGCCTGTGGTTCAAATCTGCCAGCTGGCTGGGGCTGGAGATATGATCCAGGTTCTCTTTTGAAGATCCGGCTTCCTCCAATAGTTCAAGATATGCATGTTAATTGGTGACTCTAAATTGCCCATAGGTGTGAATGTGAGCGTGAATGTCTCGACCTATTCAGGGTGTACCTGACTTCTCGGCCGATGTCAGCTTGGATCAGCTCCAGCCCCCCAGGACCGTGATGTGGATAAGCAGTTCTGGAAAAAAAAGGATTTTATATAGTGATCATATACTGTATTTTGAAACAACAGTATACTGTGCAGAGCTATTACACCTTTCAAATAAATGTTGTGGAGTAAAAAGTACAATACTTCCCCCTAAGATGTATCAAAGTAAAAATGGAAAGCATAAAATGGAAATTCAAGTACAAATGTCTAAAAAATGTACTTAAGTACCACCACAGTTCCACCACTGTGTAAGTAAGAATATGTCAAAAGTTCAGATATTTACTAGTAAATGTGTTACTTGTGGTCATTTCCAGGTTACTCTGTCACCACACTGAGCGATGGGTCTACTGAATACTTTGTGGCTGGTGCACCTCGCTCCAACCACTCTGGACAAGTTATTGTCTACACTCTCAATGCCCAGAAGCAATCTACTATCATAGATTCAGAAAGAGGGAAACAGGTACTGACATTAGAGGATATGGTATTGACATTTTGCCGCAGAAACCTACTGTATACATGTAATGTGTAGCCTAAACAAATGTATTGATCATCGGTAAACAGCTGCCAGCTTTCTTCCTAGATTGGGTCATACTTTGGAAGTGTCCTGTGCTCCCTGGATGTGGATAAAGACGGGGTGACAGACCTCCTACTGGTCGGTGCGCCTATGTTCATGAGTGAGCTGAAGAGGGAAGAAGGCAAGGTCTACCTCTTCTCTGTCACAAAGGTAAAAAAATGTCACTTTTAGTGCAACATTGTGTGGTCTGAATTTTCTGAGGAATAGTGAACAAGGATATGATCATCACGCTGAGGCATACTGTAAAGATAGTCAGTTTATGGGAAATTAAAAGATGTTCTACAGATTTCCCTTTGTGATTAGAAAGTCTATTAGCATTGAGTTGGTTCTAAAAATGCACAGATATTCTGTGGATTATGCACTGATATATATTTAATTTCTAAAATCCCAAACAGCCCGTAAAGCATTGAAAATAGGCTTTTCTAGTAAAAAGTTTCTTAAATTTAGAGGAACTGACCACATACAGTACATTCTCTGTCTTATGATGTGCAGGGTATACTGAACGAGCAGGGATTCCTCAGTGGTCCGTTCTCAAATGAGAACGCACGTTTTGGGATGGCCATCTCTGCCATTCCTGACTTAGACCTTGACGGTTACAATGATGTTGTAGTTGGAGCCCCACTAGAGGACAAAGGGAAAGGTGTCATCTACATCTACAATGGGGACAAGAAGACATTAAACAAGGGGTTCTCACAGGTATGGAGAGAAACTAAACTGTTGTGTTAAATATCTAGCTGAGAGAAAAAATTGTCTTGGAAGTTGTTTGTGCTGACTTATTTTTTGTCTTTCATATGATGAATATATATATCATTTAGTTCTTTAAACTGAAATAATACGAGCGATGCTGATTTTTTTTTTTTGTTTTAGAGGATCTCCGGCACCAAACTGGATCCTCAGTTGCAGTATTTTGGAAGGTCCCTAGATAGCTTTATGGATCTGAATGATGATTCACTCCCTGACATCTCAATTGGTGCATATGGCAAAGTGGTGCAGCTCTGGTAAGTTCAATCATCACAATATGTGGGAATGATAAAGGCTATGAATGATGTAAATTGCACAATGATTAGCAATTTCAGTAAATGAACCCATTTATTTATAGATTCAACAAGGCTAGTAATAATTCAAAATTGTTGCACTTGTTTTTCAGGTCCAGAGGTGTGGCGTCTGTCAGTGCTAAAGCTTCTTTCAGCCCCAATAAAATCAATATTTTCAACAAACCCTGCGACATTAATGGACGCAAGCTTACATGTTTCAACACCAACCTCTGTTTCAATGCTGCATTTAGGCCAAAGAATCCTGTTGGACCCCTTGGTAAATTGATGACCTGTTGTTCTCGAGCTGTTACTTAAACTGAATTTGGAGCCTTGTGCTGATAGTTAGATAAGAAAATACTATGTCCGTATGGTAAATATGAAGCTACAGCCACTAGTTAGCTTAGCTTCACACAAAAAAATTGGACAAAACTGGCTAGCTGTCTTCAGGTGCTTCCAGTTTTTATGCTAAGCTAAGTTAACTGACTGCTGGCTGTAGCCTTATATTTACCGTCCAAACTTGAGTGGTATCAGTCTTCTTATCTAATTCTCAGATATATTCAAATCCCATCCTTATCATATTGTACTCAGATGTCAGAGTGAGAGTGTGTCATATAAAGTTCTGTCTTCACTTCTTTCAGCTATATCCTACACTTTGACTCTGGATGCTGACTTGCAAGCTTCACGAGTGACGTCAAGAGGACTTTTCACTAAAAACAACGAACGCCTTCTCACAGAAAAGGCAAAAATATCATCTACGCCCCTGTGTAAAGACTTTCAGGTTTATGTTCAGGTAAAAAAAACAAACTTTGCCTTGATGTGATAAGGCTTGTAGAGATTACTTCATATTGTTTTGTACATGTTTTTTCTAAAATAAGCAAGTATTTAGAAAATAATCTGATTTGTCCATATGTGTTTTCTTCAACAGGAGGCACCAGATTTTGTCAATTCCCTTAGTCTGAAAGTAGAAATTGAGCAGCAGAATGCAGATGTGAACCCTGTCCTCGATACATTTTCTCCAAGTGCCTGGGAGTTCTTTGTAAGTGACTAATACCTCTGAATCTGTGTTTTTTTAGCCTTTGGTCTTCAAAGATTTACAGGAAACAGATCAGGTGACAGAAGACGTTAGACATACATGTTATTTTGCAGAGCTGTTTGCACTGTACAGTCATTTAAAATGACATGGTGTGTGCGTGGGATGATTACTGGCTTTTAAAACTCAAGTGTTTTACTAAGTCACGCAAGTTCTCAGATTTACACGCTCCATGTTTTCCCAACAACAAGATTAAAGTTCATCCGATGCAGTGTAATAAATGTATATATAAAGAGAGATTAGAAAAGTAGAACAAAGCAGCATCTGCTCTGTTATTGTTTCAGATACCCTTTACAAAAGACTGCGGCTCTGATGACGTGTGTGTCAGTGATCTGGTGCTGAGTGTGAAGACAGACACAAAGGCGTCCAGGTGAGAATCACTGACCTGTCTTGTCAGTGTATAGTACAGGATTTACGGCGTACAGTTTTGAAGTAAACCGTCTGTTTCATGTTTTCACTTGATATGTGATGGTATGCTCAGGATAAAGAAATGTATTGTTAATTTAGACCTAAAGTGTAAAGTCAAAATAATACTGTCAGAACAAGCTTGGGCGAGTCTTCCTTTATGAGTCATTTGTGAAATCAGGAGAAGTAATCTGAAAGGCCGTGTAGACCAATTCTTCCAGTCAGCTTCTTACTATAAGCAATGGTGCCTTACAGTACACAAAGATAAACACATTTTGCCATTTAGAAAAGTTTTTTCTCAACTTAAACTTTTGAGTTTTGCCTCTTAATGATGAATATTTAATGTCATGACTTTTTTTCTGGGGCTTTAATCCTGTGATGTGAGGATGTGGAAAAGATTTTTACAGCCTAGTCAGTGACTATAATGATTAATTCTCAATGACACTGCTTCTCTCACATACTTACATCGTGGTACATATCCATGTGTCATATCTGTAAACAGGACTATGTGAAGGTCTCTCTAGCAGCCCCTGGAGGCTGCACTGAACTCACCTACTGACATGTACCTACCTGTATATTTTTTTTAAACCATGACAGTAAAGTAGTTATGCTGCCACATAAAGGCAGCCTTTAGTGGTGTATACATTTATACAAGAGAGAAGAAAGATTTGTGTTAAGATCAGACCAAATTTGGCAAAATGGCTCATTCTCTATTTAATGTTATGGCTTGGTAACTCCTAACAACCATTACACCATTTTCTATTTTCTGTTTTATTAGTCTGGTTTAATTGCTAATAGCTGCACAAATTAGATTTTTCCAGTTTATACAGAAACTTCATAGCCTATAAAATGGTTGGGTCAGACTTGTGAGCTTGGAAAAAAACAGCAAAGTGTTGGTGCTACACGCTCACTGACTTAACTCAGATGAAAGCATATGAACAAGGCCTTTACAGAGACCATACAACACTTTTTAAAGTACTTTCCCACATCCAGACACATTTGACTACATACAGCTGCTATTGATTTTCATTTCTGCAGACTTGGCTGTGATGCATGCCGCTTTTTGCGCTTCTTAATCTTGAGGAAGGCACTGTGATTCATTCCTGTATAAACAATGTATTGTGCATTTTAAGGTGGAGATGGTTACAACATCTAGGTATTTATAAATGTTAAGGAACAATGAGAAACACCCACAGCTTACAGTAGTTCCCATCTTTTAATTAAAATATGGGAAGGATCACTTCTAACTAATCTGAGCTCTTGTGTTGCAGCTCTGCTCCCGTTCTGGTCAGCACTAATAACCAAGAACTGTCATTTGAAGTTGTCGTGAAGAACAAAAAGGAAAATGCATACAACACACAGGTGTTGGCCACGTACTCCGGCAACCTCTACTACTCGTCCGTCTTCCCTCCTGTGAGTGACAAAAGTCAACTGAAGGCTAAATGTTGATATGATGCTTATGTGAAAAAGCCATATACTCTTCCCTGAATACACTTTTTAGATTTTTAACATAATGGTCGCTATCATCACCATCATCAACGTGATAAAATCATTAAATACATTTATTTCAATTAGGCAAACCCAACATTTATTACATTTATTGACACAAAAAGTGTGAGGTCTATGAATGTTTTCTTTATTTTAATCTCTGTGCTGGTGAATAATCTGATATTTAATTATGTAATGTCAGTGTGATGAAGCCCAATAGCAGTGATCTACTATTCTGAATTATGTGTACATTTACAGACAGATGGAGTCAAATGTACCTCAACACAAACTCAAACTGTCACCTGCCAAGTGGGATACCCAGCATTAAAAAAAGACGAAGAGGTAAGCACAAGAGAAGAAATCCATTTCTCTACTGTCAATACAAATCTCTTTGTTTGGCTAGTTATAATAAGTAATGCAAAACATCATCATGTTATTTTATTACAGATGAAATTTCAGATCAATTTTGATTACAATTTTGAAGAACTGCAAAGCCAAGCCGTGGTGAAATTTCAGGCCAAGAGGTATGCTGAATTAATTAGAAACTTAAATTTATGACTCTTAATAAAAATGAATGACATGTTTTATTGTTCTGGACCCTTTTCGTCTTTACAGTGATGGTAAAGAGGAAAGACCTGCAGACAACAAGGTGGACTTTTC
Source organism: Sciaenops ocellatus (assembly GCA_033000465.1). Classification (NCBI taxonomy): domain Eukaryota; kingdom Metazoa; phylum Chordata; class Actinopteri; family Sciaenidae; genus Sciaenops; species Sciaenops ocellatus. The sequence goes on along the minus strand of CP136880.1, from coordinate 16,532,909 downwards.
CATTCCCATTCAGTATGATGCAGGGGTTGTTGTATCTAGGTGATTTTAATTTTTGTTACTTTAACATGATTGTTTTTAAGTTTGGTCGTGCAGTGTGAAATTTACAGTTAATGATGACAAATGCATCAAATTTTGTGGTTTCTTTGTCCTAGGCAGTCGAATATAAATTTCTACGTGGCAGACGCTGCCACTCCAGTGGTAACAACAGTGAAAACTCTAGATGACATCGGCCCAGAGTTTAACTTTACAATTAAGGTGCAATTAATGAATCTGTCTTTTAAAATATCATTTTCTATTTTCTCATTCTGTTGATTCTAAAAGAAATATTTTTCAAAACAAATTGTATTTAAAGGTTTCAACTGGTAACTTCCCTGTCAACCTACTGTATCTGACCATTGCTCTGCCAATGACCACTAAAGGTGGAAACCAGCTCCTCTATGTTACCAAAGTGGACACACAAGTGAGTACTCAGTTATCAAGAACCAGCAACCTTTTACAGTTTAAAATGATTTTACCCAATCAGCAATGTATAGTATCTGTAATTAAAACATTACAGATGTTCAAACAATGATATACTTACAGTATACTGTAAGTTGTACTGTAAGTTGGTGGTGATCTAACTAATGACTAAGGACTTGGTTTGTTACCAAACTGCTCCAAAGCTTCTGCAAATTCATATTAATTTAGGTCAAATTCCTTTTTTGATTCTTACTGTATGATTTGTAGTATGATAATCAAAGAATAAATTAATATGATAATCAATAAATTGAACTAAATCTTCTTCACCAGCAGGGAGGGTCTGTCAGCTGTGATTCCACCGGCCTGGTTGATCCACTGAAGATTGGTGTGAAGAGCCACGTAGTATCCTTCTCTGAGGAGAGCTTCCGAGGCATGGACAAACTGGTCAGTCACCTCTTTGTTCTCTTTAGATACTGTCTGTCAACTTCCTTAGATGTTTCATAGGATGTGTAGCATTTCCACTTGCATCTAAGAAAGCTATATATATATGTATGTATGTATGTGTGTGTGTGTGTGTGTGTGTGTGTGTGTGTGGGGATATTTTTCATCCTGTGTATTTGTGACTTAATTTATGTAGCTTATTATCTTTTATGAAGCTACAAACTTCATATTTAGATGATATTTAGAATATTATGTTTTATCTATTGAGTATTTTTGAATAATATTTAGTTTATTTTATATTTATATTGTACTGTACTTTACAGTATATCTCTGAATTTACTCTTTAAATTTAACAGCTCAACTCAAGTTGTAACTGATATCTGTCACAAAATATACATTTTTGTTTTGAGAAATAACCCAGATGCAAAAGAAATTTAAGTAAATTAAAATTGAATTTGAACTCATATTGTGTGTTGCTGATCTCTTTTTGTCAATGTTGTTGTTTTAACTGACAGGACTGCAAGAGTGCAAATTGCAAGTATATCACATGTATCCTCAAAGACACTGAAGTTAAGAGCGACTACTTTGTGAAAGTTAAAACAAGGATCTGGAGTGGCACGTTTATTTCGGTAAACATAAATAATGAATTTTGTATACCGGTTGTCTGCTTTATTACCATTTATTTTCTGATGCTTTAAGTTTGATATATTTGTCATGATAGGCCACCTATCAAGCCATTGTGCTGGCCTCCAGTGTTGATGTCAAGACCTCCGACCCTGATCTGCTCATTATCGGCCTCAAACAGCTTCCAGTAAGATCACATATCAATATTTTGATTTGATGCCTTGTGTAAAGAAATTGAAGGCAGAGTTTCTGTCTTTTACTAAACACATTTTATCTCTAACCAAATCCCAGTTTCCATTGTTGAATCTTTGTATGTAAAACATAGTCTCACGTGTCAAGAGCATGCTTTTTTTTTTTTTTTTTTTTTAATCATACCATATCCAAGTAAGACCTGACCATAAAATAACCTCTCCTGTCCTCCTGCTGTCCAGGTGGAGGTGACAATCAGTAAACCTGGAGAGAAAGGTGATGTTCCAGTCGGAGTGATAGTTGGCAGCGTCATTGCTGGACTCCTGCTGTTGGCTCTAGCTGTTGGACTCCTGTGGAAGGTAAGTGTCTGTACTTTCATGGAAATGTCCAGCTTTGCATTAGAGATTTAAAGGAAATGTTGATACTTTACTTACTATAGATCTGAATATAGTAAGTATATATGTGGGTATGTAAGGTCATTATGTTAGTGTATTGTGGCAATAATACTGGAATCTCTCTTTCTAGTTTGGGTTTTTCAAAAGAAAATACCAGCAGCTTCAGAGGGAGGCTGATGAAGACAGGCAGAGCCACGCACACGTCGATGAAGTGCTGTGAAATGAAGAGAAAACCTGCAGTTTTCTTTCTTCACTGGATTGTTCCCAATGCGGATACTGGTACTTATCACTGGTTCTTGTATAGTGCAAATGGACTTCAGCTCAATCACTGGAAGTTGGGCATTTTAATCAAAGAGAAGCTGTTCAGTTTTTGGGTAACATTTTACAGATGAGTCTTTATTTTTGAGTTGTGTGAATTGTACATTGACTGTTTGTTGTTATGCACTGACTTTGAATAATGTAAATATGACAGAACATTTTACAAAGCATTTCTTTGGCTTTGCCATCATGAGTTTTACACTGTGTAAAGACATCAAGTTATGCATAGCCTTTTGTTTTGACAAATTCTGGGCAACATGGTTGACAAATCATGAATATAGCTCATTTGTCAAAACACTGACACACCCTGTAGCCAGTCAGTCTCTAGCATAAACTCCCTTGACATCCTCTTTCACCTCTGGCACTCAGGGCTTTTCTTGAACTTTTGAGATCAGTGGTTACGATTCGGGAAACAAGAGCTATCCTGGAAAAGATGAAATCTGTTATTACTCTGTTTGTACTGTAAATACTGTAAGATAAACATATGGTCTTTCATATTTGGTTTTATGGCAATATGAGTCCATGGAGTAGCTACTTGTGTTGATATATATGATATTTGTGATGATGATATTTTGTTTTTCACCACTTGTGGCCCATCTTGTCAGGTATGAATATCCAGTGGCATATTTTTTATGTCTACAAATGTCCATTATTTTCAAAAAAGAATAATCTCTTGATTATTTTCTCAATTGATCAATTAATAGATTGATTAGTGGTTTTCAGAAAATAGTTCCCAGGTTCCAGTGTGGTGTTTTCAAATTGTTTGCTTTGTCCAATATACAATCCAAAACTGAAAAATATTCACAATACTGTCATACAAGACAAAAAAAGCTTGAACCAGCAATGGTTTTTGATTTCTTTTTCTGCTCAAACTATTAATTTGATTATCAAAATAGTTTCACATTAATTTTGTATTGATCAGCTAATTGATTAATTGACTGATTACTAGCCCTGGTGTTGTTCATCTGTAGGGCAAAATAACACAATGCCATACATCAACAAAGCACTCAGAAATGCATTTGAGATGGTTCATAAATACACTCAGTCTGTTCCTCTGTTTCTTACTTGCAGTAAGAACCTTTGAGGTTTGATCAAAGCTAATCCTGTGGGAGCTAAATATGTATTGGCACAGCTTTGCCACAAGATGGCAGCATGATATACATGTTGGCACTGGTCTTAATTTTCTCACTCTGTTCTGTTGATGACTTGAATACTCCACTATCAATTAATACATCATAAATTATGACCCATTTTGGATTGTTGTCCTCTCTTGTCATGTGTTGTCTCTCCTCTCTTGCTGGAAAACCTTTAGAAAACCTGACCCTGCAGGCAACCTTACTTGGACCACTTCCCTCCAAACATCAGTACAATTGAAATTCTCCCTCAAACTCGATTAATTTCCTCTCACATTTTTGACTGTCGTGTTCTCCCACAGTTAGGTTACTCCATCCCTGGACTGTTTTGGAATGTGTTTCTGACTGTTTTCCTATCGAACGGGCCAACTCCAGCACCCAGCAGAGTCTTTAGCATTCATTTCTTTGGATTTGGCAGGGTGGAATATGCTATTTGTCTCTAATAAGTAGCATATTTTTTGAGAGCCTGGGCTCGAGCTTTTCTTGTTGGAGGGGATATATAGAGTTTGATAAATGATTGAACTGCTCTGTTTCCCCATTACTCATTCGCTACGGTGTTGTGAAACAGCCTTTGGATTATATGTATATGTGTACAGGGAGCTATGTGGAAATAGTTGATGAAATGAGATACAGTGAAAGTGTTTGAACACCTTTGTAAATCCATCCCTCTAGGAATTCCTGCATTTGATTGGCAGCTACAGGCAAACAACTGACCCTGCATGATTGCTCACAAATTGCTGCAATGTTGTTGTAAATCAAAAATGATGTCATAGCAAATGATTCGATAACTGCTGGCCTTTTTTGGACTTTGTAGGACTTTGAGTGTTACATAAGTCATGGCCGTAATCCTTGTTAGTTTCACTGTAACTACTTTTAAGAAAGAGGGTTTTCATTTACTTTTACAAATCACTGATGAGCTGGCATGCCGCATACTATGACAGTGATGATTTTAGTTCAGCTGCTTGAGTCTGTTTCAACCAAATTCAGCTCAAAGCCTGGGACAAGGAGCACTGGTCCCCCCTCTGCTGATGCCATTAATGTCTTCAGGACAACAGCCAGCACTTTAAAGTTGATACAGCAGGGCAGAAATGTACTCGCATGTCAGGAAATGTTTTGGTAGCTTCAAGTCTTCAAAGACTCTGATCTCACAAATCACACACACCAGACACTGAATGATTTGCCAAACATAACTCAACATCCAGAACATATTCAGATTTGTTGAAAGAAATAACAAATGCTGCTTTTGCACTTTCAATCTTGGGCACTAAACAAGTGGTATACTTTAAGGTTTATATGCAACTTTGAGTTGGCTCATGTCAAATAAAAATTGTCTAAATGGCCATATCTACTAATATGACTGCAGTAGATCATTGTGAAATTAATCAGACTCTTGATTCACTGTAAATCTTTCAATTTTCATAACCAAGTTGTTTACTCTGCTCGATAAAATTACAAATAGCTAAATATAAGAGACCATCTTAACCTGTGCCTCTCAGGCAGGTTTACTGATCTCACCTTGCCTTGCCTTTCATCTCATGAAAAACTGGGTAAAATGTTCAGTCTGGACTAAAAACTTAAATTTCATGATTCTACATTGTTTAATTGACTCATATAATCATCATCATAAGCTAGAAATCATGGTGATCGGCCTTTATTGCAGCAGAATAATCACTCCACAATAGAAGTACAGTATGTGGTGACTGCATGTTGTCACTGTGATAAGACCAGGAAAAAAATGCACACAAGTACAGAATGTGTGATATTAGTTTCATATTCTGGGTATTTAGCACCATTTAAAAAATGTTATTGAATCCTTGAGCTTTAAGACTTCCAACTGACTGCTGGTTATAATTTAACGCAGGTAACATGTGACCGGTCTTTCTCCTCTTTTGGTTCTTTTTTAATACAGCTGTTTAGCAAGAACTTCATCACTAGATCACAAAAAAGGGGCATGTCATAAATAATACTATAAGAACTTGATGAAGACGATCTTTGGCATAGTAAATTCTGTGTATGTTATAGAAATGCAAAAGTTATATAAGAATAATAAAAATCAGAACATGAACCTCAAAAAAATGAGAAGAAAAATATGATTAATAGTATTTTATGATCATATTATAACAGTAAAAACAGCTTGTAGTTGTCATAAGACATGGATTAATAGAAGGCAAATGTACACACTGTTTCAGCCACACTTCAGCTCTGGATATGGGAATACTGTTGTCATATTTTCTGGATACAAGATATCTAAGTGGTATTTTGAAATTAAAGAAAAGATTACAGTGCCGCTTTCCTGGACGAAAGATGATTAACTCCCTGGTGTCTGATTCACACACAGTGGACACTTTGCTCTTTGCTCTGGAGAGCTGTAACCAGAGTTCCGCTGAAGAGGTCGCGCAAGGACTTCTGAGGGAGTTTAGTGCGTCAGTGAGTGGAGAGCTGTGTGTGTGTGTGTGTGTGTGAGCGAGAGAGAGAGAGAGAGAGAGAGAGAGAGAATGAGAGAGAGAGAGAGAGAGATGGTGTGTGTGTGCGTTTCATTCAATGAAACGCAACACCCCGCTCCTCTGTCTGAAGCCTCTCAAACAGGTTTGATTATATTTAAAAGCTTGACCCGGGAGAGAAACCCAAACAACTGTCTGTTCTAATATTAGCAGTGCGGCTGCGGACTACTATGAATTCTATTATTGTCTGGGCTCGGATATGTTCCAAAAGGCAACTCTCATCAAAAGATTTACACTTTTGTCTGCAGTTGGTGGAAAAAATATCAGTTACCACCAAGTAGTACCCTTAATTTGAAGGACTGATGGTATGTCCGGATAGGTATGTTGGCTGTGGGCCTGTTTGATTATACAGCAATAAAGGCCTTCATATATGAGCAACAATGGCCATTATTATTACTATTACTATTATTATTATTATTATTATTATTATTATTATTATTATTATTGATTTAAAGACGCTCTGCGTCTAAAGGAGCCCTGCGTAAAAACGCACAGGTATAATGTGTTGAGAAATCTAAAAGGGTTAAAATGACACATTAACATTCATATTCTCCATCAAAACCAAATTCATATCAGCTGACACATTTGGTCTGATCTGCTGTTTGCTTTTGTTTTGACTGCATGATTCTGAAGTTTATCACAAATAGTCATATTTTCATATTCTTTGATTACTGTGGCGAGAGAAAGTTGCTTGTAACGATGTCACCTGATTAGGATTGAAAGAACTTTGGTAAGAAAAAAAATCTCCCCACCCCCACAGAAGAGGAGACCGCCCACCAGAGACAGTCAACCCCAGACCCCTTATAGATTTAAAAAGAGAGGCTGCATTCTCAGACTGACACTTATTCAACACTGCCACCGTAAGCAGATTACTTTTGCGCTGCCTGTGTCAAATACGTAGTTCACTTTGCCTCTCCATCATGTTTAGGATGCTGAAACACCATCTGCACCCGGGCATTTTTCTCTTGTTCATATGGCTTTGTCACCTCATGGAACATCAAAAAGTTCAAGGTAAGCCCTCTTCATCAGTTTTCTTTTATTCTTTCCGTTTTTGAAAAACTTCGACTGCTGTCAGACCGAGTGTCGAATACTTGCTGCAACCGAGAAACTTTTCAAAGTCAGTTTCCTTTATTGTTTCCCCGCTGATAAAACTCTCTCTGCATCAGACAGTGCGTGCGTAAAGCGTCCATAAAACAGGTGCCGTATGGGACACTTCAAAGTGAGACTATATGGCAAGTTTTGCAGCCCTCGCCAGGCGCACACACTTAAGCCGCCACGCCGTGTTGGTTGGTGGCAGCCTCTGATTTCCATAATACCTGAGCATATTCTCATACTTTTGTATTAGCGTGTCGCGTCTCACAATGTTGGCGTCAAACCTGTAACAAACTTCACAATATCCACTGTGAGTTTATGGGTGTGTTATTTATATATTTCCCGCACGCACCCATTGTGTGCAAAAAAAAAAAAAAAAAAAATAAATAAATAAATAAAAAAAAGATTTTTATTTTTGCAATTTTACATGTGTAGTTATGACCAAAAAAAAACAAACAAACAAACAAAAAAAAACTATAGACAGTTTTTGTTTGAGAGCTTATAGTTCAAATAGAAATCTGTCTTCAATTTAACAAACACACCAGTTCAAACACTTCATGTGTGTCTGTGTCGCTTTAGAAAACCTGCTGTTGTCTGGAGCAGGGGATATTTTTAGTGGATAACTATTCTGTTTTTTATTTCTATATGTTTAAAAGCAACTTTTCACTGGTTTGTCAATAATCAAGACGTTGTCTGGTGGGTGCATGTCTGGGATATTGTTCTGAGGCGTTGAAGACGGTGGTGTGTTTTGCTAAAGACCGTGGTTTTCTGAAGGAGATTGGCTGCTATTTAACACTGTCTAGACGCTCCACTTTCTGATCAGTGATAACAAGGAGGCTCTCGGAATAAAGAACAACCCCCCTGTAAAGATTCTTCTTACTTTTTTGGTTTGTGGCCGCATTGTAAGGGCTGTCAGTCACAGATGGGATAGGCAACTGTTAACAGTCTCGCAAAAAAAAAAAAAAAAAAAAAAAAAAAAAAAAATCAGACAAAATACTGCCGGGAGGGCGAAAGGGGAGGGGGGCGTCTCAGATAATACAGGCTGCGTGTGTGTCTAGTGCGTCTGGGTCAGCGGTTTCAGACGTTCAACATGCGACATTCGAGCTTTTTTTGTTTGTCTGTTTACAGCTGGGAACTGCTGGTTGCAGCAGGGGAAGAACGGGAGGTGCCAGGTGCTCTACATGCCCGGGATGAGCAGGGAGGAGTGCTGTCGGAGCGGAAGACTGGGGACGTCCTGGACCGAGGAGGACGTCCCCAATAGCACGCTCTTTAGGTGGATGATCTTCAATGGCGGAGCCCCTAATTGCATACCTTGCAAAGGTGGAGGTGCACTCATTTCCCTTCGTTTTCTCATAATACATATCCTGAGTCGTTTCGTTTCATAAATCCTGTTGTGTTGACCTGATTTACGCAAACGAAAGTGCGTAAATGATCCCTCTAATATGTACTTTATGCGTAAGAGTAATTTTACGCACAAGGCCAACATTTTCACCAGCATCACATAACACAGACCTTTTATTTTAGAAACCTGCGATAATGTTGACTGTGGGCCTGGGAAGAGGTGCAAGATGAACAGAAGAAGTAAGCCGCGCTGCGTGTGCGCACCGGACTGCTCAAATATCACCTGGAAGGGACCGGTCTGCGGCTCAGATGGAAAGACCTACAAAGACGAATGCGCACTGCTGAAGGCTAAATGCAAAGGTCACCCCGACTTGGACGTGCAGTACCAGGGAAAGTGCAAGAGTAAGTAAATATTATTTCATATCTGTCCTGTTTCCACATTTCTCAAGGCTGCATGTGCCAAGAAACCAGCGTTTGTTCTCATTTTTCGTGTCATTTTTCACAAAATCCTCAAATTTCTTTGTCTGCAGAAACGTGCCGTGACGTCTTGTGTCCCGGCAGCTCCACATGCGTCGTGGACCAGACAAATAACGCATATTGTGTGACGTGTAATCGGATTTGCCCTGAGGTGACGTCGCCTGAGCAGTACCTGTGTGGAAACGACGGGATCATCTATGCCAGTGCCTGTCACCTGAGAAGAGCTACATGTCTCCTCGGCAGATCTATTGGAGTGGCATATGAGGGAAAATGCATCAGTAAGTCTGCAACTAGAGACGTGAGAGTGTGTGACTTTACTTTGAGAGTGCCTCCAGCCACTGACTCTGAATATTGTTTGAGTGCATTTTCTTCCTGGCCAGCTCTGCAGCTATTCACTGCTCATTTTTGCCAACATTCCACTGAGGAGGGGGTCTTAGAGAGAGAGAGAGAGAGAGAGAGAGAGAGAGTTTGGTAGTTGCTTGTGTTTGCTCAAGAAATGATAGACATCTTATTATTTCCTGATGTTGGCAGCACTATCCCATATGGGAAAAGGGGAAGGAGAGGGGGAGGGAGAAAAAGAGCGAAACAGGGAAGTGCTGGGGGCCATGAAGGCATGCTTCAAGTTAATATTTGAGTCAGATGGATTCTTATCCAGAAAGCAGTCAATCTAAGTCATGTAGTCTTAAAAATTCTAATTAAAACATGACTTTTTTTCCCAGCCAAGATCTAACACCATAAAACGGGATTTACTTTCTAATTCTAGCTTGGTTTTCCTAAAACTCACAGGCTATCTGATCCTGCTTGAAAAGCATTCATGATAATCCATCTAATCAAAGATTTCCCCTGTGCTGATTTCTTCCCTCTCCTTCTAGAGGCCAAGTCGTGTGAGGACATCCAATGCAGCGCAGGGAAAAAGTGTCTCTGGGATGCAAGGATGAGCCGGGGCCGCTGCTCGCTCTGTGATGAGACCTGTCCGGAGAGCAGGACGGATGAGGCGGTGTGTGCCAGCGACAACACCACATATCCCAGCGAATGTGCCATGAAACAAGCTGCTTGTTCTATGGGGGTGCTGCTGGAAGTCAAGCACTCAGGATCTTGCAACTGTAAGTAAACAACAAAAGCAAAATATGAAAAAAATGAAACAAAACACCCTCCTCCCTCTCCAAGCAAAAGACAATATTCCTTGTTGCTTCCCCAACAAAAACCTCCCCTAAAAGTGCCCCCCCCCATCCCAACTTTCCCCAAACTCCCACCCCAGCCACACCACCAAGCACAGCTTAAGCAAGCAGAAAGGACTTGGGAATAGAAGAACTTGCATGACGTTGTCTTTGTCGCTGGCTTTTGTTCCTGTGTTCTTTTTTTTTTCTTTTTTACTTTACTTTTTTCAATTCTTCTGCAAAGCAAAATAACAGAAAGAAGCATCAGTATATATCAGCAGACTCTATCTAAGAGTCTAGGAAAAGCTAACTCCATTAAACTAACGCAAATAATAAAGGAGACTAATTTTGTTTGCAGCGGAACAATCCTGATATTTAAAAGTATAGTTAAGTTTATGGTCATGCTAGTGACCTGCAGGAGCAGGTTGCCTTAAATCTCATGCAGTTTTTATTGTAATCAGTTTATTTTCTATGACAGTGGTCATATCTTTACAGCATGTAAATTCCATGGTCACATTGCTAATTTCAAATTATTGGTATATTTGTGTTTTTGTATAATTTTTCTTTTTGTTGCTTTTGGCTGTAATCAATCAATTCAAAATGCACTGCCTCTTGTGACATACACCACACTGCCAACATGTCTATAAGAACAGAATACTTTTACTCATATGATGTGCATAAGGTGATTGTAACATTGGTGCCATGTTAGTGATAATGACGAGGATTTTAACGCTGATATTCATGTAGACTACTCTGTAGAGCCATTCATGTGCGCACAAATCTGTCAAATTGAACAATACCCTCAAGGAAGTATCAAATTTACATTCCAAGAAGTAGAGTGTCTCCTTGTTAGTTTCTTTCTCCTGACTGAGTACCTTAATGTGATGTGCCTAAGGTATGCAATGGAATCCAAGGGACCAACTTTATGATCACCTCATGAGCTAAATATAAATGTGCTACTTCACAGTGTGCAGCATAAGCGTACGAAACTTGCAGAACTGCGCTCTCTTACTTCTCATCTCATCATTAGAAGAAAAGTTAACATTTATCAGCTAACCTTTATTGTTCGTGCTGTTTCCAGTGAATGTGTTATCTACCAGAATATGTATCAGAAATTACAAATCCACTCGGATTGATGAGGGACTGCCTGTCTTTTTTTTTTTCTTTTTTTGTATTGTCACTCTTGCTCTTGTGTGCTTTTTTTTTTTTTATTATGTGTCTGATGTAAATCTCTTCTGTAAAAAGAAAATACCTCAGAACTGTGTTGATGATCTCTGACCTGCTTGCTAAGGCCAGGCTGTGACACAGAGTCCTCCCTCCCTGTTTGTTTGAGCCAGAAACTAAAATAATAATCAGAACAAAGAAAATCCGAGAACACAAGAGCACTTTTTTGTGTTATGTGTGTCTGCTTTCAGGAATCTGCCCAAAAGAGACCCGAGCCACTGGAACCATCAATGCCCCTAGAGCCCCTCCCTTCCCACCCCACCTCTAACCTACCTTGTGACCCCCCTACTACACCCCAACCTCCAAACCGCCCCACTTTTTTCTCTTGTTGCAGCCCTGACTTGCAGGATTATGTAAATGGAAGTTGCATAATTGGGGATGCCACAGTAATAGTTGATGCCAAGTGACACAGACCCTTCCTCATACACATACAGATGCATACACACAAACATAAACATATACACACACACAAAAAAAAAAAAAAGAAAGAAAAAAAAGGGAGGCTGTGTGCCAGTGGCTTTGCTGTGAGCTTTTTTTTTTAAATATTTGTTTTTGAGAACATTCAGTGATATTCTGCGCCATTGTGGTCCATATTCATACAACAGCTACCATATATTCTCCCACATAGCCATTACAGAAGACCAGGAGGAGGATGAGGAAGATGAGGACTCAGACTACATGGCCTATGTCCATATATCTTCTATACTGGACGGATAGGCCCCCATCACTAGGGGAACAGTCCTAGGGCAAGGAATCATGTCCATACTGTACATTATGTGTATGCTTATTTATTTTTTAAAGAAAAAGGAAGTATACATATAGTTCAGTCTGCTAGATGTTTATTTATACTATTTTGTGTTTTATAATTTATACATTTACAATGTCAGGCTTACTATCTACCATGATATATTGTGTTACCACTCATTTTTCCCCTTTTATTGTTGTCCCTTTTACTTTCTTTTTTTATCATGAAGAAATATATTTGTCCAAAGAGAAGCAGTGTTATTTATTTGTCCTGTTACCGTGTAAGTATAAGTCCTCTACAAGCTGTAAATTGCATTCCCTGAGCTGTAAAAATCTGCTTGTTTCTGTCAAATCTCTATCACAGATGTTTATGTCACACATACGTAAATGCATGTTTAGGCTGTGTGTTTATTTATTGGGAATATATCAATCATTTTATGTACAGAAGTGTTTCTGGTTTGTTTACAACTCATAATAACTGACCAAAGGGATTCTCTCAATGGTTTTACAAAAGAGCATTGTAAAATGTGCAACACAGCAGTGATGAAATGGAAGAGAAAAAAAGAGCCATTTGTTTTTCTTTTCTTATTTTTTGGTTACTCTTCAGTTTTAGCCCTTTAGATTTGATTCCACATGGAGACGACAACTCTAGACATTATTCAATAGCATTTACTTTGTCTCACCACATTAGAGCAGAGTTAAGTTTTGGACGATACTTGATTATTTTGGAAACAATGTGCCATTAACATTTGTGTGCTGTCTTCTTGCCAACGTGCTCCATATTGCTCTCGCAGAGCTAAAACAGGACTAACGTACTGCAGTACTCAACACTATATCAGACTTCATCACTTTGTTTCTTTTTGTTTGTTTTCTTTTTTTTCTCAGAATGCATTTTTATTTTCAAACATCACAAGAGAAATACAAAATTCTGTTATGAATATATAGTTTTGTATTTTTTATGTAAATGTCATATGTACATACAAAGTTTGATGGTATTTGTACAGATATGAAGAGTGAAACAATAAAAGTTTTTTTTCCTTATACTTCTGACTCTGCTGTATCACTGATTTGTGAGTAACATCGAGTTAAACATTAAACGTCAATGTATGTGTTTAATTCAAAGGAGGAGTTGGACCTAAAATAAGTTTTTAGACCTACACACAGTATAGTCTTGGGCAATTGGATAATATATATACTCTGTGAGATAAGACACAATTATCTGTCATCAGTGATTTAACAAATCTGTTTAATATCTCTGGGGGTATTAGGCTAATGTAGACTTCTATATGATTTTTGGATTGTTTGATAAGCCAAAAACAAACATTCCTCTTGGTTTCTGAAATGATTTGCCAGAAACTTTACTATATCATGATATACAATATTTCAAGAGAAAACTACATGCCTACCTCAAATAAGTTCAATTAAAACACTGACTGAATACACAAGTAACTTTTACGTTTTAGCCCGAAAGTCACTCCATAAACATGTGAATATGCATTTGAATTTTTAGAAACTTGTTACAGACAATTAAACCCATTGAAACAGTCACAACAATATGGGATAGCTCATCAATTTGAACTAAAATAACAAGTTTAATAAACCATTGGATCATATTTTAAGAACAGTTTAGCCAAATGTGAATGTGATAGCTACATAATACACTTGATATTTATAATCTTGTAAAGTAAAACGGAAGAAAGGAAATAAAGACGGGAAATATAAGCTTCTATGAGTATGCAGCAATTACTAGACGCCAAAAGGAAAGGCAACTTCCTCTGGATGTGCTGAGTTTCTTTCCATTAACACCATCAGCATCGTTATTTGTGACACGAAACAAACATCAGCGGCGTAAATAGAAGCTAGATATGTCTGGACATGTCTCTCTCTATGTAACTCATCCCTGTAAAGTAATTTTAGTTGCTGGCATCAGTCCTCCTTCTCTTTGGCCAGCTGTCTCTGTCACCTGCTCTGCTCGTACGGTTTGTTCCTTCGCGGACGCCGTACGACATTGTTGACAACAATCATGGCGTCCTCAATGTCACTCCTCGGCTTGCGACGATTGTCTGTCATTAATGCAGCCTCTAAACTGGCCCTGAATCCCATCAGGTAACTGCAAATTAATTGTTTAGTACTTTACTCTTCAGGCGTGATACTGCGAGTTTCTTTTTGTTTGAAATATTTAACTCCAAGTCGACTAAAGACGAAGGAAGGAGGCCGGATACCTGGCATGTCAGAGGCTAGTGAGCTAGCCAGCGTGAGAGAACACATCTTAAATAAAGTCTGTTAAAGGATTTTGTTATTTATTGGACATGCTACGTGAGTTTACACACTTTACTACATCCTTGCTTGGATATTTAACCTTCAAAGTTTCTAGGGTAGTTGCTAATGTCAATGTTATCCAGTGTCCTTTCAGCACTCGGCTAGCCAGCTAATTAGCTAATTTTAGCAAGTCTAGCTAGAAATCAGTTTAAGAGCTAACGCAATTAAACGCTGCTCACTGGATCACACGACATTTTGCTGCATGCCGTTACTAATACTCGGCGAGACGGGAACTTGATTTGATTTAACAGACCTCACTGTAAAAGGCAATATCACTGACTGACCCACCTCAAAGCCACAACTGTAGCTGCGAGGCAGCTAACAGACAAAGCTCTGCATTATAGGTTAGTTTGAGATATTACATTACTGGACACACACTCTTCTTTTTACATTCATAATGTGTATACACAGTGCTTTTAATATTCATTATACTTTGTGAGCTGCATACCACTACACTCATAATGATGCTGCAGGAAGATGTAAACTGTTGAAATTACTTATAATTTTGTTTTTCCTGCTCAAATTAGTTGACCTGATCTGATCTTCCTCTTTTTTGACTTGCCCCCACCCCCCAATTCATTCAGTAAAATCTTATCCAGTCTTCTATAATGTCAAAAACATTGGCGTTTTTTAATCAATACACCCAGAAATCAGCTGCAGTAAACGGGTTGGTGGGGTTTTTATACAGCCCAGAGATGCACCTTGAAACATTACATAAAAATGGGTGCAGTGGGAGGTAAACCTGGGTGAAATCTCCTTTTTTAAATGATGGCGAGACTTTACTCATCTAATTGTATCAATCAGTCATGACAGTTTACCCATTTCGTATCAACTACTTTGCCCCTGGATCTTCTAATACAAAAGATTTCTGTGATTGTGAGAAATACTTTTATGCAGCAATGTTAGGGTTTCCTGCCAGTGAGGTCTAAAGTTAAATTCTGATTTTCCGGTCTTGTTCGACCCATTTTACAAGCTTCATGAGATCAGTGATTGCCCGCTCGCTTGGTTATCATATCAACACTGTGAATGAGTTTAGTTGCCGTCCACACAATTAGTCTTTAATCTTGATGAAATGTTGACAGAAACACCAATTGCAATAACATTAACCCTGTTTGACTGAGGCACTGACGCAAGAATTTTATTTTCTCAGTATCTCTCACCTCTAACTAAGCATGTGCCCAAGGAGACATCACTTAGTGTCAGCTGACGTGATTTATATTCATGGATTTATGCTTAAGCCTACAGTGTATGCTGTTCATCAGATAGAGCCTCCTTGCCACTCTTGATGGTCCTATAAATTTTTATTACCTTATAAAAAGTACAATTAAAAAAAAAAAAATAACATTTCAAGCATGGCATTTGCAGAATTTCCTCAAATAGAGTACGTTAAGGTGAAGCAGGTTTAAGTGTTGTTTTACTTCACAGAATGAAAAGATGTGAGATATTCTCTTTAGACAATGCAAGTGATGGACATCTTAGCTTTTACTGGCTTCATCATGCACGAAATGAGGTCATTAAATAATAGATGACAGGTTTGATTGCATTGTTTAACCAAAAGATACACAATGTTGTCCAAGTGAAAGTTGAGTTGTTAACTTGGGACCTCATTTTATGACCTAAACACAATTTAATAAAGATACTGAAGATAAGAAATGGTTGCCTTTGATTGCTAAGACATTTTGTTGGCTAAGAAAGTTGGCTCATGAAACAAAAATTCTTTAGTGAGGCTCGCCCTAAAAAAAAAACGATTCATTATTTACTGATCATTTAACCTTAGATGTAAATGTGTGCTTTGTCAAATATTATAAATGTCTTTCTAAATATAGATGTGCTTCCGTCCAAGTATTTAATTTATGATACAGTGAAATTTCGCTTGAAAAATTACTAAAACTAATAATCAATTATCTATATCGTTTTTAATACACTGATTAATCTGTTTCATGAAGCGAGTGAGGGCAGTCTGCAGTGCCTCATTCAAGTGATTACATAAAGGGTAACTTGAGTATTTTTCAACCTGCACCCTATTTTTCTATGTTTTTGTATCTAAGTGACTAAAGGGGACAGGAATTTTTGAAACTGTTCAAGCATTGAGCGAGAGCGCTGCAGCCAGCAAAAGTGGAACTAGCTGCAACATAATCCTTATGGCCGTTTTATGCCTTCAAAGTACGTCCGTTAAAGTGCTTCTTGTGCCGCTGATAGGCTCAGATTGTTGAAATAACATTACGGAAAGTATCCCTACAGGTATAGACCTTTTTGTTTTACCAGAAACAACAGTTATATCACTGTGTTGAAAGCCACCGCACTTCATTGTTTTGCACTAGCGAACTCTGTCAAGTTCGAATGATGTTTAACAATGTTACGAGTAGAAATGACCGTTTTTATCCTTAGCTCCAGCTTTGCACGCAGATCTAACTGACGTTTCTAGTTTAACAAAAAGGATCTTTTAACAAAAGGGTCTATTTCTGTAGGGTCCTATCCACAACGTTGTCAGACACTCTTAATAACACTCTGAGCCCATCAACATCAAAACCAAGCACTTTTAGTGGATGGTGTGCTATTGGCCATAAGGATGCAGCGCTCTCGTTCAATACTGGACCAATTACAAAAATTGTTGTCCCCATTAGTCACTCAGACACAAAAACATGGAAAAATAAGAAGAAAAATGAAGTTACATGATTTTATTTTTTATACATCTACGTTGAACATTTAAAACCATTGACTTCTTCTCTATCTTTAATTGAAATATGAGATAGTAATCTTAGTGTAAAAATCATACAACTGAAATAAATGTCAAATTCAGTCTGGACAATCTGGAGAAGTCGTTCCCTGGCTGAGCCATGATGGCACATTGCTGTTTTGTAACCGAACACGGCTGCACATTCACAAAGAGCTACACAGTCCTCGCCTGACAGTTGACCACAGCCAACATTAAGCACGTCCTGTCATTAGGATGAGAGCGAGAGTCTGCCAGAGATGCACCAGACAGAACTAATAGGTGGCGGGGGGGATTCCCTCCTTGTCTCTTCCTTTTCACTGTATCCTCGCCGCAACACTTCCTCCAAGATAGTCAGTGTAACTTGTTTGTAAATTGACCTCTTTGTTGTTTGTCTGACTTTAGTGGGTTATACTTTGCATATAATGTGTACCCAATGGTTTTCAGGTCTGCAAGCACATCAACATCGAGGCTGGCAGAGAAAACAGGACAAGACACGCAACTTATTACAGTTGATGAGAAATTGGTAAGGATCCCTCCCTGTTCAACGTGACACACGGATTGGTGTTTGTCTGATCCTCTGTCTTCCAATTACTTCTCTGGAAAAATGTTTTAAAAAACTCTTCTATTCCACTGCCAAAATGAGCTCGTATTAGACAGTAGCCTTTTGTAACAATATGATGGTAACGCCAAATGTTATCACTGGTAGTTCTGTGTGCGCTCACAGCTTCTCTGCTCTTAACAACACAACATAATTTAGGGGGTATGGCCCAACAAAGGATACGATCATAGTTAATAGATTTGCATATTGTACTTTTAAAGAGTTATCTCCACTGACCAGAACCACCAGTTAGTTACATTTTGTAATATTATGTCCCCACCAACAACATTTTCAACAAAAAAACAAACATTTTCAAGCTTGTGCAACTTTTAAATTTGCCAATTGAATTTATGCTCTTTCCAAGCAGCATTAATAAATCAGCTGAGGTCACGCGTAAATTATTTCCAGCCTAGTTTGACAAGCGTGTTCTTAGCCCCAGTGGTGAACAACACTGAGCCTGAACCAAAGTTATTGGTGATTAAATACTGACAGTTATCATTTGCAACACTGGTGATTTATTTCTCTCTTTTTCTAAAGCGTGAAACTTTGACACTTAAACGCTTGAGGGTTCTCAGTTTGGCTTCAGTAACTAGGTTGATTTCCATTTAAGATGTATTGCATCTATTGACATGACACACCTTGCATACTTTAGAGGTTTTTATCTAACTCTGTTTTGTCTTGTTTCCACACTGTTTTCAGCACTTTTAAATAAGAGTGCACACACATTGTCCTTGAGGCAGCTTACATTTGTTGGGTTAATCTTACATTTGGCGCTCTTCTTACCTAGTTCACTTGGTTTGTCCAATTCTGGACAACATTTGTTCTCATCATCTTAATCATTTTATCATCTGTAATATTGTTGGACTCACAAGGTCGTTGCAGCAGAAACGCAAATTGTATTTTTGAATATACACATTATTCTTCCTCGTCAAAACCTTCCACCTACACTGCCTACAATGATGGTTCAGTAAGAGATTCAGGTGTGTTATACTAGTAGTGGTCAATGTAGCCACAAGCTGCTAGACTCAAGCAAAGATGAGTCAGGATGCAAACGCCTGCTAACGTTGCCTTAAAATAAAATATTATTTTAATTTTAAAACTTGTCTTCCTGGTTTTCAGCCCTCACCAAAGTAGGGATGCATGAAAAAATATATTGGGCTGGGCTCAGAGGAAACCTGCTTTGCTCACTACATCTTAGCTTCATCCTTCTTATCAGTTATCTTGTCTCTATCAGCCATGAGGAGCAGGTAATTATCAGTTATCGGTATCACATATTGTGCATCCCTAAATCAAAGACATGTCCCGCACTTCTATTGTGATTATTTGCTGCTTTTCTCAATTTTACATCATTGTAAATTGAATGTCTTTGGATTTTAGAGCAGTTCAACAGAAAACAAGCATTTAGAAGACGTTATCTTTTATCTTAGAAATTGATTGCCTGATTAATCAATGATGAGAAAAACTCTGCTGCATAACTGGAAACATGGCAGAGAAATCAACTTTCTCCAGGAAGATTTTGCTCGGAGAATCAGATTTCTCTAATCCCCAACACCAATTATGGAAACCAGGTTTCTCAGTTACTTATGTTGATGAAAGCAACTGCAAAAACCCAGTTACGTGCATGTAAATGTACTCTACAATAAAATTTCTGTTAAGCTATAATGGCTTATTTCTCTCCATTTAGCCAGCAGTTGCAGAATACATCTACGACTTTATTTCATGACTGTCTATACACAGCTGGTGTGGTTTGGGCACACAGCGTAGCTCCAAAAGCACTTGAAGAGCAGGTTTCAGTTAAAAATGTGTAATCAAAACTAGTTCACAGGTCAACGGGTGACTATGAAGTCATTGTTCAGAATGACCTGTTCTATGTTTAAGTGTGTGGTACAGCTGTATTTAGCTTTATATTTCATCAGACAGAGTCTTTGGTGCTGTAGCATAGCCTAAACAGCAATAAGCATACATTTAAAGTGGCCAAGGTTAGCAATGTACCAACTGTACAAAACAAAGAAGGATCTTTTGAAGTGAATGCTTTGTCATTAAAAGACGAAGGAGATAGTAGATAACGGAGAAAGAGGGAGTTTGGGGAGAATGTGGGAGTCTGTTGTGGACTTGTTTGGGGGGGTTTGCTGTGTGTGGGCAGCGTCAGTGTGCTTTTGTTCCAGACCAAAGCTGACCATACTGGCAGACAAACCTTTGGCTGGGCGGAGTGTCTGTCTCTGTCCTCTCAGTAGGGGCCACTGAGAGGAACAGCAGAGGAGAGGAAAAAAAGGGCCTCTAAAAAATGGGGAGGGGGTGAAAGAAAAGAAGCTTGCATGGAAAAAAGTTTGTGAGACACCCTGAGACTCACGAAAAAGACAGTGGCCACTTCAGTGTTGTCGGCCACAGAGGTTCCTTTGTGGCATGCTGTTGCTGGCGACGGCGGGAAGTACTCTAATGCTCACCCAGACAGGCCAAAAAGAGAGGCCCTCAGCTGTTTACAGTACAGTGGTCTCCGTCTCACATGGAAGAGGGCAATGAGAGCACTCTCCCTTTTGGGCATTCAGCGTATATCAGCACGCTAGTCATTCATCAGGCTGTCAATAAGTGTGAATTGCATTTTGGTTAGACCAATCAAACAAAGGTCTCGATCCACTGAGAGGTTATGTTGGGTTCGCACGCTGTCTCTCCCTCTCTCTCTCACTCTCTCGCAGCCTGAGGAGAAAGTGGTGTGCCGCTTGTTCTGTAGTGAACATTTCTGAATAACCTCGTGTAGATGAGGTTGCATTTTGGCCGGGGCAAATGATATTTTGAATGCACTCCAAAAACTCTGTCTGAATGTTTGTGTGACACTCATTATCTTGTCCTTAGTTCTCGTCTGTCCAAAAAATGCAAACCTTACAGGAACTTGCGTCTCTGCAGTTTGTTTGGCCATCTCCATTACAGGCAAATTTAGGCGAGGAAGGACAAGAATCTCGTGCAGGTCAAATATATGAACTCATCCTGGGAAGAGGTTTTTAATGGCATTTGTGAAGAATTTGCCAGAGGCTGCAGACAGACAAATGATGCTGTTTTGATAACTTATGCATCATTAAAGCTATAACAAAATGGATCAAAAGACCATGTGTAAGGTGTCGCTCATAGCGACAAATGTCACCCAACGCTACATTTCTGAGCTTTAAAGCGTCTTTCAGCTCATTGTTTTGGTTTTCGGATTTGCAAATGTGTTGGTTCACTTTCACAGCTTTCATCGGGTTTGATTTGAACAGCTTTTTTTTTTTCACCGCCCCCAAGTGGCCAGGAAAAAAGTAATTTCAGTCAATGTTTGTTTTTAATGCCAAACATTTCCTCGTTCTTGTTTCCAAAGTGTGAAGATTTGCTACCCTGTGTTTGTCTCATGTGATATTAAATTGAGTATCTTTGAGTTTTGGACTGTTGGACGGACAAAAAACACAATACGATGATGTCAATGTATCGTTTTACTATTTTCTGACCTTTTTCTTTTTGGGCCGAGCAACTATTTTGACCCTAATCTGCAGATTAAATGGTGAAATGAAATCATTTGTTGCAGCCCTACTGTGAGTCTCACGTTCACACAAATGAATAACCTGCATAAAGTTTGAGCTTTTTATGAGCAAAATCTTTGAAGGCATTGTCTGAATTTCAGAAATCATGCCAAATAAAAGGACCTGCGTGATGGAGCTCCAGTGTTCCCTGCAGTGCCCATGCCGACCTGCTTTTGTTTGTAATTACTGTTTGATTAAGCATGCTGGGCAGCTCCCAGGGTCCGGCTGGCTGGCCACTGATACGCAGCTTTACACGGAATGTCTGCGACCTCCATCAATTAGAGTCAGTCCTGTACTCTCTAACCCTTAGCAGAAACGACTGTGGTTATAACCTCAGCAGCTGCTTCAATATGCGATAATACAATATCTCCCACTTATGCCTGAGTGTCTGAGTGTCTGCTCCAGCTGTAGCTGGGGCCAAGTGCGCTCCCTCTCTCCACATAAAGACAACACCATAATCTTAAAGCGCTTGTGAAGCCTTGTTATAGAGTTCTCTAAAGGCACTAGGGTTTTACGAGACAGAGGAGGACAGTTATTAGAGTGTGGGGAATTGAAGGGGAAGGAGGGAGGAAGACGGGGAGAGGAAGAGAGTATTAAATTGGTAGGACCATTTGATGCTTGGCATGTTAAGTTTGCTAATTTGAAATCTTTGGTTTCTTGCGAAATTAGGGCATAGTGCTCGCTTGGCAGCTAATGTCACATCTGGACAAAAGATGTGGGGTTTGATTGCTATAGTTGAGACGAAAGGCAGGTTGTTGGTTGTTTTGAAAGACCTAAATTGAAGTCAGATCGAAAGACTCTGAGACTGTCGGTCAAGATTTGTCATACAGAGATATCGGAAACATTTTTGGTACAGAGGACAAAGGCAGCTGGTTAACGCAAGATCATCTCACTGCACCGTTCAGGCTATTCAATTGGACACGGCAGTTTGCTTTTGTCACTCGAGATCTCAATTTCCACAGAAATGAACGTGTGTTTCAGAGTGTCATTGGGCAGAGTACCTTCAACCACTGCGACCTCAAACAGCGATTTGCTTTCACATTTTGAAATTGCAAGACAATCGGTGTGTAGGACAACGAAGACACAGAATCGCAATAAAAATCCAGCCATCCAAACTATGAGGATATATTTAGCACAAGCAGTTTAAGTCTGCAGTACAGGGGTGTATATTCTCTAAGCCTGTCTAGCCTCAGACACACAGTGACCTACAGTGGAGCAGACCACATTCACCACCCCACCCCCCCTTCCTCTCCCTCTCATCCTCCTCTCCCACCCTTCCTCCCTCCCTCACACATAGACAACTTAAGTGTCTGTTTTGTCTGGTTGCCCTCTCATACGGCGTGCTTATGCAAAAAATCTCGCAGCTCAAGTTTGGAGTAGTGGGTCAGAGGATGTTGGTCTTTGAAGAGTGCCAGACAAGAGGCTTTATTATGTATCATCCACTAAATAGTATTTCATTCATTAACACTCTCTTCCATAGAGACTAAGCCTCTTAAGAGGACTCCTCAGCCCTGTCAGCGCAGTGTAGTTTTAGGAAGTGTCTAGCTGCTAAGTGTTGTGTTTGCAGAGCGGATAAAAAAAAAGGTGCTTCTTCTGTTTGTCTGCACTTCCATTTATTCATCATTGTGAGCTGGCAGCTGTTTTTGAAATTTTACAAACTAGTTTTGGTGTCTTAGACTAACCATAAGTCTGGTTTCTAATGTTCTTTTTGTCTCTTTAGTCTGTTTATCATAACAATAAGCATAATTGTTAATTGTTTTTAATTGTGTGTGTGTGTGTGTGTGTGTGTGTGAGTGTGAATATTTTTTGTTTTCTTTTTCTTAATCACGTCATCTATGACATACACTGAATATCACTTCGGTTTTTGACTGTTTGCCAGACAAAACAAGACATTTGATGATGTCACCAGGGGCTTTGGGAAGTTGTTATGGGCACATTTTGCTATTTTCTGACATCCTGTTGACTTAACAGTGAATCAACTAATAAAGAAAAAATTGGTTAATGAAAAATAACCATTATTTACAGCCTGAATGTGCACTGCTGAATAATGTGTGCCATAGTTGTACTGATTCTGGGCTGTCTAGTGAGTCCGATTTTCCGTTCTAAATTAGTCTATTGACTGTTTGTTCGAAGAATAATTTAGATTAGATGGACAGATACTTGATATGTATGTGTGGGGAAAATTTGCACAATGTAAAATTGTATTACATAAAAAAAATAAAAATAAAAAAAAAAAACACCACAAATAGCAGGTACAAGTCCCCAGAGCTTCTGTTTTGTCCAACTAACAGTCCAAAGCTCAAAGATATTCAGGTTACAGTGATATAAAACAGAGAAAAGGAGCACATAATTTCTGCTTAATAACTTAGTTTTGTGTTATTTATAAAGACATTTGTTTTTGAGATGCCGTACATAAACAGACGCGTCTGCATCCGACATATTCATAAATGACCCCCTCCTCTATCCTCTCCTTCCGTTCCTCACCGGTATGTGTAATGTGAGATTTGAGATGACCCTCATTCCAGCTGCTTCTCGTTCTCCAGTGTTGAACCACTCCCATACATGAGCAAGCAACATAATATTTGTTTCTATTAGAGACGCCTCCTATGTCCAATCAGTAATTGGCACGCTTTCTCCACTTCAAAGACGTCTGAAGGTGGGAACCGGCGGAGGCCGATGAGTGAGGCTCTTGGTCTGGGTGTGGGCCGGACAGTGGGGGGTTAAGGGTGATGTGTTTGGGCTTTCACCACATGCTGACTCAACATGATTCAGCTCGGCCGACCTTGTGACCTCTCCTGGCTGCCGAGCTGCAGTTTTGGCAAACGGGCATTCGTGCTATGATAGGCTGGAACGTACTTGTGTCATGGCTGTCACCGTGTCCACCATTACTAGAAATGTTTTGTCTGAACCAGTCATGCACAGACATCCTTTGTTTATTTGTTTGTCTGTTTGGTTACTGTACTAACAGGAAAATACAATCTGTCTCTCAGTTTACATTTGTAAGTCCTAACAAGTCTTAAAAATTGGACCGCCAGTACCAATGTGTTTAGACACATTTATACCGTATCTGGACTTTTTTTTTTTTTTTTTTTCAGGATTAGAAGACTCTTGTACGCAACTAATGATTTTTATTATTGATGCATGTGTTCATTATGGATTTTTATTATAAATAAATATTTTAGTTTGCCTATAAAATGTCGGGAAATAGTGAAAAATGTCCCTCAGATGTGGTTTAATAGAGTTGATCAGTTTCACAACAAATAATTGAGCCATCCAGGATCATTGTGAGAACAGATGTGAATTTCCTTTTTATGGTTTATTTTAGGTTTAAAATAATCCTTTTTTTTTTCCTAAATAAGCACAAAGGGAGTATCAAGTGATTGAGTGGAAAAAGACAGCTATTCTGTTCACTAAGTGAATTAACAGTATAATGTGTTCAGAAGACAAGGTCCTTATACTTATCTCTTTTCAAGTCCTCGTCTACATTTTGCCAAACCCCAGGACGCTTTGAGTACCCCAGTATGAACGCCATTCAAACCTCCCCATGAAAGTGATATTTTTGTCAAAACTGTCTGGTTAAAAACATTCATGTGATTTGTGTTGCATTACTTAATCATTTTCTCCAACATGCATCCAAAAGTGATGTCTGAATTTCATTATTTGGCAATATTTTTTTCTTTTACTGGCAAATCACTTTTTAACTGCAGGGAATGTCGACATTCACCTGCAAATCATCTAAAACTGACAAGACGTGTTAAATGATATTGGGACAGTAGTGGCTGGAAGACAGTTTAAGAGCCAGCGAAGAACATTTATTATTGAATAAGCCAAACACATCTCCAGTTTCTTTCACTGATTCAGTTTGGTGTGGTGCTCACTGACGGCTGCGATCCAATCAGAGCTTTGTAGGTGGAGTTAAGAATAAGGACGTCACCCCCTGTGTGCCATAACCAGAGAAATGACTACAATATTTTTGACAAGCATAAATGAGATTGACCCAGTTATACAGGTTGTTTGACTTAGAAAAATAACGACTACGCTGTTCGCTGGTTGCCTGGCAACCTCAATGCGACAACAAGACTCTAGAAAGTCACTGCCCCCGGCCAAGAAGTAGGTCGACACAAAACCACAACTTTTCATTGATTTTTAAATGATATGAGACAAGATAGAACGATAAAAACAATAAAGCATTAGTTTTTTTTTGTTTGTGTTTTTGGACAGCTGTTCCCAGTCTTTATGCCAAGCTTAGCTAAGTGTTTCCTGACTCTAGTTTCATATTTAACAGACATCTTCTCATCTAACTCCAGCTTCGAAAGGCAGTAAGCACATTTCACAAAATGTCCGACTATGCCATTAAATTATTCACATTTCTTTGACGCTGTAATGGTATCATGGGTAAAACTGTTCCCCACTGTTTATTGGTTAGGGTGGAAAAACAACCTGAACAGAATGTCATGCTGACATGAAGAAAATGTTTGAATATTGATGTGACACGAAAGGGGATTATCATCGTTATGGGCATCACATCTTGCCAACATTAAAAGACTTTTGTGATCTACACATGATTTTATTTAACGTCGACAAATATTTGAATTTAGAGCCATTTCACACCCCAACTGTCTGTCCTACTATTCTTTTTTCTGTACTTGTTTTTCATATCTCATTATTTCTGTTAGGTTTTTGCCATTTCAGCAGATCTTTGAATCTTGTTTACAAAGAAAGCTTCCATCCCAGGTCTCTGTTGGAGCATTAGGGGTACCAGCTTTCAGCATTCTGGTGGGCCCAGCGGCCCCTATACTCTTTATTTGGCACGTAGCCTGGAGGTGTCAGAAATATCGACACGCTTTCACGTGACGGAGACTTTGCCAGCCTTTTTCCACCCTTTCTTAAGCCCGGCATTCTGCCTGCCCAGCCAGGTATTGTAGGGCCCCGTGAAGGCCCTGTGAATAGTGTCAAACTTGATAGTTCTCATTTTGCTTCCTGTACATGGTAGAAGAAAAAGTGCCCACCGTGTGGGTTTTCCTTTTGTGATGGCCCTCTCTAGTCTTCCTGGGAACACACCACATTCCAGCCACAATCATTCCCTTTGTGAATTCGGGTATTGTGGGTGAGTCTGTTATGCCGATAACCCTCTTAGCTTTCAGTGTAATGCATGCACGTATCATAGAAGTCTAGACTCGTATTTTTGCAAACAATGCCAGATAATGAGCAGAGTGTTTTCAGTGATTTGGCAGAGCTTTTGTTTTGACACATCCTCCCTCATTCATGAAGGACCTTTTGTGCTCATCCACGCCTAAGATGTGATTTAAGGTCTGCTACATCTGGACAAATTATTGCACCAGTTTACCATACATGGGCCTCATGTGTCAGTTATGGTTTATGTAACGTACATACGCGTAACCATAGTCTGGCCTGCTAATCCCAAGGGCATAATTTGTAATGCGTCTTGGAGACGGATTTTCATGCATCTATACCCCAGAACAGAACAGACCAGACCAACTGCTAAATGTTTTGGACTGCAAATTTCAACTCAAGAGATACTTTTTGTACATGATTTCTTTCCCTTAATTCACAGTCCCAAATGTGTTGTGCTTCGCTGTGTACAAAGCATTTTAATGGTTTTTGTGTTTCCTCCAAAACTGCCACAAAGTTTTTCATTTCTTATCTCTTGCTTCTGGAGTATCTTTCCAATCTTTAGGAACACTTTGCATCGGAAATAAGAACGCAGCAACATTTTAAAACATTTTCTTACCTGCTGCAGGCTCCAGGATGAAAACAAACCCTGGTATCTTATTTTGGTGCTCTCTCTCTCTCTCACACTGTCTTGTGTGTTATTGTGTCATGAACCATCCACCATTACCCCCTTTGGGTGAAAGAACATGTTTTCTTCCTCTCTGTGACAAGAAGGAATTGTTAAGGTTAAGTAGATAGGGCAGCCGGAAATAATTACCAAGCACTTGTGAAGTCCCCCCCCCACCCCCTTTGTTCGTCTTTTCCCTTTCATTTTAACAATCTTTTTAATGTGCAGATCTTGTTTATGATTAAATTCAGACTGGTCTTGCCTCTGAGCATGGCAAAAGATGTTTCACTGGAACAAGCAGTAGTTTAGCAGTTGGACCTGTAATTTACTAGGCTTAAATACCATTTGAAGCTCCTTTGCCAAAGAAAAGGCGGGCTTTTGTGTGGAGTTCATGCAAAACGACCCCCTTTCTACAAATCAACTGGCAGATGACAGACAATGATGAAAATTTGATTCTTTGAAGTTGTAATGGCCATTGAAATGTGTAAAATTCTTGTATTGAAAGGAGAGCGCCCTGGAAAGCCCTCAGTCTTGGGTGGCTGGTGCCTGCGTGCTGGGAGGTTCGTCTGTGTTTTGTCGCCGACTTCCCATTGCTTGTTTGCTAATTCCCTGAAGAATTGGACCAGATCCTTGATAGGAGCTTGAAGGGGCTCCAGTTGCTCAGGAATATGCATTTAGTACACCCAAAGGCCCCTCCTCCTCCTCTTGTCGCACTGGCCTACTTTCTGATGGTCTGGAATAAATCACTTCAAGTATTAGGCATTAATTTCATCCACCTCGATGCAAAAGAGTATGAAAACCAGCATAAAGATGGCTGTTACAGTCGTCTTTTTTTGTCCTGTGAATCCAGTATTGAACCTTTCACATATGTGAGTTATGGTTTTGTTTTTATAATGCTGTTATTCACTTTTACAAAAAATTTAGACACATTTAAAGTGTTGCATAAGAGAAGTCCATTGAACGCTGTTGGACATTTATAAGTTATATATCACGGGATAAGAAATCACAGAACAATTCTGCACTGGAAAGATTCATGGTTGTGCTGGCAGAGACAGAAATGCCCACTGAGTGGACATCAGATCATAGAAACAATAAAACTACAATCCAAACTTTGAGTTTATTTTACTGTGCCTGTGAAGAGTGCTCACTGTTTAAATGTTTCATATTTTATTGTTCTTTTGACACTGAAGATGTATTTGAGCTTTTCTTTGAGCCCGGTATTTAAAAGAGAAGATAAATCTCCACAGTTTGATGTGAGGTACAAAAATATAAAAGGTGAAGTCATTTTCCTAAGCCCATTTTTCTGCCACTGAGAACATGTTGTCAGAGCTTAAAGTTGTATTTTTTAACACCTGCGAGCTAACTTTCGGATGACCTTTCTCAACAAGCACACACATATATCTTTGCATGAACTCTCTGCAGGGGAAAAAGTGACATCGGCCTCAAAGTCAAATGAAAGTCAGAATGGTTCTGGAAGAATGATTACTTTGAGGACTTTGAGGTGGTGGTTATGATAGCTACATAGCTATATATAGGTTTAAATTCATGGTATTCTCCAGTCTGAAATGCATATTAACTGCTTTATTTCTGTCTGTCTCTTAGGACATCACTTCTCTGACAGGGGTCCCAGAGGAGCACATCAAAACGCGTAAAGTCCACATCTTTGTGCCCGCCAAATCGGCCATGCAGTCCGGAATCAACAGCACCAAAAAGTGGAAGATGGACTTTGATACCAGAGAGCGCTGGGAGAACCCGCTGATGGGCTGGGCCTCAACGTAAGAACCGCCTGCCTGTACCTGCCAATTTATAAAGCACAGAAACTGAAATCAGATTAGCTTTCTGTTGTGAAAAGACTTTTTTCATCATTATATTAAGGGGGATTAATAAATCTGCATACTTATTCTGCATCTGCATACTTCCTCATAAAGTATTTCTTATTCTCTGATATTTGCTTCCACTCATATGACTATTGTGTGGCTTTTTTCTGTCTTTCAGTGGCGACCCCTTATCCAACATGATGCTCAGTTTCTCCTCCAAGGAAGACGCCATTGCTTTTGCTGAGAAAAATGGTAAAAACTAAATAAATAAGTAAATAAAAATACGAGACTTTTCCAAGCTTTTAGAAGGAACATCAGTCTTACCATTTAAAGCAAGACTTTTGAATGAAACAAAATTTAACAGATGCCTCCACTAATCATGGCCAATCAGTTCAGTTTAATGACACACACAATCTCTTGGAGTTAAACCAGGACTGAATCAGTGGAATGAGAGCAGAATGTTGACATTAAGTCAAATTGAAAAAGTAAATTTATAGTTAATTGATCATTGTTAGTTATATCAGTAGAGACAGTAGTAAGTCAGTGTTGGTAGCAGGACTGTGATGCTGACAACAAGTGAGGTGGTTGCCAGTTTTGCTGTATTGACTGCACCAGAGAGTGAGTTAGCTAAATTTAATCTGGATCCATGTGCTCATCGATCCAATCTAAAATAGTCAGCTTTTACATAACTCAACTATCACTGGAGCATTTGACATCCTGGATGGGCACTCAAAGCTTTCATTTTGTTTTTCATAAAAAATATTGCTTGCATGCTTTTTTATATACTTATACTATAAACATACAATATATTTGTGTATATCAGTGGATAAATTGTACATTAAATATGTGAGAAATTCAATTTTGTAAACAATATGAGTAGCCGGAGAACAAATGCAATATGCTTCAGTTTATTCTCAGGAAAGATTCATCAGTAATCAGACTCTTGGCGTGACCGTCATACTCTACCTACGTAAACCTTACAAACCAGGAAGGGAGTTTTCGCTGAGTTTACTCGCAAGATCATTTGTTTACCCCTGCGAGTAACTATTCACTCTATCTGGCTTACCACAGCGGTGTGAACCCAAAATAAACAGATGTTGTCGGGTTTTAACAGAAATAACCTGATCAAAAGGATGCTAAAATAATTGTGATGAAAAAAAAAAAACTCAGATTTCAAACTTTGTCAGGTTTGTCTACAAGATGACAAGTAAAATATTTTTAAAATTTTTGTTTTTAAGTTCAGAGCGATCAGGGCTGTATGCTGACTTGGTTCACAGGAAAGTGTAACTGATAGCTGAAATCAAGTCAGCAGATATTGCGAGAAATTATCAGGTAGTTAAACTTCCTCGCTTACTTTTCTCCAAACAGTCTCCTATTTTGTAGTATCTTTATAGCGCTCTGGGTGCGCAGAGCCCTGCAAGAGGCAGTTGACATCTTCGTTACTCGCTGCTGCACACAGGTTAATAAGCCTGACTGATTATAAATCCACGTTTTAATCCCAAAAGTTCAAAAAATAAACTCTGAGCTCTCCTCCTGGTTCTGAAGCAGAATCCTCCGGGTTTTGGGATGCAAATTCACGTCTGTGTATTGACTTTGTAGGTAAAAATTTGATTGGCTTTCTGTGTGAACACAGCATAACAGCACTTGTTAAAATAGCTTTATGGCAACAAAGACACCCAATGACAACATATTGGCCTCCTAACTAATCTAGTAATAAAACATGAAGCGAGTACTGTTGATCATTAGATAATTCAAAACAGTCCAGTGTAAGCTGACCCTAATCATGGTTGATATAGTTGTCTCTCGAACAGAAAATTCACTTCACTCAGAGAACTGAACCATCTGGGAGAGTTTGTTGAAGCTAAGCAAAGGAAACTGGCTTACTCTGTTTATTGCACCATGAAAGTGATTAGTGCAGTTCTGACTACACACAGCCTGTTGATGTCTCCAAAACACCTCATTGTGGTTGGAACTCATCCAAAGTGAATATACGTGACGCTCTCACCCCCATCACTTACTCTGATGTTTGTCCTTCAGGTTGGAGCTATGACGTAACGGAGAAGAGGACCTCAAAGCCCCGGGTGAAATCCTACGGAGCAAACTTCTCCTGGGACAAGAGGACCAGGAGGTCTGCTAAGTAAACTGAAGACGCCCATCTGTTAGTTGGCTTGACCTCAGTTTGTCCCACAGAAGACCTGTATCATTCTTGTCAATAAATACATAATTATATACATGTGAACCAAACATTTGAGTCATTATCGCTTTATTCTTCAAGCACTCACCTCATTACTGACTACCTAATGTGCTCTCCTCGATTAATGAAGTGTTTGTTCGCTGTTCTCTGTGCAACAGCAAAACAAAAGGGAACATATTATTACAATTATAACCTGTTTAAACACAGGGATAAATATGTCTGTAGGCCAAAACCAATGACATTTTTCCTGCGTGAGTGTTTGTTTCCATCCTGTTACCTGGATTGTTTCAGTGTTTGGAGAGCTAACTGGAATCTTAATAAGAACACTTTTTTTCTTTTTTAGTGAGACGTGACATTAACATGTGATTTTGATTTGTTTGGTAACATTTGGTACCTTTTTATCAGGAAGTACCGGACGTTTTAAATCAAGAACACTAATGCTAGAGCTGCAACGATTACTTCCAGAAATCTTTTAATCTGCTAATTATTTTCTTGAATAATTTATTGTTTGGTCTGTAAAATCTCAAAAAAAAAAAATAGAAAGAAATGCCAACTTAACACCTTCATATTGTTTGTTTTGTCTGACCAACAGTCCCAAATAAAAAGATATTATCACATACAGCAAAGAAAATATGCAAATCCTCTCAAGTGAGAAACTAAAGCTCATTTGGCATTATGTTTCTGAAATACTTAAATGTTATCAGTTCATTTTAAGTGCTCTAGTCAATTTTAGCTCTTGGGGCCAAGTTCAAAAGTCTAACCGTCTTTGTTTCACATACGTTTATAGTTGAATTCCAAGTGAAATGAAGAAAACTGTGAGGCTATTAATTAGAGAAATTAGTCTGCTTTAATGTGGGCATGTTTAATATGAAGCAAGGCTCCAACTCTTGTTATTGTCCTACATTTCCCAATAAGTGGATAAAACTATTTTACACTTGAACGATTTTCAGATCTTTGAAAAAAATACATAAACTCTTTGAAAATTCCAGCTATTCACACTTGGCAGTGTACTTGTTGCCAGTGCGTGTTTATGGTCTTTGTGTTCAGTAAACAGTGGTGTTACTCTGCCCCGAGTCCCAAACTGCGTGACTGCACTGATATTCACACACCAATCATGGGTGCTTAATTGGTATAGCCCTTCGTTAATTAACGCACTGCTTTGCAAAGCTTTTACAGCCTTGCGCTCGCTATTTATTTTGTTCTGTCACTCGGCACATCAAAAGAGCCCATCTGATATGAGCGTAATGGTCCATCTAAACGGCAGGACATGAATGACAGCATGTGTTGCCTTTCCCCTTTGAAATTCTCTCAGAAAAATGCAGCAGGGAAAAAAACACCCTTGGCACAACTTTGTATCATAAAAGTTGAAAGCATTCCGCCCGTCTTGGCGTATAAGCACAATAATGTATGTGAAATGAGAATGGTGGCAATGGCATTGTTCAAAATCATCGTTAAGGTGAACGTCAGCGATCAGCTGCTGTTGTGATCAGTCAGGACATACACACCGACTTTAAAGTGTTAGGTAACAGACAGTCCTGATGGATTAATGGCCATAGCAGTGATGCTATCTAAAAACATCATTATTGCAATACATATATCACTTATAAAGTATACATTACTTTTTGATAATTTACTGGTAATGAGTTCAGTGTATGTAAAGGGTCACTTTAACTACAAAAAGACTGCATGTGCTAAGCAGTAACGGTTTGAGTGCAATATGAAGAGCAGCACATAATCCTACAAAGTCACTCAGTGCAAGCGATTTACATAACTCTGGATATTCAGGGATGAACAAATGAACTTTTCCTCTTTTGTCCTGTCCAGTTTAACTGTCACTGCCATAACTGCTGCCTACTTTCAATCCCAGAATCCAATCGGAGGCGCGCTATGGAGGTCAGCGTGTTCAGGGTCAAAGTTCAAGTTGCTGAACTTTTGCTGCACAACCTGGTTGAAAATCAACATAGTGCTTGCCACTGTGGCTCACAGAGCTGCCCTTTATGTTGGAAATAATGCACTTTTCCTGCGCAATATTGTGCCTGCACTTTGGGTGTGAAAGCTCTATAACGGAGACAGTGATTCTGAGAAGAGTTGTTGCTGCTAAACTGTTAAAATTAACGCTGAGCACCAAGAAATTTATTTTTTTTCTTAATTTCTTATCTTTCTTATAAAGATGATATTGACAGATATTGACAGCATAAAGAATGGACGCTGTAGCTGTCACCTGTAGGTTTCTGAAGAGCCGTTTTAAACCTCAAAATCTGTGGCGCGAGTCGCTGTTATCTTGGCAGTCCTGCCTCTGCCGCCTCCTGGCTGATTTAAAAAATCAGTAAAGACGTGGATCATCATCAAGCTATCTATTATTTATGCAGAACTTCAAGCCTTAAAATAATTTGAGCAGGTGAGTTAAATAGAAATTTAGACTCAGTACAGTTGTCATTAACGGGGAAATTAGCTACAGAGACAAAAAACTGTTTTTTGTACCAGGCTGTGAACATGTTTATTTCTGCTGTCAAGTTGGACATTTTAAGATGGGGGCTTATGGAGACTGACATGTTCTGTAGCCAGCCTCAAGTGCCCTTTTCAATGAAGTTTTTTGCAGTTTTTGGCTTCATTTCACAGCCACAGAGGTTGACGCTTGGTAGCTGGTAGAAAGTGGTCAGTATGTTTCCAGTTTGAAGAGGCAGACAGAAGTCCCGGCACTGCCACGGACAGGACCGGTAGAAAAACGTGTACGCTGAATAGTGAGCATATTCTTACCACGGTACTCTGCTGTCAGACAGACCTTGGTGCTACATTGTCATTGCATTTAATCAAAGTTTGGTTTAGCCAAAGGACCCAAAAAAGAAACTGCCACTGCATTACACTAGAAGTAAATGGGATTTTGTTTGGTGGTGCTCACAGTGTTGGGTAAAAAAAATAGCTTTCACTACCAAACTGCTCTTACAACCTTGTGCGGAACAAATTCCTATGAGAAGAGCAGTGTGAGCCACAGTGGCAAGCACTGTGTTGGTTTTACCAGGTTGTTTGTTTGTTTGCCTTAACATACTTACATATAGCACATACTATAGACTGCATGTGTGTGGAGTAGATTTGGAGAATATACTTGTAGGATTTGCCACAAGTGATACGTGCAAAATACAGTGCAGCACCTGCTCGTTACTACAGTGTTTTATAGCACTTTCAGTCACTATGAGTGTCATAATGTTTTATTGTTTTATGGGTTAAGTAATAATTAGCCTCACCATCTGGAAGATACAATAAACTCAGCCCAGCGGTGTTGCATTTCATTCAATTATGCATTCAGATTTTATAGAGCTGACAGAGAAATTTGGTTCCCAGGAGTAAAATGTTTTTGCAAAAATTCTCTTATTTTGAAAAAAAAAAGCAGCATAGTCCAGTTAAAAAGCACAGGAGTTCCTGTAGGAGGTTCAGGGTCTACAAATAATGTTTTCCACTGAGGGAGAAATCTTAATCCATCATTTTATTTTGTTAAAAAGAGAGTTCAGCCTTGTGTTATTAAAAATACTCCTACACACTCCAACGCTGGAACGCATTATCAAGCTGTGAATCCTGCTTTGACTCAGCAGCTGGACAGATGACCTAACGTGAAAGTTTTAACTTGAACACGTGCCAAGATGATTAGATGTTTGTTAAATGAGCTTCTCTAAATAACACACACACACACCTTCACTCACGCAAACTGCTTACTGGCCCACGATGACCTAATGCACACTTCTGTCTGTGGTTGCTCACTACTGTGAACTCCCCAACCCGGGCGATGAGGCACGCAACCCTGCATGTCTGCAGCCAAAGACCTGCTTCCCCTGTGTGTGTGTGGGTGGGTGTGTGTGTGTTTGTGTGTTTGTGGACTGGAGCTTGTTTTGAAGGGCACAGATCACAGATTGATGATGACTTCTGGTTATCCAAGCAAAAGCTCATAGCAACCAACGCCGAAAAGAACCTGTTTACCTGAAGTGTACTGTTTATCATTCTTGTATCATTTATTATCCTCTGTACAGTGAGACACAAAAACAGCTATTCAGTATTATCTTTTTAATTTTTTATATGATGAAGCTTTTAAAAAGTAATCACAGTGGCCTCCTGACTTTGCTAAAGGGTCAGTTCACCTAACAGATGACACCTAAAAGCTAACATTTTTTTACAGTCGGTTTATAATGTGGTGCCTTTTACTGAAAGATATCTGGATGTATGAGCTCTTTAAATCGGTGCGCAGGACTGATTAATTTGGATTTTTATGAGTTTCACATCAAGGTGATGTTTCTAACTTGACAGGTATTTAATTTAGATTAAGCAAAAACAGACATTCCTGTCTGGTGGTATCTATTCATGCAGATTATTGTGGTTTTATTTGCTCTGGTTTTTAATTTCATTTTTCTGCTGCCATCCCAAAACAGTGGACGTCAACAAAGTTTAATTTGTTACACAAATGATGATCCAGTTACACAGGACAAAGCTGTTCATATTATAACACATTTTATGTGTTTGGGGAACAAACCTGTCAAACAGGAGCTACAGGCTGACGATATTTTATATCTTTCTTATTGCCAACAATCCAGTGAAATGACAAAATCCAGCGATGTGTTAATCCCTTCTTCTCTATCTGGTTTCACTTGAAGACATAATTCTTTAAAAAGGTTGTCACTGATGTTTAAAAAAAAAAAAACTATTTTCAGCTGTGGATTAATACACATTTGGTGCACAAATGAGCAGCAGGAGGGTGTATGGGGGCTTGAATCAAAATAAACTACAACATCAACATAACGTGTTCGACATAATGAAGGAACATGTCACCACATGCAACATGCTTTGGGTGCACAGATAATATTTGATAGCAGGACTAATTCATTTGGTCTTTTCATGAACTTTGTTGACAATAAGAAAAATAAAAAATATCACCCCTCCTTTAAAGTAGATATATTCCAATAGATTAGGTTTCCAGCCATGTGCAAAGAGTCTCAACGAAAACTAGCAGAAAGTATTTGAGGCATGCTGCTTGATTTCAGCGTTGCTCTCTTCAAAGGGACGCTGTTAGATGGCGCGACGTCCCCCTTTGCTTCTCAGGTCTCGGCCAGAAGAAAGGTTGAGGTTAGGAAGGCCCTCTCCTGGGACTGAAGGCATCCACAACATAACACACCCATGTTCCGCTATTTAGCAATTGCTGTATTCATCTTTTCTGTTTTCCCATTCACACCGCTATCAGGTTGGACGTGACACCAACCCCTCAGAAGGTCAGCATAACCCCCACCACACATACACACACACACACACACACACACACACACACACACCATAGAGTTATCCTCCTGAAAGAGATCAAAGATGCTATTGGTCAGCAAAGAAGACAAAAGGGTTAGCTGCAGCTCAGTTAGCATGCTGATCCCTCGATGTCTATTTTAACGGCCCGCTGGCGTTAAGATAAATTCCATTGCTGGATGTTAACATCTTATTAATGGGAGGAACAGACCATAGAAATGCCTCTACAGCCCTCAACAGACAAGTTAAATGTAGTTTTCTCAGGCACAAATCACTTTAAAGCACAATTTTTTGTGTAATTTCTGCCTCATATGTCTTTGTGAAGGCATTTAGGGCGATTACAAATTGAACAAACGTCCACACTAATCTCCTTGTTGCCAAATTAAAGGCAAGTTTTAAAAATGTCTGGAAAAGTAATTCATTTTGCCTGTGTTTGAAGTTGTCTGGCACATGGCGGGTGACGATGAATTGTCCCCCAAAGAGTTAATTGATGGAGAGGAGAAAACCTTCAGGGAGGGAAAAGTTCAGTTTTCTACCTCCCTGTCCTGTTTGAAGGAGATGTGAGTTGGCAGTGCAGGAGAGGCTTGAAGATTAATGTTGCAAAAGGGGGCTCTGACAGCCTCTCCGCTGGTTGCGGTTCTCTTGGGTGGCCCGATTGGTCTTGGATGTCACTTTTGCTACTTAATCTTGTGTATGTGAACCAGGCAAATTCAGAGGGGCTGGGGGGCTGTCCGCTGGGCAGCCACAGGAGAGACAGACTGAGAAGAATGCAAGAATGTCACTCCTTCAGCAGCTCATTTCTTTTTATTTTGTCCAGGTGGAGAGAAAAAAAAAGCTGTAAACATATTAGTTTCTTTATTTTAATTCTTTGTAGAGCTTTGTTGTGCTGCTTGTTGCACATTTAGAACTGATTTTACAGTTGTTGTTTGGATCTAATATGTTCTTCAGTTGACCTGGCAGGTTATTAATGACTGTTAGCATGAATCATTTACGTGAGTTATATACTGTAAATAACCTGCAAGAATTTCTGGAACTAAATCATGGTAAATTCCTCGGTTTGTAGTGACTAAGATATAATGTACAGTAAATATTTTACTGTTCCTCCACTACATGTTCAGTAGTAGTAGTGGAGGAAATATTCAGATCCTACACACGTAAAAATATGTAAGTATTATTAGCTAAATATACTGAAAATATCAAAAGTAAAACGTAAACGTATCATATTATGGGATTACTGATGCATTAATGTAAAAGTAACAGTATACTGTTGTAGTTGAGCTGATTTTAAATACTCTATATATTGTATATATGGTCAGTTTATTCTATAATGGTATTTTAAATACCTCAACGTTGTACTTAAGTACAGTACTACAATACAGTGAGTAAATGTACTTACATTACACCACTGTTGCTAACTACAAGTACAAATACCTACATTTACAGTTAGTATCCTTTTTATCCTCTCCTATCACAATAAAAGGCTGAATTCTGGGGAAATGTGTATAAATTGATGCACAAAACATCCAGAATAATATATGATGGATGATGGAACTATAAAAAAAACAAAAAACAAATCATGGAGTCTTGGGTAACTAACCTTAAAGCTACTTAAAATGTGAAATTAAAGAAAACTTGTTTTCTCAATCTGCTTATTACTATGAGTGATGAAGTTCTACATGAACACACAAATGATCTGACAAAGTCAGGACTGGGCTCTTGGCGGGACTACGATGTAAAAAAAAAAAAATGTCACAAATGTATTTGAACCAATCAAGACTTCACAATATTTCAATAAAATTCTACACACAGTCCTCTTAATAAAACATACCTTAAGAAACTGTATTTACTTTGATTGTCACAGATTTATTAATGAATGCTCAATGTTTGGAGATTTGATGTTTAGAGTTTAATCTAAAGACTTTTGCTTCCTGGTGTTTGCTTGTGACTAAAATGAAAAAAACAATCCAAAATTTTAAAATCTGAACTTTGAAGCTGTTGGCTTGACTTTTTATTTGATTTGTCTGACCTGATATAACTAATCAGTCATTTAGTCTAATCTTTAAATTAAAGATTGAAGCTTGTAAAGATCCAAAAATAATTTGTTAAAAATATATTCAATATATTATAGATCTAAAATAATAAATCATTTTGTTGCGAAAATATCACTGGATTGTATTGAAAACGAATGTTTTGGGGTTAAACTATGAATTTGTTTTGGCGACACAGTTGTTGGTCAGTGGGTTACTTTTTGGCAGGTAAACATAGTTTCTTCTTGAGGGTTTCTCCTGTTGGCTAATCCATTTAGAGGATGTTGAGGCTTAATCCTCAACAGTAAACAGAAAGGAAGCAGTCCCACGTGATCCCAAAACACCAGGCTGACATTTCATAATTCTCAAACTGACTGACTGAAAAACATTTAATAACCTGATGTCATGTGGAGACTGTTTATTACTATACATTTGATGCTTTTAAGGTTTTTAAAGGTTTATTTTGTCCTGTGCTTCATCAGTTTTGTAGGTGTTTAATTAATATGTTTAACATATTTGTCTTGCCGCATTTATATTTACATTGAGGCAAAACGCTACATTGAATTTTATTTGGGAATTGTAAAAAAGGAGGACGGGGTCATTACATGGAAAATGCACTGTATACCGTTGATTAGCATAGCTGGCAGCTGACCACTCTAAGCCAATCTAAACTGGTCTCTTACTTGACCTTTCTGACATTTAACCCTAATCCTCCACACCTTAAACACTATTTCTGGCATCGGCTATAAGCTTATCTAACCTGTGTTTGTTTCTGCAGCCTGCTATTCCTGCAAAGCTGAATCATCTCAGCACCACGCTGTTCACCTTCTCCTGTTTCTGTTGTCCACTCAGATCTTATTTGTGACTGACTTTGCAGTTTCCTGCGTGACTCAGGGTGCGTTTTGTCATCGCTGTAAGGGCAACATTAAATTTGCACTCGACCAAATATGGCTCCGGCAGTGATCAAACTGCTCCATCCCAAAACTCTGGTAAAACACAGGTGTTCTCTCTCTGCACACTGACCTTGTTTACTAGATTGTTCCTGTGAAAGACTCACTTTTTCTCCTTTTTTTCGCTTTCACACGGAACGTTTGTATTTTGAGGGCTGCAAGCTGCCCACATAGTGTCGTCACTGGAGCTGCTTTCCGCGTAAACTGTTTGGATTCAATGAGCTAATCCACCTACAGTGTTTGGCTTGGTGCCACGCAGCACACCAAACAGACCATAATGTATAAAAGCCAACATTTATAGACAACAATTAAATATTTACTACATTATTGACTGATTAATCACCTGTGGCTTCTTACGAAACATTCACTGCGTCGCTTCGTTATCAAAGTCCAAGGTTTATAAACACCATGATTAAAAATGCTAAAGGAAATATCACTTGTGTAACGGTAATGTCCTTCCACACTTTTCCACCCAGATTCGTCCTTCCTGAGGCTCGCACTTCATCAGTTTAAAGCTGCACTATGTGAAAGCCTCACCACCTTGTCAGCTGTACCCTGCATATGTTCATCTAAATCTGTGCAGGCAGTGCATGTCAGAGCACCTCCCCTTTGTTTTTCAGAGCCGTGACAGTAAATTCTACAAAGATCCACAAAATGGATGGTCAAGGCGTCACGTCGGACTATCTTCAAAGAGTTATGACAAGAGAGAATCACTGGTAAAAGTCTGATAGCCATCAGTGGACATCAGGGGACTCTAGTAAACAGAGTACTGAGTCTAGACCGCTCGAGACGGGCATGTTAAGGTCACGCTCATAAAAGTCCCCTAGACACGGTTGCTCCTTATAGGCCTGGAGGGGAAGAGCCTGAGCAGGAATCACCTGCACAGATGGGTCAGGAGCTACTCCTCTGCAAGCTGCTACTGGGCCCCCATCACACGGCCTGGAAGAGCAATAGGTTTCATATGCGGCACATCGTGAATCAGGCTGAGCTTCAAACAACTCACAGTAGACTAAACTGGGGTGTGTGCGGTAGGTATGCAGGGAGTTGTCTTCAAAACATGGACTGCAACGTGACAGAGGTGTCATCATATAGCGGGATTTAAAATAGAGAAGACAGATTACCCGGTGTGGTTTTGTTTCACGGCATGGAAATAAATCTAAGATTATTATTTTTTAAATAGTCTTCTTCTTAAACATGCAACAGATCCGTCAGTGGCCACCACTAATTGACCTCTTGAAGGAATGCAACGCCTTCTCCTTGACTGACATTTGCTTTTAGCGGCTCCTGTGGGATGGGGCGGTGGGCTGGTGGAAGGCGATAGCGGGGGAGATCCTCTGGAGATAAACCGCCATGCCCCCTGTCCCTCAGACAACAAAGAAAGTGAGTGATGTTTGTCTGAAAACCAAGAGCTGCGATCCCTCTTGTTTTGATGTGTGGGCCACCTGGGATGCGGGTCTCCATCAGCACTCGGGTCGAGGAGAGAGGAAGAGAAACAGGACTCACACGGATCTCGTCCCCAGGACAAACATTCTGAGTGACAAGCCTGCTGGAATCCCACGGAAGTCACCCAACAAACAACAAAAGTCCCTTCATCCAAACGTACCCAAAGGCATCATATTCACATCATCTCAAACTCACAAATAGTTAAAAACTGATCCTCTGTTGAAAATTAACAAGGTTCTTAAAAGACATTTACTTAAATATTTTACTTTTTACGCTACATCACAACAATTCAGGTGCAAATATTATACTTGCTAGTCCACTACATTCATTTGAGAGCTATAGTTACTTTAAAACTTAACGGTTAAAATATATACCTCATAAAATTTGATTTTTATAGATTATATTACATAACAATATATTAAATAGTTCAAATTAGCTTTACTTTAAACCAGCTACAGCATTAAATGCTGCATACACAATAATGTATCCATAATAATAGCCCAATAATTATATACTAACAGGGGTCATTCTGCTATCTAATGACTTTTACTAATGACTCTGTCAGTATGTTTAGCAGCTTGCATGTCTGTACTTCAACTTAAGTAAGGTTTTTCACTTCTAGAGGAGTGATTTTCCTTAGTGGTATTGATATTTTTTTACTGAAGATCTGAATACTTCTACCTGTTTAAAGGTAGAAACCAGTTTAAAAAGTTAAATAATAAAAAGTTTTCATTGCGCTCATGTAGGACCAGAAAAACGGACAAATCAGAAGTTCTACAGAAAAACTGTTTTAGAAGTAGACAAATGTTTTATGCATTAAGAAAAAAAAGTTATGTTAAGTAATAATAGGAAAGTCTGTGTTACCAGTCTAGACTTATAGGATTGATTAGAAAGAAATGACTGTGGCAGCTGTCTGGTTCAGTGTCCAATATCCTCAATTTCCACTTCTGATTAAATTACTCGAATATATTCAGACTAATTTTATTTTCTCGAATGTGCTTGTGTATCATGATCTTCATATCAGATATAATGATGCTAAATGTATGCAGGGACAAGTAAAACATTGAAGTTTACAGCAGGTATAACCTTAGGTGAACCAAAGTTTAATTAAGGGTTAAACTGAAAGGTTAGGTTCACAAGGGAAAAAAAAACTGTAGTGACTCATGAAGGAAAAATCAAGTGGAATATTAATTAGTGGTAAGAATGATTGTGGCATGTCGCTGTAAAGTGCAATCACTCACCGCTTGGCAGGAGAGAAACCTGTTAAGATTCTATCAGGTTTGAGACGTTCATTAGTTTTACAGCTCGACCACAAACCTGCAGGATCACATGCTCAACAGGAGGGATACACTCAGTGTCAGGGGCGTCAGCTCTGAGGAATCTCCTGCTGCACATCTGAAAACACAAAGCTGGTGGAAAAAAACACCTGTAAATTACTGGGATTTACAAACAACAACAAGACTGGTGATGACTTAATATTTGCATAAGTTTTTTGCTGTGGTGAGAAGAAAAAAAAAACAATTATTTACTACATTAAACAAAACATTTCACTTTTATTACTTTGAGCCTCATATGTGTTGGGCTTTTGTGAGTGCTTTGAAAGTTGAATTGTCGTCTAGTCATCTAATAAAAGTAGATTAATATTAATAATACAAACTGCCCATTTAAGTGTAATGTCCTAACAATGTGGTGCTCCAAAGAGTGAAGAAAAGAAATACAGCTGTCTATCCACAGCTGCTTTGTATTAATCCATCAAATTAAAATAAGTTTGACATTTGAGGTTGATGCTAACTGGACAACTTCGCTCTCACACCTTCAGAATAAACAAAACTACCAGTTTTCTGCTCAATTCAAATAAATTAAAACACATGGAGTGACACACGT
The DNA here is from genome assembly GCA_033000465.1 of Sciaenops ocellatus. Taxonomy (NCBI): domain Eukaryota; kingdom Metazoa; phylum Chordata; class Actinopteri; family Sciaenidae; genus Sciaenops; species Sciaenops ocellatus. Next base: position 16,490,247 of record CP136880.1, on the reverse strand, counting down.
CAGGATGTCAAGAAGTACTGCACATTTTGTGACTTGTTGGAATCATCGCCTCACATGTCTGGAAATAATTATTTGGTCCAGGGAACATTTCTTCACTGGCTTACATCATATCGATGCATTTCCGCCATTTGTGTTTGTTTTGAAAAAGGGTGTGCGTGTGTGAGAGAGTCATGAAGTCAGGGATGTGTTGAAACAAAGAGGAAACACCTTGAATGAACCCAGTGGTCCCGTCTGATAACTGCCTGGTATCGCTCTCGCTCTCTCTCACACACACACACACCTACACACACGTAACATGAATGAAAGCAGCATCGATGTCTGATTTCTGTCCTGTGTCACTGCTCAAGGATCTCGAGGAGGGGAGCGGCCCCTCGCTGTGAGGGGCCGGGAACTTGGAGTGCCCTGCGTGGAGCATCGGCCGTGGGAGGCAGAGCAGGGGTACAAGGCCCAGATGGATGTCAGGGCAACATCTGTTCCACCTCCTGGCTGGGTCTTATCAGCAGAAGTGCTGCCACACACACTGGACGGGAGAGGAGAGAAGACAGAGAGAAAATGGCATTCTTTGCAGAGTTTAAGAAAACATGCCTGCTTTTGTTTGTCATGTAAACGAAAGTTAGGTTCCCTGTCGGGTCGCGCATTTGCATTTCACAAAGCTCACAGGATTCATTTTGTTGTGTGTGATCACATTTGTTTATGCTTCTGGTAGGTCGTTGTACTACATCATCTTTGCATTAATGCTTACACACCAGTGGGGCCAATACAAATTTAAAGGGAAGCCACATCAGTTAAATTAAACCTTTTGTCAGAAATAAAAAAAATGCTAAATATTTGGACATGTGATTTCACTCATTTGTAGTTTGCACAGCTACAACTGCAGCTTTTTGAATGTATTGTTTACTTAAGAAATGTTTCCACAAGTCTGTCATAGAACAGTTTGATACTGCCAATACTTTTCTGGTTTTTGTTGATATTTTATGTAACAGTTATTGTTTTTGGCAGGTCATGCCTGAATTTTTCACGCACTAGTCTTCTATTTGCTTTCGTTGATCATCACATACTGCTCGAAATACAGATATCAGATAATACATAATGCATCCGTTTTGTGATTATTGGGGGACATAAATGCAAACAGCAGTGACAACACACACACGCAGGCAGCTACTACTTAACTGTTAAAGGAGCCATGCAGAGGTTGAAAAGATAAACAGTGGAAAAATGTATGAGAATAAGATATAAAATCGCACATGGCTTCATTCATTCTGTTAGATTTAATCCTAAAATGAACACAGACCATGTTTAAATACGATCCACACTCGATGGAAGATTCCCCGTGCTCTCAGCGATTGTAATGCGTGTGTGTGTACTGTACACACTGTAACTAGGTTGTGAAACAAAGATCAGTAATGACGTGAATGCAGCGCTCTTTGTCAGAAAATCAAAACCAAAAAGACAAACGATTAAAAATCTATGCCGGAGGCTGCAGCTTTGAATGTTGGAGGAACTGTTTGTGGTTGGCAGGTTTGAACTCTGCTGCTGTAAGTTTAGTTTGCTTCTGTGTGGTGTCATTCTGTACATGCAGAATCTTAAAAAGCACCGCCCTGGGATATTTGCATGTTTGGCCTTTTTTTTTTTTTTTTTAACAAATCACACTTTATATTGCTGCCAACAATTGCCATAGTTTGCTATATTCCTCGTAGTGTTTTTCCTCCCTTCCAGGCAGTCATTAATTACCATTCATTTCAGTGAATTATAGAAATCAACTTGCTGAGACTTGAAAGTTTCTTGAGATACTGTATCCATCACAGTAAACATCAAGTCTCCATTACTGTTGCTTGGTAATGAAACTGAGCGCGGGCAGATTGGAAAAGTCTGGACTGTATTACCACTCAACAACAACAACAGTATAACTTTCTTCTTATCTGTAAGCCACACTGAGGATCTGCTGCCAACAAGAAAAGGAGAAAAAAAACTCCCTCAACACCACAGCCAGACATCAGCAATTAAACAGGTAGAGCAGGTAAAGGTTCAGCGTGGGAGAAGAGGACTGGCTGCATCTTTTTCAGGGGAATAAAATCAACTGTACAGGCTGAGAGAGAGAGAGAGAGACAGAGAGGGGGGGGGGGTCCCCTGTCTCTCTCTTTTTTCTCTCAGGAGGGCTGCTTCACTGAGGTCCTGGCCTCTTCCCTTCCCTTGGGCATCCTGGATGCCCATGCTGAGGGAGGGCTGCTTTGGCGTGACCAAAGGGAAGCAGAGCGGGTAAGAGAGAGACAGAGAGATGGAGAGAACCTGAGAGGAAAAAAGAAACAGTAAGAAGAGAGAAAGATAGAGAGGACTCAAAAAAAAAAGAAAAAAATAACAGAGAGAAAGTGAGAGCGACAGGAAGAAGAAGGGGGGAGCGAGACGGGCGCAGCAGCCCATGGTTTGTCTCAGGGCTGCAGCAGCTTCCAGAGCTGGTGTGCAGCAGACTGAAGAGAAGCACGTCTGCCCCAGAGGCAGAGACTGGAAAACAGGATCAAAGAGTCGCCAGGGCAACCTGCATGACACACATTGTATTAAAGCCACACGGTTAATTTGAAAGAGATGGAAGAAGGGCAAAAGGAGAAGAAAAGGGGAGGTAGAGGTAGCACAGAGTAGAGTATATTTATCAGGAACTCCTGTCTCACTCGGTTAACTTTCCACTCAAAACTTTCTTCAGCTGCTAGACTATGAGAGCTTTTTTTTTTTTTGCCTCAACCTCCACTGGCTCATCTGGGTTTTCCAGATTATCTTTCAGGTAAAATCAGAGACAATGTCAGGAAAATGTTTCCAGAACTGGATGCAAAATCATCATACATGTCATACCTGGAAATTCAAACCTGGTCTGACTGAATTTCTACTTTCACAAAGAGATAAAATGCCACAGATACAAGCTACACGATTCACTAATTATTCTGTGGAGACAGAAAACCTTAATATGGTTTAACCTAACTGTAATCCATACTCATGATAAGGTTACACACAAAAATTAGACCCACTTTGGCATTCAGTGTCATTGTCATCAAGCACAAGTATTCAAAATATAAGAAACAAAGACAATATTCACATTTTTATAACTTTAATTGCCATTTTAAACAATGCGCATAATTGAAAAACAAAAAAACAAAAACAAAAACAAAAATACATAAAAAGAAGAAGAAAAAAAAAACATGCTGCAGTGAATGTTTCAAAACCTATGTGCGAGGAGATGATATGCAAAATCCAACATTGGTATAATTTGTAGCTGATGGACTTAGTTTGCATTCAAGTGACTGAATGCTTCTGTTCATCCAGATTGTAAAAAACTACCTGGCAGATCTCACATCAGGTACAAAAGTGATTAAACCTCCAAACAAAATCTGGCAAGATGCTGAACAAAACAACAACAATACAAAGCCAGGAGGTGTGAACATTGTACATTACTGGAAAACACGTCTTGAGGATGACGATACACCTGTGGCACAATCAGTATGACTCGTTTTAGAGGTGTGCTGAGTCCACACAAGGCCAGCCGGGCTTGAAAGATGGCATGTGGGATAAAAACCTCACCGAGCAGTAATGAGGACAGGGCGCGGAGCTGGAGTGGAGGGGCAGTGTTGGTTGGAAAGGGCTGGATGAGGTGGGGCGGGGGTCCGCGATAAACAGCAGACAGGGAGGGGTCTTCACAGACAGTTGGAAGGCATTAGGGTGTCGGACAGGGACTTGTCAGATGCAGCTGTTGCTGCGGCTGATTGATAGAGTTTGTATTCCACCCTGATGGGAGGCTGGAGTCACTTGCCAGTGTTGAGATTATGTCAACGGAAAAAAGAATTACAGTAAAAATGTAGAAAAACAAACAAAAAAAAAAGACATTTACTAAATCCATCACATTTCTCTATCTTGTGGCTACATCCAGCCTGGTCAATCATCGTGGTTGTGTTTTTTTGTTTTTATTTTTTTTTGGTCTTTGATTTGAAAGAATTCATAAGTGTGGTATGATATATAAAAAATCTGAACGGAGCTCTACAAGTTAACATACAGAGCTAGAAAATATATCCTAAGTTGCACATTTATAAAAGCATTCAGACTTGTTCCCACTTTCTCCAAATGGACTCACATCTCCATAAAATCACATAGCACTAAGTCACAGGATTAGTAGTACTTGTGTATGGCTGCACAGGAGGGTACACAGCAATATGCTTGTTTGCATGTACATAATACTCCATGGAGATACTCAGACTACACTATTCAGATTAGATATTCAGACACGGTGTGACACACCGATATGTAACTACCGTACATAACACAAGGCTTTGGACTAAGCACTCCAATCACACAACGACATTTGTTGTTACTGAGTCAAAAGGAGAAGCACACTTGACAGTCATACAGTACTTCTCAGAAAGAACATCAACAGTGCCCACCCAAGCATCCTGTAAAGTAATTACTAGAGATGTTAAACATATCTACAGACAACCTGGGCTCCACTTTGTGTGTGTGTGTGTGTGTGTGTGTGTGTGCGTAAGAGTGAGAATGTGTGTTAGTGTCCAATCATGACTGAAGGAATGCCATATGTCCCACATGCCACTGGTTTAATCACAATGGCACAGACAGTAGTAAACAAGATTTCCATTTCTGGCAAAGTTCGATGATTTTTCTTGACAATCTGCGTTACATCGGGTGGGTTTAATGGCAGCTCTCCTCTGTCAGGTTGTAGTGGCTGACCGTTGCTTGTGCACGCTCTTCCAATTTTGAAAAACGAGAGCGTGTGCAGTGAAGGGAGGGTAACATACAATACACTTCTCAAAGAGAGAGGACAACATCTGCTGTATTTTCTCGTGTGTTTGTGTCTGTGCATGAGTGTGTGTACATGGGCACCAGCAGGATGTGGCATTTCTTCGTTGTTAGCCGCTAATGTCTCTTTAGCATTAGCAGCGTTAGCATCATATCCTTGCAGGCTCTGTGTCTTTGTCCTCCAACAGGCTAATGAACTGACCGAAGATCTCCTTCACTGCCTCCATGTTGTCAGTAGTGCTGCCCTCCAGGATCCAGCGCTTCCCTCTGGCCAGCGGCTCCAGCTCAAAGTACTTCTTGACCTGTCGGAAAAACCAGAATGTAGTCAGTCAAAACATTAAGTATTAAATATATATGTTCAATCGTATTTACATGGGGAAAATAAATATCAGCAATTACGTTTTCCTGCAGAGCATCTTCATGAAGTTCAAATAAATTAACAGCAGTGTCACTAGTCATATGTCCCTGAAGACTGTTATGACGGCGTCATGTCAGGCAAAGACAACTTCAGGTGATAATTAAAACACCTCCAAACATGAAGAAAATATTCGATACTATCTTGCAGATTTCCAATTAAAAATGTAATTGACTAACATGTAAGAAAAGCCCTGGTTTTAAAAGACATTGAAGTATTTACAGGCCAGGCTCTTCATAATGTTCTTGGCCTCATAGGACAAAGAAAAGAAAAGCAAGGGCTTTGTGCATCATTGCTTCCAACACTTCAGTTTTCCATGTGTTTTCTTCACATAATCACTCACAAATATATGAAAGCACAGCCATTAAATTGTCCGAAAACAGCTTTGTGTCCAGAACACATCCAAAGTTAAGAAATAAACAAATATATAAAACGAAATGAAACAAAACAGTCTTCTTATCTAAGAAGTCTGTGTCTTGTTGGCTTGGCACTTCTCTTTAACAGTTGATTATAAAGTTCATATGCAAACTTTTAGCAGCTCATGACAGTCCGGTTGAGGAGAGAACCAGAACCAGCTGTTACGTGAAAACAAATCTCAACAGAGGGAAACAATGTTTTAGACCTCCACTGAAGGTACTGCAGGTTGTTAGGGTTTCTGACATTTTCAAGCTGAGAGTAATGGAAGCAATTTCGTTTGCCCGATGTGAACGAAGTTCAGCCATCTCCTCCTGTTTGTCTGATAGCCAGTGAAGAATGTACAAAGACAAATGTGTACTGTCAGCAGCCCTGAGAAAAAAGTCACAATGCTAATAATGTCTCTGCCGCAACAGAAGTACAAGTCAGTCAGTTTCATGTTTTATTATATATGTGACAATAAACAGTTGAATCAGAATATGGACATGTTAAGTAGAAGTAGAAGTATTCCTCCTTTAAAAAGGTGATGAAGATACTGAAATCCAAACTATTTCCTCATCTTCACTTGTTAAATTATGTGGAGCTTGACGATGCATTTCGAAATCAGGCTCTTTATGATTCGTTTCTTGTACTGATTATTGTAATATGGTTTTCACATTGAGCAATGGAGAGGGGACATTCATGAATCACTGCAGAAATAACAATGCTGAAAGCCTTGTAAAACATTAGATGACTGGCAGTTATGAGTTTAATCACAATCTGTTTAGATTCACATAATGTCTCTGCATATTTCTGCAAACAAAGATTAATAATTAAACACATTCCCAAAATCAAAACAGCAGACAGCCTCAGTATTCTGTCTTTTCCAATACAAGAGACAAATGCATCTGTGCACCCTGTAAACACCACCAGATCCACACAGGTGCCCGTCACACAGTCAAATGACTTTTCAACTTCAAGTGAAATTGCTTTTGTCTAGACCGTGCTGGGCTGTCTAGCTGTGCCATGGTGTGTGGCATGAAGAGGATGGGGAGGGGGAGGAGGAGGAGGAGGAGGAGGAGGAGGAGGAGGAGAGGAGGGGGGGTATTCTTTGTGTCTGCTCAAATCCAGCCAGCCATGCCAGTGAGTGAGAGAGTGAGCGGTGTCTCTGCCCCTGAGCAGAGTCTCTGTCCGGGTGTAATGTGAGTTTAATGACAGATTAAGTCACCTCAGCCGCGTTTGGCTCAGAGGCCTGGCTAGAAAGCCGAGCAGACCCAAACAGTGTTAACAAATCTGTCTGGGTAACTTGAGCTGCCCTAGTCCAGGCTCTAGCTCAAGACCTAGACTGCAGACGATGCGGCTGGCTGCCTGTCTGGCTGGCTGGCTCACTTGTCTGCCTGTAGCCAAGGCCCTCTTCTGGAAGACTCTGGCCCCTGCACTGGCAGACAGTCAAAAGGCCAGCAGTGACCTCTGTGCAAGTGCAGACAGGCTCAAGCTTCTCTCACTTCCCCTCCTTTCCTCACGGGCCAACAGAACACACCCAGGGGCTTCTCACAGTGTGGCAGATGCCTTCTATCGTTGGTCAGATCAGTTGTCTGATACCAGATGACTTGTCAAGTTTTCAGTGCAGCTTTGCAGTTGTGCAGTCAAGAAGACATGAGTATGATTGTGACATACCAAAGAATCCCCCATTTATTTAATACCTAGTTGGAATGGACTCCTTCCTACGGGCCACATTACATTGACAAGGCAGATCCAATCCAGACATTTTAATCATACAACAGTTGGACAGGATACGTCACCAAATGCTCTGTCTCAGTGTTACATGACCAAAGGAACCCCATGACCCATGAACAGCCGGGTGCATCCACACTGGCAGTCAACAGTGTGGCCCAAACCAGTTTCTCTGAGATTAAGTCCTCCTAAGCACACTTATGCTTGCTTAAGGAATTGCGTGAGGCAGTGGGAAGGGTAAGCCACACAAGACGTGGGTTGCCAGATGGCTCCTAGGATGACCACTGGGTCATCCAGTCTAGCTTCTTCTAGGTCATACAGACTGGGGGCCTCGTCTTTTGCATGGGAGAAAGCGGCTTATAGATGCATAAGGGTGTCAAAAAATCTTTAATCACCTGTGTCTGTGTCAACTGTATTCCCGTTGCTGGAATCCAGCCATGCTAGCCACCGGGGTATACTATCGTGGGGACAGCCATACAACTCAGGAAAGAAGAACTCTTTGGCAACAGGCCTGAATACCTTCGGTGTCTTTTGAGCCTGACTAGATGTGCAAATTGGATAGTCTAAAGACTGAGAACTTCAATGGCATTCATTCTTCAGCATTACTGTATTGTCTTATTCTAAGAATAACAGATTAACAGAAATTTATCACCAATTTTTGCGAGGTGAAAGAGTGGTCAATCACACCTATTGGTCCACTTTTAAAACACACACAAATAAAAATGTGTTTTATAGGTTTTTTGAATTGAGGTTTAATCTGAGATTTGTCATACTACACCGGTGAAATCCCGGTCTGACCTCCTAAATATGAACAGATGACACCTGTTCTCTATGTTGACGGCTTCTAACAATGCAAAATTATGCAGGAGGTTCAGTGAGGAGTTCCACCTTGGGATTAAACTATGACTCTTGGCCCCTGGTGCAAACATCTGATGTGTTCATGCACAAAGAATGTAAGGTGAATCATTTTTGAATTAAAAGTTCAAGTATGCAACTGATTTAGTTATTAAATTAAGGAAAGGTGGGGAAATCAGGGTGGTAAAGTGTATATATAGGTAATTTCTAGGTAAATTTATTTAAAGGAAACTTGCACAGATATTGGTATTTTTGAGATTTAGCACCCACAGTTCCAGAGTGCAATACCAGAGCTGTAAATATGGACAGCTCTACATGCATTTCTTAAGATTCCATTACTTATGATCAAAAACTAGTGAATCAACAACTTTGCTTCAAGCAAGTGCAACAACACAAGACATAGCAGCCAGCTAATATTATTTACTAGTCCAACAGGAAGAAGCCCAGCTCGGTGTCTGTCTTTCAGATTTTATTTCACGAAGCTCTCACCAGTGACTAAAAGTCAGTCACTCTTGCTCGGTCTTTGCCTCAGTTACTTCACCCACACGACTGCATTTCCCCATGCTCCAGACATGAAGTCCAGGCAGCCTGGCTAACAAACTAAGCTAATTTTAGCTAACAGCAGCTATAGTCTGCAGCAGTTTACTTTACCATCCATCTTTCACCAAAATGAGTGAAATGGTTGGTGGTGTGTGACTTAGTGCCATAAAGCCTTACGTACTTAATGCGGGTCGTACCCAGAGCTCAGAGTTACGTGGTGTGAGAACAGGCATACAGGGCACAGAGTGGAAATCACAGAGAAGTCAGTGTAGCATCAAAATGATTAAAAATCTGTTATTATATCGTAGAAAAGTTACATAATGTTGCTTTAATTGCTATTGGAACCAGCATCTGGGCTATTTGTGTGACAGAAACCAAAGTTAACTTGGCCAACAAGACTGTAAGCTTCCCCTAGAAAGAATACATTTTCTCAAACCTTCTCCTTAAATTTCACATATTGATGAAGTGAGACAATTCAGAAGTTACTTTTTGTGAATAAGAGTCAGGAGGAAATGTCATTTCATTTCAGATACATCGTTTCAGGTTGGACAATTTCTGACCCAGTGTCTGCAGGGAGTGGCAGCACAGCTAGTCAGCTAAGCTTAAGCTCCAACCCTGCCAAGGCAACGTCAGGCTCCTTAAGACCATGGATGGGCATGCATGGCACGTGCACCCAGCTGCTCCCTGACCTATGCCAGATTACTACATGTGATGGTCAATGTTGGCATCATGTCGAATCAAGAAGATTTCCTGCTAGAATAAAAGAAGAGCTTTGGCGGCTGTCGACTGCCAGCAGAGCCCTGCTCTGGCCTCCTGACCAACTAAACAGAACAGAGAGACAGACAGACAGGCAAAAAAAAAACAAAAAAAAAAAAAAACAGAAGAGAAGAGAAAGATGCCTGAGGCCAAGTTGTAGTCATGGACGTGCATAATGTTGGCTGCTGAGAATATATGTGAGGAAACTTGCTGACAAATTTATATCCTTCACAGGTTTATATCCTCCTCCGCAGTTCTGCAATGGTTTTAAGTTTAATATGACCCCCTTTGGTTGTGATTGTGATGGTGATTTATTAACTTCAAAATTTAAGTCATTTTCCATGGAGCATTCTCATTATTTCATCTGTACCCTGTGTGTTTCCTATAGTCATTTTGGCAGTCAAGTTTGTGCCAAGTAATTCAGATTAATTGCCCTTCTCAAGGGTACTATGGCCGAGGTCCAAGGCAACAGAGTACACTCAATTGACATGCCATTTTCAGGATCTTTGTGATAAAAAGACTTGCTGTGGTTCAATGGTTTCGAGCTATGTACATGTATTTGGGAAATCTAAAGTCAGTTCTAACATTCTTCTGGAGGCTAACAGCAAAGCCAGATGGAACAGACGCAGGTTTGTTGGATACACTCCGACAGCAGATCAGTATCGTAAAAGAAAGTTAAATGACCTGCGTTGTCAACTCTCAATTTCTCATTTAGGGCAAGTTTTTTTTTGTCGAGTCTGGCTCTTGCAGTTGCCCCAGGTTCCAAAAGTCTGAGAAAAATATCGAAACTAAATTCAATAATATCAAATAATACCAATAATCTCTTCCTGCTTAAGTAATAAGATCATAAAATGAAGAACAGGAAACGTTCACTTGAGAAGATTTTGCCTTTCAGCCATGTTTAAAAAGCCAAAACATAAAGAGAAGCTGATAAAAAGGCTTACTCAAACAGATATGTTATCCTTCAAACACTGCTTTCCTGCAGGCAACTATCAAAACTCCTCTGTGGAGCAAGGAGAGCTTTACTCAATAAACTCATTGGAGAACCAATGATTTCAGCCTTGAGGTTTTCATTTGGATAAACTTCAGCAGGGATCCTTTTTCAACAAAAATAACATCCTTTGTTCAAAGGCTACTTAAGAGCATGTGTGCATAAAGTGACCTATGGGAAAGGCAGCAGAAAGCAGCACAACACATCTTTATATATATTAAGGCAATACGTATTTTAGAAGGGATTTTTTAGTATAGTATTGGCTTTGTGCCTCAGTCACTTAGAGGAAGATATGGCCTCCAATGCCCTTGTCCTAATATGTACCATGACCACATGTGTATCCTGCTTCACTGTCATGTGTCAAAACCTCACCACACGAGTAAGCTATATAACTGGAGAAGGAAGCATTAGGGGGTCTCTGAACTAGGGAAAGTGGCATACTCAAATATCCAAGACAATCAATTACACCATCCCTTGACATGTTGGCCCCTGTGAAAATATCAGTCACTTGGAAAGTGGCCCACACTGGCGACTGCATTGAAATGGGAGGGTAATGTGAGATCCACTTACCATATAATAGATATGCCTTTGTTTGCTTTTCCGGCTTACCTAAAGAGCCTTAAAGACACGAGAAAGCCCGGAGGTCCCCAAGAGAGGAACACTTGGGAAGCCTGTGAAAAAACAAACATTGCACCACAAACTGTGGGAGGTGTCAAATGAAACAGCTCACTGGCCAGCAAGTAAAACCTAAAGCCTATTTAGGCAATGTAACACCTTGAGCAATGGGCTCAAGGTTTTCCATCCGAGGGGATTACTGTCCGCGAACCTTACCCAAGGTAGATAATGACCTGATCACCTGTTAAGTGAAAGTATTCGCTGTAGGTGAGGCACATGACACTACCACTTTTGTTTTCAGATTACCTAAAGTGAGGACTTCAGGAGCACCCAGTCTGAATTTTGTTGGGATAGGCTGTATTCAGACCAAATCAAATGATGGAGCAATTAGCACCAGGGTGAGGTTGTTGTGAAACAATCAGAAAGTACCATTATATTTGTTTTATTTACCATCTTTCTCAATACCAGTGTTCCCTCTCCTCAGTCATCCTCTATGTTGCTCGACCACCACAGTCTCAAACGGACACAAACCAGTGGAAGCTTCTTGGTTTTGCTAATTTGCAGCATAGACTGCAAGTCAGACACAGATGTTGAAACTGGGTAAACGAAACAAACCGAGCAAGGACACGACTGGGAGAGAATTATAGTTTGGTCCATGAACTCCACATGGATAGGGCCTGGTTTCACTGTGCCTGATTTCTGATCTCTCCGACACAATTACTGCATGTTGCAATTGTACAGCATGTGTTGTTTTCTACTTGCTCCCTCACATTTCTTGTGTTTTAAATACACTGGCTATCTAGTTAGTGGCCATCATATTTTCGGATGAGAAGACCAACAAGCCATTCATCAATGAGGAGCCGTGCACAGTTGCCACAGTTGAAGATCTTAACGTTTCAAATGTTTTATATGTAGCACTAGCCAGAATTACTAATAACTGCAGATGTGCACAGGAATTCAAATGAATGCAGAACCATGCAACACGGCTTAGAAACAAATGCAGAACACCACACCTTTAAAAACATCTATGGTGACAAAAACATACTACAAGGATCATAAACTTAAAGTCAGGGCATGGAGAGTGGGAGAAAGACAGAAAGATATGGACTTTCAATTTAGTCCTTTCATTTGCTGTGGAAACGATCCAGGCTAGCCAGCACGTAAAAGCGTTGAGGCCACCCTGGAACCAAGCCATAGTTGTAGAATTGTTGGACCAAGGGATTCAGCAGGCAACAAATTACTGACTTAAGTCCCCTTGTCACAGTGCAAAAACTGAGCTGCCTTTAGATTTACTGTCCTGTTCCTCTCAGGTGGGACCATGGGTCTCCCTCAGGCTCAGTTCAGTGCAGGTTCAAAGTGATTCACTCGCGGTACACTCCTCTTCAAAGCCAACTGACCACTGCCAGATCAGAACCATTCTCAGAGGCGCTGTAAATCTAAGCAAGACCGCACAGGGGACATTCTTCCTGACCCTTTCAGTAGCACAGAGGCATTTATTTTTATTTTTCTTGCAGCAGATCAGATGACTTCCCAAAACACTGGCTGCTCTTACCTGGGTAAATGACCCGTGCCTCAAGTCTGGTAGTGGCAACAACAGATGCAGTGTGTGTTTGCTGAACACACATTCAAACATAACTAAACACAGGGGATTAGGGCTGGGTGATAATTCAATAATGTTTATCCGCTTTCAGCCGAATCATACAAAAATTATATAGTATGATCTTATCATTCTTTCATTATCGTTCTACAAATTTCTGCTTTCCAAATTAATAATTCTGAGCAAGCCAAAACCAGATCAGTTATCGGAACAGACGAGCAACTGAATTGGGCAAATAACAGGCGTAATGCCATGACTTCCTGTTCTATGATAACATCTCAATATATATTTCCTTCTGGGCCAGATCCTTGAAAAAGATCAAGGACTGAAGGTCAGAAAACTGGTGATTTTACAGTTGAGAAGTATGAATGACATTTTCTATAGTTAGTGTGCGAGTTGGGGGCAAAGGGGAAAAAAAACATCCGTCCTCTTGTGTAGGCTGGAAAGTAATTGGCAGGTTCAGTAGCTGGGACATGGCCCCTTCACCAGGGGTTGACCTGTGGGACACTAAGACAAGCCTGTGAGGGCAGAATATCTGGGATGTGTGTGTAGTGGGGGAGGTCGGGTGCCCATGTTTGCCTTGCCTTATTACAGATTTACAGTAACTCAATTTATTAAGGGCCAGAGCTCCCTGACAAGGAACATCTGGTATGTGGGACTTGAACGGGTGAGCTGGCGTCCTGCCCATGCTCCCTGCTGCAGGGGCCAATGCGCCAGCACCTTCCCTTGAGTCCGCCGCCCTCCCTCTCTTCTTCTTGTGAAGAGGGCCGCCTTGCTGTAGCAGCCCACACAGAGGGCCCTCAAAGCCCAGGAGGTCCGTTACAAGCCACCCCTCCTCTTGCAGGACCCCCCGAGTGGGACTCTCCACCCCTTTCACTCTGGGGCCCCCCTTTCACGCTCCAGTCCTGACAGTTGACCAGCTTTAAAGCTGCAGCAGGCCCCCGCTTTAGCACACAGCACGCGGCATTACAATCAAAGTGCTCCCCTTCTGCAAAAGATTTAAACCATGCGTCAAGTTGGAGTCTGCACAGTGCACACACACTCACACGCATTCACCCTTTCTCACAGAGACACACGCATACACTCTCATATGCCATGGGACCGTCATATTTGAAATTCAAGGTCCCTGGGTTTTCCTACCTTTTCTGCCTTGCATAGTTTCTCCTATTTGAAATCATGACCACATCTTCACATGTAAAAATGCACAGAGAGGTTTCTTACACTTGATGGCATCAGGAAACAAATGGGACAAGACTTCTTATGAGATAGGAAATCATAAAATATAGGATATCATGAAACCATAGCACACATTCCACGGCACCTTTCATGGCAATCCCCAACTTACTAACCATGGTGTACATCACTCTACAAAACTGAAATTTGTTGAATCCACACATCAGTGGTGTCTTTGTACATGTATAGTTACAGGGCTCCCTGGGCTCAGCATCAAAAGTGAGATGTGATATACTTCAGGAAATGTGTTTATTTTTATGCACTATTAATTCCCTCTGTTACAGAACTGCTTCTGACTGGTTTTAATCACTACCGGGAAACCACGAGTTTGGGCCCAGCCCAAGAAAAGGAAGCCACAGGACTGACAAACATTTTCATACCACAACTGTCAAGGATGAAGGTTGCACCCATGTGCTCCTTACTCAGTTAATCATGTAAAATGGTATTTAAGAAGTGAAGAACAAACAAGACTGAACCAGAAGTCTTCCCTGGCCGCTTCTGTGGAACTTGGATAAAACTTTTCAGAGTCCCACATTTGTAACTCATTGCTATGCCATCAAGGAAACTTTTAGAAAATCATTAGTCATTTTGAATTTTGTCAAAAGGGTAAATTTCAATGGATGAAAAACTCCATGGAAGAGAATCCCCCCCCCCCCCCCCCCCCCCCCCCCCCGAGATTCCCAGCGTTTGATCCCTGTGAGTCAGCAATGGAACCTGGGGGTCAAATCACATGCTGAATAGGCTTTTCGGAAGTCTTGTCCTGGCTAGCGGCTGCCGGTCGTCCGACCCTGCTTGACCAGCAGACAAAGGGAGACCACTGACCACAATTGGGATGGGGGGAGATTCTTTTCTCCTCCAATGGAAAGTCCAGTCCTGAATAGGGTCTGGCTGCCTGAATTGCGTTCCACTCTGATTTTGAGAGTGAGGACCCACTGGGGTCAGGGTTCAGCTGCATTTGACGCGGGCTGTGGGAAAAGGCGAGCACGATGCCCACACAACCTGCCTACTGCCCTCTCACCCACGGTGCCCCTTAACCTCCCAAGGGGACAGACCACCAGGTCCAGGGATGACAGAATGAGAAAGGCTGTATGGGTGGGAAAAGAAAAGAAAGCGGAGATGATGGTGGGCGGGAGGGCTGCACTAGCGGAATACACAAAGATGTAAGAGAGATAAACCATCAAAGAAACGAGAAGTTTCTAAGTAGCTTCACATATTGCGCTTCGAAGGTCTAGCGCACATTCCCTAGAGGGTAATCAATATGTGCCGCTTGACTGGTTTTCCAACCATCACCTCCCAAGGTGGGATGGATGAAGAACTGGGTACACGTCTGTGAGATCTCTCCTGACACTGAGGGTCTGCACTCCTTTTTTGTGTAATCACTCACACACCCCACACGCAAACAGAGGTTAATAG
This sequence comes from Sciaenops ocellatus, assembly GCA_033000465.1. Lineage (NCBI taxonomy): Eukaryota > Metazoa > Chordata > Actinopteri > Sciaenidae > Sciaenops > Sciaenops ocellatus. Next base: position 16,474,917 of record CP136880.1, on the reverse strand, counting down.
GTGCTATGGAAATGTATGTTACAGTACCTCTAAAACTGGCTCACCAAGAGTCAGATATATTTACTAGCAAAAACATCTGGACTCTCTCCGTCTTAGTAGTGCAGTCTGACATGAGGCCACCTAGCAAGATTGCACGGAAATATAACTTCAGAGTTTCTCTGCCAAAAATGTTGCCCCACACCGTGACAATGTAGTAATTGGTGATTGACAGTCGTGTGAACTCTCCAGTAACCATCCGTGGAAGTGACAAAGTTTCAGCTACTTTATTTCCTTTCGTGAACTCTACAGACATATGATAACCAGACAGGAGTCTGGCACTTTGTTCCACAAGGTGTTGCTCACTCTCCAGCCACCACTGAGGCAATTTTCTGTTGTCCTGCTTGTAAAGCATTTCAGAGATCACAGACTTTGGGATTGTTCAAGCTCACATAATCAGTCTCCCATCCCACAGTCTATTAACTTCACACCGGCAAGAAGAGCTAATGATACTAGTGGCATCGCTCGCATTACCCCGAGGTGACAGAAATGATTGAGAACTGAATACCTGGCAGGATTTGTCGGGCTGAAGTAGCTTTCAAACATGTCTGCATTAAATTACATTATTAAATTATTAAATCACACGAGTGTAACACAAGATTGAAAAGTGGACTCTGGCATTCAAAGACAGCTTAATTGTGCCAGTTTTATGTTCTGTTGGAAAATGAAGCTGTCAGTGCTGTGCTTTACCAGGGAGGATAGAGTCATCTTACTGCACATGGCGGGGCCACTGGCTGGCTGGAGACACCTCTTAAAAAAACTATCACGCGCCGCTTTACACGGAATGTCACACTTCGGGGTGCCATACAGTACACCTCATCAACTGACAGGAGAAAAATAATACACATGCAAGAATAATGTGTCTTTTTTCTCAGTGCTAATATAACATGAATATTGCGCATGCGACAAACTGTACTTTTCAAATGTCAGTCAGCTGATTCATACTGTAGATTTCCAAATGAAATGATTTGTTTGGGCACTGTTAATTAACATTAACTACAATTATGACAAGCATGTGTGAAGTAAATCAGTTAGTGGCTACTGGTGTCCAAAACAGGAAGTTAAAAATTACTCATAAAACTGAACATCAAAAGAGTAACAGGCAGCAGAGTGGGAAGTTCTCTCTGGCACTGGCATTTGTATTTTATCTGGAGAGAGTGTGCTCTCATTTAAAGGTCTAACACCTTGTAAAAAAAAAAAAAAAAAAAAAAAAAAAAAAAAAAAAAAAAAGGGGGCACTCGACTGAGTTATCTGGCTTACATGTAAACAGTAGAAAACTGTCATACAGCTTTACTGTATATTCATGTGCCGAACAATTTGACGTACTCATAAGAGGAGATAAACATGAAAGGAAATGGTATGCATGTCAGCTAATATTATCGCCCTTAAGATTAGTGCTCCTAGCACTCGACATATCTACAACTTAAAGAATTGTCACTAGCACTTATTACTGCACTAACGCTTCTTATCGCACTATACCTTGATTGTTCCCTTTTCTGTAAGTGCAATGCTCCTATCAGTGAATATTTCATAGAATATTACAGTGAAAGAACACCTCCCTTCACGCCGTCGACAAGTCAAGGGACAACTTGTGTTTGGCTTTTGTTTTATTGTGGTCAATATGTTTATATAATGTGACCATAGAGCCGTTTTGCACTTAGAAATCAGGGACAGAGCAAGGTCACCTGCTCCTCATCCGTTTTTCCACTGTAGCCAGCAACTCACAAGTCTGGGGTTAGGGAGGGGAGCTGGGGGTGGGGAGGGTTGGTTGCTGACCGGCTTCAGTCTAGACGGCTCAATACGCAGTTGACTTTTTAAACCCGCTTGTCTGGAAAAAGAGCAGACGTGAGGTAAGAGGGGGTGAGCTGCAGCAGAGAGTTGGTGGTGCATTTCGGCTGCCACAGCCAGCAGGCTAGACTCGCTACGAGCAAGCGGAGAGGTGATGAGAGGAGGAGAGGGGAAGAGAGAGACAGTGAGATAGTGAAACAGACAGCGAGGCAGAGAGTGAGAGCAAGAGACGCTATCGGAGAGAGCTATCCGAGTCGCTGGCTGTGGCTCCACTGTCAAGGTCAGTGAGCCGCGGAGTAAAAAGTCACGCCACCTGACCCCCCTCCCTCTCTGCCTGTCTGCTTTCCTGCTGTTCATCCCCCTCAGTACCTCCATCAGTCTCGTCTGCTCACTCAGCATACACGTGGAGAGAATCTGATCTCACTGATTGCACAGTTATTCTATATTTATACCGTCATTGTACCAGTACCAGAGGTATTTTACAATTTCTTTTGATGTAGTTTGATAGGGAGATTACGGTATAAGCATAAAAAGTTAAAAGAACCACGCAGCTGCATCTGCTGCTGAACATCTAAATGTCTCATAAAATAGTTTGTTAATCCCTAAAATATATAAAAACACTATGGCAGTCTAACTGCTAATGCTGTGCCTAAACTCTGCACCAGAAATATTCATGCAGCAGCTGGACCTTTAACGTTTAGAGCACATTCATCTTCATTTGGCATCCGAAAGAGAGGCTTTAATGGGAAATTAGAAGAATTCAAAAAGAATGTCTGTTTGAAATGCTGACTGCACTCAATTTGCAGTTTTCATTAGTTCCAATCTTTGGCAGTCTAGCTGATAAAAATTATTTGACATTGCGCAATGATGTCATCTTTACAAGACTGGCAACGAGCCCTTTTGGAAGTTCTCTTAATTATTATTCTGCAGAGAGAAGAAGACAGATTATATTGGCTCACTTCTACTTTTGCAACATTACTTAACTCTCTTAAGGCAAAAGCAATCCAGTGAGGGATACTGACATCTGCTGAATAATTTGACGGGGCTGCAGCAAACTGTTACTGATTGTCTGCTGGTCTGAATGCTTACTACTGATGATTAAATCTAGATGAAAAGACTAAGAGAGGTTATAGCTCACAGACTGCCCTTATGATGATTAAGCACTGACCGAAGCTCGATCCACCGATGAGGTATGTGAAAAAACAAAGGGCAAGCCAACACAAAAGTGACACGCTGTGCAGCGTTTAGCATAGCATCACTTTTGTCGTGAGCATCAGTGTCTATGTACGAGCCAACATGCCCCCCTCCAGGCCTTTTAATATCACCAGCTCTTCCTTCCCTAAAGAAAAAAACAGACAGAGCCTGTGACAATCAAAAACAAGCAGAGGGAGGACAGAACACACCCATCAGGACCCATCACGACTTGTGATGATAAAGACAGTCAATCAACAGACATCTGACATAGCACACACAACAGTACCACGCACATTTATGACTGGATCAAAATTCAAAGGGCTGTGTTGGTGTCATATCCTAGGTAGCTGTCAGCGTTGTGTGAAAACAACAAATCTTATGAGAGACTTTTTTTTTTTTTTTATATAGGATGTGGATTTTGCTCACACGTCATTCTGACGTCTCCCCTTCCCACAAAAGACCTCAAACTAATTATGACCCTTCACCTTAAATTCAGTATTTTAACTGAACATGACTACAGTCTGCTCAGTGATCAAAACTTCATTATGAGTTATTATTATTATTATTATAAAGTGATTTTATTGCAGTAGATTTTGCAGTAACAAACTTATTTTGGACCTTTGTAGGGATGTCTGTTGTTTGTGATGCTGCTTGTATATTCTTGTGTGTGACAGGATGTGTTTTGTTGTGTGCCTCATGTCTCTTTTGATTACCTGGTTAAATGTTATAATAAAAATAATCTCCTTGCTGTTTTTGTCAATAACCTCAAAGTATTTTTCTGACATCAGAAATGAAAAGAGATTAAAAGAGTAAAACTGGAAACATTTGCATACTCCTGTTGAGAAAAGGAAGTCCAAAAATTCTTAGATGCAAAAACTTCTAAACCTAAAATATCACTTAATGTTCTTACTGGTGACTGATGCACAATATTCATCCTGTTTATTATTCTAAGTGAACTGGCAATTCCACAGACATTTCCACTCAGTAATGACGCAAGTGCAAGGTATTGTAATGGTGATCTTAACAAGTTAGTTAGAGCCATTTGGTAACAGAGTTGCTCACACTGTGTTGTTTCCTTCTCAAGGTTCATTGATTGGCCCTTACCTGTGCCTCATCTTCTACACAACCAATCAGCAGCCACTGGGGAATTTAGAGCCACCAGCGTCACAGGCCACAATGACACACACACCATGTGCCAGACGTTTGACGAAAGTTTCAGACACTGGGCGCCACATGAGTCATTGAGCACAGCCACCACCCAATGTGTGCCAAGACCTGCAAGTTCACCATGTGCAAAATGTGACAGAGGACAGTAGTTGACTAGCCACTTCCGGCTTGGACTATTCCCAACACAGTTTGATCAAAAGTTATCATTGCACTTTCTGCAATGTCAAGTGACTGCAATGGACTCTGAAAATAGAATTATTGTTCCAGCTACATGAGGAAGCTAAAGCCTATGGCATTTCTTTGGGCTGGTTTTAAACAGCTGAACAGAGTAACATCAGCACAAAATGGAAAACAGATCTTTCCACAGCAACCCCCTTTTCTTTTAAAGAGTTGATCATTTTGTTCAAATTAATTTCTTGTGGCCCCCAGGCTGTGAAATTTTTAAAAACTGTGCTATAAACTGTTTATGGATAAGTGAACTTCTAAATTAACATTTCAGAAATGCTATTTATACATCTTTAGAATAACAACAAAGCCACTCTGTAGATTAAAGTACAATCCTTAATATTAAGTAAACACACTTCTTATGACTATCATAAGAGTCTGAACAAGGTCTTAAAATTCCTACAATTCCACAGCTACCAAAACATGATATATATGCTTGTATACTTCCTCTCATTATGTGAGGCTCAAGATGAATCATCTTGAAAGCTTCAATTTTAACAAATTACCTGTTTTGATCACAACTGCCAGGTCGTGTGCCAACAATTATTAGGAACCTAATCACATTTGGATCACATTAATGTATTATATATTGAAGGTGCAAAGAGGGAAGGCAAGATTCAGCTTGTGCCGAGCTCCATAAGTTCTGCAGGGTGGGACACGCAGCAACGCATTACATACTTGGCAGTGTAACTACCTCCGTGCTACATGCTGAGAGAACTTATGAACTAATTAATGGCTAAAAGCAAGTGGTCTATCGGATGTAACATTCAAGTAGCCATCTGGATGTCTACCACCTGTTGAGGGTGAGTAAGAACATTAAGTGGCTAAGAACGAGATGCGTCATATTTCAAACAAGTCACAGTTTACTAACTTTGTCCCTTACTACAATAGTTGAAGAGCACTTCTGACCACAATCCAGCTACCAATTTATTTATCATCTATGTATGAATCCTTTCACAGACCTATCAGCTAAATCTGTTTATGCTATTACTGCATTTATGCACAGAATGAGATACATTAATATGAGGCATCTAAAAAAAAGTGACAAAATGATGTGACCTTTGACGAGATGTAATATAATGCACTCATTCCACAATGTGAGGCAAAACCGCAAGATTAAAAACACTAGTTTTGTAAGAAATATATCTTCTCCAGTAATAGGAGAGGGAGAGTTATTAGTCTTTTAGGAATGCTTTTCAATCAGACATGAAAATCAGGCAATGCTAAATAATAAGAGTCTTTCTAAAGAATATTTTTGTTTATAATGTGTACATTTTTAACTAAATAATAATTTAACTGATTCCTTTTACAGTGAGTGCAGTAATTGTTGTGTCTGAAGGCTTTAGGTAAAAAAACAAAACTGATCAGCATGAACAAGATGGAGCACAGTGCGCTGTGGGTAAAGAATAACTTCTCACGAGTAGCGGCTACACAGATCCAAGTCTGTGTTTTTTTTTTGAGGGAGAGGCAAAGAGGGACATGTGACATTCACTGAGGGAGATAATTTTGAATGAAATAGCACCACAACAGTGGTTATTAATAGATGTTTAAATTTCTGAACAATAACACCGATGTCCAATACAAGCTGTTGGACTTGATGAAGCCCAGTGCGTTACTTGAGATCCATGAATCATCGAACCACTAACCTACAGTATAAACAGCTCTGTTTTTCTCCATCTCAATTTCTAATAAACTGTGGGGTTTCCCTGTGCTGGAACTAGAGCACAGATTTAAAACATGAACTAAACTGAATACAGAAATAAAACACAATTAATTATGACATGGATGGAAAACAAGGCTCTGTGTATTGTTATGTTTCATTTATTTTCTGGACTGCACAACATATTTATGTGCTGGTAGTTGGTTTTGGCCAGGAGTGCTGTAACATCACCTGAGTGTAAGACCCTTTATTAACATCTTTGGCTGAGTTTGGATCATGTTTCTCACAGGAACAGAAACAAATGTGGTGGAGTTTGCAGAGTAGAAATTTAGAGAACTAAGGACAGATTTGTTTTTCTTTTCTTTTTTTTTAGTTTAGTCAATTTGGGAAATAAACATATAAAAAGTATGGGTGGCATGAAGCTTGCACATGGCAAGAGAAAACATAAACCAGATGTAAATATTACAATAATCTAGATACCTGAGCAATGTATGTGTAGTTTTTCCCTACTTGCATGCAGAACCTACCGCGGTAACGTTAAACAATTTAGTGTCAATCTGGGACCAACACAGTAGTACCATTCTTCTCTTCTGTAACAGTGTTACAGAAGAGAAGAATGGCACTGATCCACTCAGAGTGATGCTCTAAAGGGCAAGCAAGTCTACATGATGACAGCGAAAAATGTCTCCAGTTCGTGGTGTGTTTGTATTCCTCTCTATTAATGAAGCAGTGAGTCAAACAAATGTCTAAACTAAAAGACATAATTATACTATCACTTCATTGAGATTTCTGTTACAAACACAAACCGTCTCTGACTGTCAGAGCTATGCTGGGAAGCTCAAAATCATTATCACCAATCCCAAGCATCCTGGAAACTTGTTTAAACAAACGTCCTGAATGTGTATTAAACAAAAGAAAACAGGGAAGCTGTCTGTGAAAAATTGAAATAAGACTGAACCCTTATTTTATGTTCAACCAATTCTACAGTACCAGGGGAATAATAATAATAATAATAGGGTGGTTTCAGTGACATTCACGAAATCAAAAACACAAAAAATGCTCTTCGTGCCCGCCGTTCACAGTTCATTAAATGTACATTTCATTGAATGATTCATCTGATTAATCAGGCATTCACAAAGGTAACGAAATTCCTCTGAGGGCAGAGGTTATCGTTTGAAGGTAACTGTATATATTGTTGTGCAACATGTACAGTACCTAAAACCTACTCAGTAGCGGATGAGGTGAGAGCCTTGAGAAAGAACTCTTCTCCGGTGTTATCAGCAAATTACCTCCGAGTGATTAAGTGAAGCCTTCCCTGTGGGGAGTAAATTAGTACATTTTGGATGAGAGTCAAATGAACATAAATTACTAAATCAAAGTCAAATCAAATCAAAGCGGATAAAGCATAGTTTGCTGAGTGAGCATTGTTGTGGTGGCTGGACCTGGTCCAAAACTTGGCAGTGGCTTGTTTAGTTGCACAAAGAGCTGTTCATTTTCATTGTCTGGCTGCCTTTCGAATGCTTTCATCTGTCTTTATTAAGACCCTTTGGGTTTGTCTGTTCAGACCAGCCAGACTGAACAGAAGTACTACAGGGGGATCACCTGCATCATCTAATAGTTAGAGACACTACTGAAATATATTCAGGGCTAATTCTACTATTTTTTCTACTATTAGGTGTTTTAATTTACTTTATAACAATGCAGTGCATTTCATATGCTCATTATAGGTTTATAGCAAAAGTATAAAGTAGTATCAAATTAAAATAATCAAGAAAAGTACAAGTAACTTAGAATTCAAATGACACAGTCCATTTTGGCTGCATAGCGAGTACTTTTACTTTTATACTTATATTTATATAAGTATATCTTCTGCATAATACTTGGGTAAGATTTAAAATGAAGCATTTAAAACTTGGTATTTTTGAATTGTGGTATTTAAAATTAGCGTCCTTCTTCTACCACTGATGTTTTATGGCGAAGTGACTCCACTGGAGGTGTGACCGTACTGTAACTGTTTGGTGTGCATGTCAAGTAAACAATAACAGCCCTCAACACCCATGCATTACTTCAAAAGGCCTCAATTACAAGAGATCATTACACATAAACGCTTCCGTTAAACATGCCATTGTCCGGATGTATACAGTTTTCAGCAGTAATTGTGAGAGTTGGAATGCCATCCTCTCCATTGTCAATGACTGGCAGTTCATTTCCACAGGTGATAAACAGTCTATCTTTCCACAGGCTAGGATTACCAAAGAAAGGAGGACACAATATCATACATTTTGTATAGCGGAAAGCCCCTTCTGCACGACAGACACTAAAGGAGTGTTTAAATAGAGCAGGAAGGCGGAAAAAAGCTTTTAACGTCTTGCTCCGTACATTGAAAAAATAAAAGATTTCTGGCCTTTTCCCAGAGTAAAAGCAAAGGACATGTATCCTGTTTATGCATCTGCATCCACTACGTTACAAAGTAAAGCTACTGCAGCCTTCATGTGGAAACTATGTCACAGCTGCTTCTCAAACACCCAAAATCATTTGATTCACGTCCAGTAAGTGCACGAATCTAATCAGCAGAAGCAGAGTGTTCTGAGAGGATGTCAGTGCAGAGGACTGGTTATGCCGCAGGGTGCAGACATTAGGCAGACTCCCTGCAAGCTAACCCACATAGGGTCATTCTGGTCATATCACATCAGAGACCTTTAACATTTCACCATTAGCCCCTATTAGGTCTTAGGGGGCTTAGTCATATCCCTAGACATTTTGTTCATTCCCTCACAATTACTGGTTAAACCTGAGGGGTAGTGACTAGACTTCAAGACTGACATAACACGCCACGTGCAAGAAGAATGCATGTAGGGATACAGATTCACTGATCTAACGTAAACTGATTTTGTAATTTAGTTACATAAAAATAATCGCTTTTTTTTTCATTTAAATATAATAAAGTTAACATTTATATGTGTCTGCTTCCAAAATTGCCTCCACTCTGCAAACCAACACCAAAAACAAGCCAATACTACCAGCCCACAATTCCTTCATGGTATAATGCAACATGGCACACCGGGGGAAATGCTTTAAATCGGTGCTCACATATCCACAACGATAAAAAAGGATGAATAGGTGGTTTTGCAAATCTGGTACATGTCGGTGGTACAGAGACAATTATGTGCTGTGCCCACAGTTTAAGAGGCAAAATTGACAACAATTACCACCACCCACTTGGGGACTGGAAAGAATAATGTTCTGTGTGGGAAACGAGACAGATTTTCTTTTATACTTGCATTTAGCAACAGGACAAATTGCATATTGGGCATGACAAAACATGTGCTACCGAAAACAAACACATCATTAGGATTTTGACTCTGATGTACATTACAGTGGCTCAGCAATACCTTGATCACATTGGGTGATTTAAAAAAAAAACAAAAAAAAAAACACCAATGCAGAGCAAATGCTGGTGTAGTTCCATGTAAGATTGAGTTTTTGGTACAATGCAACAACTTGGCTTCAGATCACTTGGATTAAGCACAAACACAACCAGCGTGTTCCTGCAGTAAGAACTCAGCCTTTAACACATGGAGCACATGCACTACCAGGGCCAACAATCCTTTTTTACTTAAAGTATATTACTTGATTATTTAACAATAGACCATTTTCAATATCCGTAAACTTGATTTAAGTTGTTTCAGAAAATATACAGACATGCACCTACACTATTTAACTTGCTGTGTTAACTACAATGTTTTCAGTGCATACAGACAAGATTTTGTCCTCTGGAAGAATTTTTCTTTCAAGTCATAATTTTATACTCTTTCAATTTAAAAACAAATATCAGATAAACAGGGTGGATCACAGCCTTTGGTGTGTTGGGGGTAAACAAGCTGATCAAACGCACCGTCAGAGCTGGGTTACAATAGACTTTTCCGCAACCTCTTTTTGTGCGAGTGAGGAAATGTTTGCATATAAGAGTAGGACTAAAGTTCAGGTGTAGGCCCCCAGGCTCGACTAATCCTACTTGAAGTGCCCATCCTATTAGACCGTGTAATCAGGAATGTGCTGCAAAGCAGGTGTGTTAATAATGCTTATTAAACAAATGCCCGTTTACTGCTGTCTGCTTTGGATACCTGATGTTGGTGATGTCATGACAGACATGAGATGGGAGGGAGAGAGGAGGAGGTAAGGTTAGTGAGGAGTATTTTCACAGACTGGCGAGTCCAGACAGAGAGGCAGAGCGAAAATAGCTCAAGGGGCAAACAAGGTAACCTTTTTCAAAAGACGCTTCAGGGGGTGTCTGCCAAGTCCCACACAATACTGTCTGCAGTGAATGTCTGTGTAGCAGTTGTATTGCACTGCAGAACAAAATATCTTAAAACGTCTGGGTGCATCTTCTTCAGGCAGATCAAATCAACTGAAACTGTCCAAAACTGCTCATCAGAATGCCAAAAATGCATCACCACCTGATGTGCAACCTAATATGTTTCTTGGAAAAAACATGAATTTTACCAGGAGATTGTGACGTTGTTAAACCCTTACATCTGGGATTACCTGTGATCCATTTTGGTCTGACAATGAACCCTGTCTGAGTTTTCTCTTCTGCATCCCCCTCTATTGTAACTCGCCTCTTACCTAGTGTTTAAATGAAAATAATTAAAATTGAGACAATAAAGAAATAAAACTAATCCAATAAAAGATCAGTGAATTACATTACAAAAACCACTGAACATGTTCGGTGTGTATGCATAGGATTATCAAACATAAGTACAGAATGAAGCATTGCTTTGCTACGTTAAGACTGCCTTATTACAGTAATTACACTCATGTGTAATACACTAATGTGCAGAACTGAAGTACCATGTCATTATCAGACATTTAGTTAAATTGTGGCATCACATGCACTCAGTCATTGCAGAGTACTTTTCATACATTAAGTAACAGTACTCTTGTGTCTATCTTTTCTGATATACAGCAGTTTGGGCCAATTTTATCACCTGTAATGATACACACCAGGTACAGATCATAATGAACATAATCTTACAGGTCAGGAGATCATAATGCACATAAAGAGGAATGCAGACCCTGCACTCCCTGCTGGTGCCCCTGGATTAAGCTCAGTATATAAACATGTCACTGAGGTCATGAATATCTTTTGTGTTCATGACATCATAACCGCAGAATAAGCCATGAAGACCAAGTATGGGGCTATAATCAGATCTCCTACATAGTAACTGTTGTCAAGAATAAGTCCCAGATGATAACGCTGCTCAATTTACTTGAAAGATGAGCATATCCATTCTAAGGCATCTCCATGATTCACAGGGAGGGCCTCTGTTGTTGAGAGGAGGGGGGGCTAAGGCTGTGCGACAAGTCTGGACTCACCCATACCAGCCGGGACATCCCCATTAAGGGGCCACTTGGTTCTAAAAGTGGATAGAGAAGGGGCATGGAGATCAAATGGCAAGTTGTTTACAAGGTGTTGCCCACTAACATAGATAAGAACTGAAGGGAAAAGAAGGCAGGTGATGCTTGGTCTTGGTTTGACACAAAGACAAATGTAAGAGAAGAGACAAGACAACATCTCTTCTGAAATTGAATTCATTTCTCTGTTGATAGTATTTTTTTATTTAGGGTTTTCTAAGCAAAATTAGGGTGTTGCTCAAATTACATGAAGCTTTTGAAGCCATCTAAAATAACAACTCGCAGATTTCTCTTTGACTGTTAAAGCACACAAACACTAGCAATGAAATAGCTAAGGGTCATGCACTTGTTGAGGACGTGACGTGGGTCCAAAAAACAAATCGTCAAAAAGCTCAGAAATGACTGAAAGGAATGATGTGTGGAAGCAGGAGCGGTGGATTTAAGTGCTACAAAGTGACTGGCCTTGCCCTCTCTTTGTGTCCTAAGGCCAGAGTGCATCCTCTATGAGTCCCCTGACATGCTCAGGCCTCATTCATGGGTAATGTACCAGACAGAGCGTATTACTCCCCTTTCTTCATTCTCTCCGCTCAGCCGAGGAAGCCCTCCCTGGCCGAATCTTTTTGCCCACCTTCTCTGTTGTCCTGTTTGTCAAGTTGACGGAGATGACACCAGCTTGACCGAATTTAAAAAGTTCAAATCTGATGTAAAAAGAGAATCTAGTATGTTTGTGTTTGAATCATGAGAAGTCTAATAAGTCTAATAAACATGAAGAACATCAGCTCCCAAACTTTTATAAACCAGAAACAAACTTTTATCTGAGGTCCTAGTCATTTAAATATACTATAGCATATATATACTGTAGTATGTACTTCTATAAGTTTGCACATAGTTTCTCTGACTAAACCATTCGGCATCAAGGATTGTTTGAAGTAATGATTACAACCTGATCCCTGAGACTGAGTGATTCCTATCAGCTACTTGTGTTTCCTTAAGTCCTTCAAGAGCAATCTGAAGATTTCCACATTGGTTTTGCACTTCAAACAATGCTGGGACACTACGCAGTGTTTACACACACTCACTCATCCATCTCGCACACAACGGTGACGGAGTGTTAGGCAATGAGGCATTTACGTCTAGTCCATGGCCTATTTGTCTCCAATGAGCAGTGGCTGTTCAAATGCAAATAGCTGAAAAAATATAATCATTTAAACTCGCACAAGTAGAAAACACCACTGCTCTAAAACTAGAAAAGGACACAAAGGAACTTACGTAAATATGCATGGATTTTGAATATATAAAGATACAGGCGGAAAAAAAAAAGTGAAAAGTGTAATATGCATTTTCTCCTTACTTGCTATTAGTGCATGTATTCTGAGTGTATATGCCACATGAGAAAACTGGTTTGCAAAATGGTTCCAGGTGTTCAACAAGAGCATTTAGAGAGGCAGAATCAGTGCTCCAAGCTTCAACACCACAGTTAAAAGTTAACAGAGTACCAAAAGTGCCAAAAGTAAACTCTACCTTGGCAAGAAACATTGATGGAAGCAATAATAAAGTATGAGAAAGTAGCTGATAGTGAAGCAGTGTAACTGTGTAGGATGAACATTCTTGTCAGGGGTTGAAATGTTTGTTATTTTGCACCTAACTGAACATTTCGAGCCTTGCTTCATCTAATCATGTACCAACCATGCAGGTCTAATGAAAACAAAACACAAATAATATTATGTATCACTAATCTAAAACATATATTTCTCGTGGTTAATCAGATCAGGAGATTTTTCAACCATTCATTCACTGCAGTGGAATGTGTTCGTTCAGTAACATCTACTCTGACTGACATACATAGTGTGATAGGTTCACTATCACATAGCCAGACAGATGGTCCCTTCTCAGGACCCTTCACCACTGACTTAGACATTGGCACTGTCACAAACTTCGGCAGACAGAGTGAAAGAAAGCAAAAGAAAGGGAAGAGCTGGCATATGAGTAAGGTCCACAGGTTTGGCATCCAGTGGGGCTGGCAGAAACACAGCTAAAGATGGCTGAGTGCATTCCCAGCCCCGGCAAAACAAATGGAACTGTTGTTTGGGTTCAGAGGAGCTGGCCCTCAGAAAGGACACCACAGGAGGGAGGTGGAGGGGTGGGCAGGCCAGACAGGGACAGACGAGGACACTGGAGCAGGGTGGCAGGGTTGCATGGCTCACACCACCCACATCAGCTCAACAAACAGCATCGAACTGTTCCCAGAGGGGAAAGTTTGTGGAGAAAAAAAAAAGGTCAAACTGAGTGGAAGTCACAACTTAAATACAAAGGATGTTGTGTTTTATATCAGGAAAATAATTTGCATTGCATCAGAGAATGAAAGAGGTACAAATCTGATGAGAAGACACGCTGTGACGTGTTGCTTTCTCTAGGCATTTAACCTGCAAAGCTGCCATCAAAGGGATTTTTGTTGATGTTTTCTGAATGAAAGTGACTGTGAAGCTCTGTTTAGTGAATCAGTTGACTTAAAGATGTGGTGAAGTTAAGACATTATTCAACCTTAAATTATCTGTTAGGGTAATAATGCCTTAATATTTTTCTGTCTTGTTTTGGCTCTGTTCTCAAGCCCTTTTGGAGGGTAATCCTGATCACAGGAAGCCGTGGAGGAGTGTCTCATGTGGCTCAGACAGCCCAGGGGACTCGTCTGTCATTTGGCACGATTAAGATGAACAATCGAGCAGGAACAGCAAAACTGCCCAGTGCTGCACGCACTGCAAACAGTGACGGTTAGGTCTTCAGATGTGCGTGGGAGTGACTTAGGAGAAAAAGATTGATGCTGGCTGACTTAAAATAGCAGTTTAGGTAGGGAGGAAGAGGCTCCCTCTCTGTATAATATTTCAAAGAGCTAAACTCAGTAATTAAGTCAGGTAGTAAAAGTTTCTTTAGCATCCGCAACTTTACGAAATGTAAAAATTAGACAAAGTAGAGAAATAATGGATTAAAATAAATCAGCTTTGTGTAAATTTTGCGAGCAACATCACAACAAGAGTTGCTGGTATTCTTTGCAGTTTAATGTTTTGTGATTATAGTATCCAAGGGAGACTGAAAACGCTACAAAGGGCAAAGTAACGTTGGTCTGATGAGGTTTCCTCTCTTTTTTTTATGTAGTAATGATGAAACAGTTGTCAAATGGTGTTCAATGATGTCATTTTCTGGCCCTGATTCTACTAAATATTGTTTGTCTGCCACCAGTCATCACTACTTTTCTTTACTAAAGTAAGGATGGCAAAAAATAATTAATCTTGTTTCCTACTATGAGGGTCAAATAACTCAGAACTGGCAATACTGTATCATGTATCATGTATAATGTCCTACATCTGCCTCGTCTATTCTTGTTCACACAATACCGCCTCCGTGCTCACCTTTATTCTGTGGTCTGCATGAAAACTGACACACATTCACAATGCGGACAGCACGCAGACAACACAACACATAAATAACGTGTGTAAACACATGGCGTGGTTGGATTAATGGTTATACAAATAGCGTATCCAGGCACAGATCACATTTTAGTCCCAAGGGTGTGTGGGGTCCATGTGTACTGGCCAGATGAAAACAATAAGCACATGCAACCAGACCACACTGAAAGTCTTTCTAAATATAGGAACATTTCTGATTATTTGTAATCCAAACCTACGGGATGCAACTCTACCCATGCTATCCGCTAACTGGAAATGATGTGAGAACTGGTTAATGGCATACGCAGTCAGTAAGTAGAAAGCAGTAGTCAGTACGGTTCAGTAACCCCTCTAGCATGATATGTTATCTCGCTTGAAGAATGTTTGCGATAATGCCGTGGCTTTAATCATACCCAGCCAGGCTTGTGCTGCTCAAGACACCTGGCTTCCAAATCCTGTCGGTCACATCTCCATTTTTGGTAGACATTTTTTCATAGCCATTAAATGTGCCTTGTGTCTACAAACAGGGTGGTCATCGCTGTTTACCTGCTTTAGCATGAGAGTGAAGACTGAATCAGAGCTCTAAGTGAGGTAATGACAAACATTAGCTTCTGCACCAAATCCACCTTATTTTTTACCCCGCTACTGAATTAGTATTGGTATGTGCCTTGGGATATTGCTTCTGCCTTTTGCTCTGTCCACTTTTGCTGCACAAATGAAGCCAAAAAGTACAAGAATGTGGATTTGTAAATTTTAGAGAGAAAAACAGGCAGTGATTTACTAATTTAATTTTCTTTTTATGCTCATCCTTAAAGCATTCAGGATGGTTAAATCAACAGCAGAAAACCTTTAAGAAGGGGAAACATGCAATCTATCACCAAAGCCACTCAAACACTACCAGACTACATTTACATTTTTAGCCTATATCATCAGAAACTCTCCCGCCAACACGGCAGACTTTTTTTCATATGCAGGCTTCCAACGTTCCTTAACAGCTGAGGGGCCTCAAAATCTAAAGGTGGAGATGCTGACAGTCTAATGAAGTGTCACTGTAATGCTATGAATTTCTCATTGTTCTCCTATCCACTTATTAGTTAGTAACAATATGCTGGATCAACATTGACAAAGAGTTGTTTTGATCATCACTTAAGTATGTCTTTAACAACATCAACAGTTTACTGATATTTGGGATAGTTCAAAATAGTTTAAGGAGAAATGGAAAAAATATAGATGATATATATATAAATATATAATCATTCACACCACCTTTGAAGAGAGACACTGAAACACATATGAGTATATCTGTTGGCTTGGTTCTGATTGACTGGATATGTAAGATTTTCTGTAGCCTTTATACAAAAATACACACCCACAACCCCACAATCAGTGAGTCTATGTTCCTTTTCAAATGTCATCACAGTATATTAATTTGTATAATCTGAGTAAATATTCTTTGGTTCATTTTTCCACAGATAAGCACAAAGATACAATCGAAATCTCACTGACGCGTGTCCCTGCTGTGTGGCATGATTGCAGTACTGACAGATGTGCACACAACTCTATGAATCTCAAAAATGTACAGGTGTGCAAAACCTGACACACGTGCAAACAAGCCTTAACATCTGCTGGCTTCCACACCCAACATCGCAAACCACCTCTTTTCCCTCTGACAGCTACAACAGGTAAAGCCATATACTGTTTACATGAAAGACAATGCTTGCCAATGCAGATGAGCACCTCCCACGCAACTACCTCACTCCTAACCTCCCTCTTGGCAGAGCATACCAATTTCCACCTGGATGGTCTTCAACTATGTGCCAAGAGGATATCACGGCAGCTCCATATCCTCTGTGTGACAGTGTAATTCCCTCTGCCCTGCAGCAGTGTCTGCAAAACTCAGACAGTTTACATGTTCATGTAGCTACATTGCACTGGGGAAGAGTGATCTGCCAAGTATTCTGTGCATTCATTTGATTTCTGGCGCACACAGTTTAACCCCTCCAACATGTGCTGTCACAGGTGTAACAAAGTCAAAGGGGGAGTTGTGTTTGATCTCTTTCAATTCAGCATATTGTTGAGTCTTCTGCGTAGTTATTTTAATATATAACCAGTGCCATTCGAGTTGAGTTAAAATACTTTATTATAGTGCTGACCAGCACAGTAATGACAATGTATTATGTGGATGAATGGATTTGGGGTACAGGCATGTATCAAGTTCCAGACATTATTCAACACAGGTATGCAGAAAAAAATCTGCTATAATTAGGTAATATTGTATTTCACGCTTGATTACGGTACAAAGGAAAGTAGTAAAATACATTTCAATCACTTAGATCAACATTTAATTAAATCTTCTTAAACTGACAGTTGAGGTTTCTTTAATCTGTGATGATATGTAACATGTTTTCAATCAAATACAGTAAAGTTCAGTGAGCCACACCATTATTATTTAAGATTGCAAAACCCACTGGCTAAGTGCCAGGATATTACAGTAACTACAGTATAATACCACCTACATTGCAGGAGTTGACGACAGAAACTAAATACACTTTCTAGATTCGACTGATAAGTTGTTCATTGGCTGGGAAGAGGTCACTCGTTAAAGAGTTCATTTACAACTCCTACAACACAAACACCTGGACTCCATGATTTCCATGCGAGTCATCCCACCTCATGGAGTAACTTACTATTTGGGTTCTGGACTGCCCCCTATCGGGAAAGTCAAGACTAATCCAGATAGAGTAGTACAGAAAGTTTAGTGGTGTGCGCACACATGCACACACACGTCCGTGTTTGCATGCTGGTTTTACAAGATAAAGGGCCAATCAGGTGTCTAACAAGAGTCCAAAATGCTACAGAGTCATGAAACCATTGACCCTTAAATTTCATGCATACGATATATGTTTACATGTTTCCTTATAATCAGAGGATGTGACTTGACTTTGATAAATATACTCTATCCATCACTAACCATAAATAATAATAATAAAGGCAAATGTTCTAAAATGTGCTAAAATGATGAATTTAATTCATCAGTCTTTACACTCCTTCGATTCTGGTCTAAAGCTCTGCAGTCTAATGAATTTTACAGACTTAAATGTAGTTTTCTTATCTTTTAAACATCTCTATGGCTGTGAGACTATGTGAGTGTCTGTCAGTTTGTCAGACAGCATTTCCCTATCATGTCTACATTTCTCTTTCTTTACACATTCAAAGCCAACTGAATGTCTTTGGTCAGACTTGTTTAATGCATGAGGACAGACAATCCAGCACAAGGCTTTCAGAGTGCTCTGTGAAAACCCTTAACACGTTCCCAGACAGTATGATAACTGACTAAAGGATTTTTTTTGGAAATGGGATGTTACGCCTGCTAGAATGAGCTTGAGACAACTAACCAACATCTGAAGAAACAAACAGAGGCATTTGCTCATCCGTTTTTTAAACCGATTCTCCATCGTAGACAGCCAGCACCAAACACCCCCCACCCTCCACCCCAAGCTAAGGCTATCAGACAACTAAAGCTGCAAAAGTAAAATGACCTGCTGACTGTTAAAGCCCTTGGGAGAGTTTCTGTCTGGTTTCTGGGCTCATCTATCAATCCTTGAGATTGGATTATATATACTCCAATATACTTTTCTCAGACCAAAGCATAGGACTGACCTATGAGATGCACACAACTCAGGGAATGACATGTTTTTATTCTAAGGAAGTGGTCTATGGCCAGGCCAGGTTTATAGATGTGATGTTTCTGAGTAAATGTTACTCAGAAGAACAAACGTAGACTGTTTTATGTAAAAGGGGTTTAAGGAAAATTTATCAGCTGTAATTCAAGCTGTAATAATGTCATTTTTAATGTCCAGATCTTGAAGTCTGGTAAGACTCAGAGGATGGATCCTCCAGGTCATGTCCTCATCTTGTTCTCTCTATACTGGCCACAGCGCTGTGGTCCTACCCTTCTGGCCTGCAGGTCAGTGGACGCGCCGATTACCCACAAGTCCTTGACACAAGACAAATCTGAGCGCTTTCATCTGTGTCGGTGGGTCACCCCTCAAAGCCTCGTTACAGGATTGGAGCTCACCAATTAGCACAATTAGCCTTTGGCAAGCCGCCGGGGGCGTCACATGGCACCAGCTTTGCACTGATGGTACCTGACAAGTCCGCAGATCAGTCATGTCTGCCATCACAGGGGGTAAGTTGGTTGCAGGATGGACAGGAAAACGAAGATGTAACTCTAAAACCAGAATGATGTAACAAGATGTAATTATAAAACACACAGACATGTGCACATATGCACACCACTGACACACAAAAAAAAAAAAAAAAAAAAAAAAAAAAAAAAACACAACACAACAATCTTTAGTAATGGTTCAAGTCCACCATGCAGCAGTAGAAAAAACTGCACCTTTATATTAGTATTAGTTAATCACAAGGGGCAATATATATAATATGGTCAGAAACAACGCTGTCACAATATAGTGAACAATGCACTTGAGAGTATATTTTTTCTGTAACCTATGATAACAGAATGCCTTGAAGACATGTTGGTCTTCTGATGGCCCTGTTAAGGTTTTCTCTTGCTCTTTATAAAGCTACACAGTCATTTATCTCGAGCTGTCATTTGTCTTTTTAGGATAGGGAGAGAGTTTGTTTGTGAGGCCTGCTTCCCTTAATGTTTTATCCAGAATGCACTGTTGAGGGGCTCCCATGTCCAAGTCTTTTGAAGAGATGAAAAACATTGGCAAATAAACTGGCTTTATGGGGGGAAATCCAACCCAAGCAAGGGTTCCCCCTGCCTTTTCCGAAAAAGATTTGTACATGGGTACAGTATAGGAGGAGAACATCTGGAGGTGGTTGTGCCATGAAGGAATGCAGACGCTAAAACACAGAGGCTTTGGACAGAGTGCACAGCATCATTACTGTATATCAATGTGAGTGTGTCCACTGGCATGTGTGTACAGCATGCATTAGAAATCAGCTTAGGAAACAATACACCAACAGCAGTATACCAGAGGAGGCCAACACATATTGCCTTACTACCTGCATTATGCAGCGACAACTCTGGGTGACCACTCAGTGTTATTCAGATCTTTGAGTCATGATCAGGGGATGTATGAGTTTAAGACAACCCTGGTGACTAAACAAAACAGTGTTATTACAACATCAGAGAGACACTGAAAGAAGAAGAACTAAAGAACTATCATCCTCAATGAGTATGCACTCAAAACGCGAAAGGGATCCTAAATCCTGAATCTGAGCTCCAAGTAATGGTCCAAAAAGAGACAGTCTACAGACCACTTTGTGGTTGTCAAATAGACTTCCACATCACCTGAACATCATGGACATGAAGGCTGATAATAATGAGGTACAGGAAAGAGAGGCAACCCCTAAAACAGAGGAGAGAATACAAAATCGGGTCACAACAACCATGTGTAGTGATTACTGCCTTCCAGACCTAAAAACAAAACAGCCACCTGACTGTGTCCTACACACCTACCATGTGGAGCTACGTATAAAAACACAGGCAAAGCCTGTGGCCTGGATACAATTGGTGTGCTGATAAAAGAGCCCCAGACGATGGGCAGAGAGATAAGCAGGAGGGGAGTTCTGAGGCACTGACGTTCTCATTTGCAGCTTTGTGTTTCCTTGGCCCTCTCGCTTTCCCTCAGCCTTGTCAGTGTAATCTCTGTGCCTGGCTACAACAAGTGTCTTAGGTAACACTTCTTGAGATCGGTATCTCCTCTCACAACAAGTACCCAGGAAGTGTCCCATCTGTCATTATCACAATACACTCAGCACTGTAGTTTTCCTCTTCACATCAAATCCATTCTTTATGGTTTCCTTCCCAGGGATCTTGTGTAGGTTAGTTTTTAAACCATTCCAGCTGAGGACAGTAAAGGAGAGGGCCACAGTGTATCTACAGCTGCATTCCTGAGGGTAAGCAGTGAATTGACCACATAACACGATGGTGTGTGTGGCGGTGTAACACAATGAGGAAGGGAAACCGTGGCGGAAAGGTTTGTTGATGTAAAACACAGCAGTTTGATTTCCACGAGTGTGCGCATCAATGAGCATATCCACACAGCTGCTCATGAATGGACGTGTTAGAGCGACACACCTTGTCAGACAACACTCAGGCGCATCTGGAGGTCTTGAAGAAGAGACAAGTTAAAAGAGACACTTAAATATCAGACCTAAATACCAAAGACATTCGAAAACATTCCCATGTCTTTTTCGCATAGCTTTTCCAGTGACAATGTTTCTTATGAAACAGGTAGATGTTTCCACTCAAAACACCTTATCATCAGTTTGCACTAAGAAGGAGCAGTTACCAAGAAAGGAAAACACCTCAATAAACTTGATGATTTATGTCAGCAAAATCAAAGAAAGGAGGCTGAAAATCCCATCTTTTTCTCATGTCATTATGCACAAAAGTGTTTCAAAACAACTTTGTGTGTGTTATTCTCTGCAAAACAGACCACCTAAATCAGACAGTTGTTCCAATCCTTGGGTGTTTTGCATGTTAATCTAATGAAGTGAATTTTAAACTGAGAAAACTGCTTGGAAAATAAGTCACAAACAATGACTTCATCCAACTTCCTGTAAAGGAAAAAGTGTGTTGAAAATGCACTGCACTAATTGCTTTTGATCCGCAGTACCTGGTTGTCCTTTGCTCAGCTAAAACAAACTTGTATTTACACACTTTTTCCAGCTGTTTTTGTATCCTGCTTTCCAATGACAATTTAACATAATAAACATTAGGTCCATGATACGTAATTACTTAATTAATAACAGAACTAACAAAAACCCCTCCCTGTGTCACTTCTGTTCTGTTTTCTCTTCAATAAATATCCTAACCTTGATGAATACATTGATATTAGGTGGCAGTTTGGTTTATTTATTTTTCTACAATGCAAGCATCCTTGGAATTCAATCAATTCAATCTGGCTGTTCAAACCACCTGCAGGGGAGTTTTGAGAGATATAGTCAGATGCTGAAAATATGTAAATGCATCACTTTCTCCAAGACACAAACGTAATCGTAAATCGTGATCGTAACTTCTTCCATCGTATAACTACTTTAGTAAGCAGTCTGTAGCCACTCACTGTCTGACTTTCTTAATAAGTATAATACATCCATGGCCTGTCTCCTCTGTGCTCATGACAAATTCAGAAAAACTCTCAAAAAAACCCAAACAAAAGAAACAACAACTGGAAATGGAGCATCGTTGTTTACTTTGCATGGATAAGTCTTGTAGATAGTAAATATACAACTCTTAAGGATAAAAAATATTATGGCAATATCCCACACTATCGCTATCAATTAGCACCGTCATGAGGACATGGACAATGCCAATGGTGTAATGTATCGTGCCACTCAATTGTGGTGCAGATGTATGTGAAAGGGTGCAGTCTGGTTGTCCTGTCACAACACTCAGTTTGAGCCCCGAAGACAGAGACAGCATTATCCTCTTATTGTCATGGAGAGTAGTGGCTTGGAGACTTGAGGCACAAAGGCTGAAGGAAAGTTAGTCTTAAATCTTCTTTGGGGATAAAGTTAGACATTTGCATGATGGAAGAACATCCTCAGAGGAAGGCTTCATGTTCAGTCAGTGGTTAGCATAGAAAATCACCTTTATGCCAGTACAATATTTTTGTGAGTATGAATATACTTGTGAATACTACTACTACTTTTTATAATAATAATAATAATGATAATAATAATAATAATAATAATAATAATAATAATAATAATAATAATTTTACAGCTTAAAGTGCTTTGAAAGAAAGAAAAGAAAAAGGAAAAAAGAGGGGGCACATTTGTATAAACAATGTGATGCAGATCAGTCTCCACCAGAAATTGCACAATAAAACTCTACAGAAAAGGCATGTTTGTGCTAGACAACAAAACCTGGTCTCCAGCTCCTTGAGCGTGGGTGAGCTAGGCTTATGTAAACTTTACTGGCGAAATGTACTAAGGTGTGATTATTTGTGGTTAAGCAGTCAGAAACATAAAAGTAGCTTGTGTTAAGTTCATACCACAGATCTGCATACTCTTGAGCATGTGCGCACGTGTGTGTGCTCACACACTTTCCAGGCTCATTACACCCCTGTATCTCTACTCAAGTGGAAAAACACCCCCATCACTTTCCCCACAGCATCCTCACTCCCTTGCTGGCTCCCAGTCAACATATACCCCTGTCACCTTTACTCAAAAAAAATGCTTGAGGAGGTCAACTGAGAGATTAAGACCCTTCGAATGGGGTCATGGAGATCAATGATCAAACAGAAAGCCCTGGCCAAGCCCCCATGCCCCCACTCCACCCACTTTATTTAAGGAAGCCTGATAATAGAGACAAAAACGCTGGCTAACTACTTCCCTACGCCATGACCCAACCATCCTCTTAATCTCTACTGGTGGCCTAACCTATAGCTGTCACTGACAGTTCCAGCAGTCAGTGATCAGAACATCTCCATTAATTGGGTGTGAATCTCAGCAATGTGAAAGTAAATACAAATCTCTGGTCAGCCTGTGTTGAAGAAATTGACATTGACGAAAGGATTAGACCCAAGAATATAATAAAATATGTATGCAAAATGCAATACTTATACTCTAATGTGTCATAACTTACATTTATCTTTTTTAAAGACAAGTGTAGATACTAAAGTAAAATAAAAATTACTACTATAAAACTATGTTTTTTCACACAATGGGTCCATCAACCACACCTGTCATACAGTGATCTATTTCAGCTCCCCTGCTGTGCTCTCTGATTTGTACTGTGTGTATCCAGAAGGGGCACACAAGCATTGGTCAAAGGAGACCTCATACATGAGAAAAACAATTTATTGGTTGTGGGTTTTCCATCATTGTGTGAGCAACATTCCTGTAGACCACAGGAGAACAGAACAGGCTGCAGAGAAACCCACTCAGCTGTGGGGTTGGTGAGGTTGTTCCCTACAGAAAACATGCCTTTCAATGAATTATACGTTTTCACACACTGGAGCAGATTCAACATGTTTAGAAGTAAAAACTGGCAAACTTGTATTGGGAGTCTAAAAGTGAGGAAAGATTACGAAAGACATGGAAGGAGATCAAAGAATAAATGATGCAAGGTTTGACAAACCACAAAAGAATTACCCTGTGGGTCCATCTATAACATAAAGCAATGTACTCTATGAAAACAAGGTACAGAGTTGTACCATTTGTCACTAGGGCTATACATTTCTGACAGAAAATTCTCAGAGTCAAGCAACTGTTATAGTTTATAGCCAGTATTTCACCACAATGTTTTGGAAGGAGTTGTCTGTCAAGTTTGGGGTAAGCACAGCCGGACAGATGAATGAATGCTAAAAAGAGAAAAAGAGGGAGTGGGCAAAAAGTGAAAGAGGCCAGGGATTAGAAACTTCCTGTCTCCTATGTTTTTATTCTGACACTATAGTTGTGGGAAAAGAGGAGAGAAAGTGAACATTTATCAGGAATTTGGCCTCTTTTCCACAACTCCAATTTAAAGGAACCAACAAAGCCATAAAGTCACAACAATATTTTATGCTGTGAACTTAAAAGATTCAAACATAAACACATTTTGACGGCCTCCTTTAATGGCTGGAAGCTCTACAGGCATTGTAGGGATGGGAAAATAAAGGATGTACAACACAATGCAGAATAAGTAGAAATTGGAAAACACCATCCCATACAAAATGAACGTGAACATGTAAAGGAAGGGTTAAATCCAAGGCAAGTGGCCAACAGTGACTTCATCTATGCAGTGCAGATGCAAAGTCTCA
Source organism: Sciaenops ocellatus (assembly GCA_033000465.1). Classification (NCBI taxonomy): domain Eukaryota; kingdom Metazoa; phylum Chordata; class Actinopteri; family Sciaenidae; genus Sciaenops; species Sciaenops ocellatus. The sequence goes on along the minus strand of CP136880.1, from coordinate 16,450,207 downwards.
CTTCACCACTCATCAGATGGCATTTCAGGATATGTGTAATGCTTTCTTTCACTGTCTATCACCCCCTCTCAGTGTGTGTGTGTGTGTGTGTGTAAGTGTGTCTCTCTGACACATTCATACATACACAGTATGTAAGTGTTACAACACAGAATATAGATACAAACACGTTGAAGTGAATGTAAAAGGCCACAACAGCTGGTGATAGCAGTACTCAGAGTGGGATTTCCAGTCTGTGTACCTTTAGCATAATCAAAAAAAAAATCATCTAGTCATTCAACAACTTAAACGATTATATCAAGTTATAACTGAGATTAAATCACCAGGGCCCTGGGTGCAGGTATTTTTATAAAGAAACTAAATGCATAATGACAATTAAAGTTTAACAGTTGTAGTCCGAAAAAGGGTGAGGAAAGTTGGGGGCAAGCACAGTAGTTTAGAGTACAGCTCAAACTCTGAGGCTTTTCCCTTGACTTAATGTTGTGTTGTGCAGGCTTGTTTATGCAGATCTTGACAACAAATGAGGAGATGTTCTGGGTCTGGCTTGTGATTGTGTCAACAGCGGTCAACAGCAGCCAAGAGAAAATCTTTTTGAGAGGAATATTAGTCCTTCCAGGATCAACTGAAGGCAGAAAACATGGCACATATGGTACATATGAAATAAACAATGTCTGCGTCACACACACATACTGTGTCTAAGTGTGTCTGTGTGTCTGCCAGTCTGTTTCTGTTAAAACATGGCAAATTGATGATTAATGATTGTTTGCATGCTGGTTGGTGAGGAGGTGAAAATCTGTCACTGTCTCCATTCTGCTTTTTGGTCTTGATTTTACGGAAATTCAGACAAGAGCTGAGGACAATGTTTTAAACCAAAATTTAGCAATTAACACCAACCGTTAATATACTTTATTGTTTTCACTGGTGTGGCAAAAATTTCCCGCAAGTGTATGACGCATTTGAGTGGCTGCTTGTCTGTGTGGTGTAACTTTGTCACAGTGCAAAAGCAACATCAGATTTAGCTTTGGTACACTGAAAACAGATGTGCTCCAATTCATACCAGGCACTGTTTCCCTCACAATGGACTAAAGGATAAAGGGACTGTTCCGGAGTGGATCGACTTGAGTTTGAGAGAGTGTATGTGTATGTATGAGTGTGTGACTGAGGGACTCTCTGAAGTGAGAGAGAAGAGAAAGAAAAAGTATGAGGGAGTGCTTTTCCCGTTCACTCATTTCGGGACCACAATGTTTAAATGCTTCCGTTGCCAGTTTTGGAGAGGAGCCATCATGGCCTTGAGGTAAGATATCACAAGTGTAGATATCGCAGCCTCTCCCCTATTTTCCTCTATTTACAGTATCTTTTATTTATCTCCGTCTTCCTCTACTCCCTCATATTTCCTCAAATTCATAAGACAGTGTACTCCCTGTTGTTTATCCTCCTCTCTGTGACTCACAACTAGCTCCATTGTGTTTTGCACTCATCATGCAATGTCCCTTTCTCAGATAAGACAAGTGCCAATAGAACCAAAAAAGCCTCTACCTCTGCCCACTAACACTGACAGCATTTTTTAAAACAAGAGCCCCTCGTGGACGCAATCCATTAGGCCCATCCTTCCAAACAGACCTGCTTTGTGGAGGTGTTATATCAACAGGGTGACCTCCCCTCCACTCCTCCCCAGCTTCCTTGGGCCTCCCAACGGCAGGAGATTGATGTCAACAAGGAATTTTGTCCCACATTTCCTTCAACCTCCTCCAGACCCACCCTGCTCCTGAAAAACACTTGCACCAGCACAGAGGGCCCCACTGAAGCCTTAACAGGCCCACTGAGCTGCATTTCCCCACTGCCACCTTCTCTCACCCCTCGCTCTAGCAGTGCCAGAAACACCCTAAGTCACTAACGTGACACTGTAAACAAGGAGTGCCCCAGAAAACGGCACAAGCAAATGCAAGTACGTGTGTGTGTTAAGGAAATGAGCCACCTTGTTCTGTCAACAGAGTGGTTGCTGTGAGAAGAGGGCCAGCATGTAGACGTCATTTGTGTATAGTGTCGTCGCCAGAGGAGCTGCCAATAGAATTCAGACCAACTAAATTTGGGCTTGTTTCATGGGTGGTGCTTGTCAAATATTCACAAGAACCTGCAATGCAGCTGCTGCTTGTGGAGGTTTGCAGAGATCTGATGAAGAGCCATTGTCGGAGTCAGGGGTCTGCAGCAGTATGTTTGCAAAATCCAATACATATTCCAATAAAACTCCACGACAATACATAATTTCATTCATCTGTGGGGCCTAACCTAATTTTGCAATCTAGATCACGTACAGACCTTCAGTGACAGACACACTATGTGGCTCTCTCTACAGACTTTCATCCATGATTGTAACATTATACACCATATAATGATTTTCCAAGGGAATGTGTGCTTTCATATTTCCATACAGCATTCTTTTAAATTCCATATGTGACATTTAACATAATTTACAGAAGAAAGCTTCAAAGCAAATCACTGGCAACTAAGGCTTGAGGTTTCTGAGATGACAAAAATATCAAAACAAATTATAAAAACAGAAGAGTTAAAATGAATACAATGTGCTTCAGAATTAACCATTTTCACTTTGGACTCACTTTTTGAGTAGATTACACCCTAAACAACAAAGCTTTAATCTTCCTTTTATGTATATTCCATTCTGATGATTTTTTTGTTTTATCAAACATTTTTTGCAATTATCCCTCAAACATGGTTATTAAAGCATCGTGTTCTGTATGTCCTGTAGGGGTGGACCACATAGCCCCACAACATTTCAGGGCATTGCTGTAATAATAATAATATTTTATAGCTGTTGAGTTCGCCTCACAGGATTTGTGTCTCTCTTCTTGTGCTTCTTCTGGAGGTGGTGAAATAAATGTGTTTCCTTCCATTTCTTATATACATATTACTGTGTTTTTATACATCTGATTGTTTGTGGGACTAACTCTTCCACGGTGGAGCCAGCTATTTTTGTTACTTTTGCCCTCAGCCATGCTTCTTGTTGCTGTGTGTAACGGCATAAAGTCAGAATACTGCAATTATTATATTATTATTATTTTTAACATATTAAGAATTCTACCGATATTATCATGATGGATACAATATGGCGCACACTTAATGTCATGTTAAAAAAGATTTCATATCAGCTCTCATTGAACAAACATACAGATACTATTACATCTATAATAGACCAACATCAGCTGATAAAATTGGCGCACCAATATGTCAGTCTGGCTCTAGATGTAGACCTAAATCAGAAAGAGATTGTGTTTTTACGCCACTGTTATTTTTTTATGGAAAAATCTTATTTTTTGTTAGCCTGGATTCTCCTGAGTTGCTATTAACTTGAAGTGGTCACATTTACATGTCACGTTTTAATTTCAGGGCACCTGGGTGAATCAAATTGTATCCACATTGTATCCATATGCCTCTGTAAAATAAAGAAGTTGAAGACATTTCTAAATGTCACTGGTTTCCCCATTTAGTCCTGCATGAAAAGGTACTTAAGTCAGGGGATTAAAGGGGAACACTGTAGCAAGATCTGCCGCACTATATCCATGCATCACACATGGTATATACAAAACCTTACACATGACTTCTTGTTTTAATTTAGAGTGACCTGTCTAATAAACATTCAGACATGCTTAAACCGTTTAAAACATTTCAAAGGGATTACTAAGGATGTAACCAGACTGAGTTTTCCGGAGCAAATTGTTTTGGTGGATCAAAGGTCATGACTCTTGTTGAAAAGGTTATTTTCAAAGTGTTATGGATTACAGTAATGTTAAACATTACAGCCTTCAGTCAGAAAATAAATCCGTGATACCTACATTTCTCTAATGTAGTTACTTATTCAATCAATGACTTCAGAATATGAATAAGAAAATAAAGAGGGGATTGTTTCCGTAATATATTGTTTTTGTAATATACAAATTAATATACAATTACTACCACTTACTATTTGTTACAGTTCAAACTTAATATAGTTAACAAACACACACACATACACAAAAACAGATTCGGCCTCTCTAAAATGTACAGTATTTTTACACTGTAACTCTGCCATAGACCTTTTGAACAGCGTAAGGCTTCCATGAAGCAAAGGTTTGAGTGAAGTAGCTCCAATGGACCAAAACATCTTTAAGCAATATGCACTGACCCTTGGGGGGGGCTTGTTTACTAAGGAAAAAGCTATTGGAAATTCTAATAAATAATGAAAAGATACATGACATACTGGGTATATATGGTCTCTTATACAAGACCTTTAAAACATACAAACACATGTGGGATTATTTGGGTACTGCAGAAACAGACAAAGCTGGATGACCTAGGTGGACACTTTTTCTGTTGTTGATCTGAGAGTTAGGACAAAATGATTGTTCAGTGCAATAGACGACATCCTTGGACTGAACAGGTTTCGTGGAATAGAATAACACTCACAGTTCAGTGCATGTTTCAAACTTTATACTGTGTTGTGTTTATGCCTATACTGAGAACACAAAACATAAATGTTCGTAAATCTAATCCTAACACTTCAGGAAAACCAACTAAAGCAGCTTTGCAACAAATTTAGAGAAAAATCATTCAAAGCAAGCACATATACTCCAGATAACCTAAATAAATGAGTGACACTACACTGTATGTGATAAGTGTTTCCAGAAATGCAGCTGGATACACTGTACATAACTAACACTTTCTGGGGTTCAAACTGAGGCCTTCCTTCGATGTTCACGACAAACCTTTTGCTGAGAATGATAAAATCGTGAAAATAGGAAGTGGCATATCTTTAATTGTGCTTTTATGCTCAGCCGAGGAGACACGCTGCACTTACAAAGCTCGTGCTAAGAGTGGTTTGCCACCTGTTTCTGACGTATATCTTGGTACTTTTAGTGTAACTTTCATTTAATATTAAGCAACTCGGCTCTACAGTAGAGCATTTTGACAACCTTTATCAATAAGTAATGTGAACACATAAATATCCCCAAACTTGAAGATAAACCATACACAAGAAAGGGCCAAAGGAGCAATGTACCTTACCAGTTTGCACATCTAGCAAGACTCTCTTAGAGTCTGTTAATAATTATAAGAAAATCTTAATTTACAATTATGAAGCAAATATTAATTTTAGTAACGAGGCATGTAATGATATGATAGTGTCTAACAGCAGATTAAGTCTTTTTTTGTTGATTTTAATTTGCATAAAACACCAAAAACAGTAATGCATATTATAGTAACAAAAAGATTTGAAATTTTAATTTTCTTTCCGCTTTGTACTCAGGCTCTCTGAAATATTCACAGGGTGTTATCTGCGACCAGTGGCACACATCACACATCATCACAGTACTCTGGAAAAGCACAAAGCCACTTTGGGTTAAACAGAGCCATCCCATGTGCCTTTGAATGACACCGTGCATAAATAAGTACCTGATAGTCGTTTGATCTTTGAGACTCTCCACCTGTTTTTGATTGCCATCAGCATGCTGTACAGATAATGTTTTGTCACAGGCGATCTAGCTTATTTCATTCTTAATACTAAAGTCCCGTAACCGAGGTGAAAGCTGCTCTAAAGTGAACTAAAAGCAATAGTATAGGAACCTTGGGAGAACTGAAAATAAACTCCAGGAAGAGACCCCTGCGGATGTTGAGCAAATGTTTGGTTAAAATATAGAGGGTCTGCCCTTTTGCACTCTCCAGTGCTTGAGTGGGCACACTATTTCCACCCTTTTTTCTGCTTTATTTTTAACAGTCTGACACGCATATTACCTAAAGCCTGATTTCCATTAATAAGAACAAGCAAGGGTTATTACTTTGTTCATGAGCTTGATATACAGCATGGAGGTAGAGAAACAAAGTTTAAGATAAGAGGTGGAGTCTATTTCTTTCATAGCTGGTCTAAGATTTTGTTTCATCTTAGCAAAGATTACTCATGAGTCACTGAACACTAAGCTCCTTCAGTGACACAGCCATGAGTCAGAGGATAATATGCACACAGGCATGGGAACACTCATAATGACTATGTAATTTCAAGCACACAAATGCATTACAAAGAATATACAAACACTTAGAAAACCAGGCCAAGTAACAGAATCTCAATACCCATAAATGAGCTCAGTGCTATAAGTGCAGCACCCTAGAGACCTATTCTATTATTAGACGGTTTGTGGAATTAAATTAATCAAATCAATGTCTGTCATTACTGACAAAAGATTTCAAAGCCTTATGTTAAGATTTAAGAAATCACCAACTCATCAAAAGCTCATCATAAATAAACTAATGAGGAAGTATGAATGTGTATCCTACACTTTTTGTTTGAGGAAGCAAATGGAAAATAAAAATTACTGCAATCTATATGCATAGATCAATATTTGTGTGTGTTTAATGTACATGCATGTAGGGCAGTGTGATGATAATATATCTATACCATGTGATGATATAGACAAATCACACTCTTCACAGCAAGGATGCAGGCAGGAGAGTGAATGTGACACAGAACATCTGAACAGGAGAAGGACTCCAACCACTCAAGACAATACGAGGAGCATGTACCTAAAAGAGGGGCTACTTCTGCTGCACGGACATGGTTTGGGTATGTAAAGTCTGACACATACCAGAAAACCGTAACGTTACTTTGCGAATTATACCATAGACCAGTCCCACCACAGACTCCCCACCAAGTACAGTCAAGTCCTGAAAACAAACCACAGACTCAGATGTTGCAAGAGACTTTTACCCGCAGCACACCATATGGCCAAGAATCACGAAGTAGGATGGAAGGAGATAACAGCTGCTGTTGCAACTTACATCTGCAAAGACTGCTGTAAGTGTAAAATGTAATAAGAAATAGGCCTTTTCATGTGGTCATTGTATATAAACTATTTAAAATAAGATACACACAGCTGCAATCAACTCAAATACAATACAAAGCTAACAAAACACAATAACAATAAGAAATTGCATTAAGTTTTTTTTTTTAAAAAGTATAAATACTTCAATACTTTTTCAATACCACATGTTTCATACGATACAATGCTATCATTCAATAGCATCAAAAGTGCAGATGGAAAAAAAACAACAACCCAAAAACAGTGATCTACAATCACATTTTCAATCCATGCCTGCAAAGATAAGACACTGGAGAACATTATTACCAATTACCAAGGTATCAAGTGTCATTATTTTTAAACTAGTAGACTTCAACTTTAATTACATACAACAAAAAAATAAGAAAGATATGTAAAATACTGCACATGACTTTTGAGATAAAAAGAAATAGAGAATACAGAGAGAGACATTATAACAATAAGGAATGAAGTCATGAAAACCAAAAAACAGTAGTCATTAATTTAATTTACAATAATTGTGCTATATTGTCATCATTATCTGGATAGCAAATTACCCATATTGAGTTTTTGGTCATATCACACAGGTGTTTGTATGACAGAAAAAGTGTGACGCATAAATGTCCATATGCCCAATTATGTTTCACTCATAAAAGTTTTCTCAGCACTCACTTTATGTAAGTCGCTGCTATGAGCCGAAATGGCCCAACCAACAAAATAGGCCTTTAGGCAACATTCATCTCATCCCTCCATCCCCGTAAGCCAGTCTCATGTGTCATCAGTGTTTGCAAACAGTTCAGAAAAGTCAATACTTCCAGAGTCAAATATGGCAGAGGACACATCACGCTAAGACCGTTGGGCAAGTGTGGGCAGCTCACAGACTGGATTAATTGGCTACCTTATGAAGGCCAACAAAGAGACCGGTGTTGTGGGCTTAAAGCAAGCAGTTGCCAATTAAAATATCAATAAGATTAGTGGGTTCCGTGACTACAGTGGCCTGTCCTCATGTACAACCAGTTGATACTAATTAGTTAAACTAAGTTAAACTGATTCAGGTGGAGTCATAGGTTTTCTTCAAATACATCCAGTTTACTTTACAGCTAAATCTGGTATAGAACTGTTCTCTCTATTACTTCCCACTGCAGATGTCACATCACTGAAGAGCAGCAACATTGGTGGTCTAGGCTGGGAAATGCAGATGGTCCTCTCTCCAGGCATCCATCTTTGTTATCCTTCAGAAACATTAAATAGGCCTCTGCAGATGATGCATGTGTGTGTACGTCTCTGTGTGTATATGTTTGTGTAGTGTGTGAGTTTGTCAGTGTGCAGCAAAGTGAGGTTCCAGGTTTTTGAAACAGGAGTGAGCATTACACAAGGAATGCTATCCAGAACATCCTACTCCAAGGGGCTCCTTCTGGGAGGGTAGTAGAGCATGGCTAGCAAAGAGGAAGACAGAGAAAGAGAGACAGAGAGAGAGAGAAGGGGGAGAGATATGGGACAGACTACCCTAGTTGTGCTGTATTTTATTCCTGCCTCCATGAACAGTGATTAATTCTGTCCTGAGGCGAGGTGGTGACATGACCTACTACTCCATGACATTTCTACTATCTTCTAACTATTACAGCCTGTCTGTTGGAGGAGTGGCAAAAAAGGACTAGAAAAAAAAATGTACTCGTGGGACTCTGCTGGTAAGATGCTCAGTCAGAAGTACATTGTCTTCTTATATTGTCAATATGGAGAGAGCATTAGAAGAGCAAAATCTGCCCAGAATAATATAGTTTGCAGTCCAAAAGAGAAAAACAGTTACACACTTTGTCAAATGACAAGAACTGACTGACTGAAATTAGTGCTATGGTATTCATAAATCAGTGTTTCAGTATTAAATATTAAATGCATTGACCTGCTAAATAACAAATAACAAAAGACCCTTCAATAAGGAGAAAAAAAAACATACAGGCGAACAAAAGATTGGGGAAATCTGTATTCCAGAGCCCAAAAGCTGTTTCAAAGACCATTTACCGGCAAGGATAAAAAAGAATCAAGCATCTTGGAAGCATATGCCCTGCATGTTCTAAGCCTGTGAAAAAAATGAACATATCACCAAAAGTAAGCTGAGATTGAAACATCCGGCAGCATAAAAAAATGAGCTCCATTCAAGGTCAGCAGTCCTCCTACCCCAACCAGAGCTGAACTCCTTATGGACTCGACATTTCTCGTCTGCCGCCCCATAACTCCATTAACCAAACTGAGTCTTAAAAGACTTTTTTTCTGCTTGACACCGTCCTCAACGGTAGTGTCCACCAGCAGGTAGTGAGGGTACCATCATGACAGGACCAAGGAACTTCTGGTCAACTCCTAAAAGACACATCAGCAATGGAGGCTTTGAACTTGGATATCATATCCTCATGATCCAATGAGGTGTGAAAATACTTCTAAATTCTCTAAATTCTTCCAGAGGTGAGAGTTGGAGACTTAGTGCAAATGGGCTTCAGCCAGACATTCCCAGATCACATTTCACTGTACATTTGGCTATAATGACTTTTGCAAAGGTGACGGTTTTACCACCAGGTGATCAGTCAACGGAACTCATTTTGCACAAACATAGTGTTTCATTATCTAAAGTCTAACGCCAAAATGCTACTTCATAGACTATTCTGCCCAATCAGCTCCATGGCATCTTCGTTATTCTTCGTTATTGAGTCTTGAAGTTCCTGGGCAAAACTATGGAGTGCTCAGGCAGCATCCCTGAGACTCCAATAAGGTGGGATACCCAAAACTGCTGTCCTGTGGGTTGAACCAACACTCAGTCTTTCCCGCAGTGACATACTAGGAGCTGGCAAGTATCACTATACCCATATGACACCTCTCACCCAGTGCAACCCTGTAAAGGCAGGGTACAATCCAGTTATTTTCCAAAGCCAGTGCTGGTCAATTCAATGATATCTCGTTGGTATTGTATCATGTCCCATAGCTCAGGCTCTTTTAACAATAGAGAAGTTATATTTCACATCTTAAAAGCCACTTTTCATAGCCACGGGTCAGCATGCTCTGGCCTCCATCCATCAACCACTTGGCAACACACTAAACTCCTGCACCTTACCTTTGAGGGGGTTGACCCACATGGCAAAGGCATTAGCCACATGTTACTTGCTGAGGCTCAATCTGACCAGGCCCAATTGACACAGGCCAGTCACAAGGGACTTGCCTGCAAGCTCCTGTTCAAGGTCTGGCTACAGGAGGAGGTCTTGGTTTAATTTTTTCTTGATGAGGTTTCTCTTTTCCCAAAACACTAATAAATAAAGATCTTTTGATCGCTCTTAGTTTGGCTCCTCACTAGAGACCAATTTGCTTTGGGAGACATGACCTGGGATTTTTTCTCAAACAACACCACCTAGGTTGTCAGAAGCACACACAAATCCACCACCACTAGAAAGTAAGATGTTATAAGTCTGTTATTTAATTATGGCCTCTTGTGTGCAACTACTTATGTGTAAATAAAATAATTGATAAATAGAGACAAATGAAATGAAAGGTGCATCCACATGTGTAGACTTATAATTTACTGGTTAGTATGTGTCTGAATATGTACAAATAATGAATACAAAACTGCCTTTTCTGATTGAGACAGACATGTAAGGAAGGAAGCTGCGGTGCTCATTTGTGAAAGGCAAACTAAGTTAACTGAAATTAGACATGCAATGGGTAGAATACATGAACAATATAACTAAACAGACTAGGTTACCTGGTTTGGTGTCCTTGCAGCAGGCTTGTCCTGGTGGTTGGCGAGGATGAGGAAAGGTAGTGTACAGAGCTGTGGGTGCTGCAGGGCTGAGTGGAGCTCGTTACGTGCTGCCTCAAGGTCCTCATCTGATGAAGCGCTGTCCAATACAAAGACTACACCCTGTGATCCCTGGTAGTAACGACTCCAGTATTTCTTGATATTGTCAGCTCCTGTAGACAGATGTGATCGCATTGGATTTGTCAACTTTGGGAGTGGTCATTGTCGTAAGTAATATAACTGGTAATATCTTCAATATCGATAAAAGTATTATACATTAAAGTAATGAAATAAAAATTGTATTACCTTGGTCTAATCTATGTATTGACATTCATGACTGCAATTTGAATTGGACGGTAGATTTTAAGTAACCAAGAGCACCAAGATCATTACCAGGTAAAAGAAAGAAAACAATTTCCAAGCAATTACTGGTGGAATGTTTGGCATAGTGTTCAATCTTTTGTATAAAATCATCACAATATATACAGTTTAAAAAGCCAAAACACCTACAGCATTTATTACACTTGTTTTGTATAAAACCAGAATCACTAGGACTTTGTAGTATGTATTTCATATAACCTCTTTCATGCCAAATTTCTCAGCAGCTCCACAAGTTTGTTAAGACAGGAGTGATCTCCAAAGCCTTTAAAGTAAATACACTTATTCACCGAATTATTCCAGTGGAGTCCGGGCTTATTTTCAAGGCCACACTGACATTGAGTTCACAGTAAACAACATATGGTTCCTTTTTTGTCTGCTAATTTGGAGCATGAACGTCCGCTCACAATGGTTTAGTTCACAGCAACTTTATTTGTTAGTGTAAGTAATTTGAGGAAGAGACCTACATGCTCACAAAATGAGTCACTCATATCCGTTTTGCCACCACTGCGTCTGCTTCCACTACCAGTCCGTGACATAGTGAAGGCAATTATTTTAAAGAGGAATTAAATTTTTATAGGGATATGTTTACAAGCATTCTTTTCTATGATTCTCATGACAAATTTCTGTGCACTCTTTCAATGTAAGGTCACTCAGGATCTGTCCAAACCCCATCTGCTACATCGGATTTAATAGATGCCAACCCGAACCCACCACTGCCCATTTCTCACCTGAAGCAAAACATTGCCGTGTGATTAGTATAGCTCAGTGGGGCCAGTTCACGGCCTGGGACATTTCCTGACAGGCTCATTTCAGGGCAATAAAGTCCCTCTTCAATCTTCAGCAACCATGGCCCTGTCAAAAACAATCCTCTCACACTGAACACCATTTTTCAATTTAAAAAACAGAAAAAAAATAATAATTCAGTTATGCACTGGCACTTCAACACAAACTGTCTGCAAACTGGACTACAGAACTCTGGATCTGGAAATGCTCAACCTTTTATAAGCACATCTAGTACCTTTCTTCTTTTACCTAGCAGCGAGAAAAGGCTGTTTTTGTTTAACATTTATGGTAAATTCTCATCATATTACTATTTAGTCAAAAGAAAAAACAAAGGAAAATAGAAACGGTTCTTCATGAGGTTAGGAATGACTGCCTGATGACAGCGTCTGCTGTCACCCTGTCTTCACTGATGTTGACAAACTCACTCAACACCACAAACCATGATATGCTTGTCATATACTCTGTGTTACTCATGCTCCTTTAGCATCAGGACATCTTGCTCCTTTGTTGTGACTATTGGAATCCATTGTGACTGACTGAACACAAGTTTTCCACAGCCACTGATCTCCTTTAATGAGGAAACTGCAAATTTCAAGCTGACAGGAGGTGAGGTATTGGAACTCCAAAGATAGATTTAAGGTGGACTGTCAATATAGAGATTCCAGTTTATTTTTAAAATAGAAAATAAAAAAATCACAACAATTTTTAATGCTGTTTTATTTAGTTTTCTTCATTAAAAAACTGTGATGAATTATTAACTGGTTACAGGGTTCCCACACCTTCTCAAACTTCTAATCCAAAGACTTTTCAAGGACTTTCCGGGACCAAATCCCTCAATTCGCTCATGGATCAAAGTTAATTACTGTTACAAGACTGAAAAATTTTATAATGAGAACTAGCAACAATGAAACAATGATGCACCTGTGAGATACATATGCAGTCAGCAGAACATAGCCTAGTTAAGTTCGATAAAACAAATCAAAAGAACTTCAGTTTCTATTCTTGCGGAGAGTATATATATTCAAGGACTTCAAATGACCCATATCTATTTTCAAAAACTTTCGAGGGCTTGACTCTTTTCCCTCAAATTCACAAAATTTCAATATTTCAAGAAAACATGGTGAAACATTTTCCTGAAGATATTCAAGGCATGATGGAGAGGGGAAATTTTACAGTTAATTTATGAACCAGCCATGTATATGAAGTCCCTTTCCCAACACAGATACAGCACTGTTGACTATTAATATAATAAAATATATATTTGCCTGGTCTTCTGCTTTTACACCTTGATAACATTTCATGAGTTGAATGCTACTCTTTTCAATATATGTTTTCATTCAAATCAATGTTTATGCTCACCAAACATGCAAGCAGCCCATACACACAGCTACAAAGCGTTCTGCCACATTTCTTATGCAAGTAAATGCATTTTGTTTCAAATGTGCTCTCTCTGGTCAAAATAATGCTCCTCCGTCTGGTGGAGTTACTTCCTTTGCAATCTTGTGAACTGTTTTTTATTGTTGCTCATAGTAAGGTAGTTGCCAAGAAGTGACGAACTGTGAGGCTGGCAAATGTTTAAACATCACGAAGTGCTCTCAGTGACATTTACCTCGCTTCCCTCATGCTCTCCCTCCCTTCTTTTCTTCTTTCCTCCCCCACACTTTCTACTCACACCTCTCACTGGAGTGGAAAGCTATCAGACAAAGTGGCACTTGAGAGATTGACTAGGAAGTTTCTCTCATCTTTGCCTGGAAATGGTGGAATGTCCGTCGCGTCTTATTGGATCTTGTTGGCAACTTCTGCCACCTATTGGTGTTTCAGGAGGATTTTCAAACATGACGTCATGATTCTTGGTGGAGGCTGGAAGCCCTACTACATATCATTAATCAAATAAGTGCACCATGAGTAAGACTACATTTCTTTGCTAGTTTTTCTCCCTTCCTCTCTACTTTTCTGACATTTAACATTTTTGTTTACAGCCTCTATATTTGGCTTGAAATGATAAAAAGACATATTTAGCCACAGTATAAAGATAAAAATAGCAAGTCAGCAAAAGTCAAGTCACTTATTGACCCTGTCAAGTACTGACTCATCAGGAAGACTTATTGCCTCATTTATTCTCTGTATGGGGTTTGACTGTATGAATAAAATAATGAATAGCACTAGGAAAATATATTTCCTCACTGAAGTCTGGAAAATTACATGGACAAACACATTTCTCTTAAGTCAACTCATTAAAAATATCACACAGTATAGTACAGTTATTCTGGCATGTTTTGTTGGACGTCCATGTTCCCTGAATTTCTTATGTCCACCTCTATCTTAAGTTACAACATGAATTTCCCAGAATAGCTTTAAACATCCTTTTAACTTGCCTAAACATGATACATTTAGCTGTTGGTTTAATGTGTAGGTCCAGAGAGCGACAAAACAAGCTATCATGTTAGTAATGGAAAGAGAGCAACAATTTCCAGTCAGGACCAAATATCATAAAACATATCTCGTGGTCGCATGACATAATTGTCTACAGAGGCTACCCTTGGCAAAAGAAATTGGTATCTTTTGCTTTTCCAAGATTGATTTAATCCCCTGATTGAGTTGTTAAACACTGATACAAAATGGTGCGTCAGCTATGGAGTATTTTCTCTTTTTAAGGGAATGGCCTAAAACGTAGTGTTTGTGCAAGATTGTTAATTGGTTATCCCAACTTCACTGCTGTTTTCCTGGAAAAGATTTTCTACATGTACCCATCTATATATATATGGACAGAAGCACTACATGAGTAAAAAAAAAAATACATATAATATATACCCATGTCAGTTTTACTGTGACTTGAACCCTGCAGACCATATTTTTTGTATCTGTAAACGTGTTTTATGTTTCTCTACATAAGACAACTTATCAATGCTATGATTTCAACATTTCCCGACAATATTACACTGTGGAAAAAAACAAGTATGTGATGTCAGTCTGTCATGTTAAAGAATAACCCTCTCTGGGATCAAATGGATAGAAATCTGATCTGCGGTAAACACCTCGCCCAGCCCACCCATCCTTCTCTCACTCACTCAGTCAGCCAAGCAAAACTTTTTCAACCCTCTGTAGTAAATGAGTGTAATTACTTATTTAATGTACTACATATAGCATATGAACATTCAACATGTATGCATGAGGTCTGGGAGACATAAATCTTAATGACTGCATTGTATGTAGATGTGTTATGTTATGCTTCGTGGACATTTGATGATTCATTGCATATACACAGTCAAATGCTACAGGCCATCGTTATTTGAAACGCTTAACATGACTTACGCTCATTACTGATACAGCCAACTTTTCCTGTGTTCCTTTTTTCTGTTGTGTTGTCAGTAAATTAAATTACCAAGTTTTTTTAATCAAAAATTTCAAACATTATTTTGATTCAGTTTTAATATGGGAGGATTTGCTGCTTCTCTTTGTCTTATGTGACAGTGACAAAACAGTTCATCAAGAAAACAACTGGTGGAATAATTTATGATAACAATAATCATTAGTTGCAGTCATCGTAGTTTTATGTCTTTGCTAAAATGATTAAATGCTCAAATTCAGAAGCATATGCATATATAGCACATGATACACAGAATCATGTTTCAACTTGCAAAGGCTAAAGAACGGCACTTTGATTGTCTCTATTTAGGCAGAGTTTGATTTTGTAGAGAGACTAAAGGGTCGCAGGGTTCAGGGTCACAAAAAGTGAGGCTCAAAACATGTTGTGAAACTACACTGAGTAGTCAGATTTTTACAATTATGTGGCAGTCATGATTCTAATAGTGCAAGAAGAGTTTACCAAGTTGTGACACTGAGTTAATAAACCAAACTTAGACGCAAATGCCAGTGAAACATAAGCAAACAATTACAGAGGAGAAATTAAAAGCAGATAGTCCTCTGCATGAATTCAGGTTCCCTCAGTTGTGTTTACTTGCTGGTGTGTGTGTGTGTGATCCGTAAATTCATCCTCCAGTTTTAAACAGATTGTGATCGTCTACATCTCAAAAATGAGTCAACACAGTTGAAAACGACTACCCTATATTTCCATTTGGACTAAATTAGGCTACTGTTGAGACTTGTTCTGTTTGTTGTTGGGTATCGAAGCAGGTATGGTTTCAGATTCACAGTCAGCTTGAACGACACTTTCTCATACATTTCTGCCTTCACGCTTTTTGCCAGCTTTTTTTTGTGAACAGAAACGCAAACATGGTGCTAATCAGGTCTTTTTTCACTCTTGAAAGTTGAAACACTGAAAGCAACCCTCTTTGAAGTTTCCCTAACGAAAAACAGACAGTGTTTTTTCTCTGAACAAAACAGCTACAATACAGTGATGGGAGGGAGCGCTGGGACTAGTGAGGGAGGCCTCTAGTAATAAAGTTTGCTTACTTCATTGAGGAATGAGCTGGGGCTAGAGCTGGAGTGAGGTGGAAAACACTTCAGCTGTTGATACACCCATCAACCTGCAGTCTCAGCAGTGTCTGTTTTTAAGTAAACAGTTCCTGTGTGAGGCCTAGCCTGAAACGCACATCAATCCCTCTCAATTTTGCACAAATCTGGTTTATATAAATTAGGCAGCTCTTAATATTTGAGATAAATAAATTGTGTTACATTTGCTTCTTTTTACTCTAGACCCCTTCTTTCCACTGGATGAGCCATTTTCATCATGTGCCGCTGTGACTGACACATCTGTTTATAGCTGCAGACAAGTAATGTGACTGGTTGAAAGTGTAATGATTAATCTCCATACCCTGTCTATTCTTATTCCACTTTGCCCAACACACATATAGGCTGTTGTTCCTACATAATAATATCAAGTGCCAATGGATATGCCCTTATCGTCATTGCACACTTGACGTAGCACTATAAATTTGCAGTATTAAAATATAATACTTCTGTTCTTGAACATTTTTGAAATTTGAACTTCAAAAGTCGGTCCGGCTAATGCACTTTCAAGATTTAAATGTGCTGTCCCTCATAGTATCTTTGATGCACCATTCACCCAGTGTCAACAAAGAACCCAACATCAAATAGGCTAATATCCTTGAATGAGGCCTCAAATAGAGATCAGTTACATGTCTGTCCTCAGAACTCCAAAATCAGAACAGTCTGTGGCTGCCAGCATCTGCTTTAAACACAAATGACAATTTACAAATTATTTTACTTTTGGTCACGTCTTTTTCTATGCAAAAGAAAAGCTTCCCTGCTGGGCAAAGTAACACACACTGTGGTCCTATTTGATAGTAATAAGAACCACATTGAGTCTACGATGACTAAAATGTAGTGGTTTTGTTCAGATATGTGCTCACTTACTTCCTCTGCCCGTTGGTGGTCATATACAACTGGTAAATGTTATATGATGCTGCATGTTGCATCTTACCCATCTTCCCTCATGTTGTCTGTATATGTACATGATGGACTAATAATGAATGATAATATGGACTTTACAGTGCATTAGTATTTACGCACAGTGCATGCAACACATGTATATGTTCATCAACTGTCATGCACGCACAAATAAAAGCATACAAACCTTTAAATTTGCACACTGAGTCAAACATTTTTAATAAATTATAAGTAGACAAATTACTATCAATTGTCTGATTTCCAGTATACTGGAATATAGAAAAGAACTGGTTAGCCTGGCTACAAATACTGTCAACTTTAAATTGAAAATGGTCATCAAACTTCATGATACATGATACATGATACATGATACAACAGCTTTCATTAACAATGTTGTTGTCCGGTTTTGCTGCCTGATGATTACCTGAATGGTGTATACATTTCTTCAAGCATCACATTTTTTAAATTATTTCAAATTATTAAAAAATATCATTTAAGTAATACAAGTGACAGGTGATACAGGTGACGTTGCCTCGCTGTGCCAGTCTCATATTTTAAAAAGTGGCTGATAGAGCACTTAATGATTTTCCACCTTCTCTACTTCGTATTACTCTCTGAATCAAATTTGATGTAATGAATGAATGAAGTGTATTAGTTATATGTGACACTGCAGCTTGATGAATGTTTTTCTTTTCATTTTTTTCCCGAGCCTCTGAATTGACGGGATTGAGAGAAGACAGACTCTGTAGTCAAAGACCACACAGTTTGTCTTTTAGCGTGCACATGTGTTTGATTTTTACAAATAGTCTGCTGTTCAGCTGTGGAAACCGATTTATTTAGATTTATTTATTTCAGCTGAGTTTCAGTTGGACTTTGGATTTAATTACTTGGTCCTTTCATCCTGCCACTCTGCTGTCACTGCAATATTTGGCCTGTTTGAAATTTTTGTCATGCACATGCACACGTGTAGACAACCAGGTTAAGAAATCTGTTATTCAGCTAACTTTCTCCTGAAAAACAAAAAAAATATGTATTAACCAAATGTATTAGTTTATTCTTACAAATATTGTTTGACAAATCAGGGCCACACAGAAAACTGACAATAACAAGGTTATTAAGAAGCATGTAAGAAGATTGAAAGACCATTGCTCTTGGACTTCTTCTGGAGAGAAGAAGAGTTGGGTGACAGAAGGGAGAGGAAGAAAATAGACCAATTTTACAGACAGCAGGGACCTCAATGACAAATACATGAGTGACACAAATGTATAGCCCAGTCTGAATCATTACAGGAACCATACCAGGGGTGCCTGCGCATAAGCTGCTTTGTGCCTCTGGTTTAAAAGGGCAGCTTGCGCTTATGACAATCTGGTCCAGTGCTCTCAAGGCAGGAAGAGTTAAAAATGCATTACCAGGCTTAGCAACAATACAGTTGTGAGTCAACTGCACTTGTATGGGTTCATAGCCTGCAACACTTTAATGATAGCGAGGAGACCTGGCTTCTAAGCCAACAAGTGCTGTGTTAGGGTCACTCTGCTCTTTGCTGAATCCAAGATTTCTCTGAGTGCCAAAGGTGCTGACCTTAACACTTACTTGTTTCCCATGTGTCCTCTTCATGTTAAACTTAAACCACTTTTGTCTCCAGGATGAAATGGGTTGAGCAATAATCAGACTTACCCTGCCAAGCAAACAGCCAGGATAGAATAACTGCATAAAAAAAGCGTGAAGGCTCGGATTTTTATGAGGAAGGGTTTTAACTGCTCAACTTGCTCCACCATAAGGAGCAAATACTCATAAGTAGTTAATGTATCAACATTGATGGGTTTTTTTTCCAATTTCTGGCAGCCATGTATGCATTATTGTGCTTTACAATTCTTAATATAAAGGGAGAATACCTCATTGACATTCAATGGGCTTTCCGATGAGAGAGGAAGGAGATACATGGGAAGTGCTTCTTCACGCTTCCTCCCTTGCCTTAGTCAAGGCTGAGTGAAGAGAACAAGCCACAAAGGTATTGTGTAAAACAAGTTTTTTGGGGTCAGAAATACTGATGTCTGTGCGTCACATCTTGTGTCCTTTTTTCTGCATCATTGATGCAGTGCAAAATAACATAAAACTAAAGCAGTCATGTTTGCTTGTTTTAAAACCATTGGGAAATGGGATAAAAAAAAGTATCCTGACAGAAATGGGAAGTGTTGAGTAAGTTTCAAACAGTGTGGAAAGGGGCTGTTTTAATCAGAAAATGATCTGAAGGGCTCATTACGAAAATCAGTGGAACATTACGCAAGAGCACCAACTCTCCAGACTCCACATTTACGTCATATACATTTGGAACTAGAAGAGTACGCCTTCATTCAGCCAAACAAATGGGCTGCATGTCAACATTTCACCTCAAGCAGAAACCTAAATCCAATACTGTGCTCCAAATAAAAATTAGTCAGTAGAGGCGTCAACACATCATGTGTTTGATTTTGGCCTCTGCAAACCATCCATAATGGATGGCACCATAAATCGCTCAAATTCTGGTGCTCTGTGTATTTACAAGAAAAGGAGCAGGGGAGTATGGGTCCACGCAGGGGGGCAAAGAGAAAAAGAGAACAGATTTCATCATCCTTTGCTGCGGTGGCAGCCTATACTAACGTATCTAAATCAAACGTGTCATCCGTGGGACTAGTGTTTTTCCAACCACAACAATGTCCCACCAGACTGGCTTTGAACCAATCCAGAAAAACCTCTTTTGAAAACCCCCTAATGCACTCTGTCCAAATTTGGTAGCACCCTCGTTGGTGGTCCCCCAGTGCCTCTTTGTGTGTGTGTGTTAGTGTCTGTGTCTGTGCGTGTATGTTTTTCATCTTTTCAGGAGGCTAGGTTGGGTGAGCCTTCAAAACATGCACTGCACCTGTCATGTGCCTATAGTGCACAGAAAACAACATAAATTATTTCCACTCTCAACAAAACAATGAATTTTCTTGTGTCACTGAGTTGTTTGTAGGAGAAGAGGTAGTGATTTATCTCTCTCCCTTTAAGGAGTGTAAGCATCTCATTGCATTTGGGCTGTTTACGTATCTCCACTTCAAGATCCCTCATCTGTGCTTATTAAACGGCTTCCTCGAGTGCTGTTCATTTCCAGGAATAAGATTGTACAGCCAGTTCTAAAAACACTAACAGGTCTGACGTCTGTACACAAATGTCAGTCTGTGACCGAAAGGTGTGATGCTACTGGAGGTAAAAACAAACAGGCTTTTTTTTTTTTTTCAAAAAGAAAGAAAGAAAATGGAAAAATCTGAACATTTGTGTAGTAAGTTAAATGATTAAATTAATCTATATGGATTTGTTTACATTATGTAAGATTAATTAAACCATCAACATCAACTTTTTTTATACTACTTGCAATGCTTTTTATATATATATATATATATATATATATATATATATATATATATATATATATATATATATTTCATTGTAGATTCGAAAAGGTGGTTGTGTTTCTTTAATTCAGTTTTATGATCCCAAACCTAATGAAGTTAATGAAGCTTAATGCAGCTAATGAACCTGCTAATGTCTGGATTGGCCAGCACAAGAAACCTGCAACACTTTCACCTCCAGATTCACGCTGTGGGTTACACGTGACAAATTGTCAAATAAAATACTGGAAGCTTCATAGTCATGTGTTTCTTACCTCCAAGTTCTTTTACATTCAAGATAGCATTTGGAAAGGGCACTGCTTTGATGCTGAAACCTGAGGAGAAAAATGAAAATCCATTATTGTTATTATGGCATAAAGAAAATATGTGTGTGTGTGTGCGTTCGTGTGTGTGGACGGCACATGTTAGGAGTGATAAGAGTCAACTTTTAGGAATGTTGGCTGAATTTCTTTAAATAGTGAGGGAATGGCAAAAAAAAAAAAAAAAAAAAAAAAAAAAAAAATCGATTAAAAAAATTCACTTAATCATCTAGTTTCCCCAGGATATTTAGTGTACCTTTTCCAAACCACCAGCTGGTGAACACAAAGAGGACTGACAGTGTGTTTATATTGCAAAACTAAAGAAAATAACACTTTGTGTGGTCTGGGTTAGCAAAATAGAAAAACAAGAAAAGCTAAACAGAAAAGTGTTTTGTTCTATGTTGTAGTTAGTGGAGAACTAGAACTAATGTCTGAAGTGCCACCATGCATTATGTGGTTTGTTTCTGTGGTTGCATACGGTGGGAAATAATAAAGAAACTCACTGAAGGATGAGATTTAATGTTACTCAAATTATGCTAAATTGTCTTGGTGGGAATTCCTTTCCTGGAAACATTCACAAACAGGAGGCGAGATGAGAGAGACAACCGATTATGACTTTCCTCTGAATTAACTCCTAAATGTGGTTTTTAGGCACATTACAACAGTGCAAAATCATGAAGTAAGAAGTGGGGGCAGACTTCCCCCTCACTGTTCTTCATGATCTCCCCTCCATAGATGTTGGCAGACACAGACAGCGTTGACAGCTAGATCTAATTTCATGGAAGTATGCTAAAACAATTCTCTGCTAAGGTAAGTAATCAACACATTTTATCTGTTAAGGATTATTCAATGGCAGATGAAGACAGGTGTTCACTCCCTTGAACGACCTCCTGCCACAGAGTTGTACATTAATGGTTACAGCCAGCACATTTGGGAATTGCTTTATATTTAGCTTCTACTCGTGAAAGTGAACAATGACTAAATCCAAAATGGGACTCCTGCAACACCTCAAAGCTGACTGCTGACAATACCAGGGGAGGAAAGAGGAATGTCAGTGTCCTTGAGGGATTGCATTGCGTATATGGAAAGCAGAGCGTTGACTACCAAGAGAATGATGTACTAACCCTAAAGCCTCCACCTCTGGACATACTTAACACCAGCCTCCCACTTGACTAGAAGAAAGAAGCTGAGTATTGGCTGGTGACATAGCACAGAACGTTTCTGGCATGAGTGCTGGGACTTTGGAAGACAGACTGAAGACACGCTTCTCCCTATTGGAGGGCTGTAATACCTGGATAGTATTATCTATCTGTGATCTTAATCCAGAGGACAACATGTGGCTGAAACATTAAAGTGCATGTGAGGGAAGGGCGATGGGTGTATTTGCGGAGGCTTCTATATAACACATTTGAATAAATGCTCCAAGTTATGTGCAAATACCTGTTGTAGGTACGATGCCGTCGCTGCCCTCACTACATAGGCGTGAGAGCAGGCTGGTCTTTCCAGCACCTGTCAGGCCAATGCACACCACATCATACTCTGGTCTTGGTGGTGGAGGTCCTTTACAGCACAGTGCCCGGAAACACTAAAACAAGACAAACAAAACAATGAATGCATTGGAAGAGACCAAATACACCTGGGGACTAATGGGGTGGCGATTAAGATTGTGCATTTGGCGTCAGAAGCCCTTAAAGTGAATATTCTTGGAATAAACTCTTGTGTCTCTCAAACTCGGCAAGACAGCTCTCACGGGGATTACAGCTGTCTTCATATGATGAAGCAGGAAACCCGACTACATGTCAAAAACGGGTCTGGTCTATGAAACACTTCCAGATTGTCAGTTGATGTAAGAGGAGCAAAATGTTTAACCATGGTCCACTAGAGAGAATTAAACAAAGAATGAGCAATGACAAAAAAATAAAACCACAGGATGTTTTACTTTTTTGACTTAATACAATCATGTCATACAGAGTAAAAATCTACATGGAAAAAGATGTGTAGCGGACTAGGAGTGTTAGATGCATGCATCTAAGCGGCTGGCGCAACATGTTTTTGTCTGCAGTGTCTGCGTGTGTGGACCTTGTCTGACTGGGCCCTTATGGCGGCCAGAGGCAGACCTGTCACTCCATGAATCACGGCCTGGGACTGAGGGCCTGCTGTGAGACATTAAGGGGCAAATGCAGTGTGAACCGTGAATGAGATCTTTAAACTTGTGTGGAGAGATCAGTATCCAAAACTAAAAAGAGATCTCTTTTATTAGCAAGACAGGAACCAGTCTGGACAAGGCAGGGCAGACACACACACGCACACACACACGCTCTCTCCCATCTACTATATCACATTTCAGGTGGAGGAACATCAACACAAGATTGCTTACTGCTCTTGTCAGGGGACGACCCTGTTCAACACACTGCTACTCTGTTCAATCAAAGAGTGTGACAGGAAGGAAAACACATGCACAAGTGTACATGAACTGCTTCACATCTGTGCGCACATTCTCCAGGTGTGCTTGGGCATGCCATTACAAACGTATACCTCAGTGGGAAGAAGTAGATATAAACAAATGAGAGGATAAACAAATATTCTGTGTCAGCGTTCAAGTATCTTTGGCAAACGTTCAAGATTTAGGTTTAGTTCAAGACGACAAGAATTCCTATCACTGCAGCTTGCTTGTTGTCTAAAATGAACAGGAATGTTCCTCAGATCAGCTGAGACACAACCGTTGCCTCCTTCAAATTGGAGGTGAACAAAGGAGCAGCAGCAGCTTCAATTCTTCCACATACCCCGAGACATCAGTGACCACCAGGGTCAGTTTTCAGAGCCGTGCCAAAACAGAGCTGCTGTTTGATGGAGATGTGGGGAATCTGCTTCAACAGAACCAGACGTCGGCTGAGCAACCCGACCCCCCCGACTCTTTGGTGAACCCGCCAGTCTGCTCAAACAGGAAACATTCTCCTCTTGCAGAAAAACGTAAGATCAGAAACACACGCGCGTCTGATGGAGGAACACATGTAAAAACTTGGTTTGATGAGGTCATTCTATTCTCTTTCGTGCTCTCATCTCCCCTTGCTGCCTCTAACCCCCCACCTACCTTCCCTGAAGCTACATGTGAAGTTTCTGTAAAAGTTGAAATGTGCCCTTCAGCGGTCAATCCCTCAAAGTGATCTTTCAGAGGAAGTGAGGGGTTGAGAGAAGGAGAGATGGAAGAACTATGATGCTATGATGTAGCTATGAAGTTGGGTTATTTATTTACCCCCTTGTGAAATTATCACTAGACCAGATATACATGACAAGGAAGGCAACAGAGAAGGTTGCTGCCTCACTGGTTGTGTGTGAGCAGACAGACGGGACAACTCCCACCACAACTCTCTCCATGTACAGTGCAGATTTCACAACAGTTACCAAAGAAGCATCCAAGGCCTGACCCTAGGGTCCCTATGTACACAGTGGCCCCTGTGAGAGAGAAAGAGATGGGAGCTCCCACCTCTGGCCCTCTTTGACAGCACAAGATTGACGAGGAGAGCTTGCTCAAAAGGCTCACAGGAGAAAAATAAATATGTCCTAAGGCCTTTGCTTACCTCGAGACACATGCCCCTCCCCTGTCAACCACACACTCAGTGATCTGAGAGTCAGTGTGCTGTGTCACTGAGACCCAGAGCTCAAATGAGACTGACCAATGATGACTACCTCCATAAATCTCCAAGGCATCCAGACGAACAGCTGAGATTAAAACTGGAAATTGAATTCAACATACACAGTCAACAGTTCCCTGAATGTTGTTTGAGTGAATTACAGTATGTTCAACACAAGGTGGAAGTGACTGAGTTATAAAAATATTCTCACATGTACTGTCACAAAGAAAAACATGTGCCTGTGGTGGCTCATCAGCTTGACTTCCTTGTTTATTCAGGGTACTATTAAACTACTATGAGGCCACCTGTGCATTAAAAAGAGGGAAATCTTTAAGAAAAAACAAATAAAACCTTTTAACTCCTTGCCAGAACACTCTCCATAAAAAGTCTGCCATTCCTAGACTTTATTGATTGGCTGCCTCTTATAGGATTGGACATGTTTTAATTGCGCTTCCCTGAAAGACCTGCCGAGACATTACCTCACTGTTGTTGTGAAAGCTGATTAGCTAGGCTTTATGTAAATGAGAAGCACTGTCGAATATAAATATCACTGAAGACATAGCCAGGCTGCAATTTTTCAGATGAATGTCTCCTGAAAAGATGCATGACAGAAAGAAGGAGGGGAGAAAAACAGCCCCCCCAGCCTCCAATTTGAAAAAGATGTCAAGACATTTAATGGGTGACATAACTGGGCCTCCTGGCAGCGGACCAGAGCTCAAGCACACAAGAACAGAAGCTAAAGACACGACTGCTGTTCTACCAGTGGTTGTGTAAGGATAGGTCTGGGCAGCTCCATAACTTTACAGACTGTGAACTTAATAGCATTTGGCCTCATGTAAATGATGCGAGTTAAAACGGAGATCAATGTTACGAGAGGAAAACAATCACTGCAGTTCCTTTTTCCTTTAAATAACACAAGCCTTACCACATGCTATATCATGCAGCCTAAATAACACCACCGTGGAGCCTACTGACCTCAAGTGACTGTTGATTTACATAATTGTTAATGTGCATGTATGTTTGGATAGTACATACAGTACATTGAAAAAGAGCGAGGCACAGGGATCAGCCAGTACAAATTGAGGGGTTCAGTTGGAGTTGAACATTTTCAAAGAAAACAGTTTTGTCAATGATTCATAACCCATCGTGTTACAAATCCACCTGACGTAGTTGGACAGAACAGGAGCCAGGCTCATTTTAGAAAACCACTTTGTATTTTTAGAGGTAATAAATGTGGGTTAGAGGGAAGCCACTACCACCGCAGCAGACTAGTTCGTGTTTCACTCTCGTACTCTCTGGCTACTGTCGAGACACCACAGGACAGGAAAATGGGCAATGGCATGACAGCATGTTCCAAATTGAGGTATCCCAACAAGCTGCTTAGGAACATGCTAATAGTAATAGAGCACGTACCGTTTCTGCACAGTGCTAAAACATCTAAGCAGGTGTGCAGCATCAACTAAAGCTGTTGCTGGAATACTCAGGACAACAACATTATCAGTCCAATGTCTTGCCCAGAAAGGGTTAGCAGTATTTTAGGATCATTAGAATCATCACATAGTATCGTGTCTATCCAGATGTTGGGCTAACGTTATCCAAGCAAATTCCACAACTAGCTTGATAGATGAGATTAGATAAAACAAGAACATTTCGCCAAAATACAGTAACATGCTGCTTTAAGCTCATGACTACTAAAGCAGGTGAGTTATTAAAAAATGTTTCCAAAAATACCAAACATGTCAGGCTGAATCCTGGAGAAAGGTATTAATAATGAAGAACAAGACATGTGATTTTTCCATTTGAATGATGCAGACATTAAAAACATTATGAAACAGTTTTTAGTGTGTGTGTGTGTGTGTGATGATTACTGAACATCATTACTGCTAATGGAAAACTCCAACAGCAATGCAAGGTAATAAGGCATACGCGTACACTGAGTGGGTGGAAATCATGAAGTTCATCATGAGTTCACCGAAATTCCTACAAGACAGTGTGAAATATATATATTTATGTAGTGCACAGATTTATAGGTACCTCATGACTGAGTCACCTGAACTGGGCATTTCACCCACATTTTGCACAAAAACATGGAGGTGTTAATCTGGAAACTGGCAAAAGGAAACCTGTTACTAGAATGTAGATTCCTAAGTACACTTTGTTTAGCATAAGCCTCAGACACACAAACCACGTGCCCTCCCAATAAAAACCAACACAGTGGGTCATGTCCTTGCTCAACATGCCTGTAGCGTGGCACACTTCCTGTTGAAAGGTAGGTTACACATCAACTGATATGCTTGAACTGTTTGCACTCGGCCCAGCGATGGTGCTAATGAGTGTAATAATGCCTGTTAAAATCTGTGGTATCACATTTACCTCCAGGCATTTCCAACAGCTAGGCACACCAAAAAGCAAACCATGACTTCCTCCTTCACTGCCAATTTACACAAGCTGTGTATCTTGATTCCCCAACAACAGTGGAGCTAGCAAAGGAAAGAAGAGAGGAGGAGGAGAAAAGGGAAAGGACATTTGAGACATTTGCCTCTGAGAGTCATACACACTGTAGACAGACAGACACAGGACACGGACGGGCAAGCAGGCCGTTTTTATTTTTCCAGACCAAGTGTCGGGACAACACTTGTGTGCAGGGCTCACTCCTGACCTTTGGAAATGACAGTCCTTTATATGGGCGTCCCGACGGAGGAGCGGCGCTAACAGATATGTGTGTAATACACACCGGCCACAGTCATAACACAGGGCTGCAAAACCAGGGGTAAGCGGAGGGCGGGAGCAGAGAAGGGCATGCAGGAAGGCAGTCTGTTAGGGATGGAAGGAAGGGTAGAGGGGAGCAGGGGAGGTGGAGGGGGTGTCCGGGCAAAGGGGGGATGGAAGGGGCACATTCATTCATCCTCATTCATCTTCTCCCCCCTTCAGTTGTTGTTGTTATTTGCCGCTTTGAAGCTGGATGGGGGGTGCACGGTGGGACACAGTGTGGTTCAGTACAGTGAGGAAAGGGGGTGTGTGGGGCGCACTGCATGCCATTCTCGTTAAGGGGTGAGAGAGACATGCTAGACACACAAGGCTGCTCACTGGACTCTTCCCATGCTTAGTTGTTACCCGCGCCAACCATAGACGGCTACAGGCATGGGTCCCCACCACACCTCACTAAGCCACCCACCACCCTTTCTTCTGCTTCAAAACATAAACACATTTCAGGCCAAGACGTTCGGTTGCTCAAGTCCTCCTGATGTTTTGATAACACCTCCTCCAGCCTTCTAACCACTGCTACTGCCACCGCTCGCCTCTTGTGGCAGCACATTTTCTTCCCGGAGGGTGCAGGCGAGATGACACCGGAGGCACGATGCTTGTCGCTACATGTATGATTGACTGGTTTCTTAAAACCTTAATTGCAAGATAAAACAAACAAAATGTGGATTTGGCAGTGAGCACTGTGATACGTTTTCAACTGTAGCTGCGGGTGATGAAATACAAGATTTACTGCACTTCAAAAATGATGGCCAACTAAGGACACTAAACAGGTGCCATTCATTACCCTTGCATCAGAAATAGATCCCTGTACAAACACAGACACCTACACAGACACACACAAGCGCGCGCACACACACAGACACACACACACTGAAAGAGTAAACTGGAACATTTGGGGGATACGCATCACTCCCATGCCATGCCTCGACAATGCACATCCAGTTGTGTGGAATGTTTTTGATGTAGTGAATGTTGAATATGTCCGCTGTTAACTTCAACATCTTAAAACACAATCTCACAGAGAACTATTGGACTGAAATAACAGACATACAGCAACAATAAGATGACCCTGTCTGCACCAGCTCAACACCCGGTCTGGTGAAGTAGACCATGTCTTACTTAAGTCGACAAAACAACCCACAACCCATTATGCCTGCGTGTCTGTGTGTGTACGGAGAGGCCCTCTTTTAAAGCTGATTTGCTTGTCACTGTTTTGCAGGCACATCATCCCCTTATTCTCAAGCAACATCTTCTCTCTCTCTCTCTCTCTCTCTCTCTCTCTCTCTCTCTCTCTCTCTCTCTCTCTCTCTCTCTCTCTCTCTCTCTCTCTCTCTCTCTCTCTCTCTCTCTCTCTCTCTCTCTCTCTCTCTCTCTCTCTCTCTCTCTCTCTCTCTCTCTCTCTCTCTCTCTCTCTCTCTCTCTCTCTCTCTCTCTCTCTCTCTCTCCTATCACCCCCGCTACCCAATTCATTCATCCCACTTCTGTCTGTCTGGCCCTCGTTTCAGAGCTCGAACACTATTGCCCTGACGCTAAGGTGTCTGGACAAGGAGACAAGCTGGAACACACGCACACACACAGAGAAATCCATAGAGTGAAGTTAGAGCGCCCCCCAGCTTTCTGCTGGAACACACTGCATCTACTGCACTGCAAAGGAAGAAGCAATGCATTGCGGTAACTCAGTTAGTGTAACTAGATTAGCATCTTCCAATCTTCCAGTAACAAAAACACAAAAAGTTAAGACACAATGAACAAAACACAATAAGCTAAATAACTCTGTAACAGTGACATATTACATTAATTTCCGTTAAGGACAGATAACATCTAGACTGCTAAAAAACACCAGAACATTCACACAAGCATCATCACAGTGGTTAGTCAAAACAACAGGAAGACAGACAGGTACCGTCTGCTACTTAGGGACAGCAGTGCAAGGTGGAGTTTCATCTGACTGAATGAGGTGATGTGACCAACTGACCATCTGGAGCGTAAAGTCCACTTTTTAAGAGACAACCAAGACAGGTCTAGACTATGGGGCAAGATTTTTGAACAACAGCCTGGAGTGACCCCCCTGCTTCCCTTTCTCCCCTTTTCAGTAAGCAGCTCCAGTGCTGGACTTCTACTACTATCTGGCCTGACATGGTAGCTTGTGACCCCGCGTGGTTGAGGAGGAGGCAGGATCAAAGGCAGAAAAGCAGCCTTGGAAAAACATTTGGGCTGAGAATGGACGGGATATCTGTCAGGAAGCCTTTCCCACTGGGCTCACTAGTGCTAGGGTCCAAGGATCAGGTTACCACCCGAAAACGCATGAAACACGGCATGAAAGAGGAGGCGACGCTAATCCGCATACATGCGGCTCTCTGTCCGTCCTCCACGTGCACTACACCACCACCACCACCAATAATGTATCCCTTCTTCTGCTCCTCACTCTCTAAACTCTCGACCACTCAGTATTGTGCCCCCCGCCCCAAAGTCCACCAACCTAACACACCCCTATCCCCCCCAAGCTTCTACGCACCACCACCTCACCCTCCTCCCCAACCCTTCACCCCAAAAACACTCAGGCTTCATCACGGAGGATTAACAGGAAACTCTGACATGACCCATTGTTAGGGAGGCAGAGGGGGCTTGGGTGGTTTTGCCACCCCGAGTGGGTCTTTTTTTTTTCCATTGGGGTTGTGATGCTTTTAGAGAAGACTGGGGGAGTCCATGGCCTCAGTCTTCTTACTAACCTCCCTGATGTACACACACAACCACTTCCACAACTTATCCTCCCAGTTGCATAGACAAGGCCTAGTGGCGGGCAGGAGTTGTTCAGTAGCAATAAGCAGGGGCTAAGAAATAAATGATGGAGAGGGATGCAGTAGTGGGGGGTGTATTTGGAGGAGCGAGTGGGATAAAGGGAGTGCTCAGGATGAGGATAGTGTATATGTGTATGTGTGTATTTGTGTGGCGGGGGGTGGGGGGTGGGGATGGGTGTCAGTGCTGTAAATCTTGATGTCACTGACAGGAAGACTGTTGCGGACCATTACCATAAATCTGACAAACGCTAATTTGATGGGAGGCTGTATCTGTCTGGTCAGGGACCAGTCTAGACGGTCCTATTGAGGGGTCCTACAGCGTAGCCCTGTTTGTTTCCAGCACCATCTGGATGTGGCAGTAAGTGCCCGCTGCTATGGTTCACATGCACACACACATACACATACAGACACACACACACAGCCATTGCAAAGGCTTTGACCTTTATATGCCTGCACAGTAACGTGAACTTTTTGTCACTTTTTTTTGTCATTCAATGACAGTATATTCCTGTAACACTCCAGGCAAATCCTGGGACAACAGGTTACCCATAATCTCTTAAGGTGCAATGGTCAACATTCCTGTACAACTAAAGCCTTTATTAGAGTTTATGTCAATAATTAAATACAATATACAGTAGATTATATTAGAAAAGCACAACAGAGCACAGCAGCATGTAGTAGTGAGACATAACAACTTCCTAAAATCATTAGTTCAAAGATTGAGGATGCTAGATGGTAAAAAGTACTTAATGGCCTCCTAAGGCTATTAAACATTTTCATTGGTTTTACCAGTGCAACTGCAATTTAGCAGTCCTGACATTTTGTTGATATGGCTGCTGTGTCTGCTCTACCTCCTGTATCAACTTCACAGGCTTGCACAATAACAACATTTTCTGTTCAAAATTGACATTAAAAATGTGCACTACAAAAGACATTTTTATTATCTCCCAATCCTGTAACTCCGCTGGTAACTGAAAATGTTACTGGCACCACAGTCACTGATGCAAAGTGCTAATCTGGAGAGTCACAACCATAAAAATAAAACCTAATAATAAAACCTGTTAGGCCTTTTTTCAGTTGTTAAACTGAAGTTGTTTTGTTTTTATATTTCCTGGTTTAATGACCTTCACTATATTGTAGGGCTTTTTGTACTTAAGCTGCTATTTGTCAGGTCAAAGCAAACCTGTACCAACGATACTCTCAAAACTATCCAGGAGGACATGTACTGATTCATACCGATTACCTCAGGGACAGACTAACACTTACAAGCCCACAAAAAGACTGCATCTTGTAAGAAAAGCATTTACGTCCCCACACAGAAGCCTAACACTGAAATCTGCCCTTTTGAATGTTGTAAAGCATCCACAATTCCCTCTCTGAATGTTGTATTAAAACACCCTAAAAGGAACAGATAAGACTGAGGAGATGCTTCTTTTAGTCTCATACCTGAGCAAGCATTTTCCTCCATTTTTCACATTGTAATCTCTACGTGAGGTTTCAAGGCAGTTAACACACACTTCATATTTGGTTGAACAAAAATAGATTTTCTTTTGAGTTACTGCCCTTTTTTGGAAAGAACAGGTTTCCCCTCTCAACAAGCAGGACTAGAGTTCACCTGAGGAGAACCTGGGACTGATCCAAGAGCTCTGGCAGGTTCAGCCAGCACTACAAGGGCTCCACATTTGTCCCATTCAATGGGGCGAGGAGTGGGCCACAGCACAGACGAGGGTTGAACACTGTCTTGCTCTAGCTTACTACTTACACTTTGTTTCTTCTACAAATGTCCCCTCATCAACAAAGTTCAGAAGCTTCACTCATATGATTGGTTAGATACTGATAGAAGAAATATCATCCAAGCAGCATGTCCACTAGACACGATGCTGAGGGGACTAAGGAGCCACAGCTTTTCCCTCCCCCGACACATTTATCTGTCTGGAGCCTACCTTGGAGCTCCTGTGTGTTTCATGACATTTACTGGAAAAGTACATTAGGTAGAGAATGAGAGGGACAGCATTAAGGGGCCCACCCACAGGACTGTTTTCATGTTACCCTCTTTTTGTAAAAGAACGCAAGAGGCTGAGGTGGTGGCAAGGCAGCTGCATTCACAGACAGAAGACACCTTTGCTCCATGGGACATCCGGAGGGTAGATAAGGGGGCCACAGAATTGAAGGGGTACCACTGGGCGCCATTATGGTACATAAATCTTGTAACTGGGAAGGGTGATTAGCTTGGCTACATTAGCATACGGCGGCGGCAAAAACTTTGGTTTCCTGGGCACAGTGTAGGGCAAAAAGATGTTTTTCCGCACCCATGTAGAGGATCAAAGCTTGAGGGGCCCCCTTTTGAAGGCCCTCAAACCAGTGTGCAAGAACCAAGGGGGGTGGGGGGCGCCCCATCTCATAGACATAAAAAGGGTGGGTGGATGGGGAGGGCACTTGTCCCACTTACATCAGTTATGGCACATTTTCATACAGCATCTATCTATCTATCGACGACTAACTCAATTTTTGATAAAAACACATCTTAGGGCCCCCATCCTGCCTGAAACAAGTGTGGGAAAGTTTCAAGCTTAAGGACACTGTCATTAAATGTGAAAGACCCCTCCCCAACAACTATTTCTAGGCCCCTTTGAGACAAAAAAAACCTGATGGGGACCAACTGAACAATAAATCTGTTTTTATACATTGTGCGGTAGCCGAGAATTAGGTTGATGGGGGGGGGCAAACTGGAAAAGCCTTTTCAATGCAAATAGATTCTCACAGGATATGGAAAATCTGTATGATGTGATGTGAGGAATAGTTCACCCTGTTAAAGAATCAAACAAGGCCGGGCCACAATGATCATTCACAACATCCCCTATGACCTTGTTGAACATGTCGAAGTGTGCAGATTAAGAGCGAGGAGAAGAGAAAAGCTTTTTTTTTTCTTCCCCCGCAATCTATGACAAACCATAGACATGGAGATAGAATCCCTCTGATCTACATACCCTGAACAGGCATGGTAGATGGGCCTCTGGAGGCTTTTAAGACCAACAAAATGGAAAAACCATTAATAGGAGTGAACCACAAACAGTGATGTCAAGAAGGGAACAGAAGGACATTTTCAGGAAGAGAAGGATCATGACCCTTGAGGATTGTTAGACATTAAGGGAGCACCAAGTAGTTACAGCAGTGAAAGAAGAAATTAGTCATAATACATCAAAGACAGCTAGACTCTGGAGAAGTGACAATCATAGTACCATGACATTTGACAACGACTTAAAACAGATGTTCTTAGTGCAACACTTTAAATCTTACCTGACCAAAATGTGTGCTACTTTTTTATTGTGCATATCCTATCCATATTTAACAGGTTCTTCACAGACTACACACTACATGTGTGCAACTGCTACAGTATGTCCTCCCAGGTCTGGACACTCTTGTCAGTGTCTCGTATCCAGATGGGACTGTCTGTATCCAGTTGAAACAGATTCCACACCTGGCATTAGAATGCGTCTCAAATGCAAAAGAGTGACCACTTGTGAGCAAATTTCCTTTTATCTATGAGAAACTGAACGGTTACTAAACAGCAAAAACATACTTTTGCATATGACATTTATGGTTTTTCCTTTGGGCCAACAGAATTCATTGGAATCGGACTGTGTTTGGGAGGTCTGTTGAGCTACACTCTCAAAAGAATTGACTCAAATTCACACCATACGGTGTAATTCACCTCAGAAAGTCTGTGTTTAAGTTATACATTAGTGTGAACAGGTGAGTGATCTCTGTCACAAAACCTAGTATCATTGAATATTTGTGGTTAGACATAAACAAGCTGATCAATTTAACTCTAACGAGATGAGTTCAATGGAGAAATGTATGACGATGATTATTACCTGTAAGACTAAACATAAACGATACTACTTTTAGTGCAAAAACAATCAATTAATCATCCTTACAATTCATGAAATATAGTGCCGCTCAGTTGGGTGAAGGAGCCCATTTACAAGGCTATATAAAAGGGATCACAGCTATATACTAAGTGGTCTGTCAGTGTTTAGGAGTGCTTTCCACAACAGAAGCACATGCCACAGCCCATTCTAACCACACACCTCTAGTTTACACACTGTTTGCTTTCAATGATTTCTGACATTTTAATGGCCAAAAAGTGGCTGGTGCCACCCTTCTCCAATAATAGACTTACACATGCAACCTAAATAGAACACACTCCCCATGAACAACACTATCTATAATACATAAATTCAAGCATAATCCCTGTTATTAGTTGTTAGATGTACACTAGACTCTTTATAACATGGTAGAAAGTGCTTGACCTTTATGTACTTAAAATATTTGTTCTTTTGGTAAACATTCTCAATAGTATGGAATGTAACATAGGTATTGCTTTTAATTGCCTGCTTTAAAACACCATAGATTAAATACTGCTAAAGGAATCAAGGAGACAATTAAGCCTCAAGGCCTTCTGTCTTCCTGGATGAGTAACTTTTTCCCCAGTAGGAATCATTTTTATAAACATGTTCACAAAACTGAAAACAATGTGTGTAAGGTCCTTTGGAAGAGGTTTCTGATGTAAAAATCGCTATACGATACTGTTTCACAACTCTACTATCAAATTAGTTTGCAGATTACAGAGAAAATTGAGTAATTGTGCAAATCCTGTTGAACAAAAAATAATGATGAGGGATGAGACACCAATGCCAAACATCTGGTAGCGTTTCAGGTCTGGGAAATCGCAGGTCGTTCTGTGCCATAACCTCTTCCATTGAGCGTGAATCTTTGAGACTTTGGGGCGTTTCGGCGCGTTTGTCGGAAGTTAACCAGACACATTGTTTTAACCTTTGCCGGAGGAGCCTCTGTCTCATTCCCAGGGGCTGGCTGTGTAAAAGGGTCAATGACTTCAATAGGCCTTCATTAAGCACAGTTAGTGTCAACAGTTAATTATGCAAATCAGGAGACCCCTCATGTGGTTTGTGGGTCCCTGGCCTCCCCCTTTCATTGCTGCCTCACACACACAAAAAAGTACCACCCTGCAGACACACACACACTCCATATAGCACATACATTCACTTATACACACTGTATGCCTTTCATACATTACTTTTCCTCCTCACTCATTTCTTGTCAGGAATCAGAAATGGAGTTTTATGGTGTTGATACATAAATGGAGGCCAATGAGGCCCCTGAGGTCTCCAGTGGCTTTTCTTGCCATCAAAGAACCTCCGGAAGGTTCTTGCTGGGTGAAGCTGAAAGCCCACCAAGTTCTCCTCATCAAGACTGTGGAGTGGGGGGCATCAGTGCCCCCTCAAAAACAAAATGGAGAAAAAAAAACCTGCATCAAAACAGTCAATTAGGCAAAAATGCATGACAGCCAAATTCGAACATTGTTTCTGTGATGGTAATGACAGGCCTTTCGCTCCTCTGCCTCTTCCACACATCTGATGTCTGCGGCCCCCTGATTTTCAAAGGCTGGGAAGCCATCAGTAATTAATAATCACACGGTTTGGGCCCCTCAGTTGTGACTGGCGGATTCTTTGTAGGGCCAGCCTCAAAACCTCAAATCCACTTTCACCTACCTCTTCTTACCCAATCGTCGGTAGTTTGTGTCCATCTCCTCGACCTCTATCACTGCCTGCTGTTTGGTTCAGGTACATTGTTTACCCACCATTTGAGGGGGTCCTCTCCATTGTAGGGGGACTGTTATGGGCACCAATTTTAACCAGCTCCCCCTCAACCCTCCATCTAAACCCGTTCACCTCCCACTAATTGTGGAGAGATGGGGTTGTTGGGGGTTGGAGCGGTGGCTAGATAAAATGGCCTCCGTTGTGAGTGAAATCCAATCAAACACCACCCTGAGAACTGTTTACACACCACATTTGCTTTTGGAACCAGTCTCTTGTTTGTTATTTTATTTTACTTAGTTTTTTTCCCTACAAAGCAAACTTCACAAAAACAACAGTCTCAAAGCGCTTATGTAATAGTAAATCAGAAACAGATTGTGGCCTCCATTGGTCCAAACCCACCCATGTTCCCAAGTTCTGGGAGCAGAACTCTATTCCTTCACCATGTGGTACAGGTGTCGTATGTTCTTTTGATACAGGCGAGAACATCTTGCAGCGACCCCGTAACTCAGCAGAGGTCTATTCCTGAATCGTGGTACAGCAGATGCTCTCTTGCCAAATGAAGTGATGATGCCTGCATTGCTGGTTTTCATTTAGATCATCCGGTGACATGCTTACAAAGCCAATTCTAAAATAAATGCTAAACATGTGCTTGTCTAATATACAGGTGTTATATGTTGCATATCCATATGTAACTACGAGAATTGGCAATGAGACAGGAAAGTGTCAGTGAGGTTTGGCTGTACCTAACTGACCTGTGTGTGTGTATGCAGTGAAATAGTCAAAAGGTATTAGCTAGAGATTGTTTGTCATAGTTTTGGATGAGTATAACAGCACACTGAAGACGTACAGTGCTGATATTAAAGGTGTGTAGTGTGGTAGTCTGATGCAAACCCACAATGCATCAGGACACCAATCATAAACATCAGACAACATCATCACCAGGGAACATACCAAGCGTCTACAAAGGATATGTAGCTAATTATTTAACAGGATGACTTTATCTATCTGTTAACTTATTTGCATCCATTATAACTGGGGGAGTACGAATGCAAAGGGCCATGATGTGCCTGTAAACACCTTCAAATTAAAGCTGAAAGTCTGCACTTTAACCTCATAGTCAATGTTTTATTTCAAATCCAATGTGTTGGAGCACAGAGCCAATACCACAAAACATGTGTCACTGCCCTAATACTTTCTGACTGCAGTGTACATGTGTGTGAAAGATGGTGAAGATAGAAAAGGCTATGAGCTGAGCCAGAGAAATGTGTGTGTGTGTGTGTGTGTGTGTGTGTGTGTGTGTGTGTGTGTGTGTAGGCTACCACTATACAAACTGTATGACCAAATCCCACACAGGGAGCAATTGACTAAAGCCAATGGACTCCACATGTGTTTCCTACTTCAAAGGGGACAAAAGACGTATCACATCATACCAGCCCATCCTCCTTTTTTACAGGGACAGACATAAAAGTCAGTATATGATACTAATAGAACTAACTTTTTAACTACCTCACAAAACAGCTGTTAATCTTAATTTTCTACAGAAAAGCTGTAAGGTATCAAAACTTGGGAAATGGCCAGGAGCAAAACCAATTATCATTCTGCTGAACTACTGTATGCAATCACTTCTTTGCTCCGTCCATCTTCAATGCGTGTTTGCTCTGCATTATCCTGACACCTACTGGATGGCCAAACATTGTCAGTGTCTAACTTTGCTGATATTCTTAATGAACTGACATACACTTTAATTCTTGTAATGTAGTGACAAAAAATAATACTATGAAAGGTCTACCAGTCGGATAAATGTGAGTGTTACCCATTTCAACATAATTATGCAAATAATCATTGTGAAATTGCCCCTGGTAAATTACAAAATAAATAATTACATAAAAGACACCATGTGAGACTGTGCAACAGCTTGTTGTGATCAAGAGAGAACATGAGACAATTCCACATTACGAACAAAATCATACTTTACCGGAAGAAGAGATGGACGCAAGACAAATGGGAGAAAGACACACGCACACACTCACACACTCAAACTCACACACTGACTAAGAGCCAAGGCTGATGGATAGATGTGCGTATGGTAGTATTGCGCAAAGGAGCTTTCATAAACGACTGAGCACAGAGGGAAACGTTTACTTAGTCAAAGACAGGAAAGAACAGACTGAGGCCAACTGTGCCATGATCCACCACAGGCCTACATGACATTGCACAGTGCAACCTGATTCAGAGGTAGCCTAAGCCCTTCCTGAGGCCTGCCTCCCCAGGGAGAGAGCATCCAGTCTACCAAATATAGATGAATAAGTATGATGGGGGACTGGGAAAATGTCTGCATGTCAGAAAGTGCTACAGAGATCTAGAGAAACTAACCTGAAAAAAAAAAAGCACTTGATACTGTATTAACCTGTGATGAAAAGATGGGGGTCCATTGTGTTTCTAATTTAAAAGAAATGTTGGAATTGATTTCAGGTTGCAGAGCCGAAGTAATCTTTAACTGGTGTTGAGCCTTGAAGAAGTTATTTGGAAAAGAAAGAAGAAAGAAAGAAGTTATCAAGGTCATTTCTCTCTTGAAGTAGTCTGCTTTGTAAAATTCCTATGTAAAGTTATTCTGGTATCACAAACAGGAAAAGGGCATAATAAAATATCAACAGGTTAATGGTTTTAATAGAGTTGGGGAAAATACTTCCAGAGTGACGCAGAGGGTTTTGAAACATTTCACATGTTTTTGGCCCCTTTCACTTTTGTTTTTAAAGAGTGAAAACAATTGCACACAATAAACAAGCTAAAAGAAAAGACCTTTTTTTCCAGACAAAACCCTTTTAATTGTGAATTTCTTTGATGTGGCTTTTGCATGCTATTACATATTGCCACAAAAAATTCACCATTCACCAATTTGCTCTTAAGTGCTCAAGGTTTTCCATACATCCTCCTCTTATGACCATGGTCGTTAATGCCTCTTAAAACAAACCACAATTAAGCATGTGATGTAAAAAAATATCAAAAGACTGAAGGAATTTCCTTTATTGGGGGATCTAACCTCAGCTGACCCCTTGAACACCGCAGCATATGATTTATTTTGCATGGTACATATTAAGCCTTGCATCAAACAGCACACGTTCATCTGATACCAACGAGACATCCAAAAGTGCATATTCACAAAGTTTAATTCATGTCTGTGTGCTTTTACTTAGAAAGGTAGAATGCAGAGTATCAATATCATGCATAGGACACACTGCTCACAGACAAAATAAAGTTTGTTTCAGGGGAATTATTATAAACTAACTAAATTTGCAGCTGAGCTGATGAGCTGATCAGTGACTACATGGCTCCACCCAGAGGATGCATGAGTGAATTTTATGGGCTTAATTTTGCTCTGGCCGAATCTGTCAGAGAAATTAAATTAAATTTTATGTAACAAAACTTGTTTTTATTTTATTATCTGTAGCAGTTTTTAAAAACATCGTTTAGCATCCAGTTTTGATATACTTGAAAAACAACAGTAAGGACGTCTTTTTGTACAAAACCGTAGAAGCTTTCAGCTTGGTTTCAGATTAAAATGCCTTCAGGTTGTAGCAACTTTCAGGCAAAAGAAGTATGTTCAAATTGCCTTAGAGC
Organism: Sciaenops ocellatus; assembly: GCA_033000465.1. NCBI lineage: Eukaryota > Metazoa > Chordata > Actinopteri > Sciaenidae > Sciaenops > Sciaenops ocellatus. The sequence continues at coordinate 16,410,882 of CP136880.1, read as the reverse complement.
TCATCAGGAAAGAATGCTATTGTCAGATGTGTTGCCCTTTGTTGCCAATGTGTTCATGATCTCTAAAGCAAGTGCTGGTGGCAACTAGAAGCGGAACATATTATTATTTGATTCATAGATTGGTTGATTGACAGAAAATGTGTCATTTATCAGGTAAAAGTATCACATTTGCTAATCCAAGCTTTTCAAAAGTAAACATTTTTTCTGTTTTGTGTCATTGGAAACTGGATACTTTACGTATGTTTTTTGGGTCAACAGTTGGAAAAACAGTTTGGCATCAATTTTGATCTGATAACTTATGATTGGCATTTGTGATCATTTTTTGACTCAATCGTTATTCAAATCAATAACTGATTAACTGATTAATCAATCAAAGATGAATACGATAATGATAAGTGTCACCTCAAAAGATAAACAACCACATGTTGGACAATATTGTGGAAACATCTTCCAATGAATTAGGTCCACGCTTCAATCTGTGTTGGAATACTGTCATTCATATGCTAAGCTGTGTCTGTTGGGATATTAGACTATTCTTCAAGAAGGAAAATCTCAAGCTCTTTGACAGATGAGAGGGATTTGGAAACCAAATGTACACTCTGTGCTAAACTACATCCCATAAGAGTTCTGTGAACGGTAGAGCCAGTCATTTTGGAAGACATGGGAGACAAACTTTGTCTCATAAAAACACTCCTGAATTTGTCTAGTCACATTTAAAGGGAAATTATCATTCTGGAAAACAGGAATATCATGAGAGAACAAGTATTTGCACAGATGAGCACTCCGAGGCCACAAAAAGGTCTCATATTTCATGCCCATTTCACAATTACACAGAGCAATCATGGACTCAATAGATGGCTGCCAATTACAGATATTATCAAATCAATACATCTTTTCGCATTCTCCAATCACGATCCCCAAGTAAAAAGGTGAAAAATTACTCGTCAGTCAAGTTATTTTCCATGTCACTGTTGATTTTACTGAGGCGAATGTTTTACTAACTCTAAGCTCTTTTGTTAGCTGTACTTCACAATTCATAAAGTTTTGTGGTAACATTGTTTAGCAACCATCTTTTTCTGTGTGTCAGTAATGTGCATCTAAACAAGTCTTGAATTCCAGTGAGGTGAGTTGCAACCACTCTTCGTCTGTGGAAAGCATCATACAATCCCTGTTAATCACTTCAAGATAGACTTTTATAGATGTGTTTTTAAGCAGCTTAACCCTTTCACATGTTTTAATGTTGTTGCTGCCAGACTCTGTTAAGTTTGTTTTTTGCTTCTGTGTTAACTTTGTAAACCGCCTTGTAATATGAAATAACTTTAGAGCATATGTCTCAAAAAGTGCAGTGACACAGCTACAGACCATTTCCCCTTCTTCTAACTCTTAATTGTCTGTGATCCTTTGAAAACACACATAAACATAATGACAGTCAGATGGCTAAACACCAAAAAATGAAAAAAGAAATAATCCTAAAAGGGCATTCAATACAACTTTGTAACGGTGGACTAGTTACTACAAAAGGTTAAGTCCTTTTTCATGTGGTGCTCTCAGTATTTGCCTGTGCCCTGTATTTCCTGCAGAAAACAAACAAAATTCCTTTGTAGTGTTTAAAGGGACAGGATGCTGGAGCTGTTTTCAGTTTTGGTTGAACGCACAAGGTTTTGGCACTATGCAGTGTGCTTTCAGCTACAATCTAGAGAATTGGAAAAAAAAATACATGACATAGCTGACCTCAATAACTTCAGCCCTTGGTTGTCTTTGTCAACCACAACAGTGGCAGTTGAAAAACAACAGAGGGCGCCATTACTCTACTGTCGGATCAGCAGATCACCCAGAAATACCATCCAGACACATTCCTTTCCTCACCTCCACAACACTAGAGTGAAGCATATCTCAAGTATGTTAGGAAATCAATACTGATCTTGGATGGAACCAGTCTGGACAGGCTGATGCTCATGTGATCATACATAGCATGACTGAAAGTGTTATCTCATCTAAAACTGTAGAGATTATGGAATAAGAGTGATCTGAGCTCCGCTGACCTATGTTGTGAAAGAGGCACCACCTACCGCAAGAAATGTTAATACAGTTGGTTTAAAGATGTAACACAACTGTATATCTTTCAATTTGTACTGACCTGTACATATGGGAATAATGGGAATGGAAATACTCAGACTGTTACGTATTCTACACGTCATTGGTGTGGCTGGTGATCATTTGAAATTTTTGGATACCAGTGCTGGTGATACAAGTCATTTTTATAGTTACAAAAAGAAGCCAATCTTCACAATTTTGTTAAGCTGTCTAAACAAAAGCATCCCTAACTTTCCCCAATACAAAAAAAAGTTTTTGATAAAATTGAGGGGTTATGAATCTGATTCTGCATTCACTGCCAACTTTGAGCATCAGAACTAGGAACTGGGAACTAAACATCCATTGTGTGAAGACCTCAAGCTGTCAGTGCAGGGTTTATCTTTAGCCATAAATTACATAGACCAGGGGTCTTCAACCTTTTTCAGCCCAGGACCCCTTGGATGAGAGAAAAACAGAACAGGGACCCCCACATGTAATTCATTTTTTAAAAATGTTTCACATTTTAAGCCTGGCCTATAATAACGTTTATATATTTACTTTGTTCAACTTTTTTTTCAGCTTATTAACCTATTTATGTACTGGGTTATTAGCCTATAAGTGTTTATTATTGATAAAAAAGTTGCATAACAAGAGCTGTGCGTCTTTGGACATGTCCACTGATTCATCCGATTGGAGTGCAAATGCCTCTGCTGTTTGTAGTTTCCACCCTCACAGTCACCATTATTCTGATGAAAATTATTAAGACAAAAATTGGTGGACCCCCTGCAGTACCTCTGCAGACCTCCTAAGGGTCCCGGACCCCTGGTTGAAGACCCCTGACATAGACATTAAGCTAAAGTTTACAAATGATTATACTTCCCCCACATGAGGCCAAAAATATCTACACTCACAAATTGGGATTGGGTCTCTCTTTCATCACTCATATTAAAGACATCTGAGGGTTTGGAACAGGCTTCACAGGGCATAACATTCATGTGGTCACAGACCAGACACTTCTGATCAACAAATGGAGGGTTCATAACTGCATTTCTACAAAAAGCATTATTTAGCAAGTTCAGAAGACCTGATTTTGTTCTCGCGGTATAGCGTTGACTAATTTAATCACTTGTGCTTAGAAGGAGCAATGCCTATTATATGCTGCTGCGAAATAAGATCTGTCAGAAATAGTAACTGGAACATGGTCTGCACCAGCTCCATTGTCATAATTAGGGGTCCCTCAGAGACTGCATTGACTGTGATGCTGACCATCATTGTCAAACATTAGGTGGAGCATTGCCCCTGGCCCTGTGACTGTACCTGAAGTCTCTACTAGAATGATTATTGAGAAAGATTTGTACATGTACATCATTGTACATCATTTTGCTGAGGACATGGATCACTACTGCCAACCAATACACCCTAAACCCCAAATGATGGAATACAAGAACCATTTTCAAAAGGCATCTTAACTCAAGTGGGTGAACATGTGCAGAGGTTTGTAGAGATTCCAAAAATAGAAAGTTATCAGAAAGAACATTTACTCTGCGTGACATATTTTATACCCTGACTTGTTTCTAAGAAAGAACTAAATGTCTTAGATTCAATCAAGGTTTTTATATAATTGTATTTTGAATGGACATCATGTCTTGAATGTTTAATGCATAGATTAAGATTTGTATTAACAAAAAAAATGAACTAATTCACTCAAACTAAAACATTGATAAGTTTCTGTAAGGTCTGTATGGTTGAGTACAAATTCTGAGGTACTAAGCCTAAAACATCAGGATACCAGCAGGAAAGCTCACTAGCTATTCAAATATTTAACCCGAAAGAGTTAAGCCTACTACAGACAGACATACGGTAATATTTCTTGATCACTGACAGCACATTTTCCCTCAACTGCTCTAGATGTAAAATAGAAAATGGTAATTTCTAAACACATTTGGCAAGTACTCGTGCAGTAATTGTCACTGGAAACTGACCCCAAGCACTGGAAAAAATGGTCTCACATTGAAATAATATCCATTTCTGAGGAATGGTTCCAAGATAAAAATGTGTAATCAAAGATGCCATTGGAAAAAAGCTATACCAACAGTGAGTTTGGCCCATGTGCGTCAGCTGCAAGTAGTTAGATAAAATGACAGCCAACCACAAACACATGAAAGACCTCTTTTCAAACATTTAAACATATTCCACCAAAACCTGCTGCTACCTTGAAGACTGATTAACATAAATATGGATACCAACATTTATCAAAGGAAAGGTTTTATGGCTGAGAAATATTAATAGAAATGAGACAGGTTCACAGCAGGGATAATCACCTACTGTGTTTTGTTGTTTGTTTTTTTCTTAAAAAGCTAATTATTTTAAATGGCAGGTCATGCTGTTTTCAGAAGGATATGAAATATGTTTTTTTGCAAAGTTAAACACACAGAAATGCAAGCAGAACAATCATCAACATAACTGTATGATAATAATACAGAATGTAGTAACACTAAATTGCTGTTTAATTCTAGAGGGTTGAGGATCTTAACAAAAACAAAGTAAGAAAGAGGCAATTAAGAAATGTTATACTTAATGGGACGGTTTGAATAATGACTGTTGTAAAGGTTCGAGCTGTCACTCAGATTAGGCTCTGCACTTTATTTAGTTTAGGTTTTGTAATGTATTTGGCAACTTAAATCAAATCATAAATAAAATTCATACATTTTCTGTAACCACTTATCAGGGTCACGGGGGGCTGGAGCCTATCACAGCTGACTGTGGGCGAGAATCGAATAAAATATGAGGAGCAAATATTTCTCTCCTTGTCTGAGTTAGCATGATGTAGCTAAGTAGTACATTTATGATCGTCTATGTTTTCATTGGTTATTTATTCACAACAGTATCACAATTAGGATGGCAACTAATAATTATTTTCATTATCAATTCATCTGATTGTTCTTGATTATTTTCACATTTTCATTTATCCAGTGCCTAACTCTCCCACAAGACCATATTTAGTATTGCATATCACTAATGATTTGTAATACAACATAGTATATCACTGATATCCACAAAGACCGGGTTAAACTTGAAAAATGTGAAAAAAAAATTAAATTAATTAGTGATTCTTAAAAAAGTATATACAAAGACCGATCCTGTTGCTTTTATAGATGTAGTCACATCTGCATTCAGAAGATTTTGAATTCACTTGGTTTGGGGACTAACAATGACTCACTAAAAAGAGAGAGGCCCTCCGGCTTGGACTACTAAAGAAATTTGCAGCCTACTCATGTATTACAATGTCTTGTAGATAAGCATAGTACAATATGTGCTTGAGGGCCCAGAGCTCAGTGTAAAGATGGGTTCTTGTCATGTCACAGGGACAAAGACTATCGTATAAGAGAAAGATGCTTTAAGGCGTCTCGCAACAAAAGCCTACAGGGAGAGGCTTAACATTCAAGGCCATTGAAAGGAGGCCTCTGAAAATATAGGCCAACAGAACATATTTATGTAATGTATAAACTAATCAATGATGTATCATAACGGTGTAAGCAAAAGCTTACACAAGTGTGATGTAAAGACGTTTTGTCATTTTATCTTGCTAATTAATGGTCTGAAGAACAAATGAATGAGAGCCACTGCTCAGCAACAGACTGATGCGGTGGCACAGTACAAACCCACTGAGCTGTCGAACGAGTGAGAGAAAAAACAGCATAGAGTAAATTCACATCTAACTGAGTAGATTCTTTTTTACCAAACCAGAGTTAGTGATTATTGGAACAGTGAAAAGACTAACCAAGGTGGCTTGGGTGTTTTGTTTTGTTTTTTTTGTTGTTGTTTCTCTTTGGTCGAGTAAATTAATGAGTGTTTTATTATAATTTGACGAATAAGTCAGAGATAAACTCAAATTCAGACATTATGCAATTGTATCTTTCTGTTTTGAGGTTTATTGGAGTCGAGACACAAAGGGATCTATTAACCAAGTGGTTTAGGAGATCAAAATTTGTTCTCACTGGCATAAAATCATCAATTATTTCTAGATATTCTGCGATCCCAAAGCGTGCTGATGCTTTTTAAACCATCACAATGTTGTGCACTGCAGTGCTCCTATCTACAAGACTTCAAACAAATGAATGAAATTGTTGTTCATTTGCACTGTTGAATTACAAACACATGAGAACTCATAGAAAGTAAATTGGACTTATAAACAGTCCATGTATTCGACTGAGTTCAATAAAGATCAGATTTTGGCAGCCATGGAGCTACAAATGTCAAAACAAATCCAATTTCAAATTTGATTCTTGCCTTGCCATCATTTTGACACCCCTACCCAATGAACCACATCCAAAAGCCACAAACTGTGTCGTGTATAATTTCCTGTGACTGACAATATTAAGCTTTCACTCCAAACTAACAGGCTGTTTTGAACACTCCCTGCTTTGGTCCCATCTGTACAACTAACTGGCATCAATTTTCCATATAGAACTGTTGTCTTTCCTCTATATTATCTTGTCAATTTCTCTGTTTAACCTCCAAACATTTGTTCTGCTATTTACTATCTCACTGATTTGGTCGTGCTCAATGGAGAATCCAACCCATATTCTGACTGCTAAGATGTGTCTGTAGCTTCACCGAATAGAGTTACACCTCAGAAGTCCATAAAATGTTCAACAACTTGATGGGCATGATTACTGCATAATACGTGCTACTAGAAACGCTGTGGTCCTGAAATAAATCTGCTCCTTGTTCTTGGTATACATGGTGCACAAAGGCCAAGCAGCCAATACATCTCAAACAGGAAGTTATTCTTTGTAGTTTCCCAAACAACCAGAGCCAAATTCCATTTCAAAACGTCCTTGACGTAACAAAACAAATCAGTAAGGACTGGCAGCCGAGTTTTAGGAAACAGTACTCGATAGTGGGTGGGTGACCCTTGGTGATCTCTCAATCATCATTCCACCAGGTCCTGTGGTTATTTTAAAGTGTGGGATATTCATGGCCCAGGAATGGCTGCTCCCATCCTGCCTTTCAAAAGAACGGAAGCTGGTTGGAAATGTATGCTGCTTACATGCTGTGAGAAGAATGGTTTATTTACTGTGCAGAAAATTTTCTCTGACACAATAGGCATCAAAAAACAATAACTTTCAGGTTTATGAGTCCCAAGTGCTGAAGTGAAGAAAAAAGTCTAAACTTGCATTCATTTCACTGTAGTTGTACCTGGTGAATGACCTTCATGGTCAACACACTTTGAACAAAAAAACAAACAAACAAACAAAATCAGATGAAACATTCAGAGATCTAGGTTCATGTTGTAATCAGCGAGATAAAGTCTTTACAAGATGAGAAGATTACACCCAATGCCTGAGGTATCTCAAGATAAGAGAGCTAAAAATACCTCTTCCTGAAAACAGGATGACTTTTTTTTGTCAAACAATAATAACATAGTTTCAAAGGTAGGTGTTGGGATATCCTTGAAAAGTTTTCCTTTTGTGTATGTTTATAGCCTCTACAATTTAAAGACGAACTTGCATCAACTAAAAAAAATTACAAATATACTCAAAAAGCCATATCTCTATAATTTCATCCAGTTTTTGTGTGAGGCCCTTACTCTTCTCACAAATCAAAAATTTGTCTTTTCATTTCTTCTCTCTACAGAGTGGGCAATGCTCAGGTAATGCTGATCCAGACATAGCGTCTTGGTCATTGACATTTTGGATGGTTTTAGTGACAGTGTCATCAACAGAGATCCTTCCAGATGAGGTGCCATCTCCCTAATCAATATGCCAACCTGCAATCCCACCCTTTCTTTAAGAAATGATAATAGCTGCCAGACAGGGGAGCAACTTGTCAAACTAATACAGAAATGTCTTACCGTGTCAATACTTTCAAATATGACAGCTGATAGCGTATAATTTCTTACTTTTTTACATGTTATTTGAATTCAAAACTGTTACACAACAAACCTAGCTACACCAATAGCGTGTGCGCAATATAGCACACAGGTGCACAAAACTGGCAATTGCTATAAAAAAAATATTAAAAGTTAAGTGTGAGCGGCCCTTGTTTTGGATGTTTTGCATACACATTGCATTACAAATGAAACTGTCAGCACAAGAAATTTAACATCACAGCTCAAAGAGCACCATGGTCAATCATTTGTGTTTTCCCCCTTTGTACACTCACCAAGGAGTCTACATGTACATTTCTTTTTGAACTTTGTAGTTATTTGGTAATGTCAGTTATCTATTCAAAATTGAGCGGGCAACAACAATGGTACATGAGTCATTCTGTTATTAAGGTGCGAGCTAGGCTAAACTACTTTAACTCTCAACAATATCCTAGATGAGGCTTGACGCCATGTCTCTGAGGATAAGATAACTAACAGCTGTTAGCTGGACTATCTAATGGAAAAGCAACAATTCAACTTTGATATAGATTCAGAGATATTAATCGTAATGCAGAGGGAACAAGATACAAGCAATGATAACTGTTACTATATGAAAAAAATATTGCTCAGTCAGAACCATGAATGATTTCATGAAGATTTTTTTTCAGGCCCGGTGGTTTGCACCAAAAGACCCTAAGGTTGATGAAGTGCTGACACAGTCAGCTGGCAGTCTGTGACCTATATTTTCGTTCAAATTTTTGCTGCTCTGTATATTGAAGACTTAAAAGTGAAAGGGGATTGCATAAAAATAAGCTGTGCAACCCTCTGGGATGGTGTGCATGATTTATTGCTGCACTTTATCCTCCTTGGCTTGAAGGAAAATTTCACCATGGTATCATGATCATATCAATTAAAATTTTGCCTGTTTCTGAGATGTGTTTTTACCCTATCAAAAGTTAAGATTTGTCTTTATCTAAATTATTAAATTTAAGGATAGATTTATGTTGCCATCAAAAGCAATGATGACCTATACGAGTTGAAGCCCTGTACCCTGTTCGTGTTGGAGAAATCACGTTCACAGTTCAAACCAGCGTTGTGAAAGTTCACACCTCACAAGAGCTAGCTCTAGTTCAGGTCCCACAGACTACAATGAACTAGTTCATGTTTGTGCCCTTTTTTTAAATGAGCTGCTTTACAAAATGCTCTGAGCTTAACTTAGGTGGAGGAACTTTGCAACTGTTGGCTCGTCATCTTACCCTTTGTTAATGATTTCTTGTGATTGTCATTCCTAAGCCTGCTTCCCACCATTTTGTTTTCTCCTCTCTTCAGCAGTGCACCAATGTCATAGCTCTGACGGCAAAAGAAAATGAAATAGGTTCAACCTAGTATTGTCTCCTTGCAGTTTGTGGTTTTGGAGAAAAACACAATATATTTGGTTTCCCGTCCCCGTTACAGCTATTTATCTTTTTAGGTGATGGTGCGGTCAAATTAACTGACCTGCATCCCATGCGCTCGTGCTCTGATAGCGGTGGCACTCGCATCCAAGAATTTTCCAGGCAATGACACAGAGAATGACTCACATTTCAGAACAGCGCGGCACAGATGCCCCCACAAACGCACCAATTTCTGTAAGAATGGAGGTTTGGCAGTATTTCTGGCATTTCAAAAAAAAAAAGATTTTCTTTGGCCTGGTGGGGGTCACCAAAGGGGAAAACAGTTAAGTATTGCTGTACACCATAGTGTATCTAAGCCCAAAGGCCAACATAAAAAAGAAAACCATAGAGGAGACTGGGAATGATTCTGAACTGTTATGAAAAGGTAACAGGAGGAGGTGGCTGCTCAAAGCTGATGAGTGGAGACAAACATTTGTCAGGCCGTGGTAACAGGAAAAGGGTAAGCCCTGTGCAGTGACAGTACGGAAACCCAGGAGACAAGAAAGAACAAAACATCCTCACGACGCTCTGCCTACTCAGGTGTCAAATACAGCCTTCAGCAAGACACAGATAAATGGATCAAGTAAAATGATACAGAGACACTGCTATTCTGTACCACTATATCTGAAAGGAAATAATGTGCACAGCAGACTTTTCTATTTTGGACAATAATGTTCAAGTGTATAGTCATACACTGTTCAGCAGTTCACCAGAGCAACATATAAACTGTAAAACTGAAATGAGAAAACAATCCAATATTCTGGTACAATTCTTGTTCAGTTTTATCAAAATATGGTAAACAGGATGCAGGTGTTACGTGGTGGCAGCTGCAGAAAAAAACCAAAATGTTTTTTCCATTTTCATAAGCTATAAACCCATAGCCTTGTCAACCTTGTTGAAGGCAAACAATGCTAAATTTAATGTACTTCGTATAGTAAATGTACCGTCAACTACTATCTGCATGACCTAATTTTTTTTTTTAATTATTGCAAAAATGTAATGTAGGCCAAGTTACCGAGATAAAAACAGCAAGCAGCATCCATGTTGTTTCAGGTTTTAGGTGGTGCACAGCTCCAATGTGCATTTTCACTTCAGTTAGGTCATTCTCAGTATGCACACTTTGTCAGGTTTCTTCCCAAATTAAGCATGAACCAGCCTTAAAACTTTTGGTCTGAAGGATGTGGCCCGGGCCTGGGGGTTAAAGCCAGCACATCAGCAGAGCAGCCATTTTCCACTCCATTAATAGCATAATGAGGTGACCACGGAGTGCCTAATACGATCACTTAGACCCTTAATGGTTAAGGCGTCCTGCAAAGACAGGGTCCAAAGAGCAGTAGCTATGGTACCCAGAGCACATGGTCATTTAAACTAATGTCCCTCGGCGCCGGCCTTCACCAAGAACTCAACCAAAACCTAACTACAGTGTTGCTCATAGCAGAAATAAACATGTTTACAGCCTGGTACAAAAACTGTTCTGGTCTCTATAGTTCATTTCATTGTTCATGACAACCAGTTAAATTACATCAAGGCTTAAGAGCTGTAATTAAGAGCATGGCACTTTGACTGACAGGTGGGTGTCGTCACATGTGACTCCATTCATCCTGGCCCAGCTCCACGTCTTTGCCAATTTTTGGATTAGTTTGGAGCTGATGGAAGCAGGACTGACAAGATGGTGAGGGCCAGAGCCACCACTCCACCACACTGAGCTACACAGCTGCTCTTCAGAAACCTATAGGTGACATGACGGATACATCCAAATACACAAACACGAATACATACATGTTTTATACAGTCCATGGTTGCAACAAAAAATGCAACTGCAGAAATTTGGCAGCATTTTGGGGTCGTACCAAATGATACAAGAGCACCGAGCTTCTATCTTAGCACACTGAGATTACCAGATAAATGTTATGAATGATATTTTATCTTTTTTATTTTAAAGGTTGTATAGGCCTGTTTGGGTGTAGGAAGTTTTAAGCTAACATATAGTGTGTATGTAAAGTATTGGATGAGACATGCATTGACTGTATAGCAAGTTCTGTAGTAAAGGTTGTTGTAATTGAGAATTCTGCTCAGTCCTCTGCTAGAGTTTGACAGGCATTACTGACATCGCAATTACACAGACTGATGGAAAGCACTGTATAATATTGGCAAAAGTCTAATATGCTGTCTCTTCTGCTATTTTTAGTGTGCACAGTGTGAGTGGGTGACTTTACAGAGAACAATCAGCGGCGACATGGGAGAGTCAAACGCATCAAAAGCAGAGATTACATCCAGTCATGACCAGAATGGTCTGAGTCTAAATGATAAAACATACTGTAAATCTGGTATGAGATGACAGATGGATTAAATTATCAGTACAGTTTAAAGAAACATTGGCATCACCACCAATGTCAAGATTGAATGTCTGATACAAAATGATGAAGGTTTTGGACTCAGAGGTTTGTTTTTTATCACAACATGGTTATAAATTTGTATTGCAGACATGTGACAGCACTGGGAATGGATTGTACCATTCCTCTCCCACAGCATCATACATGTTGAGGTTTGATTTTGCACACCACTAAAAAGGATACTGTGGTAACTCAGCAGGGGTTTGAATCGCAAATAAAATCACTCATTCGAACTCTATGGCAGCCTTATACTGATATTGATCCCCATTTTTGGTACTGTAATTGCAGTATGTACATCTCAGTGAAGGGCTAAAAACTAGCGTAACCTTCTTTTCACATGCATGAAACACACTGATTTCAATGTTTTAAATGAGTTTAGATGATCATTTTCAGGACATCTTTCAAGGTGGCTAGAACTAGTTAGCTTGAACAAGCCAACAACATTACAAAAGTTTCTAAATGATTCATGCTACAAGGCTAATGAGGACTACAACTAAGAATTCACTTTAGTACTTTTTTGTCTTGTTAGCAGCATGGCTCTCAGGCTAGCTATAGTATGGTACAGATATTCGTGGTCCCCAGAAGATAAAGCCAACTTGTTGACGAGAAAATGATCTTGGTGAAACTGGGTCATATTTTATAGAGAAAAAGGATTTCCCTCTGAGGTCCTCTGGCTGCTCTGCCTCAATTCATGGTGATTTACAGAGTTTCCTGATGGACAGATAGCTTTACTTGATAATAAAGTAAGTTAACCAGTAATTGTTGCTAAATGGGAGCTGTGAGGAGGAGGTTTGAAAACTTGTGGCGAGGGGGAATGCTGACAGAGAGCGGAGCTGGTGCATGCCTGGACAGGAGCTCTGCCAGTGGGCAATGTAGATAGGTTCAGCCTCTGGCAGTCATGGAAGAGGCGAAGAGACAGAAGAGAACATTGACTTAGGAAGCTGACATGAGAGAGAGTAACCAAGCAAGAGGCCACCAGACAAGAGCATATCTCCGTCTTGCTTTTAGTCATTGGCGAGAGCCCTGTGAAATAAAGAGCTGCAAGACATACACTGAGCTTCTTGCTGTTGAAATGATAAGTATAGCTGCTTTGGCTGTTGGTCTAGTTTAAAGTTTGGCTGTGTTAGCAAAGTTGTTGGAACTGCAGTGACACTAAATTGCAAAAAAAAAGAAACACTAATAATTTTTGCATTATGTTGCTGTAAGATCAATAAACATACCTAGTGGACTGTAATTTCTCCTATTTATCCTTGACAGTAAAATCTAATATCCAGAACCTTTTTTTTTTTTTTTTTTTTTTAAAATCAGAAACTAGCAGTAGTTACATTAATCATTACATTACAGCGACTACAGTTACAGTTACTATCTCATAGCTTTTTATCATATTTAAACATATCATGTCAAGCTGGCAAGGTACTGAAGCTGTGCACAAGCTTTTCTGTTAAAAACACTCCAATGTAAAATAAGCTTCTCTGTTATTGTTCATTGAGAAAGATTCACCAGCTGGTCAAGGAATAACAGGGGACCTGACAATACACAACATGAGTCATCAGCCGAGGTTAAAATACAACCGGTCTATTTAAAAACATGCTACAAAAAAAAACACAAAAAACTGTAGGCAACAATGTGTAAAATGTTTTTCTTACTCAAAATAACTAAAGTACAAAATGTGGACACTGATCAATTAATTTGCATTTAAAGGTGATACAGAACATTATTTTAGACACTCACCTGTTACTGCACTAACAAAACAAAAACAACTTCAACACAATCTCTGTATATTCATAGCTCCATTCATAACTACACTGTACTTAAGACTGCCAGAACTACAACCATTGACCAAGCCAGTTGCTAGGAGCTGCAGGAAAAAGAGACCATAATCTATCTTTGTTTCTATTCTCAGAGAGACTGCCTTTACTCAAAGATGTTCGCTTGTTCTCTCTAGCTTTCATTTTCATCTCACAGTACTGACGTCCACCTGTTCCACCTTAATATTATGTGAACACCCACTCAAATAAATCGGAGCATACTCTCCATTCAGTGACAAGCAACGGTGAAGAAGAAGACGCTGTTGCGTGGTCAGTATCTGTTTCAAAACACAAGCAGGAAAGACTAAACCACGGTAAAACTAACAGTATTCAGTCCAGCACACACTCAACACAGCACATCCCTGCTGTTCTCTAACAAACAGATGGCAGCTTGTATGCATTTTCTTACCGTGTAAAGCCCAATCCTGCACAAGGCAAGGGAGAGCTGCATGTGCTCCGACATTGTGCTCAGCAACAAGCGTAACCCCCGGCAACAAACAAGCCAAGCCTCTGGAGTAAGTGAATGGATGGAGGAGGATCAGACTAGCTGAGCATAACAGTGTCAGGTCAACAACATGAGTCCAGCCCTTCACCGTCTCGCTGTCAGCAGCCCATGTTCAAAAGCCATTTCTTTTTAAATCTGAGCATTATAGAGGGATTTCGTAAGAGTCTCGATGATTGAAGGCTGCCTTGTGATTACTCCTCGTGTTCATCCATTGAAAGATAAAAAACTATTGCCACAAGGATCAGCGGAGGAACACAAGCTTGAGATTAGTTGGTGAGAATCTCCCTGTCCACAGAGATTAAGGCTCAGTGACAACTAGGGATCCAGAGTACTACTACAAATTGGATTAGTCACCATTACGCACCCACACACTAGCCCAAACTGTACGCACAGCTTCATCAAGTATGAAAACCATTGCTTTCTATGCATAGAGAAGGATGAAGGGATTGACTACTTGAGCTTACAGTGGTGATGGGGATTTCAATAACTGTTGCGGGACGCTTTGTTGGAAGTCACTCTGCTAAGGGAGAACTGTGAGTCATGTTCAAATAGCTTGTTTTGGTTAGCTCAGCAGTCTAGTAATAGTTGCTGCAACCATTTGCTGACATACTGTAGTTATGGTATATAGTAGAGTGCTCAACTGTAATGCAATACGGATACTAGTTATACCAGCAACAGGTAGCCTAGAATTCAATGGATCACATTGTTTCTGCAAACATCATGCTACTGTGTGCAACAAAGAACTGAATTTTATATGTGCTTATAACAAATTAACTCATGCTTGGATTCCACCTAGTATGATATTGCAACTAATCAAAATGTGAAAATAAAGAATGACAAAAGGAAAAAGCTCACTGTCGCTGTCCTCACTGCAGTAAAACTCCGCTCTACTTACTTAGCATTTCACAACTCCAAGCACAAACAATGGGAGAAAACATTAACACAAACTGAATTTGGCATGTTCATCCAAAATGGGGCAACAGGTAGGTTAAGAACAGGTTATGATTTGATTAAACCACATCCATAAATCATTATCCAAAAATGCTGTTTAATACACAGTTTTCATTCATACACAATGTGTGGAATCATGTTCATGTGCATCATATAACTTTTCAAAATTAAACATTTATTCTAGATTTTAAAGATGCCAAAAACCACAACATACTCACACCCTCAGATCAAAATATGTTCTTGGTGTCATCTGGTTAAAAACTAACTCAAAATCCCGCCCTGAACTTTTGCCACATCTCTTTCTCTCTCAAAAAAGCCTTTCTTTGTATGTCGTACGCAGTACAGTGTGTACAGTAGAGATCTCCTTTTATAATGCAACTCCTCATATAGCAGCATATGATAATGCTAGTTCTGCAGTATATTATTCAGTCTGATAGTCGGACAGCAAGATATGCTTTCCTATAATAGCTATAGGTCATTGATAAAGCTCTGCTTATAAGCTGCATTTGCTTATCGCTTTTATGGACCCACTGTACTCTTCAACTAAAATAAAAGCAGAATAATAAACCACTGACAACAAAACCCTCCACCTATCCATGTACTTCATATCTGTTCCTCTGCTGAATGCTCATCGCCCAAGAGAAAGTAAAGGAAATGAAATGCAATAAAAAATATGAAAACAGTTCACTAATGCCTCTTTAGCGCAATGATCCATCAACTTATGAGGATGCCATTAAAAAAAAGGAACTCAAAGTGCCCGTGCTTCATCATGATCATAGCATTACGATATCCCATAAATATTCCCTCATCTTCAACAGCATCACTGATCCGAGCCCGAAGATGCTGACTCACTAGCACTCTCCACAGACACATGGGAACCACTGCAATGAGCTGCTAGCAAGCAGCATGCTGCTGGCAGGTTGAAATCAGGGATGGGGGTTCAGAAATGCTGTTGTGCTCTCAAATGTATTTCACATTACAGCTGGAGGCGATGCACTTTAAATAAAAAAGGACAAGCTTGGACCAGACTTTAGATCTATTCACATCCATTCAAACTGAAACCTGAGTAGACCTGCCCTCACAGATTGTTTAAGTAAATGATTAGCGAAATATCCATCAACATATAAAAAGCGCTCGCACACACAAGATTTTGTGGGGCTGTTGGTGCTCTTATCTGCATACAATAGGTCATTTCTGTTTGCCTGTGAAAGGAGCTTGGCGGAGACTTCTGCCAGCACCAGAGAGGTGTGGAACACGGTCAGATAGAGGACAAAACTGGGAGGAAAAGCAACACCAGCCTTGTATCCCATAGGCTAACATGCTGGAATCATATGCTGCCAAGAACTTCCCATCAGCTTTCTTTCCTCTGTGTTCATTGGTGAGATGTCAATCTGCTAAAGCCTGCTGTGTGCCCTTGCACAGGAGATCTGCCCTGAAATACATTTTTATCAAGCAAAAACAAACGCATGTGTGATCTCAGTGCTAACCAGATAAACAATGCTGTCTCCTGATAGTCAAATGGTTAAAATGCATATCACATCAGCAGCATCTCCGGTTCGGTTCTGCTCGGGGACAGTTGTCTGATGTCACGCCCTTCTCTTTCATCTCATTTCCTGTCTGCCTCTGTTTTCTCTGCTAACAAAGAAAGGCGAAATACTAAAAATAATCTTCACATTTTATTCCAAAGTACTAAAGAACTGTGTCGAACAACAACACAAACATCCTCCGTTAACTCTTGACTCCTGTAAGCTCATGGCTTTAAGTACTAAAATACTTTCAGCCTAATGACAGCAATCATCAGAGGAGATCTCACATTTCAAACTCATTTTAAGCTTATTTACTTATCTTGGTAATGCGCCTTCTTCACAAACTACAGATTAAAGCTTTTTCCTGGGTGAATGCTTCTTACCAATTTATACTGGATTCCAAAAAATGATGAGGAGTACAAAGTGTAGTTTTAACATTTTAAGATTTTCAACAGTGTCTTATGTGGTTTTCTGTCCAAGGATACCTTCACATATTCATCCATTTAAAAAACCCTGGCCAAAACGGGGCTGAATAAAATCCTGACGGGTAGATAACAACTTATAGACTATGCTGCTTTGTTCCATGTGATGCCGTTTATTAACAAGCATCACACCTGCTCAAATTTTATTCACAGTAGAGTTCAACAGTATAGAAATCCAACCATGACACTTACAACATGCAATCAGCCAAACCTTTTTGAAGTTTTAATGCTGTTCCAGTCTACATACATGAACTGCACAAAAAGGGGATGATCACAAAGCAAACAGGTGGCAGGTAGCATGGGTAATAATTTAAAACTAACTGAAAACAGGTGTTTGGAAAGTCACTTTGGCTGGACAAAACTATTAATAGTAATGACAGCTGAATAAGTGCCTTCTCAGTGGAAGCCTGTGGTAGACCTGTTGTCTAAAATGTTTTCTCTTTTCAAAAATATTGAAAGAGTACAAATAGAGTACTGTATCTACAAAAAAATGTAAGTAGCCAGTTAGTAATGTGCAATCTATAATTCAAATCAGCTTGCTAGTTGTAGTCTTAGCATAATGTCGCAGTCGTAGTTAAACCAAATGTTATTCATTCACTTGCTTGTGTTCACAACAGAGGATGGGATACTAAATGGGTTAGTGTTTAAATATAATGTGGAGACCAATAGATAGATAGATCCAATACTGTTGTTTGTTTAGCAACAAAAATGCATCCAAATGATGCAAATGTTAACTGGAAATCAAGAGACAAGGATACAGTGAGACACTTTCACACTAAAGCTTTTTGTAAAATTACATTTTTTTCCCCACTCTAGATTTTCCTCCTGTTTTTTTCTCTGTGAACATGAGCCGGATGAGTAGAGGTGTGGTCCAGCCTGTTAACAGATCAAGCTCTATTCAGTTATCTGTCACACCCATCATTACCATATGGTTTGAAGTCAGTGCCTGGTGGTGGTTCTCACTGAACCTTTGTCAAAAGTTAAATTCCACAGAAAAAACATACTAGTTATTCTACATCAGACAGTGTTTGTTTGTGTTTTTACAGCTCTGGCTTCCTTTAGGGCAAAGCTACAAAAATGACCTGAATGCCATTCCACCTGAGGGTTTAGTAACTTGTGTGCAGCGGAAATAAGTAGCTAGTTATCCATTCAACAAAGCAAATGTTGTACAAGACTGAAATAGGCTACTGTCTGTGAATTAGTGAGCGATTAGAAATATCAAAATAATACAGTGGAATAGCAGTAGTATAAATATGACCAAGCAAGGATAACAAAATGTTAAGTAATAACAGACCAAGAAAACAGAAGTGTCTGCTAAACCTCAAGAGATTATAATTCTGCACGTTCTTGTATGGGTTTGAGAAATTATCAGTACAGCCATAGTTTGATTTTCTCACATACAACAACTCACAACACATTCACTGTGTCCTGCCTGGTGAAGTCTGCAACAAGTTCGGGTCCAAGAGTTGGTCACACGGTGCACTTGTAATTTGGTAAGGTTGTATCATGGCAACAGCTAGCACCAAATTCCTCTGTCGGTGCTGCCTTTTTGTGTGGTCTTTTTTAACACTGTGCTGACCATGCAGGAGTACAGTCCTTCACTATGCTCCAGCTTCCAGTTGTAAATGAATCCACCATAGGCCAGATCACTGCAACAGTCATAAAGTTAGAACCCAGCAATGTGCGGTGATTATGTGCTTCCATTCCTGTGTACCCCAAAAACACTTTTAAACCTAAAAGCATGCATAAGAGTAGCATACTGCATTAAATGTTCAGTGACAAGCTTCTATTGATTTATAGGAAGGAGGGAGACATAGTTTTGGCCTGGGTTTTGTGCCAGGTCTCCAGTGTTTCACAGCAGGAAAGGAGGCCCTGCGCCTAGTGGCTGACCTCAGAGGACAGCCAAGCACTCGACTCAAACAGTTCAGAGAGTTACAGCTGTGCTTTCTGCGGAAAACTGTTTGTCACATAAAAAAGTCCTCAAGCAAGTAACAAGGTTTTCTTCCTGTGAGTATGCATGCATAGATTAAACATGGTCAAATTTGGCAAATAGACAATGTTACCAGCTGTAGATCATTGCATGCACCAAGAGAAAAACTGCGAAATCAATTTCTATCATTTCATGTCACGAAGGTGTGCCCCCCTGAAACAATGCCTCTTGTGTTTACCTTTGATACCAACGATTTTCCATTAACATTTAACTGTGATTACAGGATAACTCATGTAAACTATGAATACTCCACTTTTGTTCCACAGAAGATTTGTTATTCTCAGGCCAGAAGCCACGGACAAGCCTGTCATAAATCAGTTTGTATTAACTATAGCATTGAACTGTTGTGGTGCCCAATTGCCGGATAGGACTTTATAATCCTGACTTGAGAAATGTCTCAATGAAGCAGTGAGTTCAAAGTTCCTTTTAGGTCCCACATCTTGGGAGGCCCATTACAAACAAGCTGATAACACTGGGTGGGCAAGTTCCTCTGCATTTCACACTGTCACTCTGTCCCCCCCCTCGTGAGATGACAGGACAATGTCTGTGTACTGTTTTTCCTCTGACTTTGTGAATTCCCAGGGAAAAAGCTGCAAGTTACAGCTTCCTCTCTATTGTTGCACTTTTTTTTAAAGCAGCACCTATCCTTACAATGTAGGCAAAGACCCAAAAACCATAAATTCCCAGGCTAAAGCTGGCATGGCAGCATGGACTGTAATAATTATACTTTTAATCACAGGTATTACAAATATGCAGGGGACTAATATGTCAAGTTATAACGTTAGTATCTCACTTCCAAAGACATATTGACTTTAAGTAGCTTTATCCAGCACACAATGTAGCTTTGTCCTCACTAGTAAGAGTGGTTTTTATGGACTATAACATCCTTATGGCATACTACATAGCTAATAGTACTCCAGGGGGGTAGCTAGCTGGCTAGTTATCGTGTTTCACATGTAAACAGATCAGGCTCTGGGTCAACCAGTTAGACCTTATTCACACAGCACTGACATTTAAGCTACAGGCTACACACATTAACATAAAACAACAACCGGTAAGTGTTGATAGTCGCACACCTGAGTGGCATCACTGTCTGATTAGGAGCTCAGCTGACGTTATAACCAGTCAACTATCACATCATGTATGTTCATTTACTCACCAGATAATCCATGTACTATCGCTGACCAGGCACAGCAGCACCGACTGGCTTTGTAGTAATCCCGTTTTTGCTTGAATGAGTCCAAAATTTAACGGATTTGACCACAAGTCGCTTTGTATTCCCCGCCTTTCGACAGCCACAGCAAAATAAAAACCAAACCTTTGGTGGGGTTTGAAAGCAGATTTTTCCTCGCCGTCTTCCTCACTAATAGCACCACTTTCAGGCCACAAACGACTGAGTTTGTTTATAACGACGAGGGCCGCTCGGCTCGTGTGCCTTTTTCTGAATAAACAGCCCCTCGTCCACCGGCTGACTTCCAGTTTTTTATCACACAATTATCAGTTCAGTGTTTGGTTGAGGAAACTAGCGAAGCCTACAACCCGACGTCACGCACGTCGTCTTGCGCACGTAGCGTGGTCACATGACCAAACACATGGTGGCTATTTTCATTGTGAGGAGGAGTCCTTCCTGAAACGATCTTTGTTGCATGCAGTCAACTTTATGCGTTTGTAGTAGGTGCTCCATGTGCATGTGCATTACTGTTTTGAAATGTTCGGAAATGTTTGTCGATCCGTTATGTTCATGATCATTATGTTTAGTAACAATACGCAATCTCTCGCACATTATGAAGTACAGGTGAGGACTTCGTACCCTCATCAGTGTTGTAACACCAATGTACAGATCCTGCAGTGGTGACACCTGGATCTGATACATACTATTACATATACTATTATATACATTATCAGGTACACTTGTACAAGCCAAGTAACAACTCTGGCACAAATTTTGCTTTTAGGAAGCGTGTAATATTTCAGTTTTTGTTGACACTGTCAGACTCAATGATGTTTTCTATTTCGGTTATAGTTTGTAGTAGTATTAAACTATACTGTATTTACATTGAGAGGTGTGTCTGATATTTTGGCAACCCCATTTACATACACACACACACCCACAAAGACCTCAATAATAAACATAAAGTAGAGTTACTACCTCTCTGACAGTGTCAACAAAAAGTAAAAAATTAAAAGCTTCGTAAAAGTAAAATGTATAGCAGAGTTGTTGTATTGGTCCACATTGGGTTGCACAAGTGTACCTAATGAAGTGGCCAGAGTGTTGTATATATAACATATATTTTTGAACATATTATGCAGTACTTGCAGTACAAAGTAGGAAATAGTGCAAATATAAAATATCAAAAGCACAAGTTAAAAAATCCATTGCAGTTTAATAAATCCAAAATGCCACAAACACAATGCCATAAAATATAAACATGGCGTAGTAATAATAAGCTTCAAGTGTATAGCACCTTTTGCGTATGCAATGAAAATTGTATAAAATATGTATGTATTGGATTGTGTGCATTTTATACCGAGACACGTGCATTAAATTATTAACAGTGCACAATAACCTCCTCCCCTCTTACACCGGTTTGTCTTGTCTGTGCAATAGCTATGCATTTGTATTGTCATATATATGTTGTGTTTTTGTCTGTCATGGTGATCATAAAATCTGGGGAAATAATTATGTAAAACATTTAGACAAACCAATTAAAAAGTGGCAAGCACAAACATGTTGGCATACAAAGAAAGGGTGGGCCATTACCTGTTTCTTTTTTGTTTTTGTTTTTTCTTAAAGGAATTTACAGAAGTTATCACAAAACAATTAAAATATCATACTTTCAAAAAACTACATTTCCAACTTTGGGATATCTAGTTGTTCTGAAGTGTATTGCACCACTAGGTGTCTCTGTATTGAATCATAATTGCTCTTCCCTTTTTGATCAAGTAAACCAACACCAAACCAATTAATCTGACCTTGTCTACACACACATGCAGCTGCATACAGTATGATCAAGCTTGATGCGGCACAAAATGCAACACCCCTTGACATAATATATTACACAATACATAATGAATGAAAGGGGATGCCTGAATAAGCACAAACACAGTTCGAAGTCAAAGACTGGTTCCTCTGAAGCACGCAGGCCTGATCACAGATCATACGGACAGAAGAAGGAGGAGAAATGAAAGGATGTTCATTTGTCAGAGGAATACAAAACCTTGTGATGTGTTGTGATGTGTATCAAGTGTCAGGAGAGCTCTTGTGTAATCCTAGAGTAGGTGCTACTGTATACTTTCATTTAGTGTTATGTTGTTTTGGGTTGTTTTTTTTTGTTTGTTTTTTGGGAGGTTTTTTTGGACTTGAAAAGCCATCATGTCAGATAGGACCAAATTAACAAGACAAACATTTGCAAGAATTCTTTTGTGGGAAACAAATGTGGTGACAAGACAAAGCAATCATGTGATATCCTCCTGATTACAAGAATAGTACAAATCACAAGTCTGTTAATGTGATGCAAGCTGCATACTGAAGTAATTCCTGTTCCTCAGCGACCACACTTCTCTTCAATATTTCATGTACTGAGCTATAAAGGAAACCTCCCTGAACACAGTTAAGTGGAAGTGAACTACATGTCTTCTGCACAGGTCTGACAGGTATGGGAGATGCAGAAGAAGACACAAGAAGACTTACTGTATTTGCTTTAATATTCAAAATGAGTAAGCATGTGTAAATTGATTATATTGCTGATAAATAAATGGCCCAGCCCAATGTGAGAGGAGAGACCTCTGGTGGCCAAGAGTAGATTTCTGTGGTGGTTGAGTTAAAGGTCCAGTGTGTAACATTCAAGGGTCTCTATTTAAAATATATGGCAGAAGTGGAATATAATATGGATAATAACTATGTTTTCATTAGTATATAATCACCTGAAAATAAGAACTTGAGTCTGCCATGTTGAAGCTCAGAATGGACAAGCTCTAGATATGGTCTTTGGGCATTTTGCAGGCACTGTAGTCTCTCTTTCATGGAAAGAGAGGGTGTGGTGACGGAGTTGCAGTGCAGCAACTACACTACTAGATGCCACTAAATCCTACACACTCGACCTCTATGCAATGGTTATTAAAAGCAACAATGTTATTTAGAGGAGGTTTTGTCTAAAATGGCTCGCATTTTTCCTGTACACACACATCAGGAGCTCTTTGGAGTTCAGTGTCTTGCTCAAGGACATTTTGACAAATGGATAGAGGATGTTAGGGATCACCTCTAATACTAATGGCCAACCTGCTCTACCACCTGAGCTACAGATGCTCCCATTGTTTACATGATTATAAGGCCATACACTAGCATATCATACCTGTAGGTCACATTTTATATTCATTGCAATGTCATTGCTTCCTTTAAAGGTACAGTGTGTAAGATTTGGGGCCTCTATTTTCAGAATAAGGCAAACATGGAATATAATATTCATAACTATGTTTTGATGCATGTATAATCACCTGAAAATAAGAATCTCTTTATGTTTGTTACTTAAAAAATATCCTTTTATATCTACAGTGGGAGAGGGTCCCCTTTCATGGAGGCCGCCATGTTGAAACACCTTATTTATACAGTAGTCCAGAACAGACAAACTAAATACTGACTCTAAACAGGGTCCTTAAAGTGTTATTTCTCCTTTACATTAGGAAGGTGAGGGTGATGTGAGGAGATTACAATGCAGTGATTGGACCACTAAATGCAACTAAATTCTACACACTGTACCTTTAAGTAAGAATGTAACAGAAATAAGGCCAGACACATTCTTGAAAGCTTTTAGAAACATTAAATTAGCATTCTCAGCGATGGTTTAAACCAAACGCTTTCTTCATTCTGATTTTAATTGTTATCATTAATATTATTTTTACCTACAATAATGTAGAGACAAACTTCTCTGAAAACAATCCACAGATAGCCACAAGGGGGCAGTATCCATCAAAGTAAAGGGCACATCATCATTACAAGCCTTGTTATGCTGTCCAGTATTCATCTTTGCCAAAGGAAATGGTCTGTTGATATAACAAGATGTCAACAAAACACATCATGGGTGGTTTAGGTTGTGCATATCTGTCTCTGCATTATAATAAACAAGCACATGTAACTTTTGGATTATATATGTCTAAAAGAAAATAATGTCCAGTTAAGGATTTTATGTTATTCCTGTGGTCTAAAATTACAATCAGATTTGTAAATATGCAAAGTTCACCACCAAAGTTTCAAACCAGAAAGCTGAATGTAGTAAGAGAAAAAACAGTTTCTGCTGAGGATGTAAAAAAAATTGAAGGATTCAGTGTTTGCAGTGAAGGACTCTTCTCATCGCAGGGAAAATAAACTATAGTTAATGGGACATTAAAACACTCCATTTAATGCAATGATTATGAGTTAGTTAGTGGCTCCATAAGCCAGGTTTCATTGCAGGTTTTATAGACCGCCAGCACTGCAACTGTTGAAGTATCCTTACTGCACCATTGGGCCATTGTAATGAATGTTTATACTATTCATTCAAAAAGATTAAATGAAACTCAATCAAAATGTACTTGTATCGCCTTGAAAAAGGTCCTTGCCAGTGTCGTAGTCACATTCACTCACGTGAACTCCATGGTTATCGAGATTTATGTAAAAAGAAACAGATATTTTCTGTTAACTATGTGTTATTTAAAGATTTGATTAACAAATGCTACATCTGCAATTTCAATGCATTTCACCAATAAAATATTCTATGCAAAACAAACTGAAAAACTGAAAGAGATTTTTAAATATTTAGATGGACAGGAGGAGACTTTTCCTGTCTTATTGTTTTTTTTTATTGTGTTTATGCGTTTCTATGGCTCCGTGCTAGTGGTGACAATAAAGATCTGGACTGAATTCATATAAAATAAATAAGCATTTTCTTAGTATAATAAACTCAGATCCACTACATTGTGTGTCCTTTGTACTGGAGGAGATTGAGAGTCTAAAATGGAGAAAAGACATTGAGCCATTTATGTCTGTCTAGGAACTGCCAACTTAAATGATCAATAGATGTATTTGTGTATTTTTAAAGATGTATACATAATTGATGATTACTCAAGATCTGACTGAAAAAAGAGACATACAGTAAGTGGTTTTGCTGCTCAGTCTTGAACTAATAATGGTATGAGTGTCAAACCATCGTGTAGTCAGCATGATGTCAGCATTTTTAGAAGTCATTCCTTTCAGATTGATGACAATGGTTGGCAAGATACCAGCTTCATCTAATCTATCATCTACATCAGCTGCATCTATATTTTAAATCGCTAAACCAGGTGGGGCTCTTTGTAACTAGGAATAGCATATTAGTCATAACTATAATTCTGTCAAATCCCACATTGCTTTATTTAAGGCTCACATTCTTTTTACATGATTAGGAGGAGCTTTTCTTCTAGCAGAATTGAGTTTGTGATGGGCTGCTCGGTTTGTGTCTAATATTATATAATACCCAGTTAAGTAAGAGCATCAAAGCTGACTGATTTTCTTACTTCAGTGCACATTTGAGCCATGAAAGTTGTGATGGATCTCTGATTCCCAACAAGTGTAGCTACCACTACAAGATTTACAAACATTACAAAGTATGTAGAATTGTACTTAATGTATGAAAAGTATTATTATGCAGGAGAATGACCCATTTCACTGGTATATCATTATATATTGTTATTGCACCAATTTTAACAAGGAATTACGGTGTGATGCATGAACATGTGAGCAGCATTTTAATGCTGTAGGTGGAGCGCATATTTTTTATATCTAAAATCCTAATCTGAAAAATAAATATTAACTATGGGTGTCATGTCAGCTCTGACAAAAAAACAAACAAAAAAACAAACAAACAAAAAAAAAAACACTTATTATCCAAGAAAAAACATGTAATATTTAAAATTCAGTATTTATTTATTTGCACTATTTGCATTTGTTTACACTTTTTAATGCATATGTACATCCATTTTTTTCACATAGTTGCATGCAGATAATACATCTATGATGATTTTTTTCCTTCGCTTTGTTGTCCTTGTTTTTATCTTTTTAGTTGGAGCTGTGTAAATACACAAACCCTGGTTAAAATTACAGTTGCGTCATGTAATGAGGGACTAATTGCTTTTTCCACTGTTATTTCTCCTGCTATCAACAGCTCTTGTTAGATAGGACAAACCTGGCTGTCTCACGGGCTGGTGAGTGTGGTCTGTGTGGTATGTTCTCGGTGGCACTCTACATGTCTTGATGAAGCTTTCCTCCTGTGGCGCTCTCAGTCGGTTGATTTGTGTTGTCTGGGAGGATTCAGCATCTTGTAGCTCCGCCCTCGATTATCCAGCCTGGGCGACGTGCTGTTGCTGCGCAGCGTGTGAGGGCAGAAGCGTCCGACTCTGCTCGGAGGGAGACTGGAGCAGCTCAGCTTAGTGTTGTTGTAGCAGAAAATACCTTCGCTCCAGTTTGACACATTTCAACCTCTAGGTTTAAAAAAGACAGCAGTGTTTTCTCAGTTTTGACCAAAAAGAGGAACCGCTCCAAAAAGGATATAAACAGAATTTTTTTTTTTTTCACACACACACACTGTGAGAAGTTTGAAGAGTTGGGCTGACTGAGCTAGCCTGGCTGCCCGCTGCGATTCCCTCCTGCCCCGGTCAGCCAGCCGTAAGTTAGCCCGCTGTCCTGGTCTTCTTCCAGCTGTTGTAAATCATGGCGCTCAGAGCCAGGGCGCTGTACGACTTCAACTCTGAAAACCCAGGGGAGGTGTCGGTGAGAGAGAATGAAATCCTAACTTTGTACAGCGAGCAGGACATTGACGGCTGGTTTGAGGGGGCGAACAGCAAAGGAGAGAGGGGACTGTTCCCCGCGTCCTACGTGGAGATCTTGAGGAACGACGCCGCCTCCACGTTCAACAACAACAGCTGCAGCACATCTGGGGACACTTATCCGGACTCCCGATACGCAAACATCCCATCCGGAGGGTTTGACGGTTCTTATAAGCCTCCAGCTAAAGTTGAGAACTTTTCTAAGCCGACCTCTCCTGGGTTCAATACTTTCCCACCACAACAACAACAGCAGCAGCAGCAGACATACCAGCAGCCCAGCCAAGGGAGCGATGATGACTGGGATGATGACTGGGATGACAGCTCTACTGTCGCAGATGAGCCAGGCACTGTAGGAGGACGGTATCGTGACTATGAAGGCAATGGGCCATCCACATACAGAGTGTCAACATCAATGTCAAGAGGTAATGCACAGCAGGCAAAGAGCTCTGCCACAGTCAGTAGAAACCTGAACAGGTTTTCAACCTTCGTGAAGTCTGGAGGTGAGGCGTTTGTGCTCGGGGAGGCTTCTGGCTTTGTGAAGGATGGGGATAAGATCTGTGTGGTGATGGGTCAGTATGGTCCGGAGTGGCAGGAGAACCCGTACCCATTCGCTTGCACAATTGATGACCCCACTAAACAGACCAAATTCAAGGGCATGAAGAGCTACATCTCCTATAAGCTGACACCCACCCACACGCAGAACCAGGTGAACAGGAGGTATAAGCACTTTGACTGGCTGTACGCGCGGCTGGTGGAGAAATTTCCCGTCATCTCAGTGCCACACATCCCGGAGAAGCAGGCCACGGGGCGCTTTGAGGAGGACTTCATCTCCAAGAGGAGGAAAGGCCTCATATGGTGGATGAACCACATGACCAGTCACCCTGTCCTGGCCAGGTGTGACGTCTTCCAGCACTTCCTCACCTGCAACAGCACAGACGAGAAGGCCTGGAAGCAGGGTAAGAGGAAGGCGGAGAAGGACGAAATGGTTGGAGCCAACTTTTTCCTCACTATCAGCACCCCTGCAGCCCCGCTCGACTTTCAGGAGGTTGAAAGTAAAATAGACGGCTTCAAGACTTTCACCAAAAGGATGGACGACAGCACCTTGCAGCTTAACGCCACTGTCAACGAGTTTGCCCGCAAGCAGATCAGTGGCTTTAAGAAGGAGTATCAGAAAGTGGGGCTGTCATTCAAAGTCCTCAGCCAAGCCTTTGAAATGGACCAGCAAGCGTACTCTGCTGGACTCAACCAGGCTATCTCCTTCACCGGGGAGGCGTATGAATCCATCGGAGAGTATTTTGCCGAGCAGCCCAGCAAGGATCTGGACCCAATCATGGATTTGTTAGGTCTTTACCAAGGACACCTGGCAAACTACCCAGACATCATCCACGTGCAGAAAGGTACAATGAAAACACTGTCATACAGGTTTCACACACTGATTTATCATTTTGAAACAGAGCTTTGCTTTCAGTAACCAAATTATATATATTTTTTTCATACTCATCAGAACCACAACCTAAATAGGTTAAAGACAAGATAATTACACAGTCGCCATAAACCTTAAACTAAACTGAACAACAAAGGCTAAAAAGATATACACAATTAAAGGTAAAAACATGATTCATAATTGTCAGTGGTCAACTTAAAATTCAGCACATATATACATATAAAATAAAGCAGTGTGATCAAAAATCCAGGTTCCAAACCTTACTTTCTACCACAGGTACAATCACCAGGTTTTAAAGTAAAAAATATAAGTGTGTTTGTTCGCTGTAAAAAGACAAATAATGTCATTTGTTTAAGGCATTTTGTTAGACTTCTAGACAAGAGCAGGCAGCAGTCAGGTTACAACTAGAGCTTATGTCACTTTGCAAAACAAATGTTTGCATTTGGATATTGTTTTACATGCTTCTGCCTCCTGT
Source organism: Sciaenops ocellatus (assembly GCA_033000465.1). Classification (NCBI taxonomy): domain Eukaryota; kingdom Metazoa; phylum Chordata; class Actinopteri; family Sciaenidae; genus Sciaenops; species Sciaenops ocellatus. Next base: position 16,382,094 of record CP136880.1, on the reverse strand, counting down.
TTGTCTCCCCTGCTGAAGTGGGTTGCACCCGTTTGGCTGTGTTTGGTTTTCCATTACTCATGAAGCGTTACATATTGGCGCACTCGAGACAGAGGCCTGTCAGTCACTGAAGCAAACTAAGAATTGAATCTTTTATAGATGATTGTCCAAGTTTTGCAGTCTTTGCAGACAGAAAGTCAATGTTAGACTAATCTAGGCCGTCCTCCTACATGACCCAATGATTGTTCTCATTGTGTGGCAAAATGTCACTCCCATGAGAGGCAACACTGTTGTGCAAGAGGCGCAGCATTGTATCGCTTGTGTTTAGAGGGAAGCTCTCACTGCTGTTTACCCTATGTGAGAATGTGGCATTATTGTTTCTTTCTGTGGGGAAAGAGAACAAGATAATCTAAAGAAAACATCTCAAACAACTCACGTAGGCTGAACTTTTATTCGTGTGCTTTCATTTTGTAGATATCTCATCTTAAATCAAATGAAACCAAGTTTATAATTATTGACAACTGAATCTGAGAACCCTACCTGAACCCCATCACATAGACCTGGGCCTGTATACACTTGCTAACATCAGAGGATGATGTGAACTAATCCTCATTTCATGCATCATATTCAATCCCGGTACCCTGACTTATAAAATCACATGACTGTCTGGATCAGTTGGGGAAAATAATCTCTTCATCCACCAATCACACTCCCCTGTCATGTCCTGGTGTTTAATTTACCAGGTACATGCATAAAAAAAAAAAAAAAAAACACGCGGACATCTCGGTTCATCATTTGGCTCCCCTAGAAACACTGGGCCCTTTCACTTCACAATAGACAACACAGGGCGAAACAGGACAGACTGTGTTTAGGCTGCAGTGGGACACAAACTTCCCAGTCTGTCAGGTCAAAATCAAGTTTGCCACGTAGCCCAAATGCGGCGACACAGCCGTTTACGCAGTCTGGGGTGATAAGCCTCAGCCTAATAATTCCACAGATAAGAAACTCTTGATTGGACCTTGCTGTGAGCACAATGTCGAGAAAAGATGATGTAGCGGACAGACTGGAAACAAAGCTGATGAGAAAGCCACGGTATGCGGCAGATGAAAAGAGATACGTGTGTAGCATGTTGAAGTCAAATTTAATTTGATGTAATTTTTACTGGACTGAGGCTGTTTAGTTTCTCTATTTATTTTGAGTCTGGTTGAGCCAGTTTTTTTTCTCCACGTGTGCATTCCTTTTCCCTTATGCAAGTGAGGATCCCATTCCTAATTTCTTTCTATTTATAGGAAAAGACAAAAATACAGATTCATGCCAGTTTATCCTCTCTTTAAAAACTCTTCAATTCTTCTATAACCACTGCTAGGCAAGAAGCTATAAATATTAAGGCATGTAGTTGCGATACAGTGATGCTGTTAGTGTGCATGCATTACATTAAATATAGTAGTTCCCGCTTCGTCATTCATGATAATTTAATGGTTGCTTGTTGCTCAAACTGTCTGCATGTTTCCAAGGAGCACTAAATGCAAATACCCTCCGCAAAGTCGACTTATGTTATGTCTACTCACCTGAAGGTCTTGTAGAATCATCAAGCACTCAACAATTGTTCATACTGCACTGAAATTACTGTAATTAGGGAGAAAGATATGTGAATGAATAGGTTTTCAACAAAGCTATAAGCACGTTTGGCTTAAGTTTCACCGGTATCTCACTGTGTGAAGACAATACCCTGCAACTGCGAACTTCAAGGTACACAAGCCGTGTACATGTCATGTGAGTTTGGCATATTGTCTGGCCCTTTGTCTGCATTTGCCTTTCTCTCAGTCTCTCATACGTTTAATGAAACACTTCCTTTTCCATCCCTGTTGCATGTCTGTCTCGTCTGTCGCTCGTTTTTTTAATACGCCTTTCCTGATAAACGTGTGCAGGAAATGTCCACAAGTGCTATTCTTCTGTTATGAAGTGAGGTTTATTGCTGTCCTGTCCCAGTTAGACACCTGAAGAGAGGCTAGGCCACATCCTTTGTTGTCATAAACCAGAGTACACATTTCCGCAGCAGAAGTGGTTGCAGCAAAAACTCACTGGGTCAAGTAGGTCAGAAGGGACTGAACAGTGCTGCAGCCGTGCATTGGTAGAGCTATAATCGAGATTCAACCCATTCAAAACACTATTTTTGATCCTGCTCAAATACAAAGTATAAAACATGTAAATTCTAATTTCTCTGCTTCATTTGAGGCCTGGGGCTTTTAAGTGTAGATTAGTGAAGATTTTATGAAATATGACACTACAAAAAAAAAAAATGCATATAAATAAATATTGCTGCTAATCTTTCACATACATCAAGATGCAATAATCAAACCATAAATAATCCAGTTTGTATGAAGTGTTTTTTAGACCATAAAATGGAGGTGCATCATGACAAAAACTTGGCAATTTAAGGGTTAAAAATGAAGAAAAAAAAAACATTAATATTTGATATGTATGATTAGGACTGATGCTGGTTTAAAAAAAAAAAAAAAAATTATAAGATTTTTATAGCTTGATGTTTTTATCCGCACATTTATGTGCGAAGGGGTATTAATGTTAGGATTTTAAAGGGCATCAGAGGGTTAAGAGGTTATCTCTTGCAGTCATATCACTGTAGCTCTCTTTAGGAGAAACCTGTCAAAACATTGCTTGTCACTCCATTTTTAGCTCCTGATATCTGTCTCATTAGGACCTCAGACACCAGGCGCGTTTTTTATTTGATCCCATGGAAGTGACCAGTGAAATGTAAGCTTTCCCGCAGAGGGACACCAAACATAACCTTATTGATCTCCACCTCTTTAGGGACCACATTAGCCATTAGGCTGGAGCTTGACCGAGACAGTGATATTGACATCATATCTGGTGTTGCAAGAAAGAGGAAGGGAGGAGAGCGTTTTCATACTGTAAATGCGAGCTGGTTACAATCCAAAGATAGTATTAACTTTGGTTTGGCTGTTTACCAAAAAAGCTAAACGGTTCAGCAGCTTAAGTAGAAGTCAAAAGTCACGTCTCTTTTTTTTTTTTTGTCACCGCTCATTTCACTTGAGTCTATTTGTCAAGTGAAACTCTTACTCACTGTGATAATATTGATGTTATCTGCAGAACCTCAGCGAAAAAAAAAAATATTACCAGGACACATTATCACTCAAGCTAAAATAATAGAGCACCACCCACTCCTATGGCAAATTTGCGACTTTGCTCCGACACCCAGGCTTTATCAGGCTAACAAAGCAGACTATTTTCAGAGCAGAGCTCTTGAACGCAAAGAGCAATGTCCTCAATTACATTTACATATTGTACTGTGTCTAATTTAATCAGTTTGTTTAAGAGTATAGTACAGAAATGCAAGAGGAGAGCAAAATAAGCTAATTAAGTTGGTGAAATGCTGCTTGGCTTGCCCTACTTTATATCCAGACTGACTGTATTTATGCGCTCTCTTTCCTTTTGTCCATTTAATCTATTCATCATGTCATTAAAAGCTCTATTTTGTCTGATGTCATCACAGGTTAATCACATAAAAATGATAAAACAATGGCTGGCAAGGAAGGGAGAGCACCCGTGCCTGAGGTTTTCCTGCTGAGTCAGCCTCTCTCACGACACTCCTCCTGTGCAAATGCCGTGGGTCTGTCTCATATATTGTTTCAGGCTATCTTAAATGTCCTCCATAGCACAAATGAATGACCAGAGTGGTGGAGCGGTGAGCTGCTGGTTGTCCAGGTCACAGGCTCGCGGTAGCTTGGTGTTGTGTAACCAGGGGTTACATAAGCGCTGAAGCTGCTGCCTCTGGTGAGTCCAGGAGGGCTCAGTGCCACCTCTGTGCACCCAGGGAGGATTTCTTCAGAGGCGTTCATCAGGATCTTTTTCTTATTTATAGTGTGACACAGCAGCATCCAACAAGCTCAATTAATCACTACAGGGGAGGATTATGTGTCTCAGATGCTTTCTGTATCTTTCTGTCAGTCACCCTGGGAAAGGTTGCAGAGTTGTACAACACCATATAATGCAATAAGGCTCGACTTAACAATCTAAAAGAGAATCTATTGTAATGAAATGTGCATTTTTTTTTATGGTAACGCTTACTACAAAGCTCTCTGCACTCCAGGAAGTCAAGCAGACAGGTGTGCTACCAATCACTGACGACATTATATGACATATCTTCAGGTTTTTCTCTGTAGGACAGGCAAAATAATCTATCTGAAGACTTGATTATGGGAAATCATGATGGCCATTTTAAACTATTTTCTGACCTGTCATAGATTAAACAATCAATCAACTGAGAAAATATTTAGCACATGAATCCATAATGTATTTTTGCAGCCCCACTCGACAAACGCAACACCTTACTGGTGGTTGTGCTTTTGCAGCAGGCCTGCAAAGTTTACTTGCAACAGCTGTGAAATTGATGTGGTTCTACATATTGCTGATACTGTCTTCTCTAAGACTGAACTCTTGCCTTTCTCATAAAGTCTCCATGGCAACAATTATTCCTCCTTAGTCCATTAGTGGGCTTTCAAAACGCAGGAAGCCAGAGAGGCCGTTAAGGTACAGTAAACACCTTTGGGATTGGCATTTAAGTCTTTGGACAGCTGTGTTTGTTCCCATCTCTCTTTTTCATCCCATCTCTGTTCCCCCTTATCTTTGCCTCACTTTCTGTCATGATCAATCTGTTGTGCATTAGAAGAATTTCAAAGATTTGGGTTAAACTGCAGCTGAGAGAAATATAGCCTGAGGATTTTGGGGGGGGAAGGGCCAAGCGATGACTTTACGGGGGGATTTTGTCAGCATATTTCTTTGCTGTGTGTGCTGTCATATATAGCCTTACATGTGGAGTATTGTAAAGAAAAAGGCAGTCGTAAAACTTTTTTTCTGAACTTTAAAGGAGCCTGAAGAGTGCAGGGTTAGGTCAGTGAGTCTTCTGCGGTCTCACATTTCAGGAAGCAAGCAGACTTTCAACAGAGTACTGGTGACTAAGCACACATAATGACTTCAAAATCCCATGACAGACCAATACAGGAAGTCCTGTTGTATGCCTTCAGGGTGCAAATCTCACCTTCACACTTCGCCCTAAAGCCAAAGCTCAGGGAGATGATGTTTGACACCTGGTTATGCCACATTGCGGATACACCCATCTTACTACAGGATGCCTTTGTGTCAGATTGAGTAATTACAACATGTCTGTGTCAACTTCAAACATCACAACTACTCATTGTACGTCAGTGATGGGGTTTTTTTTTTGTTTCAAAGTATTGAGTATTGAGCCAACCAATGTTTCTGCTCCAGGTGAAATGGGTCCACAGCAAGTTTCATTTCAACATCTATGATTCAATTGTTTGGTCAATTTGTTTGGTCAATCAAATGTAAGGAAATGCAATTTTCTAAACCACAATGTGACAGCTTTATAAATCTTTTTTTGTCCAGCCAGCAGTCCAAAACACACAGAGAGTAATGTGCCCGAAACACAGAAAAGAAAAGTCCTCACAATTGTGAAGAAACGTTAAGTATACTTCATGTTAGAGGCTCTACCACCTGCTTGAGCTTAGGACATAACAAGGGGTGAAAAATTAATTAAAAAGGAGTGTGTGACATGAACAAACACTAAAGAAGTATGCAAGCACACATTACATCAACATTCATGTCACAATCTATAAATGTCCTCTTTGATTCTAGCTGTGACGTGCAAACTTTTTTTAAGCAGTTAGATCAGACAGAAGGTCATATCCCGTCAGCTTCTGTCTCATTTCAACCTAATACTTACTGCTTGTGACATTTTTTCCCTTTACTCGGTAAGAAAATGTCAGGAGTTTGATAAGTTATCTGTCATGAGCTCCTGGTGTTTTGACCCTGCCTTCTGCTCCCATCGAACCATCTGTCTGGAGAGTTGGAGGCTAATTTTCCTGTTGTGGCACCAGTATGGCTGAAGGCAGCAAGCAAAACTTTAAAAAGAAAAGAAGAAGCAGCATTGCAGCAGTGACAGTTCATATGGGCCGTTTGCAAACCATTATGTCTCGATTATGATGCCACAAGAGTCCACCACAGTGACGACAGCGAGTATCTCTTCCTGGCAGAGTGGAACCTCGGGGGTTTTTACTCTCAGTATGAATGCGATATGCTGAATTCCTTTTTCATGAGGTATAGTTTCTTGTTAGATGTGTATAGGAGGTGTCATCTGACCATGTCACAGCATATTTAATTTCATCTGTAGTGAAGCTGAATGGAAAAAAAAAACAATTGAAACTCATCAATAACCAAGAAATGGTGATGGTGAATCAGACTTCCTGAAAGAGTGTAAACTGTTTTGATGAAATAATTCACTTCTTCAAGCAGAAGTGAAGCTGTAAATGTCAACTGATTGTTTTCCACCCCCTTTAGTTACTGTTGCTAAGTGAGTCTAGCGTTTCGTCCTTGTACGATTTACCCCCCAAAACTCATTTTTACTTTTAAAACAATGAGTTCCTGATTTCAGACAGAATTAGACTCATGAAGTTCTCTTTATTAGAAATAGATTTTGTCAGCATTCACTGTTAAAATACGCTCTTGATGGCTACATACATGATATTGTGCTAAACAAATGAAGGTAAACCTGCAAAAAGTTTATGACCCATATAGAAGACATGGAAATAGAAAAACAGCATTGTTCTTGTTTATAGCGGTATATATATGACAATCTAATTAATTAACGTTAATTCAAAGATAACACCACCCAAGCAAGAATATTTTGATATGATATGTTTACTTTTAACATCCCAAGAGAAAAGGCTTTTAGAGTGAGGTCTAACTATTGTTTTAGTGACTCTTAGCCAATGAAATTACCCTTAGTTTTGAGCTGGACACAAAGCATCTCTCTTCCTGCAGCGCTCATGTTTATCGTTTCAACTTGTGGAGTAATGATGGGCCTGCTGTGCCTAGTTAAGATTGCTAAGCTTTTATTGGACAGTTATTCAGAGGAGGAGTTTAGTAATCACTGATGACATCAGAATTAAATTATAGCTAAGTCTAAAACAGAGTTTAGGCATGGCATGTTCATATTATGTTCTTGAAATCACAGATTGTCACTGGTAGATGTTATCAAGCTGCCAGCAAAATCCCCTTAAAAGGTTGTTTAGAAAAGGCTATAAGTGACATAATGTAATAGGTATTTTTTCGAGTCGGGCCCCCTCACCCTCTCTAACTATAGACACAGATGTGGTTCTCAGGGAGTTTGGAACAAACCGTTCACATCAGACTATTTTTGGCCAGTTCCTTAAAGTTATAAATTTACTGTCAAGCTGTGCTCTTGAATCTTAATAGCAAAAAATATTCAGGTTATTAATTAACTTTTCTGTGAAAGAGTCTGAAAGTTAGATGTCTGTTTGATGAGTTTTTAAATTAGTTTAAAGGAAGGAACATTAATTATAGTTTAAATGTAGCCCATGTGTGGGCTGTTTTCGCGCACTGGTTAAAATAGTATCTGCATGGTTTCCCCCTTTGACTGAACAGTGATTAATAAATTGTGTGGGTGGTGTCCATTTGTAGAACATGAACTCACATGAAGAAAAAAGACACAGATACAGATCCTGATTATTATTTTTGCTCTCTCTTTCCAAACAGGAGCCCTGACAAAGGTGAAAGAGAGCCAGAAGCATGTGGAGGAGGGCAAGATGGACCGGGCACAGGCGGAAGGCATCAACGAGCGCTGCAACATCATCTCATGTGCCACGCTGGCCGAGATCCAGCACTTCCACCAGATCCGCGTCCGCGACTTCAAGGCACAGATGCAGCACTACCTACAGCAGCAGATCGCCTTCTTCCAAAAAATCACAGGCAAGCTAGAGGAGGCTCTGCAGAAATATGACAACGCGTAATAGATGGCTTGTCTCAGCCTTTCGGTTTAGACCGTGGTGATCCATGACCATGCACCTCCCCCGGCCTGCCACTGGAGTTTTTGGCAAACAACAGCCAGTACCACATACTGCTGAATGCTGTTCATCCAGCAGGGAGGGACATTGAAGGAGATTACGCTCGAGTAATAATGACATTTCTACCAAATCCAGGTTTCCGTGTGTGTTGGACACATTATCTGGTGACTAGATGTTCATGGTTAAGAGAGGACATGTAATTTAATGAAGATAAGCCAACCTGTAATAAAGAGTCTTTTGCCTTTTAGATTTTATGAGAATCAGCGGTAATGATGGTGCACCACTTGGTCCGACACGTGGGTGAATCCAATCTAATCAATGTAATGACCTGCAGAGAAAGAACCTTGTATCTTCTGCTGCCTAGACGCCCGGTGCAAGATTTCATATATCGAGTGTTTTTAGCCTTATAACACTGTTTTTAAATGACTGTTTATAAGTGACTGCCACTAAAGGAGCAGTGACGCTCCAGTGGCTAACACACTGCCTTCTGGAAACACTCAAGCCCCCCTGCTATCTCTCTCCTTGGACAAACAGGATGAAATGTTTACAGTCTCCTCGCTGAGCAGCCACTGTCACCACTGTCTCGCTGTGCCTTCTGATTACGTCTCTCTGGTCATTTTTTTTTACTAGTTACTAAAAAGCTTTATATACTGTATATGTAGAAATATATTATATTTGTTTTACGATGCTACAAATTTTGCAATCTTTGGGGAAAAAAGGATCACTATGCTTTGAGGGCAGTGTCTTTAAATGGGAGATAATATTGTTTGATTGTGCCGTTTTTTTCCCCCAGTGGCCCCAGGATTGAGTTTCAACACTCACAGTGTGATCATCAGGCTGAAGAGAGGATTACCTGCTTTGACAATAGGAACCCATGCCTTACACATTGCACAGCCAGCACTGGTGCAGATTTAAGCTTGCAGAATTCAAGGGACGAGTATAATGGACACTTGCTATGCCGGATACCTGAATTTGTGCCAACGAAACGTTGGCGTTTTCGGGCTTAGTGTTGGGGTAGTGTTCAGAGGCAGGCTGTTAGAGGGCAGACGGTTCCTCGCCTGTTTTAATAATGCAGTCAGTTTAATAGTACATTTCTAGGCAGTTCAACTGTATGGCTGTTTGTGACCTTTATGATGCTGGTTGCATCATGAAGAGATTAACATAGAAGCAGAGGCACAAAATAAATTTCTCCTTCACAGAAAGCTGTCAGTGGGTCCTGTGTGTTTTGTGTTTTAAATATGTAATTATTATTCTCATATTATTGGACTGAATATGTATGACTGCTTCTGTCCACAGCATGAGCCTGAATACAGTGAACAACTGGGAAAAAGACAATAAAAAGTGTGTATGCGCTGACAGGTTAATTTGCCTTTTAACGGTCCTTCAAAGCACCTCAGACACCCGTACTATAGAGTTTATACGAGCCATGTAATGTAGCCACCTTACAATTTAATCATGGCAGAAAGACAAAGCGCAAACTGTACAGTGCTGCAGGTTTCCTTGGCTGCATCCCTAGAGGACTGGTGTGCCGTGTCAATGCTTCATGCTAAGCTCACACTCGGCTCACAGATCTGCTGACAGCGCAGAGCCCGGTCCTCCATCTGGGACATCTGGCTACCGTTAGAAGTGCCGGAGCAGATGACAGTGAACAGGAAAAGGTCAAAAATAACTAGGAGAGTTTCTTATTAGTTCTCATTGCCCCATATAACTAAGATAACCAACAGTGCTTATTGGAGATAACATTTCCTCCTCTAACAGATGGTCTGATCTGTTAGAAAAAAAAAAATTCTTGCTGTGCACGTCAACAGTTTAGTCCAATGCTGGCTCTTTGTTTACTATCTTGAGGCAAAAATGCTGTGAAGACGTGCAGCCTGTTTTGCCTGATGATGAGAATCCAGTTTGAACGATGTGATGGTGAGCAGGAGATAACAGCAACAACATTGCAGCAACATTCATCACCACTGGGTTTCAAGAAGCAACCACCCGGCTGTGTAAATATATTTATATGTTAATATCATCCCACCAGCAGATTATCTAGCAAGGCCTCCCCCTCTGCTCTGTCCTCTTCTGCCACTGCTTCAAACTAGAAAACAGGAATGCACAGAAACACTGGTAGAAAAGGTTACCAGCTGCATATTCTCCTACAAGGATATCCAACTGAAGGCAATTTTGAAATTATATAGATTAAATGTACTGTGAAAGTACACTATAGGACAGGACATTCTCTCAGACATTAGAGCTCCTTTATGCGTAGTTAATGAATTTATTTCCTGCGGGATAAACAGATACCTTTTAATTCCAACAAGACTAATAGTCCACAGCCATGTTAGCAGCTCTGTGTGGCTACACTTAGACACAGCAGTGCTTTGAGCTAAATGCAAACATCAGCATGAACATGCACACAATGGCATTGCAAAAATGCTGATGTTTATCAGGTATGATGTTTTCCATGATCACTATCTTAGTTCAGCATGGTGGCATGCTAACATTTTCTAATTAACACTGAACACAAGTAGATGAAGCTGATAGGAATATCATTAATTTTTCAGGTATTTAGTCCTAAACCAATATTGTAACTATTACAATCTAAATATATATTACAGTATTATGATTTTACCTGATGAAAAGTTGGATTATCTATAACTGAACAGGTTGCCTGTTCATCACAGGGCTGATACCACAGAGACAAACAACCATTCATGCTCACCTAACACCTATGGGCTGATGGGTTCAAACCCAGAACCTATTCACGCATAACTACAGATGTTAAACCCCACTGCACCGAGATCATCATTCAGTCATTAGGATATATTATTAGTGAACAATGAATAGCTCCAAGATGTTGAGACATTTCACTAAAAAACAAAAACGTCTACATGATCCTGATGCTAAAGTGAAAGTCTGGCAATCACCAAATTAGCAGTTACACCCCAACATGGCTAATAATATCCTGTCGTGAAGCCCACTTGACACTGAAAGTGTAAAATGTCACCATCTCCTTTTTCTTTCCTGTCCTCTATTTGTCTATTCTATTGTCTGTTTTTCTGCTGAAACTTGACAAGATGCACACAGCCTGTAGTAATCTCATCCCTTAGGCTCAGTGTCAATACTGCCAAGGCCCGGGGAAATGGGTGCTCCTGTTTTAACATTCTTGTTCTTCCAGCCTTAAGCTTTGGTTGTTCTGAATTAGTAAAACTGCTAAACGTTAGGTACATATAGATACTTATGACTGTTGTGAAAGATTAAATGTTAGATCCTCATACGGTAAGAACAATAGCAGCATAGTGTTTTTTTGGTTCTACAATGTTATATTGTTGTTTAATTTGCAAAGACATGCAGAATACAAATGTTTTGTGTTAGGTCACAGTCTTCAGTACAGTGCAGTTATTCTAAGAGAGTCTAAGAGAGAGAGGGCTTCTTGCTCACCACAGTCTAGCACGCAGGAAACAACAGCTCTCAAGTCAGACTTGGATTTTTCTTGAGACAGAGCAGTGTCAGCAGCTGACCACATTCCAAAGACACAAACGTCAAGTGTGTGAAAGCGATTGCCACAAGAGCGCCGGAAATACCTTCCAGATGCTACGGGGGACCATGATAACAGAGCATGACACAAGTTTAATCACTAAAGGGTGAAATATGGAAGATACAAAAGAGAGAACGAGTGTGATTTTCATGGAGGATTTGTTCTGGGAGAGTTTGTTATCGAAGCAGTCAAAGCATTTCAGCTCTAATAGGAACATCATTTTTTTATCATCACTGCTCCTGTGAGACTTGGCTCTCTTCTTTTTGGACTTGCAGCAGCTCTCTGGAATTCAGTGAATGTAACCCACAAACATTCTGTACCTTTGTCGTCAGTGTTGACCCAAAAAATGAGAAAATCTGGCTGAACCCCTTCCCAGCTGCTCATTTATTGCTCTCACACAAGGAAAATTTGAAAGCATATTTTCACCTCAACAGTATCATAACTGAGTAGAAGGTTTCAATTAGTGTTTTTTCCTTCTTTAGTATTTTCTGTTCTCAAGACTTGCCTACACAGTCTAGAATTGGGTTTGTTTTCCATCACTTTCAATAGTTGGCACTGAGAAGCAGAACAGTAGTTAAGAGAACTTCTCTAATGACTTGGCACAGATGCGGCGGACTGAATCAGTGTTTTGAGATCCTTGCAGAGATTGCACGCAATTCCTGTTGCACGCTCCCCGTGCAACACTCAGGTCTGATTCATCAGTGAAACAAAGAGCCAAAAACTACTCTAAAACCAGGAGTTAAGCCTCATTTCTGTTTGGAAAAAGTTAGTCTGTTTGTCATTCATAACCGAGCTATCTCTCTTAGATCCTATCATGCCACCTGTGCATTGTTTCCCATCTGCTATCCTTAACTAACCTCAACTCCTCACCTCCCTCTTTGGTGACACAATCTCATAAAATGCCATTGTGAGTTTGCCCCTGACTTCCTCTCACTGTGTCAGCTGATTAGATGTGACATTATAATACCAGGAAGTTCCCTGAAGTAAACCACAAAGATCTCATCTCCCATATTTCTTCTTGTAATATTATTATATAAAAAGAGGAAGTACAAAAAACCAAACACAGGATATCGGTAAAAAAAGGAAATGGTTTGTTTCAGATTGCAGTCGTAAGTGTAGCATGACTGAAAAAAACAGAACATGTTATTATTGCATGGTGTATTGAAACAGCTGCAGTGGTACATTTTCGTGCATTTCGTGCCTAATATTCACTCTTTTTATTATTATTATTATTATTATTATTATTATTATTATTATTATTATTTTGGGTTTCCACCAACTCCTGACGGAAAGATTTGGCTCTTTAGGAGCTGAATCCTCCACTCTGTTCACTAGCCAGTCACTGACTTTGTTTGGCTGCTGGACAGGTAGAGTTTATTAGGTGAAAACAGCTGCCTGCTGCAGCTGCAAACTACACTGTAAGAGCCATGAGAGTAAAGTTGGCAGCTGGGAAAAACCAAAACAAGCTGAAAGATGTTGAAACACCTTTAATGGGGGCACCCTGGTAGCTCACCTGGTAGAGCATGCGCCCCATGTACAAAGGCCCTAACCCTAACCCTAACCCTAACCCTTGCCATGGCAGCCCAGGGTTTGATCCAACCTGTGGCTCTTTGCTGCATGTCATTTGGCCTCTCTCTCTCTCTAAACACTTGATTAGCTGATGGGAACTGCACAAGTGACACCTTCTACATGCAAATGACCAATTGTTAATATAAAGATATTAATTATAGCCACTTTAACACAGACATGAGAGTGATATCAATCTTTTAATTTAAAAGTCTTAAATATATTTCAGGGTTTTAGTTGATAAGAAGTCAGAATCCATGTGTCATAATGTGCAAATGGAGACATGCTTATCTACATATTCAGCACTTTAATCGTGCATCTTGAAAACGCACCTGCACATTTAATAGCTGTCTGAAGTAGCTCTTCATATTGTGTTGCCTCGGGCTTAATTCTGGCTCTTGGGTGTCATGCAGTTAATCTTTCTCGCACGGTAGATCAAACGATTCATTACAACATTATGATCCTGTTTTTTTAGTACTTTATTTTAATTTTTTACAATGCTGGCACTAAATAATAACATGCAGGTCGATTGTGTGCAGTTGCTGAGACAGATAAAATCATGCACTGCAGGTCTACCACTTTCTAGCACAAAGCAACACCCCCCTCCCTTTTGTCTACACATGTAAGGCAGAAGCAAATTTCAAGTGCTGTTTCTGTTCTGTCTGATTTTTTTGCAGAGTTCATGCTTTTGGAATGTGAGGCGTTTGCCTGTACTCAGCATATTCCTGCTGGAGGGGGATTCTGGTTGGATCTGTTTTCAATTACAGAGCCGGGTCTGTACTGGCCTTTGATCAGAATCTGGGCCGACCGAGGCCGAGGGGAGACCCTGTCCTGACACAGCTCACTCATGAACAGAGGGGCATACTGAGCACTGAGGCTTCTGGGTTGAACACATTCTAAATCTCTGGGGAAAAAAACACTGAACCACTCCCTTGGACGCTCGCTTCCCCATGGTACAATCCCCTTTATGAAAAATATGGTAGATGTGTGTGTGTGTATCTGTGTGTGTGAGGAAGCATGTGTTAAGTACTGGCCATTTCCTGAGACATGTTTTGAGTTGGTCCCCTGTGATTTTTTCATTATAGTTTAATCTTCTTAATATTACTACACTGGTTGAGCCCTGACTGGCAACTTGTTAAACTGGAGCTGATAATCTTCAACATGTCTGACACTTTAACCAAAAATACATTAAAAACACAAAATTCATATTTCACACTTGACATATCGTGTCTCTACAGGTGTGGAAAACTACCAGAAAATACGAGACCTGTTGATGTAACTGTCAGACTGGAACGTTTAGTCAGCGTGGTTATTTTCTGATGGTTGATAATAGCAGGAGGATGATGTAAAATATTTTCACTTCCTTGTGTTCATATTCTTTTGTTTGCTTAGCACGCAACATGCCTGAAACGTTTAAACTCTGTCAAGCACCTGATTGTATTATAAGCATTGTGGTAGGTACAGGGGGTGTGTGTGTGGATACTGTGGTGAAATTTAATTAAGACTAACAAGCACTTATGTCATTCCCAAGGGGTCTCATTGGTTGACCAGAAGTTTACCGCTTACGACTTCACTACACTTTCCATTCGGTGAATATCACTCTGTGGGTTTAGTCCAAAATATTTTGTTGATTTGATTCCTGTAATGTTCTTATTCATGTTTTTTAATGCTGTCTTTTTTTTTGTTTGTTTGTTTGTTTTTTTGTGTGAAATAGAAAAATAGCTGAAAACAACTTTTGAACAAGTCAAGCCCCATCAAGATAATGACACAGCAATATTACAAGTACTTCTTGGTTTTGCAGGAAGTGTGATTTAAAAAAAAAAAAAAACAGGGTCTGGTCGGCAGCTCCCATGAGATCATCCACTGACCTCAGCACAGCAGCACCCTGCCCAGGACGAGGCCTGTAGCACTGGAAAAGGCTCAGACATGTTACACCCTGCTTATAAAATATAATTTTAGACTAAAATCACATTTCCTATGTCTAAAAACTTGTGCTGGGCTTAATCTAACTTACAATGCATAAAATACATGACAGTGTGTGTAGGTGGATATGGTTTAACATAGCAGAAAAAACACAGCTAAACCTTTGTCCCTGGGTTTATGTGGTACATGCATGATGAAATCAATATCCTGCCAAAGCCCACACCCATTGTTAGTGTTACTGGAAACTATGGAAGGAAAGTACAGATGTCTACTAACCTCTTTTTTCGCCAGATAAAATAGTTTTCACTAAAGACTTAAAAGTCCAGTGTGTAGTATGTAGTGGCATCTAGTGCTGTAGTTACAGACTCACATCACTCTCACCTTCTTAGCATCAGGGGGAAAGGACTGTGGTCAGGAAATGCACGGAAAATTCTAAAGGCCCTATCTGGAGCCAGTGTTTAGTTTGTCCATTCTGGGCTACTGTAGAAACATGCCATCTGTAAATATAAATGGCTCATTGAAAGGTAACAATGATTCCTTAATTTGAGTTGTTTATAGACTAATTAAACCATAGTTATGAATATTATATTTAATGTTTTCCATATTCTCTAAATAGAACACCCTGAATCATACACCATCGACCATTAAGGCTACTACAGCCAGTTACTTTTTGTTTACGTAGTGGCTACTAAAAACAAAAACATTTGTTGTTGATATTCATAGTCCACAGAGGGTGAATTTGAATGTTTTTGGTGACCTTCCTGACATTTTCTCTATTGCCACCATCAGTTCAAAATATTCAAATCTAATGGGTTATGATTGCTGTGGTATTTTGTGAGCATGTTCACACACAGGATATTGTACGATGTAATGGGCAGAAATTAGCTGAGGACATGCATGGTCTCAAGATAAAAAAGAGATAAACCTTTTTGAACCGGGTATAATTCAGGAGGAACTTCTCATTTTCAGCCTCGTAGGGATCACAAAGATAATTAATCTATTTTGTGGGATGTAATGAAAATAGCAGCCTCCATGGACTGCCAGCAGACCTCTAAACATTAAGCCATAGATAAAAATCTTTGCAAGTACAGCTTTGACCTTTAGAGACTTACATTTGTATGTTTTCTTGTTTTCAATCAGTGGCAGTGCATCATGGGAATTGTTGTAATTTTCTGTTTATTCAAGGAATGAGAGGAGGACATGCTGTGTGTCCTGTACCTGGCAGAATGTTCAGGAATGTAGGAGCACTCTCTGCATTCTTTAGTCCCGGTTTTGTTTTTATAGCCCTCACACAGGAAGCTCACTCCGGTGGGGCCTCATTCATGTAGTCTGAAAAACGCTGACTGCCCTCCCACCCCCACCTCTCTGGCTGCTCTCCAAGATAGACACACACACACGCACACACACACACACAAAACACACATTTTTTGTCTTTGTGGGCCAATGTGCATTCTCCCCTCCCCCTTCCCCATCAGAGAGTTTCATTTATAGCTCTAATTACAATAAACAAGCAAGAACAACTAGGGATGTGGCCACTTCCCCCCACTCACACAATTATTTTCTCACTCAGGGTTAGAACCACTCGAATGTCTGTCAATCATAGTCCCAGGCTAAGTGTTTGCTTGTTTTCAAAATGAACTGTATGATGGTTATTTGGCGGTAAAGAACAAATTACTTTACAAGGCCATCAGTGAGGACGTCGACTGTCTCTGTTTTCAAGCTGTATTTGCTAAAATTAGATTATAATTACGAAAGACTAAATTATAATCTGATGCCAGAATGATGAGTTCTAGTCATTTGCACTGGGAAGGCCATGCAAAACCTAAAAACCTTCATATAAATGTTAATATTAAGCTGAATTTTCAAAAGGAAACCAAAAGCAGAGAAGTGTGTTTTTATTATAACACCATTGCACAGGGACAGGATGTCTGGTTCTCTCTGTATTTGCACATTTACCACATTTACACTTTAAAAGCCTCTTAAAGAAGGTGAGACCATGTGACCTACTTGTCTTCATCCATGTCAAAACACTCTCTCTTTCTCTCATACAACATTTGTTAAAACACACTCTCTTTCCCTTCAAAACACACACACACTGTGCTGACCAGCTAACCGCCCTCTTTGTCCAGCGCCTCCCACAGACCACAGTCGACCACAGTCATCAAATATACCAGATGACATGGACTGCTGGTGGTCTGACCTCTTATACACACACCTCATCATTCACAAGCTCGCACATGGACATGGAGCAGTATTCTTTTCACTCGTCAATAGTGCTGTCATATCACATCTCCTCTTACTCCATACAGAACAATGCTGATTCAGTGATGACAACATGCTTCATATGGGACTCTGTGCAGGCCTTCAGAGAGAACACAACATCAGGCCAAACATCTGATGCATGACATCTGTTTATGAACCCACTGTGGATGGATCTATTGACTGACTTTGACAGGGAGATACCAAATCAATGGTGCACATGGGAGCTGAGTTGACCACATGTGCGTCTGGGTGTTGGTACTCTGTGTGAATGAGTGTCATCAGACGCTGTGGGATATTAGATTATGCAGAAACACTGACCTGATGTTCCAGGTGTCATTTCTTATGAAAAATTACAGCCGTCATAATCAGGCAAGATGCTGCAACCAATAAGACCAAATTGTTCAAATGTTGCCTTCAGTTTGCAACATAAAAACTGCGCTGCAACAAAATGACTTAATCACCTCCAATATTGTTAGTCTAGATAAAAGTAACCAAAACAGGGGTTGTATTTAGTTTAGCAAAGAAAGCAGTCCTTCAAAGACAAGTCAGGAGAGGAAAATGGAAGTACAGACAAGTATGTTATAAATTCTGTCAAGTATTGTCCCAAAAGTTGAAGATATGGGTTGAACCTATCCAGAAAAACCCCTCCATTACCACCATTCTGAAAAAAACATCACAAGAGTTAAATAGCATTTACTTTCAGTATGCGTGATTCTTCTTGGTGCCATTTCAGATCACATCAGCCATGTGAGAGAAAGCTCTTCTCACTGCCAAAAAACAGAGAAAAGCTTGTCAATGAATCAAGCAGCTAATCCTTTCCCCCAGCAGAGGAGAAATGCACAAGGACCCAGTTTAGCAGAAGATAAAACAGCAGCTGATACTGATGCCACTTTGGTAAAGAGCTCCAGGAAGCAAGAAAACTAAGCTAGATTGCAGAACGGCTTTTTCGTCTTACTTCATCATTTGCGCAACAGTGCTTTCTCCTAAAAGGCAACCGCCATGGCTTTCAACACCAGCACGCTACATTCTGAAAGCCTTTGCAGTATTTTACGTGCCTTGATTAGCTTTTATGAATAAACTAAATGACACTTTGTGCATAATATGTTAGTGATACTTCAAATGCACAGACATTGTTATTTTTGCAATAGTTTACAAGATGAGGGAGAGAAAAGGGAGTCTTTTTAGAAGTGAAACACAGTCTTTGGAAAAAGCAACTGGCGGTCGAAGTGATTCAATTAACCATCTGGGTTTGTCTGTGTGGAACCTTATTAAACCAAATGAGCCAAGACTGCTTTGTCTCTCTTAGTCTCGTCTCGTAGGGTGCCATTGTTCTCTAACCCTCTGCCCCACAATTACCAACCCCGAAATTACGATGATCACTCTGAGATCTAATATCTGAGGGCAAGAACTCATCTTCACTAATTATCTCTTTCTAACTCACTTTCTCTGTGTCTCTCACACATACGCTGTAAGTTGTATAAATTGCATTGTGACCTGCATTAGCTCACTTTTAACTTAACTCAGTGTCACAATTTAAAGGGTGGACTGAAAACTGTGTGGGTTAACACTGTGAGCGTGTAACACTGCAGACAGATAGCGTCATGATCGTTTAAACCCTGGCTGCTCTGTGAGTGTTAAACATGTGACCATTTCCTGCCCGACATCCACATTTTCTAACTTTATGTCCATCGTGTCAGCATTTTCTCTATACCAATTTCCTCTTTTTGAGACTATAATTTGACTTTTGTTTATAGAAGTACAACTCACTCACTGAACATGAACTGGTGACCATGAACAATTTGGACTGACATAATTTACAGTTTCCTGATGTATCAATGTACACAGTGCAAACAACTCTCTCTGCAGTAACCCTTATAATACATATATTGAATAAAAATATGTAATAACATTATATGATTGAACAATTTGGACCCACCAATAGATGTAAAAAATCTTTAAATGATGATGTTAAAACATTGTAATAAATAACCTACATAATATGTAATCAGTAATGATGTAGCATCATACGCTTCTTTCCTTGATCCTGTGAGGATTTTATACACATAGATTGGAATAAAGTTTCAATCCTAACAACTTTGAAGACCCTGATTTTTTTCTAGTGGCACCTGGTTGGGTACCTCCAAAACTAATGCCATTCCCAACAGCATCAGCTGCACTTTGAGTTTTGTGCTAAATATCAACTGTCAGCATGCTAACATGGTAACGATAGTAAGGTTAGCATGCTGACATTAGCATTACTCAAAACACCACAAAGCCTAAGTACAGCCTCACGGAGCCACTAGCATGACTGTAAACTCTTCAAATAAATGAATCAATAAATTAAAGACAATACATGAAAGTGAAACCTTTTATTACCTTAAATGAAACCAGTACAAAGGCCCCATAAACTTGAAATCCTGACATCATTCTTTGACAGTCTTTTGGATTACATAACCCTTTACTTCACATGTGTAAGAACTGATAGTATGTAGTATAACTGATAGTACTGATAGTATAAATAGGATAAAAATGTAACATCAAAACAATGTGATTCATCTTAACGGTAGGTCTAAATGTAGAACCTTAAAGTCATGTAGTATTACAGTGAAAATGTGACTGCTAAATGTTGGATTTGTATCTAATCTACTTCATTTCGCCTCTGTATCCACCCTTTTTTATTGCCTGCTTTGCTCTACCAGACAAAAGACTGTAAATCTGACCTGACAAGCAAAATAAACCACGCATCTCTGCAAATGATTTCAGGCAATAAATAGAGTGTGAGCTGGCTTGTTGTAGTCTCTCCGGATAGTCTTAGTTCAGTCTTTCAGATCATAAGCATTCCTAAACACAAACATGGATGGTCTCACTGAGGATGTGAGTGTGTGTTGACATGTGCGCATGGTTTCACATCTATCCTTGTGATGATGGAAGCCCTCAAGTAAAGTTGTTTTTGCCACAAATAAACAATGTTGGTTTGGGACTGAGTTTGGAACTTAGTTTGGGGAAGTACAGGAAAGCCGAGCCCCTCTTTATGTTTCTGTTTGTGTGCTTATCCTCACTTTGAGAAAATCCCCCTCCTTAGTGTCTATTAAAAAGCTGTGACAGTCATAGTTTTCAAACCTCTTTGACACTTCCTTCATACACTGTTAGTTTGTGACGCATTATAATCACCATTTTTTCTTATCTATATCTTAAATATTCTGAGACATTGAGACTGCAGCAGGACTCCACCCTGATAACCAAACTGAAATGACATTTTGTTTTAACCGGCAAGGAAACAGATGCACTTGAGCACAACGGCAGATCTGCCTGAACAAAGTTCAGATGAAGTGGGCAGGCAATGGTGGTTTCATTCTACCACCAACAGGTCGCTATAGTCAGATGTGACCAAACAAATATTTACAGCTGCCTATTATAGCTCAACTTGATTTTCTGACCACAGATGCAGCTACGTTTGCTCAAATTTAAAGGTACAGTGTGTAAGATTTGGGGCCTCTATTTTCAGAATAAGGCAAACATGGAATATAATATTCATAACTATATTTTCATGCATGTATAATCATCTGAAAATAAGAATCTTTTTATGTTTGTTACTTAAAAAATATCCTTTTATATCTACAGTGGGAGAGGGTCCCCTTTCATGGAGGCCGCCATGTTGAAACACCTTATTTATACAGTAGTCCAGAACAGACAAACTAAATACTGACTCTAAACAGGGTCCTTAAAGTGTTGTTTCTCCTTTACACTAGGAAGGTGAGGGTGATGTGAGGAGATTACAATGCAGTGATTGGACCACTAAATGCAACTAAATTCTACACACTGTACCTTTAAGCTTATTGTTATGTGAAATTGTGTCTTTATTTGTAACTTTCTGTACATTTGTTCTTGGTGTTGAGGGGCTAATCAGAGTCAAGTGTCAACATACTTGACCACTGAAGCTGATTCTGATTCTGAATTGACAAAATGGGACAGAGCAGAGCTTGTTTGTGGCTGGTTGAGATAGAAATGGTGAAAAGTTTAGCCATTGTATCAGCTCTTCTCCTGACCCTGCACACTCCTTCGTTAATGATGAACTAAACAATTTAAGGATGTTCGTCTTTAACTGTTTTGTAATTTCCTTACACTACATGACAATTTTGTGGTTAACAACAGTATGCCAATGAAGTTCCTGTTGGACTGACATCATTGTGCTAAATTCACAACTCACATGTGACGCCATTGCTCCCCACTACCATTAGCACATTTATTGTCAACAACCACTCAGCACAGTGGCTGTATACGAATCCTGAGCTGGGTGCATCTTTGATGAATCAGTGGGCACTGAGTAATTTTTAATTAACAGCTGTACACACGACAGACATCCTTGATATCCTCAGCATTTAGTGTGTTTGGGGTCAGGAAAACAAGTAATTGCTTTCTTCGCATGATACCATCAGTCATGTGGACTGACTCACAGGAATGATGCATGAGCTGCAGAAAAAGATCCTTGTGCTTTTCCAAATTACATTACATGTTTACCCACTTGCTTTGGCAATGACACATTTCCTATTGAGAAAGAAAACACACCTCAGTGCAGATCATGTGACAACACCCTGCTGATTTTATTGTTTCTGAGTGTGAGAAACTCACAATTTCAGTAATTGCAGGAAACTGGGAGAAGTGATGATCATGATTAATCTTTTTCTAATTGGTCCTCTGGTGCAATTTATCTTTTGTTGCAATGAGTAAAGTACCATTAAGAGGAGGGCAACAGGCTACAAGTACAGTTTAAATTATAGTGATAGAGAAAACTGCCAGAAACTCATTTAAGTGGAAGAAATAAGGGATAATTTGGACACTAATAAATCACGTTACAGAAGAAATGGGCAGATACAAAGTCAGAAAGACTGCATAGGTTATACATGCGCACACACACGGTGTGATTATGTTTCTGTATGATAGCAGAAAAAAAGTCTTTGGAAACATTTTAAAGTGGTTTATCAAAAATATGGTATAAATAAATATGACACTTTGGGTTACATCATTCAGATGAGACTGGAATACACTGGACAGATTTTTCAGTACAAAATTATTTCATAACATATAAGTTTACAGTAGTTTTCTGTGACAGCAATTAATCTCC
The DNA here is from genome assembly GCA_033000465.1 of Sciaenops ocellatus. Lineage (NCBI taxonomy): Eukaryota > Metazoa > Chordata > Actinopteri > Sciaenidae > Sciaenops > Sciaenops ocellatus. The sequence goes on along the minus strand of CP136880.1, from coordinate 16,359,797 downwards.
CATTGCCAGAACATATCAGAACAGTACCTTTAATTTACAGTACATACATTATTACAGTGTCCAACAACCAAGGCATACAGTAGATAATGTCAAGAATGTGATGACACAAGTTAGAGTGTTAAATAATCAATAGAAGAAGGTCATTCATGGTCTCAGACTAATGAAATCACTTTAGGGTTAGCTGCTCAATCTCTTTAAAAGAAGGTGGCCCCACAAAACTATTCAACTGTAGGGGAACCTACAAATAGATTACAGAATATACCTACAAGTTGAGTTTTAATCACTGAGGTGAAGGCGGGTAGAATACAGTGTAGATTTGTGTCATTTTTAAAATCAGTGCCTTGATTTTTCATGCATGATTTTTGTGTAAAGTATATAAATACTGTGCACAGTAAAATAAAATAAAAAACAACATATTAAAATTAACATTTTAACCAGTGTGATTCATTTGGGGCTATAAAAGAAAACAAAAAAAACACAGTAGTTGTAATAGTGGTACAAAATCAGCCATTTCCATGTCCCATTTCAATATACAGCCAAACATATATGCATTTATGAATTTTAGTTAATTATTTAATTTTTATAATATTCAGTCCTGTAATGTTTAACAAAGACGTCAACAATACATGCAACCCTCATTAACAGTAATGTGAATTAAACGACTGTTAACAAAATACCTGAGTTTACAAAAAGTTTCTATACTATAATATATAATACATAACAACAATATAAAATCTGGACAATCGATTGAAATGCTTAGAGAAGACATTTTTATGTCTGTGTCAGTCTTAGTAATTCACAGTTTCAAGCTGTCATTAGCATCCTCTTCCATTCTGATGACCAGAACTTATAATGGAAGACTTTAACGTGCATGAGGACGAGATAACATTGTGAGCGATTAAACATACAGTACATTAGGCACCAAACATAGGTTATAATTTACCACAATGATGACTGCTTTGTAAATGCTCAAGCGAACAAAGTCTGCCCCACCAACTTAATATACAGCAGTGGTTGGTGTTGGATTGCAAACCAGCGTTTCAATCCAAAACTGTCTTGATGCTCATTAATGTATTGCAAATGATTTCGCCGTAGTGGTTTTCTTCTTCATCCATCCTTAAAGCTGCATGAATCAATTTTTGGTCACTGGGGGGAACAAGGACTCAAAAAAGCCATATGGACATGTGGTATTAGGGCCATATAACGCTGTTATTTCCTAAAGTTGTTAGCTAACAAATGCCCAATTACACATCCAGCAGACACAGCGCAATATTAGCATCCAATTGTAGTTGTGTTTCTGGCCATATGGTGACCTTTATAAAAAATCTTGGCCTTTAGCTCGCTAAATGTTTTAATTTTCTTTCTTATCTAGTTGCTAACTTTGTCTAGTTGCCATTAGGTGATTGCTGCCTCCTGCTGCCTCGACTCATGAGCATGAGAGTGTTGAAACTGAATCATGCAGTAATGTATCGTAAAAAATGAAATAATGAGAAAAAAGACGCAAAAACGCTCCACAAAGCTGCAGAGTTGGGCAATAATTCTGGGTTTGTCACTAAGAAAGAAACCTTTAACACAATACTGAAATTTGATTCAGTATTAATACAATAATACTGATTAATGCAGCTTTAAGCTGATGATAACCTGCAACATTATAGCCTAATTTAAGTACACAACAGCATTTTAAATATGTAACCTTATTCTCCAACACATATAGCTACAGGTTTGTGTAAGATCATACCCAGTATTGGTTCTTCTGCAGAGTGGGAGTGGTGGTTTGAATCATTTGGGAAGATGAAGCAGGGGAACCGCTACTCCAAGAACTTATCAGCATGTTTGAATCAATAGTGTTATAAGCTGAGCCCTGATTTAGTGTCATTAACCGATCAAAAACAGGGCTACCTGGGCAGGCGTGGTTTATTGGAGTGACAGTCACTGTGGGAACTGTTGTGCTCCTGTGGGTTTCACCCTGGTAGGATTGACTGCTTGGAAGACCAGTGGAAGCTGGCTCCTTTGATGCAGCAGTGCTCTGCTTCCTTTGCCTGTGGTGTCGAAGAAAGACAACCAGGACTACAAAGATGATAACAAGCAACAGCAGGGCCAGCAGTGGTAAGATAACCAGGAGTGGATTGGAGGTTTTTTGAGGGTAGGACTCTACACGAACGGGTGTGTTCCTAAAGGGAAAATCATCTGTTACATGAGTTGGTTTGCCTAGAGTCGTACTGAAAATGCTAGTTCTGTTGGAGTTTCCCCAGCGGTTGCGTCCTTTGAACTTATGCTGGCTTTTGCTTGGTTGCTGGGTGGAGAAGAAAGCTGTAGATAGGACTGGTGAAGCAGTTCCATTTCTGGAAGTTTGGACTGGTGTCTGAGGAGCAGAAGATGTGGTTGGGTCAGGTCTTTTTGTGGTTGGAACAAGTGCTGGATCATATGGCACGATTGTAAAGTGGAACTCCGCTTTAGCAGGTTGAATGTTATCAGTTTTCAGTAAAAACACCAGTGAGTCATTTAGCTCCTTAACTCCAGTCATGTTGGCATTCAGCTCCAATGCTACCTTCTCCTGCATCACCTCTTGAAAGGTGAATGACTCAGCCACAGACTTCCTTGACATTTTAGGTTTCGCCCGAACCACCTTCCCATACTTTGGATGGGAGATGATTTCAAATACAGGATCACTATCACTAATATTAGCCAGTTCAAAGGCGTTAAGAAAACTAGTGTTGAGTTTGACAACAATCCCATTGGGAATCCTCAAACCTTTGCCAACCTGGATCAAAGGTCTGACAGTTATGTTAAACACTTGGCCAGTCAGATTTGCCTCTGAAGTAAAGGCAGTGAACTCAAAGCTGTCTTCTGCAGAGGAGAGGGAGATCATATGGTACGACAGCCTTCCAGACTGCAGATCCTCCTGTTCGAACTGTGTAACCTCTTGGTTGTCCTTCAGAAGTTTGCCAAAGTTTGGAGGCTTTGTAACCTGGTAGTGAATGGTGATGTTTTTCCCATTGGACTCAGCAGCAAGGTTGTCCTGGGTCAGTGAAACTGAAGTCTGGCCTTGCTCCAGCGTCAATCCAGTGTAGTTGACAAGCGAAATGGTGATTTCTGTAACTTCTAAGTTAAAGAGTTTATATATTGGTTTATGATGGCCATCTGTGACACTGAAGTAGAACACCCCTGATGCAGAGCTTCCATCATGGATGAAATAGACGCTTCCTTTATTGATTTGGGCTTGGGTGAAGGCCGCTATTGACTCATTCAAACTACCTTCAAGTGCAAGGTAACCATTGTTTGGCTTACTAATCACAGAGAACTTAATATCATCAGGGGGATTGTCCAAGTCTTCAACTTTGAGATTCTCAGGCCTGAGTGCTACTGTATCTCCTTGTACTACCCTCAGACTTGGAGATTTAGTTTTTAGCAAAGGTGGCTGATCATTTACAGGTGTGATTGTAATGTTAAAACGCTCCTCAACAACATCATTGTCATCTTGAGGCCGCTGCGCTGTTTTGCCTTTAGGATTTATCCATGCACTGAATACAAAAGAATCATGAGTTGTCTCTGAATTGTCGTGCTTGTAGGTGATACCGTATTTGTTAATGATGAACTGGGAGAAGTTTGGTTTCTCCTTGGTGAGGTTTCTCTCACCCACTACTATGACACCATGCTGAGGCAGAGATGTCACCTGGAACCAGACCTCATGCGAGCTCCGCTGAGGTGTCGGCAGCTTGGACATGAGGTTTGTGGCGTCCAGCTTGGATTCATCAATGACGACACGTTCCCCTTCTGTTACCTCAGCACCTAGTACCAAGCAAAGAATGTGTTACTCACCAAAGACATCACTGTTAAACATTTCGGTAATAAAACCATTGACAAAAGCATAGTCAGTGGTTGGTCTGTTGATTGATTGAGCCACTACTTTGGACCAGTCTGAAATATCTCAACAACTATTGGATGGATTACCACAAAATGAAGACATGTGTGATCCCCAGAGTATAAAGCCTACTGACTGTGGTGCTCTCTATTTCTGTTTACTGGTTCATGGCCCAAAACCCAGCTGTACTTTGTGTTTATTGCTAATTAGCAAGTGTCAGCATGGTAACTTGCTAAACTAAGACAGCTAACATAGCAATTATACCTGCTTTATGTCAGCATGTTAGCAATGTTATTGTTAGCATGCTGACGTTAGCTCAAAGCACAGCCTTTTAGAACCACTAGCAACGCTGTAGACTGATCATACCCGTGTTTGCAAGCAGGACTGTGTTGTGTTCAGGTCCAGTATTCTCATAGGAAATATCTATTTTGAAGGTCTGGCCGTCCAGAGAAGTAGGTGGTGATGTCACAGAGAAGGTTATGGCGTCCATGGCTTCCCAGCCCACTGATTCGATAGGCGTTTGAATGTACAGAACCTCTTTCCTGTCCACCTGAGGTACAACAACAGCACAGATCTTCATGCAACTGATGGTTTAATCAACTGTATGAACAGTTCAGTGTCCAGCCTTAACAATTCTTTGCTATTCTGAGAGTACTGAGATTACTACAGTATGTATAAGTTTTCATCATTTATTTCTATTTGCTTTGCTCAGCAGTAAATAAAGTACACAGAGCATCATAGCTTTAATTGTGTCAGATCATAATCCATCAGAAATAATTGATTACATAAAAGCCTGACATGTTCGTTCAGCTAAAGAAGTACAAAGTCAATTTCCTGAAGGAGGATGCAGAATATGAATTATTCATACCACGGAAATCTGACAAGTTTCCACATTTCCATACTCCAATGTTTAATCATAAACCGGTTCACATCCATTTTATTTCATTTTAAAATATTTTGATGTCAAATGAAGTGTTGATATGATGTCCAGTTGTTCACTCACCATGTCTTGTGTGAAAGTGGAGATGTCCACTGTTGAATTATCTGGCTGCCTCATCACTAGACGCCCCAGTTTAGGATGACGAATCACACTGAATGTAATGATCCGGTTTGAGGTGTTAGTGACATCGTTGGTCACTACTTGTAAATCCTCATTTGTGATTGGTGTAGAAGAGCCTGGGGGAAAGATGTGAAATTTAATTCAGAAAATTACTGATGAAGAGGTTTGGATAATTGATCATGAAACTGTATCTGTCAGGACAATTAGTTTTTCTTGTCTGGTATTCAGTTTAGTTGTGACCACACTGTTAAAGCTCTTGTGTGGCTGCATCAAATGTTGCAAGTTTTCCCCTCTGGAAGCGATTCACATCTTCCAAAACATGCAAAACAAGCTCTGGAATAGAGCGACGAGAGTCCTTTGATGTGTCAAATTAAAGCAGCACTGCAGACATCACAGACTTTTTACAGCACTGTCCAACTGCAGTGCGGTGTGTTACATAAAATCCAAACAAGAAATTAAAAGTGCTTCAAATCTTCCACTTGAGGGGAAAAGTAAAAAGAAACATCTCCTGTGCATGATAACAGGAACTGTCTACTGAGAGCTTATTTTCTTGTTTAGATGGATTTCATAGATTTTCATAGCTTTGCTGCCACTGTGGGGATTGTGAGGATCCTAAAAAAGACTGCTGATAAATAATGGAAGGCGATGATAAAGAGGGGTCAAAGCACAGTGAAATTCATTCATCACTTGTCGTGAGCACTCCCACTATCCTCGTCTGTCTCTCATGGGAAATTTCCCTTTGAGAGGAAGAGGAAGAGACGGGCTTTCTTGTCTTTTTACAATGAAAACCTATCTTGCTATGAATCTGTACAAGATGGGTTTTTGCCATATTGTCAGATATTTGTGCATTTCGGGATAGTAGTTTATACACGTGCAAAATGTAGAAATACTCAGAGCAATGTAATTAAAATAAGTAACACAATCAACATGCTTTTCCAAAACTCCTGGGAATCGTGTAGTCTACGTCATAAACAACTCACTATAAATAATCACTGTCTAACTTTTTTGAGGCATATGAGATAATATAAACATGGAACTGAGAGAGTCCATGTTAGAATTAAGGCATCATTATACTCCAAGTGCACTAAAAGTGCTTGTCGGACTGCTGAGAAGCTTTAAAAATCCCCTCTGACCACCACACCTCTCTGACACTGGAGTCGGGTGGGTGGAGTGTGACTATTTCTATAACTTTCTGAAACTGGCAATCCCACATCACATCTACGTCACACTGTAATCGACCACAAAAAAAGTGAGACATTTGGTTAGGTCTGAGTTTCTCTCTTTTTTTGTCACATATAAGCCAATGCAGGTGACATCTGGGCAGCAGGATTTGTAGTCCGATTTAGGGGTCACCCAGATGCACATACTTTATTTGCTGTTGGTTAAGGCTGTTCACCAACTCAACATGAAACAGAGATGCAAATGTTGCCACTGGAAACAAAGGTTTTATTTAGTGAAAGTGAAAGTAAGGCGAATATACACCAATATTGATTTTGCATATGTGTGACCTTATTCTTCAATTTCACCAAGCACCTAGAAAGAAAGGTTTCACCTTGCAGTCTACATACAGACTAACGACCTTCATGGTGAAAGTTGCTGTGGTTGTATGCTGCCTGACCTCACACAGTACTCAGGGGTGAAATTGGGTTCTGATCACTACATTTTTCAGGTTAAAAATGTTTAATCCATTTTTATTTACATTTAATATTATGTGCTATCATAAACATCAGTGTAAGGAAACAGATTTTAAGTATGGCTCCTACAGAGATTGATATATAATTTCTGTTTTTTGGTATACAACCATTATTGTGGAAAGAGCAATAACTATTTTTAATATCCAATTTTATCATAATGTGATATTTGCTTTGCCAGAAACAAGGGCACACACACACACTCACACACACTTATTTCATCATGCTCCAGTGTCCTCCCCCCAACTTCTGAAACCAAACCTACACCCTCGGTTAGCCCCATATTTAAATTACATCACGTTTCCCCGCTCTTTCCATGACGTCTACTGTACTCCACCTTCAAGTTTGTCCTTTCGGAGGCCACGTAACAACGTATAACTAGTTTTATGTGTTCAAGTGCTTAACAGAATTAAGTACATTTCCTCATATAAAAATCACTTTAGCAGGTCCCGTGTGGTATTTGCAGGCACCACAATGACTTACTGTCAGAATGCTTTCAGGTAAACACTTTTTGGAGCACTTTGCAAGGAAGAAGAAAAACATTAATCTCACCTCCACACTGCGAAAGTGTTTTATGTCACCCCTCACCCCATCAAAACCCTTCATTGTCAGTTAAAGCACCCATCCCACTTCCTCTGCCCCGCCTGGCACAAAGCACAAACAGGGCTGCCTCAGACAGACAGTGGCACAGCTTTTCAAGTACCCGCTCACCCTGTGGCTGGGAAGCTCAGCAGAGCGTGCCAGTTGGCAGTTTGCTGCCCTCACAATATCCTTTCCATCTAACTCACAAAACCAGACCACTGGAAATCTCAGAAAAACCTTGAAATGTGTTTGCAGACACAGACGATACCCAGTCAGCCTATTTTTAGCTCCTGAGTATTAAAAGTAGCATCAAAATACATCAAAATATTAAGCCATGGTAGCAGCTGATTCACCAGTCTGGTATTTGCGTGCACACAAGCAGGTTGACTGAGGGTAAGATGTCCAACACACACAGACACACACACACACACACACACACACACACACACACACACACACACACACAGACAGGGCCCTTAAAATAGAAACAAAAAAGAGGAAATAACTTCTTTGCTTATGGGTTACAACTAAAAAGAGTCTGTGGGAGTGGACGACTGAGAGACAAAAGTACATTGTTTCAGTTCATATTTCAGTCAGTTGTGTAGCTTCACTATGACATAAAATACTTTACAATGTGCAGTACTCTAAAATGTGCAATACTTTACAACGTGCAATATTCCATCCATAATGTACAATATATATATGTAACACTGTATATAGCACCGTATCTATTTTGGCAAATGTACATACTACTCAGGACTGTGCACCTTACCTCCCTTTTCTTTGCCTATGTTTATATAGTATGTTTTTTATATTTTCTTGCCTATGTTTATATTGTATATTTTTATATTTTATATTTTTTTCACTGTTGCACTGTTATTGGAGCTGGCTTTTAATGTCATTGTACATGCGTATAGTGACAATAAAAAGCACTGATTGAGAAATTATAGTGGAAAAACACAGCTTAAAATATGACAATAAGGTGGCTTTGGTTTGTAATGAGTTATATGAAAATAGTGACGAGTGAAAATCTAGATGCTGATTTGGAGCAATGTAAAGGATAAGTCAGGTGATTACAAATTACATGAAAAGACCAACAATACATTTATCTGAAGTGTTATCTGTGTAACCAAAGCCTGATACAACTATGTGCCATAGACCTCCATTAAATGAGCCAAACTGCTGCACTGGGTGACATTTTCCTTCATTGTAAGGAACACTGGCACTATAGTTTATTAGTCGCTGTAAAGAGTCACCAGAGTACCAAATGTGCATTAATCCATTAATCCCAATAGTTCCCAAAAGATCCACAAGTTACTCCATTAGTTACTCCAGTTGTATGTATTTGTTACCTGTTTTCAAAGTTTTACATCTTGAAGCGTGCCACAGAGTACGAAAGAAGCACAGAAAGAGATGCACTAGCACATTCTTGTTTTTTTCATGAGATTTGTTGATAAATTTAAAATAAAGTATGAAGCCAGCCTTGTCCTTAAATGTTAAGGCTTCTCTCAAAAGGGCGATTTACCTGGAAACACCATGAGTGGACGGTTTTTCTCTAGACTGAGAACTAAAGCTCTGGCAGTGATGCTGAAGATCTGCCTGGGAGTGAAGTTCACGCCATCATTGACTTGGAAGTTGAATCCTCCGGACATGGCACCTGGAAAAGCAATGAAACAAAAAATGGAATTAAAACTCCACCTGTCAAGAAGCCTCTGGGGCAAAGTTGTTAGATTCTATCTGCTGCAGCGAATAAAGCATCTTAGCTCTGTGACTACACGCTTTCACCTTGTTCTTGGCTGGAAGAAATTTACAAATAAATCTGTTTTCTGCAAAATACACATAAAGAAGTAGCAGATCAGCATTCTCAAGAAAAAAAACTGCAACACAAGCTAAACAATCTCAATAAAGGAATGCTCAATCACAATCAAATGTCTATAAACTAGTTTGTATGTGTGTGTAAAAAAGAAAGAGACATTTTTCATTACATAGAGTGGGGTGAGCTCCCTGCATACTATTATTACAACCTCCGATGGTAGAAGTACAGGCAAAGAAAAATGGAGATAGAAATCAGAACGGTAAGCAGAAACCTGATCTGAGACCGACATCATCAAATGCTGACAGACCTTTTCCAACATTTTCACACTATAAAGTATCATCACCTCCAACCTGGCCCTCAGTTCAGTCTATCAGGGTTGCAAGTAATATAACAGCTAGTGAAGAAAGTTGCACATTGTTCGTGCTGATGACTTTGATTCACTGTGACTTGACACAAGCAGAAGGCAAATAAAGCCACTGGAGTATTGTCAACAGCATCTTCTAGTGGACGCAGAGGGCAGAACAATAACAAGTTGACTCTGGAAATACAAATGATGAGCTCATTTGAAGCTATTATTAACAGGTTATATTCAGACATGATCAGAAGCAAGGTCACAATGTTAAAAATAACTATTATTACTAATAAGTACTAAATTATCACCCAGCCTTCTTCAATACCCCTCTCCACAGAAACAAGAATATTTTGTAATTTGTGGGTCCACCTTATCTTATCTTATAAGTCTATGACCTGTTTCACTTCTTTTGTCTTGTTTTTATTTTGTTTGTGTTGTTATTATTTTTTTTGAAGTCTTCTCTGGCTTCTCAAGTACTCAGAAAATCTGATTTTACCTTTGTGAACAAACAGTAGCTGTCCTTGGTCAATGTGTGCCTGGGTGAAGTTAAGTACCGCCTTCATGGGGGCACTCTTCAGGGCCAGATGTCCATTGCTGGGTGGGGTCACCATGAAGTGTAGTTCCTCTGGGGGTGAATCCATGTCATGCACTCTCAGATCCTCTGGCCTGATCTCTGTCACCGAGGACACCCAAACCTGGACACGAGATGGACAAGGACACAACAAGTGCCATCTGTAATCTACATGACAATATAGACCCCTGGGAACATGGGAACAGAGATGCTTCGTTTGACAGGATGTAGAGGCTAACAGAACTTGAAGTAAATGTGAGTTTGACATTTATTTTGATAGATGGAAGGTTATACATTGAGGCAAAAGGCTTAACATTAAAGCTTATTTCCATTTGTTTATGCCAGACTTAATAAATCCATATTATTCAGGTGTTCTGTGAAAAAAAATGTAATAAACTGTGTGTAGGTCTGAACAGGATTATGTCTCATATACTTTTTTGTAACACCTATTCTCCACACAGATAAAATACTGGAAGCAACATGCATGAAAAACCAACAGAATTAGATGACATGCCCTTGTCATTCATCACCACATACAATGCACCCAGGACGTTGTGGGTGTGAGTCCAGCTCCAAGGCTATTTCACATTTTTCTCTCTTTATTTTCTCACGTCACTTTTTCACTGCGTAGTTTATCATCCAATGAAGCCGAAGTGCAATAAAAATGATCTCTAACCTAAAAAAATGAAAGACATTAACAACCCATGAAAAAAAACATCACTCAAGTCTCGTTCAACAACATGATTCAAATGAAGGACATCTCAGGACTAAATCTATCCATGCAAACTGTAAACACATGTTCGTGAGGCACAGTTACAGTTGTAAATTCAAAAGCCTCGAGCTAACAAGAGGCAACAGAGGAACTCATTGATACACAGAACGCAAATCTACTGAACTGTGCAGACATTTGACAACAAAGAAAGAGCTTCTGTAGTCCGTCAGAGCAACTATTGTATAACATGCAACCGTCCCTGACACAGGTTGTTATTCCACAGCAATTACAGGAAAGATGTCACGAAAATATCTGTTTTTACAGTGGACATTTTGATTTTTTCGAGTATTACTAATAACATTAATAATTGTTCTTTTCTATTCAAACATTCCAGTAAGTCGTGACAGTGAGTCAGCAGGCACAGCAGCTGAAGCAGCTGAATGAGATTCAACCATCATTCATTTTCATTATTAACAACTGTGCAACTAGTCCTATTAGTATTCGTGATCAATGTCTGCTGTAACAGAATAAAGTAATATAAAAAGACTGTATTATGCAGTCGTAATGTGCTTAACTTTCTTTTCATTAGTGTATAATCACCCTAAAATAACAACTGTAGTGTTTTTGTTACCTCAGAATGAGCCGGGTATATCTACATATGCCTGTATGTATATTTTCACCTTTTTTTTGCAGCTACTGTTGCTTCTCCTTTATGGTTGGAAGGAGAGGGTGAAACAAGGGGGTTGCAATCAGCAACTACACCTCAAGAGGCCCATAAATCCAACACATTGGTCCTTTAAGGTTGGATAAAAATTAGTTTTGGTTAAAGCCTCATTTACTGATTTTTTTGGCCACAATGGAAACAAGTTGTAACGTCTGACAGAATCATCTTGTAAGGTTGAACTTATTATTTAAACATTCAGTAGATATGAAGCAACATTATTTGGAGTCAGGTCACCTGATGAATGTAAGTACAATATTCACCCTCTTTTAGCTCCATGTTGGTCTCCATTAACTCCTGGATCTAAATGCCCCACTATGTTCACCAGCTAGTCTCTTACTTTGTCTGTCTGTCTAAATTTTTCGCTAGAACAGCTGCCCGCTGCAGGTGAAAATGGCGCTGACGAGAGCGGTGAAAGTGAAACAAAGTAAAAACAATGAGCTGACATTACATGTAGTCATTTGAATTTTCTCTATAAAACAATAAAATATTAATAGCAGCTTTAAGGTCACAGTAAATGTTAATTTATCAAATTTCCTGTTAGTCAGCCACGCTGAAGTGCAATGCAGCCTTAAGATATGTACCATTTTATGTCAAGGGTGTGATCACAGTACTATCACAGTGTTCACACTAGTAAACTGGCATTTTAAAAGCGACTGTTCCCACTGCTGTTTTGTTGAAAGTTGTTTAATGTGAGAAACATCAGTGAGTAAATCAAGGGAAGGAGTTGGTGCAACAAACCCAGCACTAAAAACACTAAAGACTGGCATCTAAATGGCCCCTCAAATTCCCCTAAACTCCCCAAACTAATGGCTGAGGTGTCACTGGCAGTGAGCTGGCCTCTCACTTGGCTGTAAGTGTTACTTACTGGAACAGAAGCATGGGGTACTTTTTCAATTAGCACCTGTAAACCCCACTTCCACCCACTGCACACCACACGCATCATATTGGTGCCAGACTGTGTTCATCGAGGGGGAAATGAGTGCACTGATCCCCCATTTAACAGGAAGTCACAGCAGGATCAGTCTGAGGAGGTGATGAACGCCATCAGTGTGACTCACTACATTCAAAGAGAAGACACATGAGATCAATTTGGGCAAACATCCCAGTTGGAGTCGAGATCAACCCCGAAAACATGACAGGGTGTTCACCGCTCATCAGGGTGCAGCTTTAGAGAAGCAGAAAACAGTTTAAACTTCACCACACAAACATCTTTGATCCACTTTTATTGAATTCCTGTGAGACTGCCAAACCTTGTTTTCATGTTTATTTGTTGAGGTGTCGGCAGACACTCGATAAATCCCTTTTAAATATTGATTCAGTTGATTTGGCAACTCTCCAATAAATTATATGAGGGAATACACAACTCTGTGATAGTAAGACAACCTGTAAATCGCTCAGAATCTTCCACAGTATAAGTTCGAGACCCAACATGAAGTGCAGTGGCAGAGAGCCACCTGGTGGACACTGAGACTCCAGTTCCCTTCCACCTAACATCTACTAAAACTAATCTAATAATCACGTTTGACATATAGATCCCTAATATGTGCAGACCAGTATGTTACCGACTATCACTGAAAATCACAACCCCTTTTAAAAATATTCAGTGTTTCTGATTAAATTTACTTTTGTTAAGCTGGCTTCCTGCTCTTCAGTGCAGTAAATTTTAGAAGTCGCTCTTCTCTGAGTCTGCAGGATTGCAGAGGAATTCCAGGCATTTGGGGCAAAGCTGTACAGACAATAGAGACCTACACTTCAGCCTCTCTTTCCAGCTGGGCGTCTCCCAACTCTAGCCACTAAAGCTGACAGAGCAGTCAGCACTGCTCAGCATATACAACGCGCGACAACATCCGTCTAATGCATGAGTCACATATTTAAACATGTATGTGAGTAGAAGTATTTTCACAGATAGTAAATAACCAACAGGGTTTTATTTGGATAAGCGATGTAAGACAGAGAGAGACGTGAAGTAGATGAAACTGGACTGAACTGAAGTCATGTGGTCACAGTGTTTGCTATTTCCAGGCCATGCCATCGTGTCACTCAACACCAGGATGCTGTGAAATGGGACTAAATTAAAGCGACATATTTTAAGCAGCAAGACCGTATGTCTGTGTAATGCCTGGAGTTTATTTTCCATTTGGTTTAAACTATTTTGTATTCATAAGAAGTCTCAGAAATTATTTCCAGTCATTCCAAACTATGCAAAGTAGCAGCTCCCCTTTCAGTTTACTGAAGCAGCATTGCTTGCATTCGACCTACAAGAAAGCAGTGCTTTATTCTCATACTAGAATCTGTTTTAAAACACAACACCATAGCACCATAACAGACCTTCCTACAAGTCCTACTTCTAAATGTATGTCAGTGTCTGTTCTGTGCTCAAAGCCCCCTTGGACCCTCCTCCACATAGCAAACATAGTTTCCCTCATCCAGCCAGCCATGGCAACTTGCAACACTGCCCACATGAAAATTGTCTGACAGTAAGCTATGGTGCCAGACCTGCTAGTAAAAAAAAATGTCCAGAGTTTAAATATAGAGCAGCAGTGCAGACTCACCCTGAGGACCCTGTTGGCTGTAATAACAGGAGGCTCATCGTTGACAGCTGTAACCTGGATGTACACCGTCTGGGCTGCACTCTGCTTCCTCAGGCCTGTGTCATTGACCACCACAGTGAAGTTGTCATCTAAGGTTTCGCTGCTGTCGTGGACATAGTAAATGAATTCGTGTTCCACCTGGTTAAAGAGCAAGGAAATTATCAGGGAGAGATTTAAACTGTCAACATTTATTCCAAACAAAGAGGTGACTCTAAGGTCATTATCGTCTCTTATTCTATGACATAGCATGCATATAGGGACAAAAACTAAAAATATTACTGCCTTGGAAAATGTTATAAATTTTAATTAAGAGCACAAAGATGACAGAAACAAATAGCAAGGACAAGAGATTCCAGCTGGGGTCAAGCCAAGGTAATGCTATTATTACCTTCCTTTAATTTTGTAATTTAATTAAGGATGAATCTTAGGTAACATTGTAAACAAGCCTGTAGATTAGGGTCAAATTTTAAGAAACTCTCCTAGTAAAATGGCAGGACTCAAGCTCTGTGGCTTCAGTGTTATTTCCAGGCCTGATAATAATTACTACAGTAATAATCATTCAAATTATTTAGCCATCAGTCCATCAATCAACCAGTCTAAGTTGATTATTCTAAATACTGCTACACAGTGATCTAAATAAGAAGGAAATTTAGGTTACAAACCTTGTCAAAATAAATAGTCTGAATCATTACATGGCTGTAAAATGACATTATACCATGCAATGTTAATGTCACTCAAAATCAAATTATTTATCCACTGTCACTGCTAGTCTAGTGCTACTTTAGTAACTCTAAGAATGTCTGAAAGAATATCTCACCTGCCTCCTGGTGAAAGAGGTTATGGGCACACCGGGGTGTCGGGAATGCTCAATGTGACCATGCTGCGGGGGCTCGGTCAAACTATACAGAAAGTTGATACCAGAAAAGTGTCGGTTTGTGACTTTGAGCACATCCTGGGTTAGTGCCTTAGAGGCGCCCTCATTCAGTGTGATATTGGAGACCTGAAGTGGGATGAGGCGTGGGATAATGTCAACAGACATCCTAATGTCGCTGACATCAGTGACCCCGTTGGTGGCATCCAGGATGAAAGTGTCGTTGACTTTGCTGGGCTCCACCTGCATGTACTGGATGTTCCCACTGTTAATGTCCTCTTGGGTAAATGTCTTGACAGGAGACTGTTTGGTTCCGATGTAGCGCTCCTTGACAAAACGCCGGAGAAAGCCATGAGACGGGGCTACCTTGACTGTGAATACAATATCTGATGGCAGGTTGTCCTCGTGAGTGACCTGCAATGATGAGAAAACATATTCAGTGGTTAAATTTAAAATGTTCCATGTGTCACCAAAGTTCAGTTTTCATTTTGCTCTCGATGTAACATGGCATCCTTGTAAAATGCAAAAGAAAAAAAAAAACTCGTCAGCATTTACTTTCTACCCTTTCAACAGCCTTAAAAATCAGAGCAATAAAAACTGGTCTTTCACTGTAACATTTGTGTGTTCTTCTATTATAATTTTGTTAATTATGTGCCAAATATTGCTCCCTTCTGACACCGTAACTACACCACAAGATGCAGATTTGATTAAATTTGTTTATATCATAATATAACATAAATAAAAATGGGATGATATTAGTCATTATATTATTTGAAAATAGCAGTTGTATGGACAATGATGAAAGCTTAAGCTGTCTGTCTTGTGAAACACTCACCTCTAGTTTAGTTTCGTCAATCTTTACTGGTTTTCCCTCTTCCACTAGTAAGATGTTGTGATGCTGCATGATGGGTGGCCTCTGATGACTTTCCAGGAAAACCTTCACATTGATCCTCGCTGCAAGTCGAAGATCTTTAGCTTTCACTGTCAAATTGAAATAGTCTGCCAGATGCTTGCTGTCATCATGCCGATACGAGATCAGCCCACTCTTTAAGTCAAACTGTGAGAATGAATCCACCTTTAATTCATTACGATAAAGTCCTCCATACTTGGGAGCGTCATCCAACTGGAAGATGACCTCCTGATCATCTCTGATGTCCAAATTTGATATGACACTAAAATTGTTGGTGGAAAATATTGCTGACTGGCCTTTCTGAACCAGCAGGCCAGTGTTGTTGCCAACCTTCAAGAATGGGTCATGTGCACTTATATCTAAAAGGCTTGATATAAAATGCTTTCCATCCGAGACAAAGAGCACAAACCGCCCAGTGCTCACACCTTTGTGGATGAACAACACTCGCTTTTCTTCCAAATCCTTCTGTTGAAAGTGGATCAGGCGATGAGTGGTGTCATTAACCAGCACTAGGTCTCCCATCGGGATTCCACGTCGAGTGTACATCAGCTGGCCATCATCAAAATCGGAGTCTTCATCATGATAACACAAATCCTCTATAGTGAGTAACTTCTGTCCATCCCTTACTACTTGGAAAACTTTATCAATAACACGTACCGGCTTTTGGTCATTCAATAGCTGAATAGAAACGTTGAACACTCCTTCTTTGGAGCCAACTTCATCTTCTGCAATGGAAGATTTGAACCCTTGGTTGGTGGAGGCTATGAAAGTGAACTTGTCTTCAGTTGTTTCACTGTCATCATGGATGTATATTATCCGTTCCTGTAATATATCCTGATTAGTAAAGGTTAAGATGTTGTTGTAGCTTGCATTGGAATTTGACTGACTAATACGGGCAAGCTTTCCATGTTTGGGGCTGTTTATAACTGTGTAGTACATTTCCTTTGTACCCAAAGTCTGTGCAAACAGCTCATCTTTCGTGATAAGTTTACTTTCTCCTTCCATAAGTGAGAGTCCATCATTTCTCATAAACACACTGTTGATATCAGCTTTAATGGAAAACTGGAAATCATAGTTTTGTGACTGAGCATGTTTGGAAACCAGCTGAAATTTGAACCTGTCACTCGTATCTTCATAAGGTCTGTCAACTAGCTCGTAATATACTTTTAGATTTGTTACATCTCTTTGGCTAAAGGTTGAGTTTTTCCCTAAGACTGTGGTGTCTAACAAGAGTTTCCCTTTCTTTGGTATGGTGAGAACCCGAAAATAAAGGTCATCCTCTGAGAGGTCCACTCCTTCAGCTGTGGCAAAAAGGTAATCTGAGTTCAGTGTCACTTTTCTAACTTTATCCATGTCTATCATGATATTCCTCACCAGATGGTACTTCACCCACTTTATAGTGATTGGAAAGAGTATTTCAGTGGTTGCCCTTGCAGCCACATTAACTTTGCTTTTGAAGTAATCAGTGGCATTAGATGTCTGGAGTTCTTGAAAAGTACTTACATATCTCAGGCGCTCTTTTTCTAGAAGTCTTTGGGAAAATGAGTCAGTAGGCCTCCATTCACCACTTGAGTGAAGTCTCTGGAGTTCTCCATACTGAGGGGGCTCAATAATATCATACCGGATGTCTACAATTTGTTTCACAGCATTAGTGTGCACAGACAGCTGCTTTGTACCAATTATAGCTGATTCTCCTTGAATGATCTCAAGGCCTGTGTTGTTGGCAATCTTATACTCCAGTGCTACAGCCATGACCCTTAAAACAACAGTGTTGCTGACCTTTTCCCCATCGCTAACTCTAAGGACTATCCTTGAATTTCGAACTCCTGTGTGCACATAGTACACCCTCAGTTCCTCCAAGTCTAAATATGTGAATGAAGTCACTGCCTTGCCAGGATTGTTTTCTAGTTCCAAATATCCTGCATCAGCGTTCAGGTTCCCAAGTACAGAAAAGACAAGATCAGTGTAGCTGCTGTCTATGTCTGTGGCCTTCAGAACATCTGTGGTGAGGCGCTTCTTTGAGTTCTCTAACAGGACAAAGAGATTTCCTTCAGGGAGGCTCAATTCAGGTGCATCGTTGGTGGGTGTCACAGTAATATTGTAGCGATACAATTTGCTGCTCTTCAGATAATCAGGAACTTCTTTTCTACTGCTAGAATAAATTGAAAACATGAATAAGTCATCTGGTTCCTCAGACCCTCCGTGGATATACATTGCTCGTCCATGCCAAAGGTCCAACATGCTGAAGGTGTTCTCCTCTTGATCAGGATCAACATCAAGCCTTATTTGACCATGGATGGGTTGCTCCTGAATTCGGAACATGATCTGAGACTGTCGAATGCCGAGCTTCTTGAAGTCCAAAAGAACCTTGATGTGTTTGGCCTCGAGAGATGCTCGACCACCTTCTGGAACCACAAGGTTTTTGAGATGCACAAAATTCGATCCATACCTTCTGTCCAAGCCCCTTGCAAGGGTGGACATGTGAAGTGATGGTGTTGTTGTCATTAAGTGAAAGGGGGATCGTGGAGCACTTGTTGGACTCACAGTGGTTGATGGTTCTGGTTCTCTCTCTGGTTCACAACCAACTGATATATCTTTCGTGACGACAGCATTTGAGAGACCCATCTTCACTCTGTTGACTTCAATGTTCTTCAAACATCCTTTAAAGGAACCTCCTCTGACACGCTTTCCAGACACAGAGACAAGCCCCACCTTTCTGACTTCTGCTCTGGTGCTGTCATCGATACCTCCAACAAAAAGATAACCTTTAAGCTGAAACCCCTTGGAACGAGAGCTAATGCTACTTTTAACCATCTCTCCATCAACAGTTAGCTCAAGGCTTTTGGAACTGAAATGCAACTTGATGGAGTGCCATTTCCTGTCATTGATGAACGTGAGGGAACGAAGCTCAGTTTTAGTTCCACCTTTCCCAATAATGGCCACTGGCAAACCCTCCTGAATCTCCACAGCCACAAAGTCCCCCTCTCTGGCTGAATTGTACATGATAATTCCTTCTTTGGCTGAAGTGTGCACAACACACTCGAATACTGCTTCCTGTTGGGCATTCCAGGTTGGAAGAGAAATGTAAGCCCTGGAGCTGAAGAAACTGATAGGGTCCTCCTCTGTGGCAAAGAATTGGGGACTACAGCCTAAAGACACCTCATAGATGTTCTTGAATCCGGTATACGGCCTCAGTGATGACAGTATGTCATGTTCATTGAAGACCACCTCATCCATGCAGCCTCGGAAGCCGATCAGGTTTCTGGGGAGGTAAAGTTTGTCCAGGCCTCCTGAGCCTCCGACATATAGACCATCCAAAATGCTGAGATCTTGATGGGAGCCTGGCATCTTTACACTTGTGTGAGAGTTCTTGTCTACAGTCAGAGTGACATTGTGCTGCACATGGCGGATCTCCACAGAGTGCCAGGCCAGGTCATTAAGCTGTGTGCCTCTCTCTGAATGTAACACTTGCTCTCCAGATCCAAGGTCCAGTTTAAGCTAAGAGAAGAAACAAAACAACTGGGTTACAAAATATGCTAGGGTAAGAGGGTAAAAGGGTAAAAGTACCAACTGATCTGATCTAAACAATTATATTTAAATTTAGGCTTATCAGTTCAGATTATATCTTTTTGTGATGTCCCACATTAAGTATAGCCATGGTCTATTGGTCCACCACAATGAAATACCTCAAGAACAACTGAACTGGACGGCTTGTCATAAGATTTTGGTGGACACTCATGGTCCCCTGAGGATGAAGCCTACTGACTTTGGTGATCCCCTCTAGCATCATCATAAGTTGGTTTGTTTTATTCTCACCAAATATTGCACTGATTGCCATTAAATTTGGTACAGATATCTGTAGTGTCCAGAGGATGAAGCCTACTGAATTTTTGGCAACTTTCACTTCACTTTTTCACCATATCCAGATTAAAAGTTTCAATATCTCAAGACCTAGTTTATAGACTAAATTTTCCTCAACCATCACCATGAGGTTGACATGTCTTGTTTAAACATGCACATATAGGTTTTAACTGTTTTGTATGATCATGGAGACAAAATTGTTTAAAAAATATATTTTTAATAACATATAAAATATATAAATATATAGCATGCAAAAGCAAAAATGTGCAGATTTCATGAACAGATTATATTATTGCTTCGATAATCTGACATTATGTAGACACTGTGACACCTGGAAAGGGAAACACAGGATTTCGACTGCTTATACCCTGTGATGTCACAAGTTGTTAAAACAGTGGGCTTTGTCTGGGATTTAAAGCAGGAAGAGAACTATTATCTATTTGCCTTCAGCTATGTCCTCAGAGCATCATGTCACCATTTCAAACTAACGCAGCATTTAGATGACATGCATGTCAAGGCTTGCTGCCAAGTCCCTGCTATTCATGCATGGGTTTTCAGGGAACAAATCCTCATGACTGACTCACTTGGAATGAGACCCCAAGCCTGAGGATAACTTGTGCAAGTTAACAAAAAAAATATTTGGTGACCTGTGCCAGTTTAAGGAACAGGGACGAGCGATTCACTCCTCGTGCTCACTGAAGTATGATAATGCAACACAGTCGTCACTGTGATTCATTCCCAGTAGCACAAGTCTAACACGAATAGAAGCTTAGTCACAAGAATTTCTCGAGGTATGATGCACAAAAACTATAACACATATCTCAGGACTCCTTTTGTTTCTTATAAATAAATCTGTATATAAAAAAAGCTTCATACTTAACATCTGTTCATTCTGTATGCTGATTTAACTCCTGGATGCCTACTGGTTGAGTGTCCAAGGTATACATATCTTGTCATTAAGCCAGAAGTACGTGTCCAGAGGTGTACCTTGCATGTTAAGTTCATTACTATTATATTTATTTCCAGATAAATATTGAATTTAACATTAAAGCAGACTTCTAATATTTTTTTCTGACCCAGTAATTTAAGCTTATTCCACTATGGAGTTCACTGCCTTGAAATATAGATTTCCACCATGTAAAGTATAATCATTATTAAAAATTACCAGTCAATTATTTGGTACAAATTTTTGTTTGTTTTTTGTTACCTTTTAAAAATCTGCATAATGAATTACTTCAATTTCGGCTTTGTGAAATCAGTTATGTTTTGATTTCTAGGCGTACCTCTCATGATTGAATTGAGAAAATGGACATCAGTCTTCATCACCTTTATGACTACATAGGCTAGTATTACAGCAAGTGACAGTGTTAATAAGTAAAGAATAGCCTCTTCATATTATAGTGTGTAACATATTATTCCAAATTCTCAAATTTGCTGCTTTGCTCTGTTTTATATAATTCTGAATTAAATATAGTTGGGATTTTGGACAGTTGATAGGACAAAACAAGACATCTGAATGTCACTTTGAGGTCTGAGAAATTTGGATTGACAATGTTTTGAGATTTCTTTAAATAATTCTTTAATTTAATTAATAATAACAATTAATCAATATTTAAAATAACAATTATGTTCATCCCTATATTACATTATATTACAGTGATTACAGTACCAGAACGTAGCTGCATGCAAGCAGTACACTGATTAGTTTCATGGTTTTTGATAATCCAAGAAAATCAAGGAACTGTCAGACAGAGGCAGTAGAAGGCAGATATGTGTTGCATTGTGATCAAATCACAAATTATCTGACTAACATACACAGCGTAATTGCACAATGATCACTCGGTTATTCAAATACAATAAAAACACAGATCAGCCTTCATAATCTTCTAGTTTCCACTGTGACAAGTGACTGGTATGGAGTTAACACTCAGCTCACACCACACAGGCTTGTCTGCTTGTGTTACTGAGCACAGAGACTGACACTGTCAACTGAGATGGAGCAATAGCTTAAGGTGGTCAGTGTGTGTGTGCGCGCCATGTCTTTACATACATGCGCATGTGGTCGAGCACAATGATCTGTGTGTATTGTACGCCTGCACATACATGTGTGGGTGTGCTTATGTATGCTTGAACACATATGTTCATGTGCTGGGGCCACGGATGTACCCACCTGGAGGCGACCAGCATGGAGTTCTAGTAGGAAGTAGTCTGTCTGGCCAGCAGCAAGAAACAGCAGGCCATTGGTGCTGGAGGTTCGGAAGCGAATGCGAAGCGTGTTATGGTCGGACGACTCTGTTGCCTTCAGCTGTACAAAGCCATCGCCATAGAAGGAAGCTGAAGAAAGAGACATTAGAGCGAGATACTTTTTGAAATAGTAAAGGGAGAACAAGATGTTGCACGTAGATGTGTTAAAATGTGGTGTTTGCTGTCTTTTGCAGGCTGTTGAATTAATGCTTAACGCTCATTTAAAGTGAGCTGAGTATGAAGGAGAACTGGAACAGAAAGTACAGTAATAGTGAATACAGCAAACACAGAGCAAGTCAAGTCAAGCATTGTGGTCTTAATATAGCAAACATGTGACATTTAGATATAAAAGCCAGGCTAATTATCATCCTGGTTGTTCTTTACAAATGGAGCAGAGTCTGTGTATGTGAAAAACCCTAACCCTGACACACACACACGCACAGGCACACCACACACAGCTTTATAACACTGTGCACAAATTATACCTCCCCTCATTTAAAAGAATGTTTGTGCTGTTTAGATCTGCTGAGTTTAGGCTTCCAGGTGGGCCAGTTGTGTTTGTGCTTCATGTGCTCAACCATGACATGCATTCACGTATGACGACAGTATAATTATGAGGCATTAAAGCTTCACCTGTAAAATAATAACCACCTTTAAGATGAAACAAAACTCCAGCATATGCATCGCGCCTGAATTGCAGGTTTATGTCTCTGCTCATTTACAGCTTTAGGAGAAAGTTGTACGTGGACTGTCCGAAAAATGTAGGAGTGACATAACTGAATTTTAAAGATATTTGACTTTAATGCCACAACAGCTGTATACAAATGGAGGTTGTGGATGTGGCTCAGAGGGAGTCAGACATGTTTGGGCCTGCCCTGCCCTGACAGGAACCTTCAACCTGAACATGAAAGGCTCTGACGTCCCTACATTGTCTGTGGCCGCATGTTCCAGGAAGAGCATGGTGGACGGACCCAGCTGTTTCTTCTACCTCACCTCCCAGCCATCTCACATCACCCTGTAATCTGGGCTAACGCGCTCTGAAGCTTTCTCATCTAAGCCTCCATGCCCAGGCACCACAAGCTCAGATGATGAGCTCCAGAGTCCCACGCATAGTCAAAGGTTATCAAACTTGTAGAGGAAAATGTCCACTCCATGTTGATTTATTTGTAGTTCATGACCAAGGGCAAGAGTGGACTACTGCTAATGGGCCAGAGTGACTCACTGGTTTAGATAGATAAAGTTAATGTGAGTTAATGCATTGTTTTTACTCTTAAAAGATCGAATGCACTGATGGATAGTTTGCAAATCCAATCTGGGCTGTGCAGTCAAAATTAACACAATTAAACCACTAAAGCATGTAAATTAACCTTTCAGCCATATCAGTTTACCAATGTCAATCAGCAGGAGCTAATTGTAAAGACAGAAAACTATATAAACCAACCTTAGTGTTTCAAAACATGCATCTTATGGCAAATAAAGACAACCAAAAGAAACACATCAGTGGCAACACTATATGTACTTATATCTTCAAATAATATATATTTAAAAGCAAAAAACAAAAACAACATTGTATTTTTCCTCAACTCCAAGTCTGCCTAATTAAACATTCAGTATGTGAACAGCTAACACGTGATCCATATTTACAACACTGAATGGTAAAATATCAAATCTCAACTGAGCACATGAAGATCTGTGCTTCTCAGATAATTTATTACCAACATGATTTTATATACAAATGTCATATTTTATTTTCCTAATTATTAAGAGTAATATCCTCAACAGTTTAGGTTTGGTTCATATTGCTCAATGTTTCAACATAACTCAAACTCAATGTTGATCTTTTGTGGGGATGAAACTAACAATTACTTTGATTATCAATAAATCTGATTATTTTCCCAATTTGTTGATTAATTCTTTGGTCATGACATGACATCCACCAACAGTCCAAATGATGAAAGATATTCAGTTTGCATAAGAAATGCAGCAGTTGCACCAAGCGAATATTTTGACTAAAAATAATCCTTAATCCTAACCCTATAATAAGTAAAAATGGATTTTCAAGTTGCCTCTGACATAGCATAAGCTAAAACTCAAGGTTCTCTGAGACTTGACAAGGTCTCAGAGGTTGAGAGTTGGAGTTGGTTGGTTGAATCGGATTGCAAGTGAACTAATTGAAATAGTAAATTGTTTGGACTTTGTGCATTGTATAATAAAGGCTTTGTCTGTGCTACCTGCAAGAAGGGTTTCCATGTGAGTCAGCCTCCTAGCAGTTCAGTGCCATGGACGATGCCAGATAAAACAGATTTCGCCCAGCTTTCCACCACATCAAGTAGCTACACGTCTTCCAATGAACCTTACATGGTTGTTCTCATCCCATAGTAACTACTGTAGCCAGCTTCTGTGCACACCCAAAAAATATTTAATAACACAGTTCTGCACTTTCACACACAGAAATGCCCCTCTGAATAATCAAGTATAGGCAGACACAAAGTGGAAAAACTTTTCCTCCAGGTGCTTATTTACCAAATATTCATCCCACAGCTCTACCTACTCATACACAGATAGGTACCAATTATATATATTTAAAAAAAAAAAACACTTTTTGATTGCAGTTATTCCCATTGTTTGTTTAAATCAAATGAACTGTCATTAACCAACCAGTCAGGTGTAATGTGCCTTTAACAAACATTACATACAACTGGGAATAAGCAAATTCACCGGTCCACTGATTACTTATCCCGATTCTGACCCTGAGTAGGAGTGAATGAATTTATTTCTCATTTGGAAGTCATGTTCAATCATCTGACTGGCTCTGTGTACATAACAGAGTGGAAGCATTTCCGAAAACTGGCCCAGAGGAATGAAATTACATTTTTCCCTTAAATTCACAAGGATGGATATGCATGCTTATTTTTATTTTAGTGTTTTAGCGATGACATCATATTACTGAACCTTGTGTCACTTGCTTATGTTGCTTAAAACAAAGGGGTCTTCTCCTTAGTTCACCTGTAAATGTTTAACATACTCACACGCTCAAACGTGGATATTTTGAGGGGTATGTAAATGAAAGAGCATAGTAGACTCCCAGAAAACAATACCCTAACATAAACATACCCGTGTACACCTGACCATGTGCCTTAAGAGGCAGAAAAACAGGAGGTGTTTAGAGGTTGTTCTGTAATCTACATGTCTGCAGGGGCAGTTTTCTGTGCGTCAGGGACATTTCTTTGTGAGATTTCACGACAACAAAGCTAGTGACCTTTTAGTGAACACCCGCTTACAGTTAATTTAAGGGGTAGGACAAGTGCTTGTCACTGCCTGTGTGCTCAGTTCATGCAACAAAATCAAAGATGCAACTTGACTGAAGTGCCTCTTTGGTTTTTTCTTTTGACAGCCACGCCACTCTGTTGCTGATGCACTGTCAAAGCCTGGGACGTGGTTGCTTAAGCAAAGGCTTGTTTCATAATGCTAAAGGAACACAGAGAATGGCACACAATCTGAAATGCACTGAAGTACATCAAATGTCTATATATGAAATTATTTTCAGTGAAGGATAAGAGTGTGAGTCATGGTGAAATGATTCCTGATTATCCCCGGGGGTAAAGCCTGGATGTTGAATAAGATGACACATGCCCAGGATCAAATCAACCAGAGAGGCTAATGCATGCACACATGGATGTAAATAATGTACATCTGTAGCTGGAACTCACAAAAAACAACATATTTTCCACCTTAGCTCTCTCAACGCAGCGACGACTGTCCATTTCTGTGATTTCATTTGTGTCACAGTCAGATAGTTCTTCCAGTGCAGTGGGCATCGCAGTCCCATCTCCGCTGCTGCTGCCTCTAATAAAGTCCTGTGTGTGTGTGTGTGTGTGTGTGTGTGTGTGTGTGTGCAATGCATGCATCCAGAGTCTAATTCCCGTCATTTATATGAGTTAAATACTGATTTCATTCATTTAAAATGCAGAATCATTAAAAGCTAAAAATGACTTTCTGTTGTTGCTAAACCAGCCTGTCCTCATTCATAATTTATCCAATTGTGTTAGGAACATTTTAAGCTCAGTGAACCACTAAAGCAACTCACCAGCACGTACAGAAAACATACATAACAATCCTCTGTAAAGTGATACTAAGCCTGCTTTTGGAGACACGCTCATGATGTTACAGAAATAGAGCTGGAGCCTGATTATGAAGGAGAAAAAACCCACCAGAAAAGGTAAATAATCATGTTTATGACTCCAGAAGTGTTTTTTATAACATAGAAAGGGTGAAAATATTTCCCCAGTAAACTAAACACTCGTCAAAGTTAATAAATCAGAGTTTACAGTATTAACAGCTCGTCATTGAACGCACCATGAAATAAGTTTATATCTCGTTTCTTTTCATTGATAAAACAAAGTGGAAAAGTTGCATTGTTACCTCCGGACGCCAGCTCGAACAGGAGCGACCACCAAAGCAGCCCGTGGAGCCACAACTTCTTCTTCTTCTTCGGGTTGTTTTGCACAACAGAGTCCATCTTTCTTCTCCCGGTGGAAAACACTAATGTTAGCGGACTGCGCAGTTACATATTTACAGACATGTTTTCACTTCTTCACGGTCCGGTACCGTCAAACACAATAGTTAATCCTCCAAATGGTGAGTGTGTGTGTGTGTGTGAGAGAGAGAGAAGGTATGCAGCAGCTGAACTGAGGCACAGATGTAGGTCCTCGTTAAACTCCGCCTCGTGTGTGTGTGTGTGTGTGTGTTAACCTCAGTTTTCAAAATAAAAGCTAGAAGAAGAAAAGGGGGAATAACGCTGCTGCAGGGCAATTCAACCATACAACACCATAGGGGGGGAAAAAGACATTTAAAGGGCTCGTAATTAACCTGACTTACATTGGCTTTTATTAAATGTCATGTGAGTGCCCACAAAATAAATCAAGTGGAAAGTATTTATTAATTAGGAGCTATGATGTTACAAAGGTATTCAGTTACAGCCAAGAGGCAACCTCTGTGGCTGTGAAATGAAGCCGATGCAGTGCAAGTGCCAAAAACTGCAGTTCCTCGAACGACCACTTGAGGCTGGCTACAAAATTATTACATAATGCTCAACTACACAGCAGAAATAAACATGTTTACAGCCTGGTACAAAAAATGGTTTGGTCTCTATAGCTAATTTCCATGTTCATGACAACTGTACTGAATCTGAATTTTTATATATTTAACCGCATGGCCGCTTTGACTGACACAACTAGCTTGTTGCGCACCGAGGCCTCATTTAGTCTTCCTTAGGTCCACCGACAATCTACGTCTTTGCCAGTTCCTAGATTAGCCGGGAGGTGGCAGAGGCAGGAAAGCCAACATAGTGGCGGCCAGAGCCACCACACTATGAGCTTCACGTACGGCTCTTCAGAAACCTATTGGTGATGACTTGGATACAGCATCTTTATACCGTGTATGGTTATAGCTTAAAAGCTCCATCAAAATCCCCATTCACTCATGTAATAGTAATAACAATAACAATAATAATAATAATTTTAAAAAATATAGAGATACATGTTCACCATTTACTCCCCCCCTCCCTACACCAGGAATTGCCATGTGGATATGCATATAATTGTTATGGTAAAGCATACTTCAAAAACATTGTAGATTTAGCTCAGTATAATCTAGGCACCACCAACACATCATAATCACAAGAAAGACGCAAATTTGCTCATTCGCCCAGCCTCCACAGCAGACTGTAGCCATAGAAACATCTTTCAATGATGCTGTAAAATGTATAATTAAAATCTCACATTCTTACGTTCTGTATTTTAATAGGTTCAATTTTATACATTATACTGTCTGCTTCAACAGCTTTTTATGCATTGACTATTACCATAAAGATGCTATGTTTACTATTTGGTAGTAAAGTATCTATGTATAACAGATAAAAGTGTGTTGTAGTACAAGCATGGCGTAAAAATACTGTACTTTCATATATAAAAGCATAAATGATGCCACTTATAATATAGATGATTGTAAGTAGCTTCTTTATATTGGTACATACTGTAATTGTTGCTGCTTAGCAAAAAATACATTTATAATATCTCTGTGTGAGCGATTTATAGTTAATAAAGACAAAAGGCAAAAAGATCAGCTCCTTCAGGAGTTTAATGTCTGGGAACAATAAATAAGTTTCATTTGATAAAAACATGCAAGTTAATAAATTTAAATGATTTCATGTCAGTAGAAGATACTGTAGTTAAGAAACAGAGGCAAAGTTTTGGACTTTGTAATACTGTGCTCTTCTCCTTCTTCTTGTATATTATGGTTATTGCTTCACACCTGATTTCACTTCACGTTTACTTATTTCACTGTACATTTTCACTGTTACACTCCACTGAGAAAAGTTTTTTCAGATGATGGATTAAAAATCAATCAGATGCAATTTTTGAATTTAATCAGTTACAATCACAGAACAGTACAAAATATAAATCATTTTTATGGAATCCCAAAGAATCACGTTAAACTCAAGACTAAATAAGATTCATTTTGAGGTATCACAGCAGATACTGTAAACAAAGTAAGTGTGGCACAATCAGTAAATAAAAGTGGTTAATGGATGTTTTTCTGATCTGATGAGATGTCAGCAGATGCCCAAAAGTTTTCTGTACTCCTGTTTGATGCAGCTGTATATGGGATGGTAGAAGCGCCTGTCTGACGCCATGAGGTCGGTGACAATCTCAGTGTGGTCAACTCTTGGCAGCAGGTAGAGCGACACCTTTATGGACAGCGAGGTGAGGAGCTCAGAGAGCTTTGTGGAAGATGCAACAGGAACGATAATATCACTGGTCCCATGGAGCAAAGCAAATGTAGGCACTCTGGCACAAAGAGAAGTAGATGGATAAATTGTTAATACTAGATGCATTAGATTTCATGAACATCATTGTTGTTGAATGTTTGTCTCACCTGCTCAGTTTGTCCTGGCTGAACTCCCTCAGTATCTGTGTTGGTGAATAGTACGGGAAGTTTTCCACTCCATTCATGGCTTTGTGCATGGTGGAGATGTACTCCACTCCTCGCTTCTGCTCATGCTCATAATGGTCCATGATGTTGTACACACCACTCAGACCTGTCCCAGAAATTTTTGAAAAAATGAACAAGGCAGATATTTAAAGTCTTATTCCTTGCGTAAAAAATGTATCTCTTCCCTCAGGTCAACAACACAGAAACACAAAAAGTTGCCACTGTGACTAAAACTTGGTGATCCTTACCAATAACTCCTCTTATGGCCTTTGTAATGTCCCTCTGCCTGCTGACCTCTATGAAAAGCTCCTCTCTTGCATCAACAAGAAACAGTGTGGTCAGTGCACACAAGTGTGCACCTGCTGAATGGCCAATTAAGACTATGTTGTCCTATAAAAGACAGAAAGACAAGACAACAATACAGGGTGAATGTGGAAGTTCAAATACAGAATGATTTAAAACATATATCTCAGTATGAATGTCTTAAAGCAAAAGTAAACAAGTTAATTTATAATTAGATTAGGTTAGGATCACCACTGTGAAACTGTTTTAACATCCTGATTTTCCTTTACTGTCAGTCATTTCTAAAATAAATACTGATGTTATTAGCCTCTTTAATTTAACTAAAAGATGTTGCTCCTGGACCAGCTTGTTCTCATTCACAATTTAGAGCTGGAGCCTGAATATGAAGGAAATCACAGCCAGCAGGAAAAAAAAGGTAAATGATAATGTTTATGAACATTGAAGTGGTAGTTACAACCTGGCACATAGCCTTCAGAGTGAAACTATTTCCTCAGTGAACTACAAATACTGGGAGAAACCAGCAGGGATTTAGGATGGATGATGGGAGCTTAGACGGTTTTCTGCATGGAAATTTGGTAAATGGGAATGAATTGAGGAAAATTTCCCACGTTTTATGATTTCATGAAATCTTCAAAAGTTTTCATTCTTTTAGAGGTTTGTAACAAACATGCCATTTTAACAGTTTCTTTTTTCCAAAGAAAATTTTTATTACTTTGTCAAAGTTGAACTTCGGTCCACTCTCTTGGGCCCAAACCAAGCAGTCAGCAATATCTTGGACCATCCCTAAAACGTTCCCCTGGCAATCAGATGAAACCAGCAGTCAGGTCAGATACCACAGTAACATTTATAATTACATTTCTTATCTGAAGTTTGGGTACATTTTTCATATTCCAGTCCATCATGCTCTCCATGTATGCGCTATAAATCTTCAATCAGAACGCCAGAACATCTCTTACCTTTGGATACGTGCAGTAGTCAGGACAAATTACAGTTGCATGTAGTTCTTCAGCCATCTGCCTGGCCAGCAAACAGTAAATGGATCTTTCCCCGGAGCCCCATGCTCCTCCGTAGATGAAAACCACCAGCGGTGTAGGCACATCTTTAAACCCTTCTGTGTTTGGAGGGTGGTACAAATCCAACTTGTTGCCTCGGCGACCAAATGTGATACCCTTTGCAGTATGAGAGAGCGAGAGAGACAAAACTGTGAACTTTGATGCAATTTTTGGTGTTGCATTGCAAATTTTCCTCATCAAGTGTGAAAGAAAGACAAAGAGACAAACATAACAAAGTGATTATTTCATTTCAGACACATTAATAAAATAACCATGTTTTGTTTCCTGCTTAGACTTAACACACCTTTTCATAATGCTTATGGTTTTCAGCATTCTTGTACCACGACTTCCACTGAAAGTAAAGTCTCCCATATTGCAGATATTTGACAGTTTCCAGCACAGCTCTGGACAAACAGTATATTCGCCTAATGGAGAAACCAAACATGACACATGGGATTAATAACTGACTCTTGTTAATGAGTAAAAAAATACAGTATTTTACAAGTTACCTTGGTTTTAAAGCTTCTATGTACTTCTTATATCCAGGCTTGTTGGGCCAGCCGTAAAGCCACTGAGCAGCTAGAGAGACGGAGTATGGCACGCCCACCAACATGACACCTGCTGCCACAGGAAGTGACATGTGACATTTTAAACAAGCCCTTCAAAATAGAGAAAATACACATTAAAACATTACTCTTTCAAAAGTAATATCACTAATTGTTTTTCAAAATGCTGTACTTACATCTTGATGATTCAGTCTGCCTGTCTTACCTACAAAGATCACAAGATTTAGAAAACTTCAGTAGTTATATTGTTATCAGGCGCACAACAGGTAAAACAGAAAATCATTCTACATACGCAACAAGGTGTATGCTGTGATTTTCTGATGTTTCTTTCTAATGAGGCGTACTTTGGAACGAGTTTCAGCTGTAACTACACTTTATTAATGTTTAATTAGTCAATAGCTTGCTTTTGAACTTGTTAGTTCATTTGGTAAAAGCTGCAACAGACCTGTAAACCTTTAGAGAAAACTGCAGAGCATCTGGACTAAAAATCCATTTCTATTAATTTAATTGAAATGAATAATTATAATTTCACCTGTGAGCCTCATTATTACTCAATTATTAACATTTGTAACTGCTTGATTGCTAATTACAGACACCTGTTACCCTCAACTTGACTATGAATGACTTTCGACTAGAATTGCAAAATTCCGTCAGTTTTCAAAGTTGGAACCTTTCCATGGGAATTAACGTGAATATATGGGAATTAACAGGAAGTTATGAGAATAAAGAGAATAAACCAGGAAAAATAAAATTCAGGGTTGGCCCTTAACAGAGAATTTAATATAGTTGTGGAAAATAGATTTTAGCATAATCTTGACTAAAACAACCAGATTTCATGCAAGTACACTTGGATATCTGCTACTCCTCAATCACATGCACATAGCATACTGCTTACTGCAGGGCTATTGAGGCCATGCCCTGTACATGCACAGATGATTTCTACAACCCTGGACCACACTTTGGAGTCCAGAGCACAAGACTATTGAAGCCACACATTTGAGCCCGTGAACTACATAAAGTGAAGTAAGTTTTGATGATATTATGGGGTAAATATATTTGATGTATGGTATTAATGTTTAACTTGTAAGTAGCACATGAAAATGTATTCATACAGCAGATAGCTAGCTGATAGGTTAGATGCTCAATAAGCTATAACGTCATATATATATATATATATATATATATATATATATATATATATATATACCCCCAATTACTAAATTAGCCCCAATTTCCAGTTAATTCCCATAAATCTCCATAATTCCCATGGAAAGTTTATGATTTGGAATATTTCTATAATTCCCCAGCTTACCTTCCAATGGAAAGTTTCTGGAAATTTTCCACCCCTTTGCAAGTTAGTTACAAGTTTGTAAAAGGGTGACCTAGACAGTGGTACCCACTGTACCAGGGCGTCCTCTACTGGGATTTCTATAGAACAACATCAGGAGGCAGAGACTGGCTCTTCATCAGTGTTACCTCTCTTATGACACATAAATCACACAAGCCTTTGATAAAGGCTACCAACGTTAACTGCATCATACACTAATATTAGCTAGCAATGAGCCACAGTACAGCTACCAAAGCAAACATGTTGTAGTCACTTGCTTTTCACAGACTTGGCGTTGAGCTAAGTTAGCATCTCTCTCTTGAACACACCGTACAAACAAACTGTTAGCAGTTAGCCAGCTAGCAGCCTAACGTTGACTAAATGTTTCGTGGCTTGCTTCGGAAAACACACAGGAAGCCAGCGTAAACATACCCAAATATAATCATAAACAGCCCTTTATGTTGAAGCCCATGCCCCGGGATGATGTGGTGTCTTATAAAGGTCGCTGTGTCAGATGAACCGATGCTGTGGATCACCTCAGTGACCGTCCTCCAAACACCGGCCTCACACGTACAAAGATGAACGCGGCTAAACGCTAAGCTAAGAGAGAAATCCTCCTTAACTTCCGTTTTGGCAAAAACTGGAAAGCTTCTGGTTTTGAGCAGACGTGTAAATATTACCAGATTAGGTGTAGCTGTTACCATGTAGTTTATCATTCACTTATAAATATTACTCTATTTATTTATTCATTTCCGTACAAGCCAAGATGTCCACATAAATAGAGATTTTAATGTAGCGTTGGTTCTGTATTGGCAGGAAACGGTGGATTTATATCTTGTATTTGTCAACATCTCTGCTCTAATACCCCGGAAATACACGCTAAACAATCAGCCCCTTTCATATAAACAGCTGATTGTTGATTGTTTGTCAGGTTTATAGGTGGTAGTCTTATATTTCTTTTCAGTTTATTAACATAAAACATAAAATTATTATTATTATTATTATTATTATTATTATTATTATTATTATTAATAATAATAATAATAATAATAATAATATTTATTTCAAATAAATAAATACAGATCTAAAAACAGCAAGTAATCTTTTTATTATTATTATTATTATTTTTTAGATAGTAAGCTTATTTTGGAGCTTTCAACCACATTGCACATTGTCTTCCTCAGCCTCAGACTTTTTTCAAATTTTGTTTATTGCATTTTCAAACATATTAACACCTGCAGTAAATCTGATTCAAACATGAATTAAAAACTGAAGGTAAAGAAAGAAAATAAACACTTGAAGACACAAAGAAAAACAAAACAAAAGACAGAAAACATACACAGATAAGAAACATTACACTAAAAGAAAAATCAGGAAGGGACATGGTCGAAAAGTTTTAGGCAGTGAAGTCTAGTCTCTGTAGGTTTCCACACACAATTGTTGTGAATTATCGCTTAAACGTTTTGCTTTAGCAAGAACTGAAACAGGAAATGATCCTGGGATTTTCCATGCAATGTTGAGGAAAGTTCTCCTCATGTCACAGTCTATTTATCGGCAGGCACTCCAAAGTTCACGAGGACATGGTCTCACGGTCTTCAGGTTCAGTTATGTATCCTTATTTCCACATACTGAGTCTTAAAAGTGTTTCACAGTCAAAAGTGTTTCTCACTGTAATAAATTTAATGACCATTTAAGTTTAGATAGCTCCACAGCAAATAGTGCTACTGCAGTGTGAACCAACATTAGCCTCTGATAAACTCTATAAAAGATACCTCTTTATAAATAAGAAGGGCAGTTATTAAGTTATTTTGTTAGGTATATCTCTGTTTTTTCTGATACTAAGTTGGTATGTGCTCTACTTTTTCCTCCAGCTGCCTGTTTTAGCACTTTTACAGATTACAAATCTGTTTTATTTTATGGACAAACTAATGAATCAAGTCATGATTCTCTTTGCAATAAAAAGATATTATACTTACATCCCTGTAGAAATACACACTGTTAGGCTGATTTTCCTATTAGCCTAGTAATACAATTTTACATTTCAGTAATACATTTTTACCATTGGTACAGCTGATTTGTCACCACTATCAGTGTGTTTGTTGTGTTTTATCAAATGTTCACGACTGCTTCCAGTGAAATTTTCAAAAAGGAAACTGCTGCCTTCATCTTTTACTGTAAATTGTGCTTAGCTTGCTACATAACAAAATTAACAAAGTTATCAGATGAAATAAACTTGTGAAAAATAGAGAATCTATTCAGATTTTTCTGTCTTGTTTAAAAGGCCAAAACAGAAGAGAGCAATACTGTAATCCAACTGACAATCGGTAACAGAATTAGTAACATTTAACTGCTATTGATAGAAAGACAGCACTGCCAGCGTATGTCCAGTAGAGGGAGGAAGAATTCTGCCACTTGCTTCTTGAATTTTATTTTCATTGATTTATGAGTCTTGTCTGCAATAATTTAGCCAGATGGTATCTACCCTAAACAGATGTGAATATAAAACAGTTTACATTGAAGCACACACTAGACTGCACCTCAAAGTCAGAAATATCTTTAACAACCTTTCCAGTGCAAGTTTGAGTCCTTTAACTATAATACATCACAGTTATATTGCTGGGCTACCACCTGCAACACGTATCTGCAAGATTATCCTCATACTGCATTGACTTGAATAAAAACAGTGGCTGCTGTTTTATGATATGCTTAGAAAAATAGTCTAAAGTCATGTAAGTATTTGTGATGTGTAGGGAATTGGTTGAAATACAGAAAACTGCTCACCTGTTCCTTTAAAGGAACTGTACAATAGAGCTGTTGATTGTCTACTTACCCATCATAGATATCAAATCATCACACCTCTGTGCTCTATTAATGCTCACCGTGCATGCAATTCTCTGAAATTGCCATTCTCTGTAAATTCACAGAGGGTAGTGCAGTCCTGGACAGAGGTTTCATTGGCCGTGACCATGGAAAACCTTGGATTCAACACTGCAGATTCATTGAAAGCAGAGCAGCATACGAGCTCTGACCAGCCTGAAGGTTATTGTTATGTTTGGACCCACATAACGTAGCCTGTAGCAGTGAGTGGGTGTGTGGTTGTTCCTCCATCTGCCACGATGTGGGGAGGCCCAGGTGCTTTTTCAGAAGCCACAGTGGAAAGGCGGCCGTTGAGTGAGTGCAAAGTCAGGCATTCAGCTGGCAGTACAAGCGAAGTCAGCCCGTTTTAAATGCTGTGGTAAGAACTGACAACATTTTCCCGTGCCTGTTTAAGAATTATATTATCCTTGAGGGAATTCTTGTATGCATAGTGGTATTAAGATAATAACAATTGACATACCCAAGCCTGTACGGTGTGTAGGCGTAGGGAAGGCATGTATTAGGATATTCTTTGTGGAAAATGGTTTAAATGTCATTTCATCTTGTAGCAAAATGGGAAACAATAAGGATATGTAGATTGTCAAACAACCATAGTCAGCATCTGCCTTTGGCCTCTATTAAAGGAGAGTGAATAAATGCTGAAAATCAGTGACAAGATGTCACAATTATTATCTCTCTGAGCCTTTCAGATCAAATCAGAGCTCGGTGATTCCTCAGATGCTGCAAGGAAGCACAGTGAACCGTCACACTATGTGTCCTTCAACAGGAAAGCCCAGCCTGAGGTGATCATGGCAGCATAAAACTGCCCTACTGACATGTCCTGGAGCAAGATGCTGAATCACAAACAACTACCGTGATGCTGCTTTGCTCTGGAGAGAATACCAGTGTGTTTATCTAACTTGACCAAAAGCCAGGTTTTTGTGACATAGTTCTTTTAGATAATCACAGATGCATTCTGATTGTACGTGACTGCGATACAATCATCATCATCATGACATGATACTAGGCTTCATGATGTTACCTCCTTCAGAATACAACAGCACACTTTGTCTGGTATTTCAGGAGAAATCTGAAGTAACTAACATTTAAACACTTGCCTCAAGGTGAAGTCTTCGAGAAGATTGAGTTTTTTTTTTTTTTCTCTAATAATTGTCCCTGTAACAAGGTGTGAACAACTGGTTACTATGAAAGGTGACAAATCCCGCTCTCAATCAGAGGAGTGCACAAATATAACTGGAAAGGCTGGTGGTACTGGTTGTCCCTTTGAAATCAGATCAGTCACATACATAGTTCTGGGACAATTGAGCTTTTGTAGTCTGCTGCTATTCAAAACTTGGAATTAAAAGCCTAAAAGTGAAGTTCAGTCACATCTCATTCCCTGTAAGAAATGACGCTGAAGTTCGTATCTGATGTACAGTAATTTCTGGGAATTTTAGCTTGCCAAATCAAAATAAACACGGGTGAGTTAAAAAAAATATATATATATGCGTCAGGCATGCAGTGGCTTATCTGGTTTCATTTGAACAATTTTTCCCTTTTACTGAAAATTATGTTATGAGTACAGTGTCTCTCAGGATGTCTTTTGTCCATGACTGAGTCAATGTGGGTGTTTCACTTTAAACAGTAGATACATACTTTGTGTGTACAAAGTCTGTAGAAAAAAGAAAAGGAAAACAGATGGCGTGTCAAAGGGATTTCCAAGAGATGAGTCATACAGTATTGAAATTGCACTGCAAAATATACACCTTTTTTATATTTCTGAGTCCTACATTATGAAATTATATCTGTATATATGAAGATGGAAGTATGCAATTAATGATATTTTAGATCAACTTTGTGATAACCTTGGAGTGTTTGGACATGCACAGATGTCTACTTGTGTCTGTTTGAACGTGTTTGCTGATGTAAATGTGTATACACTGGCCTGTTTACCTCCCCTACTGTGACCCAGTCCCCCGAGCCCCTAACTGATGCATGGCATTGAGCCAGGACTCAAACTTACTGCTTCTGTGTTTGCTCCCCCCGTTTACCCTTCCATCCCCTGTGCTGCACAACCCCAACTCAGTCGGAGTCACAGAGGAATTCTGCCCTCGTTGGGCTCAGGACCTCAGGACACAGAGCCATCTTTTCAAGGAGACTTCACACACACACACCAGGGCCAGAAAGAACTTCCCTTTGACAGGGGGGAACCATGGAAACTGGCACTGACCACAAGGCCCAGTTTCTAGGTATCCCTGTGCCCGGAATCACACCCGAGTCCCGCAGACGCCAAAGGACGTGAAGATAGAGGTGTTGGCGTTCATAGGGCGATGCGTTTTTTTCAGGGGCCCCTAGGATTGATTGGAGAGCAACAGAGCGACCATTCTTGTCAGATGCACCGGATGAATGCTAACAAGCCTGTGAGGATGCTCAAGAGTCCATTCTTTAGAGTGAAAGAGTGGAGAGGCTTGTATAAGATAAGGTAGTTGATGGAGAAACTGACTAAGCAAATAAATCATAAGAAGGTGTGTGTGCGTGAACAGGTTGAAGGGGTTCAGAGGTACCTCACTGTAACAGTTTCTTCTTTATATAGTCCAAGCTCTTTACAGAGAGCAAGGAGTCGAGTTTCAGTGCGTCATGTCTCTTTCCAGCACTAACTGAGTCAACAGAAGGTAAGAGCTTCCCTCTACTGCGCAGCCTTCAAAAAACACTTGAATATTCAAAACCTGACAGACTGATCACCTTTTCCGAGCAGTGAGAGTAAAAAAAACAAAAACATTGCAGGCATGCAAACAGCCATGCACATTACGGCAGTGTGCGAATGCTACATGCCATAATTACGTGAAAACGTCCCTTCTCTGCACATACACAGCCTCAACTAAACACACGTTATCAGTAAGGATGACATCTTAACACGGCAGTTGACTGACTCTTTTAGAGGGAAAAACACTCTTAACCATCAGCAGTGTGATGTGATGGCCCGCTTCCCTTGAATGCCTTTCTTTGACTTTGGTTGCTGTGAATTCTCCCTCACAGAAAACGTCTGAACAGCTTAAATCAAAAGGTGAACACACTGTAACGTATATAACGCTTATAAATAGACTGACACCCTGACAGTTCAGCCGTGTCTGTTACGTGTCCAAGATCACGGCTGTGCTCCTTTCTCAAACTGCAACATGTCTCACGGCTGCATTACTTTGTGTTCTATTGAGTTTTACGTGGATGAACTGGTGCTTTAACCTCTTCTATGTGAACCTTTTCTCTGCGTTTAATGACTAAGACCATGACATGTTCACTGCTGGTGTTTTAGATCACATTTGCTTTTACTGGAAATATCTTAGCGTGTGTTGGTGTTATTTTGGTCGGTTATTTGCAAGAATGATTTAAAATATATCAGCAAAGAAGCTTAGTGCTAAAGCTGCTAATAGGTTAAACTATGCAAGTGCGGGCCCCAAAAGCTCTAAGCTTCTACCATGCATCAACAGGTCTTTTTAGATAGAAATTATGTTTGAGAATATGGAGCACTAAAGTCAGATCTCTGACATGTTAAGGTGGGTCCCTCTTTTTTGTGTGGTCCTGTCTTGATGAGGTTCTCAATGTCAAAATCTAGTTTTATGTTGCACATTTCAGAGTTAGCATTTGTATTTGCATTGTATAGAACATAGGATGAAGAAATTATGAATAAGATTAAATGGGCACAGTTTATTTTTGCCTCAGGTCTCTTAGCAGGTTAATCCATTCATAATTACAGCAAGAAGACTCTGGGCGCTTGACGCTGACATTTACACCAGCTGCAAAAGACGTGCACATTAGGATGAAGCTAAAGATTCTAGCTTGCTTAAATGTGAGTGAGATTGTCTTTGTCTGTGTTCTTGCCCCGTGAAAAACTGGTGACTTGTCCAGTACATGCTGTGGTTGGCTCCAGCCCCCTACTGTATGTCCTTGAGTCCAAGAAACCTCACCAGTGATTCAGGGTGATTTTTTGTTTTTGTTCAAAGGTAAAGTTACACACACATTCTCAAACACACCGGCTTTAAAAGTAATATGGGATAGCCACAGCCTGGTATTTTTTAATTCAGCACCTTTTGTTTGCTTTTCAGCTCTTTGCGTGCAGTGTCCACAGCTAAGACTTAAGACATTCTTTCCACAGCTTGTAGTGGTATCAAATCCTGCAGAGCTGGAATACATAAATACTCTTTTTCAAATTGAGGTAAGCTAATGTATTTTATAGATTTTTACACAGAAAGGTCAGTGTATAACTCCAGCATAAATACTGGTGTTATATTCACCAAACTATTCTGGCTTGGCATTCGAACTGCCTCATACAGAATTATTTCAAACTGGACTCTTCACTTGTCCAGCAACCAGATTCCATATAAAACCCCATGGGAACAAAAACCTCGGTGTACAGGGGGGAGCAAGTTAATGACTCCAGCACTGTTCTCTTTGATCTACATCGTCATGGAGTGCCAACTGTAAAGGCTAACAACGAGAGACAGCGCCGACACATCAGAGACTGAGCTCTGCCTGAGGCATGCTGACATTTAAGTGCATGAAATTCCCCCAGTGCAGAGAGAGGAGCCCCAGTTTGTCTCAACATCAATGTTTCACACTGATGAAAAGAATAGCTAATCAAAAATTGCCCAGTGAAGACTAAAACAGTGAAACCAAACGACTGCTAAGTCCAACATGTCATGCATATTTCATCATTTGGCTCTTTGACACAACCAGAAAAACATTTGACGGCCCTCTTTCAGCTCACTTCAATATTGAGGCATATATAATGTAAAATTTCAATAGAGTCCACAGCCTTTAATATATAGTCTGTTTGCACAGTTAAAGGCAATGAATTTACATGCTCCAGTCACACTTTTTTTTTTAACTTTCTTAGCACAAAGTACAGCTGAGGTTGACGGCAATGTCATTACTTTTGCAGGCATTTAGTCATAAACCAAAGTATTAAACACATTTTTGACGTGATGATGTTGAATTTCTTAGTAGTCCATCTAATAGTTTTAGGACCAAAGTGGTGGACCAACTCACAGACCGATATTGCATCTCAGATTATCTGACATTAGGTTTCTTTTAACTAGGGTGACCATATTTTGAGTTCCAAAAAAGAGGACACTCAGCCCGGCCTCAAGACACAAATTCAGACGGGCTTCTCAGAGGTTAATGAACAAAGTACCGTAGTATTCTGTGCAAAGCGCCAGTCAATTTAAGTACACGCTTAATGGACCCATGAAAAACAGTGAAAACAGGAAATTTTCATGAATTTATAAAAAAAATCAAACCCGTACGCCCCGGACAGGACGTAAAAAGTGGACATGTCCGGGCAAAAGAGGACATTTGGTCACCCTGTTTTAACCTAATCTGAGATAAACTTGGTGAACTTGCAAAATCCAAAAAGAAACAGGCAGAGATCATAAATAAAAAAAACAGAACAGGAACAATATGGTAGCACAATACACAATCTGGCAAAGAATTAGTCTCTGCGGGCAGTAAACTGAACGGGTTGATGAGGGGACAGGTTTGGCTTGATGTAGGAATGTGGTGGCAGGTGTGTTAGTGGGTGTGGAGATCTGGTGACTCTGGAGAATGGGAGGGGCAGAGGGACAAAAAAGTGCTTCATGAATTTATTTAAGCATTAGCTGACCAGATACTAAGATAAGTTAAGCTTTGCAATATTCCTGCTTCCAACCATTAATGACAACTTTGGCCACATTTTTAAAAACCAGACTAATGTGCAAAAGCCTTAAACATTTAACATTTGAACTGTGCAAGTTTGTGTACACTGAATGTCCTAGTGCTGACTCAATCCCCTTACATCACCCAAAGAGACAGAAATCCTTATAACAGTCCTTATGACAGATACAGATCTGATATCTTTATAACACAAAGAGTCTGTTTTGTGTGTACAACACATACAAATGTGTATTTTTAAAGAAAAATGCTGGATTATCACTTTGGAGTGGAGATTAATACCCAACCAAATCCTGCATAAGAACATTGCACAACCTTTAAAACAGGTAACTATTTAATCTGGCAAGTAAACTCTAGAAGGAAAACATTCACCCAAGGCCAAACATTGCTAGTATCATGGTGAATTTTCATAATCTTCAGCCACGTCACACGTAACACTGTACACAGTGTTCTTCCTCCAGAACTTTTGCATAGTGATACTTTAAATCTGTTACGGGCAATTTAGCACCTGACTCACTGTACCGTTCAGGGTGTTACGAGAATGTTGTGAGCATACTGAGATTTAACAGGACAAAAATATTTGCACTGTATCCAAATGTGAGATTTTCTGTAATGCAATCACAAATGAATAAATGTTTGTCTTGTTGGTAATACAACAAATGTGGATCCTCAGACTAAAAAAGTGAGCAGATTCTTCAGAAAATGACTAATGTCTCACACAGAGTTTCACTTCTGTAGAACTTGATAGTTGGTGTGTCGAGACTTAACTGAAACAACACCAAAAGTTTCAACAAGTGCATTTTTCCCATGACCTAAACGAGCATGTCACTGATGATTAAACCTCTCTTTCTTTGTATTCACTGTTAATATAACAATACATGATTATCTACCAGAAAGGCTTTGTACGGTAATGTCTCTGCAGAGTTTTATGCTGAGGAAGGTGACCAAAAGACCAAGGAATGAAGGAAAGAAGCCAGGAAACTTTACTTCTACCTTTGTCCTGTTGCCTGATGATTTGAGCACAAAAAAAAATTGAACTGAAAAATAATAATAAACTGTCTCTCTGTTTTCTCAGGTGTAGTTGGTTGTATATCAGGTTTGGATGGTTGTGTGTTTTGTCCATGTCTTTTTGAAGGTGGTTGGTTGTCAGTGTTGCATCTGTAGCCAAGATTTTGGCACGGGAAGTGTTCTGGTTTCCGTTTGTAGTCCAAGTAGTATTGACCAGTCATGTTTGAGTGGACAAGTGCAATAGTGCTGAACAAAATGCAATTTTCGAAATGCATTGGCTACCATCATATTTAATTATGCAACAGGAAATCTTTGCCGGACATCTGTCATCTGAAACTAATATATAGTCTCCATAGAAACTAATTTCAGCTGCATTTATCTAATTTGTTTCATACTTTTGTTCACTACCTAAAGCTCTTGCCCATACTGTAGATTTAGGGAAGGGTTTGAACTAGATCGACTGATAAATCTTTGCCTTCTGGCTCAGCTCCTTCTGGATACTACATTAGATTTCCTTACCATTCTCTTAGTGGTGAAACATGCTCACTTTATCTTTCTTGAACCCTCGAACCACCTCCCTGCCTGTCCCAAAGTTGCCATTGAATCTGAAATCATATCATTTTCCTTATCATATCATTAAATCATATGAAAACATTCAGCTAAAAGCACCTGGCTGATATTGAAGTATTTCATACACTTACCAATATTTTTGGCTTGTGGCCTTTTAAAAAAAAAAAGCTTCTTCCAACTTTTGGAAGCAATTTTATGATAACAAGTTAATTTCCCTTTCATTTATTTGGAGTGCCGAAGAAGTGAGTTTCATTTACAGTAAGCTCTCACAGTAATTTCCAAGAATAAAAATAAAAAATGAGAAAGAATAGAGCTTTGTGCAGCAGACATGTTTTTTCTGCCTTCCTCCTGCTGCTAGTCATCTTGCTACTGTAAATATTAAACCACTGGAGTAAACTGATGAAAGCTGAGCCTGACAAGCTGAGTATACGATGAGAAGACTCTTCCAAAATAGTGTCTAATGAGCATCACATCCTGTAGCTGTTAGCAAGGCTACAGATTATAGCCTGGTTATTTTATCTTTGCACATGCATGTGTCCCTTTTGGCATGCCTGCATTCATGTATTACTCCATAAGTATAGGTCAGTCCATGAACCACATGTTGGAAAATATATAATAAATAGCCCATCAATAATAACAGTAATAATTTCTCAAGCCAGAGAGCCATGGTTTTGCTAAAATATCTTTGTACAATTCACTTACTTGCCAACTCTTTGGATGAGGCCTAAAAAGTAAATGTAAAATGAGATCTACTGTATGACTCCATTAATAGCATCATGATTCTCCCAGAAATATCTGCTTGTGAGGTGATGGCCTCATGCTTACATGATGTGTCCAACTTTGCTAAAATGTGGCTAAAATAAGTTGCAGTTAATTTCTTTTAATCAGTCAAGCCTTCCCGAGCTAATAAGCAGGAGACTAAATTGTCCATCGTAACAGAACCAGATACTGAGGTCTTTAGTAACACAGCAAATGTATATTTTAAGACCAAAACTTGTGTGTCAGATGAGAGATGGAAACTGAGAGCAGACACACTGCCACTGGTGTCACTGGTGTTAAATGTCAGTACAGTCAAGAAAAAAAGCATATCACATGTCAAGCGAGTACTCATAGGGAGACAAAGTGTTGGAAACACAAGAGACTTTATAGCTTCTTTTGTTGCTAAAATAAAGAACTGAAAATTTCTATTTCTAAAGGTCATAAAAGGAGGGACTAACTCTAACGAAATTTCATATCCCTTCAGTAAAAAAACCCCTTAGTTTACACAGGAAAGGAAGAAACTGTCAGTGGAGGTGGTGCAGAGCAACAGACAAACAATATGCTGCTCCATCAGCACAATACAGAATGAAGGAGCTCTTCTCATTTTCTTCACTTTGTGCCACCTCGCCTCTTCTCTTGTGTGTCCTCCTGCCTGTGACACGGAAATCGATCTCAGTAAGTCCTCTTGAAAGACGTATCAATTCCAAAAATGCATTTTCAGGAATGAGACGAAAGGAGTCTCCTTTGTGGAAACCTTTTTGATATCTGTGATATATAAAGGAGGTGCTACAGTGGACAGATGATGCCACGTCATATTGAAATGACGACCCCAAAGCAAGGTATCTCATTTTGGTTAAAGCCTGTTGTCTCGACTCATCTCTCCTCATGTCTCTTCCTTGTCGTCTCTGCTTGCATCTCAGGTTGGAGGGACTATGATGTGAGGATAGCAGGCGAGGAAAGGAATCAAGGATCTACAAACTGAGAAATGAGAAGAAGGGTGCATGTTCAACCCTGCTTCTTGCAAATTATTGTTGTAGATTATTAAATTGTATTCCAATAAAGATGTGTTCAATGTCAATACATTGTGTCACTGCAGACATTTAATCTTTTCCTAACTACAGTCAGGTACTACCGGTGCCTAAACATAAAAATTTAGAAAAAAAAAGTTTAATAA
The DNA here is from genome assembly GCA_033000465.1 of Sciaenops ocellatus. Lineage (NCBI taxonomy): Eukaryota > Metazoa > Chordata > Actinopteri > Sciaenidae > Sciaenops > Sciaenops ocellatus. The sequence continues at coordinate 16,315,639 of CP136880.1, read as the reverse complement.
TGTAGTCAATACAAGTGGATATTGGGGTGTCAATTAGCACAGTTGGTAGAGCATCCGCCCCATGTATGAAGCCTTGCCACAGCGACCCAGGGTTCAAATCTGACCTGCGGCCCTTTGCTCCATCTCTCTCTCCCCACATTCCTGTCACTCTTCAGCTGTCTCTATCAAAAATAAAGCTTGAAAAAAAAAAAAAAAAAAAAAAAAAAAAAAAATATATATATATATATATATATATATATCTTTAAAAAATAATAATAATAATACAAGTGGATATTGCAAGATCAGATATTTTGGCAGAAAATTTGTTTTCAAGGCTTTGTTAGTCAACATATTATTAATACTCATTCCATCTTGTTGTACCTCTATCATTTAAATTCTACCTTACATGTCTGCAGAGGTCTAATCAGCCAGAACTGAATACACCTGTGTGCATGGCCTTTAACACAACGTTACACAAACACAAACAAACAAAACAGTTTGCTTTCACTTGTTAGTGTCACTTTGAAGTTACACTTTTACTCCATTGGCCACATTGACATATGTTCATATTACATAATTTCTTGTTAGTCCAAACATGTAAATTACACGTCATTGGTCTGAAATGGCCTCCAGTGTGTTCACGCCTCAGCCCATCACCTGATCCTGCTCCTCCCTGCACACCTGTCGCTCATTTCCTGGTTAAGCTGGAGTACCAGTCCCCTCCTCTCTCCTGTTTCCTGAATCTCTTTGTTGTCGTTGGGTTTCACCTGTTCCTACAATATACTGTAAGGTAACCAAGTCTGAGACTTGCAGTTATTATTTAGGGCTTAGACTAGAACTGAAATTTGGTGCAGTTACATATAAGCTCCATGTGACGTTCGGTGTGTTGAGCATAAATCATACAGTTTAACGCCACATTCATACGTTGCCTCAGGCCACACATGAAATTTTATGGTGTTTGTTCCTCTCTAAATGTTTGTTAATTATATGATGGTTCTCCTTAGACTATGAGTCAGTCTGTAATGTTGATTTCACTCAAACAGTTGCTTTATGTTGCAGGGTTGTAATTTACAGTTTGTGTCTTTGTCTTTTTCTCCACCTGCCTCTTCTACAGTCAGTCACCTCCTACATTTTGGAGACTTCAAAGAAGAATAGTCAATTGCTTTCAGTTGAAGCTGTGGATATTTTTATTTCAATTTCCTCTATTTAATCAATGAATTAATGTGTTCATGGTTACAGATCAGCCTTTTACTCAAAACAGATTTCACGTTGTGGCTGTATTGCATTGGCATTGCACAAAAATCGCTTGACTCTGCCATGAGATTGGATTGTTTAATATCAGAGCAACATTGTGAGTCTGACACAAAGACATGATGTTCAATTTTGAACAGTATTCTATAAACTAATCTGACACACTATCCCTACAGGAATCAGAGAAATCCACTACAACCACAACAAAAAATGTATAGACGTATGCGTAGATGTAAGTGTTTTTGATAGTGTTAAAATGTTTTCTTACCATCCAGACTGTCGGCATTGTCTGCAACCGCTTGACAACCATGGTGACATTCTTGTCCGTGAATGTGGTTACAGGCATAAAACCACATGTTAAACACTTGAGACAATAAAACGAAACATGCAGGATTTCATGGTGGCAATTACAGCGAGTTTAACAGAGTTCTACACCAAAAGTGTCTTTCCTCAACAAAAGGACAGTCAAAACACATAGAGATTGTACAGGATATAGAATGAAATATGTGTTTCATCAAGAAACGTGACGTAATCTTTCATCTGCAGCATATAATAACTCAGGAATGGACAGCTGAGGGTGCATGCTGTGAAAAAGAGTGACAGATGTTATTTGGGGCTCGAAATCTTCAAAGGGGATGATGAACAATGCAATAACTCAAGACTTGAGTACAGGCCAAAGGGGAAAAAACACCCAAACAAACAAATAAAAAGAGGGAAATTCAATAAAACAATTTAAATCTAAACAGAAATGCTTCAGGGCCCATTGGAAAAAGAAAGACACTTATGTTATTTAACTTTTATTCAAAACACGTTATCACATATTTTATGTAAGGCACATAGGCATCTCTTAGTGTGAGAGTGTTTTGCAGTAGACATATTGACACACACACACACACACAACATCTGTTACTGGCAGTCTCACAACACGCCCAACTGGTGAGAAGTGGTGTGATGTGTATGAGGTGACTGAGGTGTGAACCATGTGCGTGTACCAAAAAAAAAAAAAAAACATAGAAGAAGACCAAGCAAAGTAGCAGTCGTGGAGGAGTGTGTGGGTATGTGTGTCAGAGGGGTTCAGAGGGGGGCACAGGGGACAGAGTGGTGTGATATCAAGTCTATCTTTCAGATGGCTGCACACACATTCACACACCCGTTGTGATAACTTTAGTGTGCTGGGAACCGTAGTCTGCAGCCAAACTTTTTGTTACAGAGAACAAAGGTGTTAAGCACGCCAATTTTTTGTCTGAATGATCTGATCTGATGAGCGCATTCCTTTCCGCTGCCGTATTCCATAAGAAAGTCACGTCTGTTTTTGGCAAATTAATAATGAGAGACTGCATGCAGCTGTCGGTACAACAGTTTGTGTATTCATATTCCCAGCTGTTGAATCGGCATTTAATGTCTTTATTAAAGAGTCCACAGGAGAAATATGACATTTGGGGAAAGAGATGGGAAACAACATGCAACAGATGTCTTCAGCTGGACTCAAACCAGGAACGCTGCAGCCTACATTCAGCGCCATAAACCCCTATAGGCTACCAGAGTACAAAAGCAAATGTCATTTTCTCCAATATGCCAAGGAGTCCTAATATGCAGAAATATAGGACCGTGTGTAGCCATAAAATTTTATCTTTTAATTTTAAACTGTATTGTATTGTACTGTATATCAATGATATACTGGTGCAAAATTGTAGCTCAGAATTGCTACTGCTCCATCGTGAGCAGCACACAACAGAAAATTGTGTCCTTCTGCTCGGGGTGCTACTGTTTGTGTCAAAGTTGTCACACAAGCTTTAAACTTCATTTGAGGTCATGGTTATTTCCATTTCACCAGTGACACTTTACTGGTAATGTACCACAAAGCAGAATTGTTGTTACCATAGTTCCCTACACTTAAGTATAGCTTAAATTAGTCATACAGATTTATAATGTGGTTGACTGGAAACTGGTGACCACAACTGTGTGTGAGGTGTCCTATCATACGACTTCAGCTGATACACGTCCACCAATCAGGAACAAGTACTTCCTGTGGTATGATTACGGTACAGAAATGTCTTCACCACTGCAGCTTTAGTTGGAGAGATACTACTGTATGTCTTTCAATTACATACATTACGTCATATCAATTAAAAAAATGAAACATTTGATTAAAATGACAATTTAGGGAGACTAATAGTGACTTATAAGCTATTTATAATAGTTAATAGTTTATAATAAACAAACAACAAACACACATTGTTGAATTCATGCCTTTTAGCTTTAGATTCACAGAAGATAAACTGATGCCTGTGATCTTGTTATGAAAATAAAGTAAAAAAAAATAAAGGTATTCTTGCATCCTTAGCAGCAGGGTGATGGAGGGTTTGGCTGTGGACTTTTGCATGTGACAGTTTTCTTGCTAGCTGGCAGGAGTATCAGTATCAGTAGTTGTACTCATCCTGAGCCATTAGTTTATGTGGGGTTTTGCCCAGGTATAGCGCGACAACAACTTTTATGACAAAAGTTTACATCTATTCTTAATATGAATATAAATACGAAAAACACTAAATTTCTGGGAAGCCCAGAGAACGTGAAAATGTGGAACCTGTCCCTGATGAGCCATTTGAATACAGTTTTGGAGTTACAAAATATCTACGTGTTATGGTCTTTCAGCAGATTTCTCTCCAGGACTAGAGTCCTAGAGAGAAGGCCTAGCAGTCCTATCACTTTTGTCAATTTTATGTTGTTTATATCAGGAATATCTGAGGAAGTTGTGCAGGAAAAGCATGTTTAAGTCATGCTGCTGTGCCTCTGCAACCCTGATCTGACTGGATAGATGGACTTAACCCTCTGGCGTTCGAGTAATGGCCCTATCAATTGCTTTTGCAATTGCGGGTGATTGCTCGGACCCCCAGAGGATTGAACCAAAGCGAATGTCCTTTGGTCTTTCTGGCCAATACAGCAGCATTCAAAATGTCAAGTCATTCCTTCAGACAGAGACAGACGGGTTGTGTTTGCCCTGTAATTACTGTGAAATGCCTCTCCTGCTCATTATAGCACTAAGGCAAACCTGAGTCGCTCAAAGTGCAAGCATTATCTGAATTAAGTCTGGTTTTTGCGTGTTTGCATCCTACTGTTGACATGGTTGCACATAATTGTGTATGAAGCAACATGCAGGGATACCACACCTGACACTGCACTTCTATACCCTCTAATTACGTTTAAATACACTCAGGGAATTTTATATACAGAAGAGAAGTGTTCAAATTTCTATCATATTTTCAGAAGATTTTGAAAGGTTTACTTGTAAAATTCTGAGCAGAGTTTGGATTTTTAAAATGTGAAATATATTGTTGCTGAGAGAAGAAACTGACGTGCATATCCACCATTACTTACTCTGAAACTGCCTGCAGTTTGTTTGTCGTTGTTAAGCCTCCGGTGACATCAATCATCATTATCTCTCTGTTATTAACTTTGCATCTTGTGAGGGTGTTGATAATCTCTATGACTCTCTAATGATCAGTTACTTTCATTTTGTGCACTGAGTCATTTGTTTTCTTTATTTATATGTGTTTTAAAAAGGTGAATATCTCTGTATGGATCTTTTATTTCATGTAGAAACTTCAAATTTTCATAACTTGTCACTCAATATACAAACAACCCTCAGGCTCTTAAATAACCTACAGGTTAATAAATAACCTTCAGGGTTATTAATAAACAGGTGATGGGATGTATTCAGGTGTCAAACCTTTGAAGCAGCTGAGGAATATTTTGTTTGTTTTGTTGTTATTCTGAATTCAAAATCTATTTTATAATCTTATTTACTGCTGTTTCCATACAGACAGTGATGCTCCCTATCAGGTTGCTCACATGGAATTTCCTTAAGCATCTGCCTGAGGGCTTAATTCCTTCCCTGCTTCTTCCCAAACTCCACTATCATCTCTTTAGTCTTGCTAATGTTCTGGAGGAGGTTGTCGTCATGATACCAGCGGGTCAGCTCCTCTACTTCCTTCAGATATGCCTTTTCATTGTCATTACTGATCAGCTCCTCCACAGCTGTGTCAACAGCAAACTTGACGATAAAGTTGGACCCAAAAGTTGCTATACGGTAATCTGTGTACAGGACACACCATTTCCTTAACTTCCTACTTCCTGTCAGCACAGTGAAGTGTGTCATTCCAGGTGCTTGAGCTTTGTGACTAGCCTGGAGGGAACTATGGTGTTGAATGCTGAACTGAAGTCAATGAACAGCAATGAACAGATACATACATATATATGTCATGTCCCTGAAATATACATGTTGAAAATAAAGGATACAGATGAAAGCATAAGCAATGGATTGTACATAAAGGATAAGCAATGATAATAGACTAGCCAAAACTAGAGCTGCAAGCAGGTGTAAACACCCAACAAGGAACAAAAGCGAACTGTCTTGTGGGTCAAGGCTTTCCATGAACAGGACTTTTACAGCTTGATTAATATGTGTTGGTTTGTATGCTTGGACAGGCTGAGACGCACCCTGCAGTGCGCACTATCAAGATCTGCTTCAGTGTTGGATCACCGGGCATAAAAGGTCCAAGTCTGAGTCAGAACTACTCTCAGTGAATCATTTTGCACCTCATTCAAGGTGTTAAAGTGTCTACAAATTAAGGTCAAACAAAATTTGGTAGAAAAAAACCCTGTTTAATGAAAGGTAAACAATCCAGCGAGTGTGACTAAAGGTACACATTTCATGTTTGGAAAAACAGTAAAAAACGTAGTAACTTAAATACATCAAGGTTTGAAGAACACGCTCTGTGTGGAAGTTTTCTGTCCTTGACCTGGATAAGATTTGTTTTTTCTCACCAGTCAGATTTCCGAAAAAAACTAATTTGAGGAGAGTTCGTACTGTTCAGATCAATTATTCCTCTGATGTATACAACAAATTGAAGTATCAAACAATGATTAGAAGATTTCTTTCTCTAAATTTCTTGCTTACAACTCAAGTTCCACCAAAATGTGAGAACTAACTCCAAGGCTGATATCTGGCCAAGAAGGCTTCCGTCCAGCTTTGATTTTCTACGTTGAGACTTTGCAGGTCATTGTGATGGCCCATAAGACTCATGGTATGAGTAAATATATTTGCTTTAGCATCATCCATCGGGTGAGGTGTGGCCTGAATGGTGAGTTAGTTTTGTGTGTGTGTGAAGTGCAGGCATCATTCATAATATACAGAGGTGGACAGCTGTGGGCTCATGTGTTCTCCAGCTGTCTAGAGGGAGCCCTACAGCTCAGCCTGTACTTCCGTTAGCTAACATGGAACACTCCTCACCCTTCTCTCATCTTCACATCTTCACACATGGGTGTGTTTGATGCATGAATCACCAGGTATGCATACTTTGAATGACTGTGTTAACCTGCCCGCACTCTTTGTAAAGGTACGTCACTTAAAACAGATTCTTGTCTTGTCTGTTTCATCGCTCCATGAGTTCGACTGGAAATACCTCAGAATTATTCTTGACAAAATAAAGCAACATTTTCAAACATATGAAATAATAACTGACAGATATTTTGTTAAGTGTAGGGGAAATACATGCACAGACTAAACACAAATGGAGCCACCAGCTACAAATCCAAAGAGACCACATCAACTAGTTTTCTAAAGCTCAGGCTTCACATAAATCCCCAAAATAGTGTATTTAACCTCTTCCGAAGTCTGTTTATGAGTCAACAGAGCACTGTTCTCAGGTGAACTCAGTTTTGGGAAGAAACAGCAATGGTTGAGATGATGTTTACAGGCAAGTAAGCAATCTTTTCTCTATTAGTGTTGGCAACATTCAAACTGCGAATGGAGAACTCGGAGCCATTCATGTTGTTTCAGACTCAGTTTACAAGCATCCTGCCTTCATCTGGAGATCTGGACCGGTTGGCCTCTTGTGTTTTAAAGACACAGTCAACTTCAAAGTTGTTGCATATATAAGGTTGACAAGCAGTATGGGGTTTCCAGTCTTCCTAGTTAATATACCACATAATATCAATGTTTAGAGATGTCTCACCCAAATATATAATTTTGTTTTACTAAGATATGAAGATTTGGTTTGAATTCAGTTTTTATTTTGATTTTATGTATCTAAATGGTGTGATATCTCCTGGTGAAATCCCTGAAACCACCCCAAAAAGTAAATTTTAAATTGAAAAAAGTCCATGAATAACAGGTTTTATTGGCACTATTTATATCTATTTATGTATATGTTCTGATTGTCACTTCAACGCTCCAACTATTTCTGGAAAGACATGTTTACTTTTAAAATGCTTTTCACTACTGTTAGCGCCGCAAAGGAATTCCATTCAGGAATTTTCAAAATGTAAATCTCAAAGTGGGTCAAAGAATACTCAGATCATTTTGTTTTTTATTTTCACGTGCTCGCTGTTCATGACTTTTCTGATTTCTTTGTATTTTTTAGACCTGCAATCCTAAGACACTAAGCTATTATAACAGTAAATAAGTATATGTGTGTAGTGTCTTTAAACAGCACATTTTGACACCAGACTTCTTTGTTAACGTTTATATCCTGCTGTGCTGTTGTCCTGCATTGCTTTATGCATATTTAACTGTTAAAATATGGTGCAATGGTAAGGTTAATCCTCAACTGGTTATTTGAGTCATGAGTGTTTAGCCCTGGGGTAGCCCTGGTAGAGACCAAATAATTTCTCAACTATTACAGTCATGTTATGAGCCATATTTTCCACTGAAAAAAAATACCAAGTGGGTCAGATCAAAAGTTTGGTGGGGAAATAACTCATCACAGCCACTTTCCCACCATGTGCTCGAGTTGGATTTGACACAAAGTCCCTTTGTTTGGCTAAGTGCCACACATTCAGTGGCTAACATTCAAAGAGAGCGCAGGGTCACGGTTCAGGGATTAGGGTCAGTTAAAAAGTTTGGTGGAGGAGAGCGAGGACGGGGTCAGGGTTAAGGTTAGAATTGGCATGGGGGGATGGCTTCACTACACAGAGAAGAAATGTGTACATGCCTACAAATGAATTTACTTTGAATGCCGATTTTATGGTCCCTAGTGATGTTTTCCAAGCGATTACTTTCCTTGCCATTGCTGATTAGGCTGACACACTGCCTGTCACATTTGAATGCCTGAATGGTGTGCCTGAAAAGGAAGTTATTTGTTAAACCTTGCTAATGTGATGCATGAAGCGCCTTTAGATTTTTAATTCATTATTATTTAAAATATTTGTGGATTAATGTGGTTTTCTGCTATAAATACAAGCCCAGATCTTTTGCTGTTTGACCAAAACCTTTCAGGGATTTTGAGACAATTAACAGAACAAATATGTGATTGTTCCTTATGGATGTTTTGTGACAACGTAACACAATGACTAAAGGATCAGGAATGCATATATCAATGTCTGCACATGCTCGAATGTCTGCTGCTTATTTAAAAGGCATGTTCTTGTTGTGAATGCAGGTTTTCAGCCACAGGCAGACACACGGAAATCTCAATGTCATTGAACTCGAGTAACCCTCTGTTAAGGTGAGGCCATACCTCTCAGCCAATCACAAAGAACCTAGAATCAGGCACCCCGCCTGAGCCAATCAACACGTCGGTGCTCCCCCCACCTTTTTTCTCTCTCAGTTTTCCCGTCTCCTTTTCATTCTTTCTGAAATACTATGTCATGAGTAACAACCTCACCACCAGAGGCGGAAGTGGTTACAATTTAGTCAGTCATTTACTTTTTGTTGCTCCTAAAGCTCTCGTCCTTGTATCTCTTGAGCTTGTCTGCCACGCCATTGTCTGCTTCTCATTCATTCACAAAATACACAATCCCTGGGGGGAAATCCCTCAACCTCTGAGGCCATTTCGCTCATGACTATGTCTGTGTTTACATTGAACAGGAGTGTTTCCCGTTCATGGTCACCTTTGATCCTGTCCTTTTTGGAGAGGTTGTTACACGGGTTAGGAATGTGTGAGCGTACTTAGGTATGTGTGCAGATGCCACACTGCAGGTGTAATTCGAGGTGGGAACACTTCCATATCCCTTCAGGGGTTGCATAATCTATGTCAAGCCAAGACACGGCTGTTTCTTACACAACACAGATTCCCACAGAATATCATAACATACAGTAAAGCTCATGTGGCCCGTTCCCATACATCAAGAGGATGAGAAGGTTGAGAGGTGAGCTCTTCTTGATAACAACTCATTGTTGTATTTGGAGTGAATCTTTGGAAGAAAGTAACACAAACCTGCATCTGAAGTATATATCTGATATGGAGGCAGAAATTAGTGATGGGAATGAAAAAATGACAGCAATACAAGTCAAGACAAGTTTAGTTTTTCAACATCTTTACAACAGCCTTCTTCCTTAGAACTTTGAATCAATTTCTGTGGTTTCACACGACCCACTTCCCTATTGAATCCACCCTTTCATGTGCAGAATTTGCAAATTATGACATCAAAACTCTGAGAGTACAACTCTTCCCTTTTCACATTTCCCCAAAAGTGTCTCTTTGCATGACCAGACTTTGTTTCATTTAGTCTGATAAAATGTGAAAACCCGCATGGATTAAATTAAATTATTTTATCGCATTCTTGTGCGGCTTGTCTCAGCCAGAGAAGGATGCTAGTGCACATTGTGGGCTAACCTGTTGGTAAAAAAATACACATGCAGGAGACACAGAGCATCATTAGTGTTACCTTTAATTTGGTCTCCAACAGATCCAGAAGGAAATAGCTATAGATCTGTAGGTGCTAAATGCTTCACCAGTAACTGTGTCTCCTGAACAGATAGAGTACATGTAAAGGAAATTTGCTGAAAATAGTCCCCTGGTGTGACTGGAAATGATGTTGATAAGAGTAGTGAGACTAAACAGTAAATGTGTGGGCTGAGAGACCAAAACAATAAGCTGAAAGATGCTAAAATGCTTTGCAGCACTCAGGAGTGATCATTTTCTGTAAGTATGTCTTACACCTTTCACATATACAAACAATTGTTGAACCTTCAAAACAGCCTCTGGTATCTGTCAACACAGCTGCAGTGGGTGTGCCTCAGGTTTCAACTGATGATACATATATAGCATAAACTAATAAGGCTACACTCTAGGGTGGGACTTCTTTGCATAATGACGCCAGATTAACAGACAGACAGGAAATACCACAATGAGGGGAAGGGGGGGGGGGGTTCGTTTCAAGGCATACGTTACAACTCAATAGTGACACTAGCCCAAATTAATAATGAAACTTCTCTGTGTTCAGAGAAATGAAAGTACCAGTCCAAAAGAGGCTTCTCCCCTCACTGTCTTCTCTTTCTTTTCATCTTGGAAATTTATTGCTGATGTACTTTTGCATCAAAGACTGACATCTGTTTGTGTAATGTCTCAGCACTTACATCCTTGATAAAGCAGCTCTATGTATCTAAATCCAAATAAATGTGCATCCATTGTTCACTGACTCTTGGTAACTTTATTTTGTATGTATTACTTCAATTATGTGCTACTCCATGAAGTAATTTCACATTTTTGTGTGATCAGCAGATCTACTCTACACTGAGAAATGCATACTTTCTAGTTTAGTTTCTATTTGGTACGCTTTGGTTTCAGATTGGCCCACACAGATCTGAAGTTCTCGTCTGTCACCATTTTCATGTCCTTGAGTAGGTCACATGCTTCACGGTCCACATGATTTACTCACTAAATCTGTTTCCATTCCACTGTTGCATGTTGCTTTTATCGATACACCAATTTCTCAGCCTAACCCAAGCTTAAAAACTTACATACATAGTTCTTTCCCCCAAACTCATTGGAAATGATTAGAAAATAATAGACTCAAAAATAAAAATAGTAATTTATTATCAAAGTTTTATTCTAGATTGTCACATTTAAACAATTTAAGCAGGTTGATGGCCTCTCTGCTGTCTTCCCCAAGAAAAAAAAGAAATGTAGAGTTGGTATTAAAAGATTAACAGTAAATCCTCATTCCACACCAGTGTAGCTCTGATGAAAAGTGAAGTTTTCTTTGAGGTGGGATCTGTCTGCTGCTGCACTGAGTTTGGCCCGAGACACTCCACTGTGTTTGATCTCTGCTGTATAAGTGACTTACAGTCTTCAAAAAATATGAATCAAACCATGTGACTACAAAGCCAAGTAACTTCATATACGCTTTGCGGATTTGAAACGGCAGCAGCACCGTGACTTGACCCAAATCCCAGCTGTAAAAGACCAAAGTCCACTTGCAGGCTGTTGTTTAAACGTTAATGGACAGTGTGTAGGATTTAGTGGCATCTAGTGTTGTAGTTGCTGATTGCAACCTGGTCGCCTCCCCTTCTTCTTCCACGAAATGCGTGAAAAATATGAAAGACCCTATCTAGAGCCAGTGTTTAAGTTTGGATGTTCTGGGCCACTGTAGAAAGATGATGGTTCAACAGAGCAGGTGGATATAAAAGGCTCATTCTAGGATAAAAACATAACAGTTTGTTATTTTCAGGTGATTATTCACCAATGATCTGATCTGGGTGCCGCATACTGACACTGTTTGACACTTGAGGAAATTTCAGGTATCCCCTCAAATACTGAGGAATTCCTACTTCTGCACCATTGAGAGCATCCTGATGGGGAACGTCACTGTCTGGTACAGAAACAGTCCCGAAAAAGATGGCAAGGCTCTGCAAAGCGTGGTTCATTCAGCTGAACATACAACAAGTGGGGCCTAAGAGATATCTATACCAGGTGCTGTAAAAATAAGACTAAGAGAATCGTTAAGAATCCCAACCACCAGACCATTATTGCTATTCTTGTTGTTTTGTGTTATTATTGCTATTGTTGTTTTTATATTATTATTTTATTTCATTAAGAATGTATAGCAGCAGCTCGCAACAAAATACATTTCACAATAATTGATTATTTGTGACAAATAAATTGAATTTAATTGAAAATAAAGTTATGCATTATTCTGTAAACAGAGCCCTTTAAATCTTACACACTGAACCTTTAACATGTTTACAAAATGTTTACAAAAGCAGCCAAGGACCACAGGCAGATTAGACTAAATTAGAAACAATCGCAAGTGTTTTGGTTTATGTCTTAGTCATAAAGCTGCTTATTGCATTATGCAGGCAAAATAGGTGCTGTAATCGTGAGAGCAACAGATCAGGTCAGGTACAATCCAGCTATGCTCAGGTGACTGAGCATAAATGACGTATGTGCGCATAAAATTCATGGTATCAGTAGTATTGTGATTTGAGTGTCTAAAACCAATTGTTGGAGGACTGATAGTGCTGATACAGCCACTGCCTCAGGAGCAAGTAACGTCAAAGCAGCTCTCGCCAAGTCCAAATAACTTTCATTGAAAATTTAACTCCTTAAACAATAAACTTTGCAATCATGAAAACACAGCCAAAAATGATAAACTCCATAGCAGCTTTTTGCCACGTAACGTTGCCATGAACACAAAAGCGTCCCGAATATTTGCTGAACTTTTTTCTCATGCCCAGACAGTGTTGGTGACTGTAAATGTATAAGCTGATTTCAAACAGTGGAGAATTTAATCCAAATCAACGTGCCTGCTCAAAAGAATTCACCCCGAACGGAGGCCTGTATGTATTCTTTTGTAACATGTGAGAATTACATAAATCCCATTCTCAGCAGATTATAGGTCTTTCACTTTCTTTCAGCTAGAAGGCCATTTCTTTGCATTCCTCACTTTCGTGTGGCTCGTTCCCATGAGAAAGTCTCAGCCTACGCTTCTGACACCATAAAACAGCCACAGAAGAAACGACAATGCCCTGACCGGCTGATCTGTGTGTATTGTCCCATTAACAGTGATGTTCTCTGTGGTACTGTGGGAGTACTTCAGGATGTGTGATGCAGAGAAAGAAGAAGGAAGCACAAGTTGTGCTCTTGAACTTTTGTGACAGTTAAGTGAAAACATATCTAGAAAGAACATTTTAGCAGAACATCACGTCTTTGAAAGGCTGTTTGAGTGATAAGATTTGGTTTTATGGTCATTTTAAATGAGGTTTAGGTCAAAAGAGGGCTATTGGATAGATTTTAAAACCAGGAAATGTAGACAGGTCTGACATTGAAAGACTAAATAAAACGTATACTGTATATGTTCACAATTGTGCGGTATCAATTTGGTCAGTAGCTTCATGGACTGTTATTGACACATCATCACCTGTTTTTAGTTCTTCCAACAGCATTTCAAAAATCTGTAGAATTTCAACCCTGTGAATAGTTGATTACATTTTTAATAGTGGATGTCATGTTTGTTTTAATTTTAGCATAATTTACTTCATCCACGATGGACAGCATACATTCTTTCACATCATGATGATGATATAATACGGCTCTGATCAAACTCCTCCCTTGTCTTTAGGAAAGTTTGGTGTTTCTCAATGTGGTGACTCCAAGTATCACATTCTACCGCGAAACACTCATTCCAAATTAAACACACTGATTTCATATTTGGAGATGACAGTACCATGAAGTCCCTACCAGCCCAGGCAGGTTTCAACAGACAGATTTCTCTGTGAAATTTACATTTCAGGTTTCACATGTTTTAAGTAGAGCACTTTCCAACTTGTCACTGTCATTAGTCGGATGTTTTGATAAGCTACTATGTGAGGATGGAACTCATATGAGATATGTTTGTGAGTCTTCTACATCTGTAAAAATCCCACCTGATCAATGCTGTACATCTGCAACTCCCAACCACAAATGAAGCAAGCAAGGTAGCTCACTCTTTAGCTACTTCCATACACTCTATGTAGTTTACTTATTTTGTCACTTGAGGATGCTTCTGGGTCAGGTGTGGCCTGCAGGTCAACAACTGAATAGGCCAAGGTTAAAGGTTTGAGTTAGAAATGCAGTTGTAATAAAGTAAAGGGTTCAATAGGCTTGAAACTAAGTTTTTGTACAACATGTCACCCAACCAAATCTAAAAGTAAAAGTGTTACCTGCTCTGAATGGCCACACTTGAGAGCAGGATGAAAAGCAGGCTTCCTCTTGGCTGCATCACACTGCCTCCTTGATCTGCCTCTAAGAGCTCAGTGCCTTTTGTGGGTCTTTGTGATGGATCATACAAATGGTGATGACTGTGTACACAGTCTCTCCTCTTAGATATTCATGGTGTTGCACTCGGTAGCACACAGACGGAAGTAGTCAGTGAAAAAGGTTGAGAGAGAAGTTCAAATTCTGCCTACTTTCTCATCTATGCACAGCTGGCCAATGTTGTGCCTGAACGCGTTCAGTGAACGATCGTTCATGAACTCGTTCATATTTTGGGCGAACGTGAACTGAACGTACTGTATTTCTGCCGGATGAACGTAATTGTGAACGCGTTCATTCTGGTGTTTGTGAACGACGCTCTCTCAAAGTTTAACTTCGTTGAAGAGTGTGCCAGTTTTCCATAGAGCCTTCCATGCAAAACCCCGCCTAAAACACACCGAAAACAGGCCTTAATATGTAGCGGAAAAACACCCAATCTGGCAACACCAGCCACCACAGAGTCGCACCGTTGCATGCGTCATCTAAATGCGAAGCATGGAGGCAAAAACAAATGACGGCTGCAGCACTACCTTAGACTCCGCCTCCGCAATTAATACGGCATCTTCGTATGACTACTTAAAAGAATCTTATGAAAAAGTCAGTGATGATCCAGGTGGGAAAAATCTTACCTTTTTGTGTAAACTTTGCCCGCTGGGTTTCAAGAAGCAAAATGGAATTTGATGTGAATTGTTTCCAGGTTTGGGAAATTATTAAAATCAAAAAACATTTGCACCTTAAGGACTACTGTCTTGTTTTTGTTTTAATAATTCCTCATTAAAAAAGACCATTCAAGCAGCAAGTTTTCCCTCATGTTTTTGAGAATATACTGCAGGGGTGAAAGCTGCAGCTGGCTACTAGTGTGGACTGAAAAGGTGGCAACAAATGGGGAAATGCCAGTATTCTGGGGCTGTCCTCTCGATACTACTTTACTATGTAAACCCTGGTTGGATAAAGATTCAAAATTGGATACGAAGATGAAATCTGACACATAGTTTCAGTGTTAAAACTGATAAAATAATTGCTGTCTGTGGTACTATATGGGCTGTGGCAATAATTTTGAAAAATAATAGCTCGCAGCAACATATTGAAAAAAAAAACTATGAACTAGTTCATTTTTGGAACTGTGAACTTAGTTCAAAATTTTGAATTATGAACTATGAACTGAACTAGTTCATTTTAAAATTTGTGAACTGAACTTTGAACTAGTTCATGTAGAAAGTGAACTTTCCCAACACTGATCCCGCATGTGAACAAGGTCTCTGTTCTTGTTTGTAAGACCAGTGTGTAAAACTGCTATTCGACATTTCTAAATCGTGGCAAATATGTGACATTCAGACACGGCCAATAATTCTCATTTTGATTGGGAAAATTCCATGAGAGAGAGAGACTGGATGCTTATTCTAGTTCACAGCTGACTGGGTCAACTAGGTTTACCAGATGGCCAGCTCTTCCACCATTGGCTCACCAGTCTCTCCAGTTGTGCTTCTGTTAGAATTTCATTACGGGAAGGGGTGTGGTCATGGCTGGATATCGTATGAGACAGTAACTGTATAGTTGGCGGGGAGTGAAGAGATACTGAGGAAAGCACTGAGTGGGCAGCTCAGGCAGGCGGAAGTCCAACTGTGTAGGAGCTCTATGTCAGTTCAATGACCCGTCGCCTGACCTGTCCTCTTTCTCCCTTTTCTGTTTGACAGGATAAATGAGCTTTAGGTCCAGGAATAGCAACCAATCTGAGGTTGTAAATGAGTACTCCCCAACAATATCTTTCAAGACAATCATTCAAGTTATTCTTGTTAAGAGTCATCATTGTCCATGGTACAGAAATGTTAGAAATGAGTCAAAGATTTGAAGTTGAGTCAGGAATCTTATTTGTTTTAACGAATTAGAGATTGCAATATAAAATGTACATTCAATAGATTTTAAATTGCCAATGTTGCTGTTGTAGAGCTTTCAATCAAATAACATGGTCTTCATCAACAGGTGAGTATGCTCAGTTGTCATGAAAGTGGTAATTTTTTCTGAGCACTTTAAAGACTTCTCGACTGTGTTGATTTTAAGTTTATTCTTATTATTTACAGGTTTTTAGGTTTTTCTGTCAGTTGTTTTTGGCACAGTTTTTGCCTAGCAACAGACGATTTGCTAAACACGATCCAAAAATGACCACTCAAAAAATAATGTTAACTACCACTGTCTCTATGCACAAGACAATACTTTACCCACAAGAGACATTCATGCTTCTGCTGTCAGCAAAAACAGGCCTGAGTCCTAAAAACTGACCCACTGGATAGATTAGATGAGCATTCATTCTTTAATTTAAACCTGATAATCCAAAGATAAACACTAGATAAAGACTATATGACTCATCTCCTCATCATTCACTTTGTTTCTATGACCTCTGTCTCATCCATTGTACGAAAAGCTAAAGGATGTTTCACCCTAGACCTCTGACCATGAGCTTGACCTCGGAAATTCTTCCTTGGAAGTCGTAAAATATGACTTAACAACAGCTGAGAGCCTGAAGCAGTGCTCAGCCAGTCACAACATCGTGTAACAACACTGATCGCACACACTGTGCAGTTCAAGGAAACAAATGTGACACCATAACAATGGTGTCAAGTTGTGACGTGCGCACCAGTAGGAGCTGAGAAGTTTCATGGAAAATTGCCTGCCCTCACAAACACTCATGTACAGTACAGTGATCAGGTGACAGTGCAGTTATAACTGCCTGTAAACAAACATGGTGTGTACATTCAAAACATAAACATAGATCTTAGAGCATGTGATCCCTGATTGGATATTATTGTTGGCTGACTATTTTAAGATAGGTTAATAATAATACTCAATGTGACTGTGCACCTTCCTGTCTAGAAACACAGTTCTCTTGCATGCGAACACTGTTCTCTATTTTCCTTTTGACGTCATGACGTCCTCCAGATATGTAAAATGAGTTAGTGTACAAGGGCATAACAATAAATAATAGAGTGAGCTATTTGGAAACTATGTATATTCAATGTTATGCTGTCAGTGTTGATCATCTGCATTTAGGAAGATCTATTGGCATAAATGGAATATAATACTCGTATGTAAATATGTTTTCATTGGTGTACAATGACCTTAAAATAAAAGACACTGTATTTTTGTTACCTTTGAGTGAGCCTTTTATACCTACAGAGAGCTGGTCCTCTTACTCTGCCATGTTGCACCACCATGTTTCTGGTGGTGGGGCCACAATGGACAAACCAAGCACTAGCTCTAGACAGGGTCTAAACGTATACACTGGACCTTTAAATAGAGATGCTGCAGATGAGTGTTACCTATAGAAGCAACTACTGGATGAATTGTCATGAAATTCGGTACAGACATTCATGTCCTCTTTATGCTAAATTCCTAATAAACTTTGTGATCCCCTGATTTTTTATCATATCATTGGGTTTTTCACAAATTTCACTGTGTCCAAGATGATTAAATTCCCATCAGCCTTAGCTGTACATTGTGTGCTCATTAGAAAATGCTTTGCATGCTAACATGTTAAACTAGATGTTGAAAATGGTAAACATTCTGCAGTTGTTTTTGTTTACATGCTGACATTAGCATTTAGCTCAAAGCATTTCTGTGCTTTTGAGCAAGGTGAGAATAGAAAAGGAGTGCGTCATGGGACGTGTTGTCCTTCTGTGTCAGAAATCCAAAGTGTTTAACAAAGATGTCTACTAATGCTGTCTATGCCGGCTCCCCATTAATCCAAATATAGGCAAAAATGTGGAGAGTGGGTGGAGCTGAGGTAGGCTGAATGAAGGTTGCTCAAACAAGCCACCTGCGACAGCACCCACTTGTCATTCAAAGCGGCCATGCTCTTGATTATATGTAACTTTAAGTCTTAATATAACTTGAATGGGTGTGTTATATATATATTTTTTAAATGACTTCAGGTACAGTTCTCATGAAAGGTTTTGTACCAGGCGTCTACTGCAGAAGCTTTGTGGTTATAGTGGTCCCTCGGCAGTATCAAAGAGATTAACAGGCAACAGTTTGTTCCTTTTTTTTCATTTCTTGTCTAAACGTGTTTAATTTAATTTTTTTCTACATTTTTTTGTTAGAGGAGTATTTACAGTAATGGTCAGGCACAGCCACCTGCAGCTACTGCACCATCTAACATGCAGTTCTGACAGAGACGGTAGCATGGCTGTAAAGAGTCTTAGTTGTTTTTCCAGTTTGCAGTGGTGTGAACAATAAATTTGAAAATAAAATCTGCCTTTTAACTCCTTATTTATCAGTATTTCTGTCTGCCAATCTCATCAAGACAAAAATGTGATTAGGATTAAAAACACAGACACAAACAGATGGCTGATTTATTTATTGCCAAAAAGGAAAACTTTGAAAATTTTGAGTTTGTCAGGGTAAAAGCAAAGAATTTCTTTATGGCTTATTGAGTGTAGCCCTCCACCACTCTCGCCTTTTATTATCACAATACATCTTCAACAAAAACATAATTCTCAGATCAAATATCCAATGGATTATTTGTTCAAATATTCCTATGTAAGAGCATATTCCCTGAAAACAAAAGTCAGACCCACCTTTATCACATTCCCAGAAAATTTAGAGGACGCCTTACTTGGAAAACACAGAGGGTCCATGTGATCTCCACACTTTCAACTCTCGCCAGACTCTTGACTGGCATGCCACACTCACTCAGGTGGCGTCACATTGAGTACAGTACATGCAGTGGGTGTTTGGAGGTCAACAAGTCAGCTCTGCTCCATTATGAAACTTTTGAGAAACATCCCTCAAGTGGCTCCTCCCTTGGACACATCAGTACGTGCATGGAGTGCTGGGGTCATATGAGGTGACCTTCCCCACCTCCCCCTCCCATTCTTTGCTGTTGATCCACAGGGCAGAGGCTGATGTGGTGCTTGAGCCGACATCCCAACATATGGTGATGTGTGCACCACCACCTTTTAATCTGCAAGGCACGTGGCACCAGAGTCACCAGCCACACTGAACTACTCGTGGTGTGTTGTATAAAACATGGACACAGTGTGGTGGTTCCAGCCTCTGCCGTCTTGGCGGTCCTGCCTCTGTCGGCAGAGGGGCAAACGTGGACCTGAGGTAGGCTGAATGACACCTGGTCACTCAGACAAGCCACCTGTGTCTGCACTGACTTGTCATATAAAGCTCTTAATTATGCTTTAAAGCGTTAATATAATTTGAACGGGTGAGTTATATAAAAGATTCACCCTTAGTACAGTTCTCATGAAAGGGGAAAATATATATAGAGTCCAAAACTGTTTTCTGGACCAGACTTAACCACAGAGACTTTCTGGTAACAATGGTGGTGTCTGTTCTCGGTAGTATCAAAGAGATTACAGAGATTGGCGTAGTATTTTAAAAGACTAAAATGAAGGCATGTATTATTGTCACTGTGTTACCAATGTAAACAAACATCTATCGCCATTAGAAACCTTGATAACACAGATTTAGTTCTCATCTGATGGTAGTCCATGTACTGAAATACATGTCAGTCAAACTGGAAGCAGTACTGGGATCCAGTCCTGTGTTTTGAATTTTGTTTGTGGACTTTTGTTCAAGCATGGCCCAGTCTAAGAAGAATGAAGACCTATATAGAGTTTTACCTCTCAAAGTTTCTCTCAAAGAGTATGTAATCCCATCTCCTGGAACAGGAGACACAGGTTATGATCTCCACCCATTAACACCCACCTGATATCATTTGACTGAAGTTCCACATTAAAGATTTACAATAACAACTAAGAAAACTCAGTTTCAGTTGGAAGGTTTCAAAGTATTCAGATTTACTCATCGGCGAGCCATGGAGTACTAAGAAGACTGGCATTCTGCTGGGTTGATCCAGTGATGTGTGTCCCAGCTAATGCTAGACACACAGTTATAATTTAGTAAGTAGATCCACTTGCAGACTTAAAAGAAGCTTTACTGGCCGACCAGACAGTGACTAAAGAGACTGGTTAATGTAGGAGGTGAGATCAAGGGGGGTTAAGATACTCCATGACTACGAATCTGAAGTGAGTCACCAAACCACCAACACTGGGTGGTATGTTGGTTAGTGGGGGGGCATGACAGCTCCATGTTATCAGTGACAGACAGACTTGTGGGGTTTACTGGGAATCACACAAGAGTGGAGCAGAGTGCTGAAGATAATTACAACCAGGCAACTTATTGAGAAATGTACTTAAGCTGCCACTGCTACTGTCAGTCTGACAACCACCCAATGTTACGTGTAGCATTCTTTTAAGGCATCCCTTCAATTACGAACCTCTCAGGTATTTTGTGTATTTGAAAAGTATTTGACACTTTTGACAAGGCCTCAGGAGGCAGGATTTCCAAGTTGGCACATGATTCAAGTGGAACAGGAAACAAAATCATGCAATGATCAACATTTACAAGTCCTGTCTTAATAAAAGGTATCTAGAACCTTACTCTTGTACAATTTCTAAAGATGGTTAACATGTAACAATAGCTCATTTTACTAAGATGTTTCTCAGAGCAGCATGTCAGTGAACGCCATCTCCATATGTTCCATTTGTTCTCTTGCAAAGCCTCGTTCTGACAGGCGTCTGATCAACTTGTCAGCTTGATTAATGCTCAGGCATCAGGTTCACAATGATTTGAGAGAGTGCTTACAAACCATGGCATGTTTCATTTTACAAATGATTGTCACTTACAAATTGGAGGCCTACGGAGCTCTTGCGCGCGAATGTGTGGGCCGCAAGTTTTAATTAGTGAAATGTAAAAAAAAGAAACAATCTTGTGATGCAAATAATCTTTCACAAGTTGTTCATTTTGACGACCTTCACTTACAAGAAACCACACCACCAAGTTTACATACATTTCTGAGAACTGTGACTCCACCCTTAAAAGATGCCAAGAAGTCTTAAAAAAAAAAAAAAAAAAAAAAAAATGATAG
The DNA here is from genome assembly GCA_033000465.1 of Sciaenops ocellatus. NCBI lineage: Eukaryota > Metazoa > Chordata > Actinopteri > Sciaenidae > Sciaenops > Sciaenops ocellatus. The sequence goes on along the minus strand of CP136880.1, from coordinate 16,294,462 downwards.
GCAACAGTTTCTACAAATAACAGGTGAATTTATTTTCCAAAAAGTTATTTACATTATGTACACACACACACCCCCAAAGCCACATACAGTAACAGCAACACTATGCACAAAACTTCAGAAAGATTGTGTGCAATGAGATCGTGTATCTCCTTCAGTTATACAGTGTATCAGTAATCTCTCAGCAGAAAAGGCACACTTCTTGGCCACAACAAGCACAAACAAACACACACACACAAAAACACAACATACATAAACACACAAATACTGCATCTAGGCGAAATGCATTCAACATATGCTTCATCATGGGATGTGCTCTGATAAATAACGTTGGTCTTGCAGTGCTTCCATTTTTTTCATAAATAAAAAAATATTTAAAAATGTACAGTACAGCGACTACAATTGCTGGTGTATGTCCACTGGCACAGATCTGTAAATCTACGTCACTAGTCCGCACAAAGGAACAGTCTGCAACTCCCCGTGCAATCAGACAAATTCGTGGCTGCCCATCACTTCCAATCTGCGTGTCACTTTCCAGCTGTCTTGCAGGCTGGACAGACCCAGAGTCCTTGTTTCCAGAAATTAAGGGAAACCCTTCTGGTGCAGTTAAGAGTCCAGTCAAGCCCATCTCACCGTGTGCTGATCCTCCAATGAAAAGTGCTCAAATAAAGAGAAGGCGGCGCTTCTCATTGATCCATGTTGGGTCCTCCATGGTGATGGTGCATTGGTTAATGGAGTGCTGAGTTGTTACATAGGCAGCCTGTCAATCAAATACAAGTTTCATAAAAATCACACACAACATTTCATTTTACAGCTGAAAATAAGGTCATGTCATGCAAGATTATTTTGGTAAGATATTTAACATTTTATCATGTTTCATACCGTTTTCTTGGTTTCACTTCCCAGCCATCACGACATTTCACATAAGTTATCGATTCTCCTGGTGAAATTTCAGTTTTTTCATGCTCTTGGGCACAAAATGTAAACCTGTAATACAAAAAAGGAAATATCAGTAAATGTTTGCCAAGAAAATTAAATCCTGAAGGTGTAGTAGCCACACACAGTGGCTACCCACTACTTACTTCTTCTGCGTTTCTCCAGCTTTTACACGAATCCGACGGACTTCCAGTACAGGTTTGGGAGGCTTTGTGTTCCAGGCCCAGAACGTCTTCTTAATGTTCTTCCAGACTGAGTTCCAGGAGTCAGCTTCACCTTCCCAGCTCAGAGTGATTTTCAACAGGTCACCAATATCCTCCTCGGTAAACACCAAGAAGGTGTTGGTCAAGTTTAAACCAATAGTGCCATCATGGCTGGACATAGGGAGGAGAAATGAGGTTAAGTTGGGTGCCCACAAAACTGAATGCAGAAGTTATAGCAGCTGTGTGTTCAAATTTTTATTATGCTTTTCAGGTTCCTATCACAGGCAGTTTTGGATTTCAGTTTTCTACTTACACATCAACAGATATTTTTGCTGTGTCGTTATGGGCTCCGTATAATTTGACATGGAAGGTGGGATCTGCGTTGTCTGCCTGTTTTCTGTTGAACACGTGCATCTTCATCTGATAGTGGTAGCCTTAAAGAAAACATACAAGTAGAGTTGATGTTTGATCTACCGTGAAATTGTGTACAGTAGTAGTGTGGAACCATAAAACATGTTAGATATGGAGGTTAAAGATAAGAAAGTCCATAGTTATGAGCTGAGTTACAGTAGAGTTGCCTTATCAGTTTTACTGTAGGAAGTAATCATCACAGTAGTAAAAAAGATAAAAGTCTGCCATGTATTTCCAGGCAGCGTCCTTATTGTAACTCACCTCCAAAGGGAGTGTCAGCACGTGTCTTCAGATACATTTTGCTGTTACGCCTCTTGCGCATCTTTCTGGTGTTGTAACCGATGTTGTTGCAGCGATTTTTGCGGCAGCTGAGGCAGATACCTTTCTTGAAGCGATCGGGGCCGGTGCACTGGAAGGCAAAGCTCATGTGGTTCTTGTTCATCAAGGAATCCACGAACAGGTGCACAGAACGTTCATGCTCACATTTCATCACCTCCATGAAATCTGGAGAAAGAGAAGAAGGCAGGTTGGGTGCACTGTGTATAATGTCAGGACAGCCACTGTAGCTGAACAAATTAACGTCAGAATATTGTTGCGGACCAAGACAAACTTACTTCCAGCCACTGTCAGCACGTCACCCAGTGAGCAGCCAGGCTGCACTTCACCACCATTAGGGTAAATGTCAATGTCTCCAATTGGCTGCTGGATGCCAATGCTGACACCCAAAGCCTCTCGAGTATATGTGTGCAGAACGTCCACAAAGTCGGCATCATCTGGGGAGAGGCGCCTCTGCTCGTCTACACCTTCAAACATTGGTCCTGCTGGGTCTAGACCTATCAGATGTGAAAGATGAGACAGAAGGTCAGTAAAATGAGGCCACAACATCTTTCAATGTTGTTAATTGCCGATTCATGTCGTGCTCAACTTACCAGTGATTCTGCCGATGGTCCCTTTCACATATGTTCCTGCATAGCCGGCTACATGAGCGCCTAAACTGTAACCAATCAGGTGCACATTCTTCAGAGGGAGCTGCTGTTCTTCCTGTTGGAGAAAAAAAAAAAAGGGGGCAACACTCACATCAGCAGCTGCCACCATGATCAGCAACACACACACACACACACACTGAACAAATCCTGGATTTCAGCCAGCGATGATCAGTCGTGCCTACAGCTGAGCCAAGCTCAGTTAACCCAGAGAGAATCTACCAACAGTCCCTTCCATGCAACATCGCCTCCACCATCTGTCTCAGTTTGTCTCCATGAAATACTCTTTGTGTATGTTTACAACCAAGTGGCAGGTTGCCTGAAACTCTCCTCACTTGCCATTTGTGCATGGTCCAATTTTGTGACAGTCCTGCTGAATGGCAATTGTTGTCTTTGCCTCAGAAGTACTAAATAGACCTAATGAGAAGCTCTGATGACTATTGATCTTAAAGAAGGGCACTAAAAGAGGCAAAATATCAAGTATCTGAAGCTGTGAAGACAACATATCAGAAAGAAATTTCACTACTGCCTCGGGGTGACGAGACTTCCAAAAGCATTTATCAAAATTGATATTAAGCATGCCATTTCACTTCTGCAAACATGTTTGACAGCTCTGTCATGCTCACAAAAGGCTATGATCTCTTAAATCACTCTAATGAAAGGCAGAAAGGAGGAGGGGGGGCAGGTTTATGGATTTGCAGGTACTCAGCTGTTCTTCTGTCACTCAGCATTACTGAGTTAACCGCCAAGATAGCTCAACTCTCACACATAACAATAAAACGTCATGAAACATCTACTTGTATATCAGTCCTACATACAAAACATACCGTAGCTTTATAAAGACCAAGCTACGTCAAGGAGGAGTGACATGTGTACAAAGGTAATGTGTTACTGGTTTAGAGCCATCGCTGGTGAAATAGAGAATCAATGGTGCATTTGCATGATGTCATTTAGATTCAGCAACACCAAGTAAACCCTCTGAGGTCAATTGCTTTTGCAGTTGTGGGCGATTGGTGGGTGTATAAATGACCGCAAACACACCTGAAGCCAGTCGAGCATGGCAGCAATATCTTGGCCGACACTGTTGGTGTGGTTGACTGCGTCGTGGTACAGCTGCTGAGCCATCGATATCCAATCAACGACAATCACGTTGGCCTCAGTTTCACGCTGCATCACTGCAGAGACCAGCTTTTGCATCCAGCTTTCAAGCATCCCACTCATCTGTGAGGGGGGGAAAAAAAAGACAACAGGAATCATTCACTGAGCCAGACTACTTAAACCTGGTGACCTCTCTCTAATACTCTGCACTCTGTTATCTCACAGTCACATGATAAATTCCTACAATCAAACAGCAGTTTAGTTGGAGAGACAGCACTTCCACCCAAGCAACACAGAAGTTCCCTTTACTCTGTGAGGTGCAGATTGCAGTTTATGACCCAGATAGATAAAGAGAGAGAGTGCAACTAGATAGGATGGATGCAAAATTTAAACTCACGTACCGCCCAGCCGTGGATGATGAAGATGGTCTTCGCTGTAACATTGAAGCCACACTCTTCTATACTCTCCTTCTTTCCAACCTGCAGGTAGCAGCCTTCTTGGTCCAGATCCAAACTCTTTCTCATGTTGTACTTGATGACTCCAACGAAAACCTTGCTGTCTGTTGACAACTCATCCAATCCATCATCTTCACCTGAGGGGAAATTACACACAAAGATGAGGAAATGTTCATTTTTTAAATTTTATTCTGCTTTTTCTCATGCATGCAAAATGCTCACTTTAAATAATTCAATTTCAAAACACACAATCCAGCCAATCATTCACCACACTTGCAGGGAGCGGCTGAGAGAGCCAATCAACGTGCTTTTGCGGCTAACATCTGCCACAATAATGCAGGCCGGGTGGAAATTGTGCCCAGGACGCAGGCGCAGAGCCACCTTATCACCGCCACCCTTCTTCTCTTCTTTTATTCCAGCGTTTTTCACACAGTTTCAGCCAAAACTCGTGTGATTATATCTGTCTTTAATACTCTGTGCTCTCAGACCTGAAGGGGACAATTAACTTGACTGACTCACGAAGCCTTTGGAGGATGTTGACACAGATTAAGAAAAAATGTGGACATGCTTTTAATAAAATGCTTTTTTAAAGGACTTCAAAGCCCCGAAATAATTTTTTAATACAGAACATTTCGTTGGTGTCTGTGTTTGATTCTTGATGAAGGGGTTGGATGAATTAATAGCAGTGTGGATTAATCCCGCCGCGCAGAGCAGAAACGTCAGATCTGAATTTAAATCATGAACTCAACACCCTTTGGTAATGGGCCACCACTGACCAAAATGACTTCAGCTGGGTAGTAAAAAACGCTGCTGAGTGGTGAGTGGTAAAACGCGGATTCAGCGGAACATCTATCCAAATAGTTCACACAGACGTGGCGTTGTGTGTCCTCTGCGTCAAGGCTCCTGCTGCTCTCCCAAAAAGGACACGTCGCAGTCTAGTCTTTCAAATCCATCCCCGCTTTTCTGGTTCACTCTGCCCGCCACACTTGCTCGCATTTGTAATTTAGCCTTTATAGCCTAGAAATGTAGATTAATTTAGGATTAATCTGAGAAAATATTAAGATTTAGACTGCTTATTATGTTTCCCATTCATAGATTTTTAAAAGCATATGTTTGCCCTATTTTACGCATGTGCTGTTGGATTCTGACACTTCCCTTCGAGGCTGGGAAAGAAATAAATGATATAAATGAATGAACAATAGACACAAAGCCGTTTCTTACCTTTAAGAACACCGTTTTCCCCAGAAGCGGATGAGAAGAGCGCAGCAGCACACTGTAGGAAAATCCACAGGAGAAGGGCTTTATGATTCATTTCTCAGCCACAGACGAGTGTGAGGGAATTAAAAGCTTTCTGGCACTATAAAATATCTGTTTTATATTGCTGATGGTAGCGCGTTAGGTAGGTGAGTGAGTTTAAATCCAGTGGTGAGAGAGACAGAGCCGGCGGTGCGTATTTTGGTGCGCGTCTTGTTAAAGCACCGCTCAAGAAATGTGTAAACTAGCAAGTGTGTGATTAGAGTTTTAAATAGTTTCCCCTTTTCAGTCATCTGATCATCGGCTGATCTATCGTGGATCTTATTGGTCAAGCCCCCATTTGTTTACGTTGAAGGCGTGGCAAAGCTGAATGAAGTTGTAGTAGGCTTCTCACGTTGCGCGTGTGTTAACCCTTGTGGGGCGTGTGCGGGATCGACTGACGCAAGACGCCATAAAACATAACCAGTGTCCAGTATTGGTATGAATGCTGGTGTGTCATCTGGCGCACACCTTTGTTGGCTAACTGGATTCAAACAATGCGTAAAAATAACCAATAAACAGTCCATTATCCTCCAAGAGGCGCTGGCATGAGACGGCGCGTCCACGGAGTGCGCTCTGACTTTCTCTTTTTAATTCTTACAGCGATATAAACAATATAAATATCTCGTATTGCTCATTATCATATGTGGGATGCTCACAATACACGATGGGAATATTTAAAAGGCTTCGACCCGTGTGTGTGTGTGTGTGTGTGTGTGTGTGTGTGTTGTGGGGGGAGGATGGCCCTCCTCATCTCTGAAAGCATCGTCCCCTCTGCCTGGCGCACTGCCAAACCATCAGCTTAGCTCACCGACCGGGTTTCAATTGATGAGGCGAAGAATGAGCGCACTCACGCAAGGGTCTGTGCCACAATAACACCACTGTTTTGTGTACATACATCAGCGCCCACTACCCAGTAGGAAGTGTCACCTGCCACCCCGGCAGCCACTGGTAACTGGCGCTGGTTACAATGAGCACTGGGTCAGTGGGCTATCTATCTATCTATCTATCTATCTATCTATCTATCTATCTATCTATCTATCTATCTATCTATCTATCGCCATATTTACTAGTTCTTCACTTAAATTCTTCTAGAATAGCAAATAAACCCAAGATCTGATCTAATCTATTGTAATCTGGATTGACTTCATTGTTAAAAATGTCTTTTTCAAAGGAGAAAAGTGAGGTTGTGTGTGTGTGTGTGTGTGTGATACAGGGACATCCAAAATAACTACTCCTATTTTTACTTCCATGTATTAATAGATGTTCTGTAAGCTTGTGAGAACATAGCAGAACGTTTGTGATGTTACATCTCCAGAGGGCACTACAGTTCATATTAGGAGGTGATGCAACGCTCACTCACTGGAAATGATTGACATCAGTGACCTCTGGTGGGTGGTACTGCATCACAGGATGTTCTGCATGTTTTGGAAACGTGGGAAGATCTTTAAGAGGACAGAGGACAAAGTCATCTGTTGACCTGCCTGTCACTGATATTTAAAATGTTTTTGATTGAATCAGTCTGGCTTGTGATAAAACTACTTACTGCTGTTTGAGGAGTCACACACTCCTTTTTTTCTTCAGTTCTTCATCCGAACGTCAGAGTTACAATAAAGTCTGCACCTCTTTAGAAATAAAGACAAAGACTTCCCAGAATCAGTCTGCTGGACAGACCCGATGTCAGACATTGGCAGTTATATTTACTTCAAAGTTAAAGTTGCTTCTCACGCAGCTGTGTTGTTATTCTTTCCATCACACACCACAGCCAGCTGCCCAGTCTGAGTGCCAGTTTGATTCTGCTCTAATGCTGACCTGTCCTGATTTTTGCCCTACAACGTCTGCTTGGCAAAATCCAACAATGAGACATTGTGAAGTACTAAAACAATCAAAACAAGTAGACCGATGCAAGGGCTGCAGAAAGTGTAATTTAAACATCTTTACCTTGTTCTGACTCTTTCCTGAAGTCATTGTTAAAAACCTCAAGACCATGAAGTCAGAACAAAGTCTGCAAACCGCCAGAGTTTTGTACGCGTTGGCGGGGGCTGTTGCTCAAAAGGACTCACACAAAGCTTTTAGACTCTCTGTAATTCTTTTGTGCTTCATGCAAAATCTTCTAAAATCCAATAACTTGTAGGATATTTTACTTTTTAAAGCTACTGTGTGTGCACCCTTCATCATGTTTCTCCCTCATCTACTTCAGTTCACATATGAGGACACCTGCATGTAAGTGTAAGTGCATTTAATAGGTTGATGGGAAATAGCTTTTATGTGAACGTTTCTATTATTTGCTTAACTGTGCATATGTAATTGCATTTTCCATTAATTCCAATAAACTCAGAGATGTCCTTTGTGCTATGCTGCTATCATAATTATTTGTCAAATGTTATTTTAATATTAATAAGAATAATCAGTGGGTTTTACCTAAGGTAACCTTTTTAGTTAATAGGTGTTGGGCACTGTACAGAAGCCCTAAGCGGTCATACATTCATAGATTTTATTCCCTCCATTTTTGTCAAGTTAATTTCATTTGTTTTCTCGGGTTATTTATGTCATCATCTCAAAATAACAAATGTTGTTTTCCCAAAAGTAACATTTAATTAATTTAATTAATTCAAGATCATCAACATATGATAGGCCTGAGATTTCCATCCCACCAGACATCATGCCATGCTGACCTGATGCCGACTGATGGATGTGACACGCTGATCGATATTCTCCTGCTACACTGAATGATATTTCCTGCAATGATTTATTTTTACTAGACTACCTTTAGTTTTCTCAAGATCTCGTATTAATTATGTCGAGAACATAAAGTTATCTCAAGATCCTGAGAAAATCCGGTTATCTCTGGACAACACTATTTGTTATTTGAAGATAATGACATAAATAACTCGAAAACAAATGAAGTTAACGCGATATCATGAGAAAACTGAGGAAATAAAATAAATGCATATGAATGCATGACTGCTTAAGGCTTCCGTAGTTTGAGTTCATGATATGAAGGTCTAACTATAATTCATATAACCCTCGCAGAGTGTGACAATTCAGGTCAATACTGTTTTCCAATTAGTCCTGAAAGCAATAATTTAGTTTATTTTGGAGTAAGAAGATATATTTACAGATAACATGTCTGTTCAGGGAGATGGAGAAGGAACAAAAATGTAATTGAAAATTAAAAATATTAATGATCAGCTCCCCCGTGGAGCCCATACAATCATCCCTGTGGGATCACTGCATCTCAGCCACCCACCTGCCGAGAAGCCCCAAAACTGAGACAACACCGCCACCGTGTGGACAGAGGAGCAGTGCACCGGACAGTGACACAGCAGGAGGCGGAGGGGGGGCAGCGAGCCAGACCGGATCCTTCATGAGGGAAGAGGCCAGGGACAGCCAGCCAACCCCCGGCTTCTCCTCTCTTCACTGATATTATTTTGTATTGAAAGCCAGGGAGCCCGAGCAGGGGGCTGCGTTAGTGTTCATAGGATGTCCCGTCATGAAGGTAAGAGCACACTTGAACACAGAGCTGCGAGGACGTCTGGATTTGTGATTTTTAAAAACGTTGACAGAGCAGCCGCTAGCTAACGTCAGCTAGCCGAGGATTTCTTGTTTTGCAGCCCATCCTAAGCTAACGTTTGCTAGTGTTAGCAGCGAGGCTGCAGTGAGGAGGAGGGGTGGGGGACGCATTATGGCGGCCGGAAAAATGTGCATCTAACCCAACGCACCTTGCAGTTGACGTCTATGTTTCAGTAAATGTCCCAACAGTCAGCGCTAGGTGACCAAAACAACGCTGACATATCAACGGGAAGAAGCTAGTTAACGTTAGCTACGTGGGCTAGCTAGCTAGCCTGCGAGCTAACTGGTAATGGGTTATGTAGGTTAACGTTGACGAGCCGGGGAGCAAGGGGGAGTGCCGGGGAGAGGAAACATACGACAGCAGCGAGTATGCGGGGCATTGCGGGGTTAATGCTGACTGGTTACAGCCTCCTTCCTGGTGAAAGTTGGCCTGTCTAGTCCAGCAAGCTAACGTTTAGCAAACCAACATCCACCTCGTCCTTGTGGCCAACCTTGTTGGGCTTGAAGTTCGTTGTTAGTGTCAAGTAGACGTCGGTTAACATTGTTAGCACACGCCGGAGCTCATCCATCGGTAAAAAGTTGAGTTAGTTAAAGCCCACAACAGCTTGTCAGTTAGCAGTTGAGCTAACGGCAGCTTGGTTTATTCGTTTAATGGTTAGCCAGCAGCGAAGGTTAGTCAGGCCCGAGCGGCCTCTTTATTTTCCATGCCTGTGATGTTGTTGTTGTTGTCAACTTTACTGTCAGTTGTCATCAAGTTATTTGTGTCTGAGACGTGAGTGGTTATCGTTGTTACTGTCAGTAGCGTGTCTGTGAGCTAGTCTGTCAGCCACAGCCGCAGCGCAGCACAGCAGGATCAGGTTGGCACTGAAGCTTTTACAGCCTGTCAGCTATGAATGGAGATAAGAGGGGAGTTTAAACAGGCTGGTGTCATACAATACACCGAGACTGCACGACTGTCCTAGTCAATCAAGAATGGCCTGGGCTTGAACACAGGGAGTCCCTGTTTACCCCATGTGACACATCAGGTTAATCATTTTCATATGCAGCCTAGTGTTGGGGTGCTTTTGTGAATGGAGCAGACACTAGTCTATAAGTTTATTATATTCAACATCAGCCGCAGACTGCTTCACCAACATGACACTCAAACTAACAAAATAAAAGCACAGCAGAGTACAACAAAGCAGAAACACTCACCACAGCGCCACAAAAAGTTCAATCAACTAATGTAACCGCCTCAATTAAAACTTTGCATCACTGTATACAGATGTATTTATAACAGCACTGTCATATTGGATTATATTTTGCAGGCCCAACACGTGCACAATACCTTCTGAGGACCTTTTAATCCCATAGTGACGTTCCAGCACATTTTGTGCAGCCAGCTCATTGTAGAAAAATGCAAAGCGTTTGTGTGTGTCATTTGTTTACTCCTCAGCAGGATATCTCACCACGCTCCACGTTCTTCTGTCGCCATTTACCTTTTTTTTTTTTTTAATAACGTCCCATTCCTCTGTCTTGTCTTCCAGGCGTCAGCTGCGATGCATGTTTAAAAGGCAACTTCAGAGGTCGACGGTACAAATGTTTAATTTGCTACGACTACGACCTGTGCGCGTCGTGCTATGAGAGCGGTGCCACCACGACCAGACACACCACAGAGCATCCCATGCAGTGTATATTAACCCGAGTCGATTTTGGTAAGTACGACTGATTCATTCGTGTGTGTGTGTTTGTGTGTGTGTGTGTGTGTGCGTCAAAACCAAAGACAATTAATGGTTTTATGATCTGGGATTTTTCGACTAGTTTTGTTCAAACTCAACAATCAGACAGTGGCCTCTCTTGGTATGTCATCATCGGGATAAACCTCTAATATGGTCACTCTTTGGAGACTTCCTCCCTTTTCACAGATGAGTCTGTTACAGTGTATTTTATCTTTTGCTGACACTGGCTTTGTTTTCAGAGAGGAAGGCTGCTACTAAATCGTTTAGCAGTGACTGATTTGACCCAGACGGCACGAGGAGCTTTGGGAGTGTGTTATTGGGCTTCTGGGTTGGACTTATCTTGACACAAATTAAACATTTCGTAGTGGCAGCAGTGAGGATAGAGAGCATACTACATGAATGTTTTGACTGAATGGAGCGTTTCTCCTGTTTTTGGACGACCGCTCCTGTGACTAATTCATGTTTTGGTGCTGTGAAATATGTTGGTATTCAGCCTTTCACACATTGGAAATGCTGTTTTTACAATCTGTTGAAATAAAATACAAACTGTTGCTGTAAACACAGAAGGAGGTGCACGCTCACTGAAACTTCTCATTTTTGTGTGCCTGTTGGTCCTCCACCAACTGGACCAACTGTTTCATGGTGAATCTCAGTGGTTGGTTGATCTCTTCTATATATACACACACTTCAGTTTAATTTTTGATTGGAATAATATTAGCTAGAGGTAAGCTCTCGCTGTAAATGAACTTTTTATGGGTGTATTACAAACTGCTTTCTTTGCTCAACACTCACTCGTATTAACGAAGAAGATTTCATGACTCTGGAGATCCACTGAGCGCTATGGAGTGTTTTTGCAGCCTACAAATGTTACATTAACTTTGTCTCCAGCAGATAAACCCACCTGCTAAACACCAAATGGCGGCCAGACAAAGGTAGTGACTAGCTGGTGAACGTAGCGGAGCGTTTGGCACGCACACATAACCAGCTCAGAATGTGGTGGAGACTAAAACAGACTTAACATTCATCAGTTGGACACAAACACTGCTTCGTATCTGCTGCTGCTGCTGCTGACACGTTGACCAACTTCAAAGGTGATAATGTGTCAGGGTTGTGTTAACAACTTATTTCAGCTTCCAAGGTGGCAAAAATCTCACTTAATGCAAGTTTAAGGAAAGCTGTCACGAAAGCCAAATGGTGCACTGTTATTAATGTCAGCCACAGGTTAGCTTTGGTTGTGGGCAGCGTACTTAGAGCCGGTTTACAGTGACTGAGCTCTGGAAAGAGTTTCCAGTAATGTGTCAAATAATGCTGTTAACCATGTGGTGTCTTTCGTCTAAATCTGTCTGAAGTTATCCTGTTTATTGATCAATCTCAGTCCAAATGGACTTTAACGTGGGATTACATGCTGATAAAATACCTTTTTGAAGCATTAACGTCCTGTTCTTCCTTCACCACTACCCACTGCTGTCATGTATGATTCTGTGGCAGCTACGACAAAACTTTGGTCCCATGTAGGTGAATCAGTTGCAGCTAAAACATGCCTAGACGCTAAATGACCATCTTGGTACCCCCCCCCCCCCCCTCTCCAGACCTGTACTACGGTGGAGAAGCATTCTCGGTGGAGCAGCCGCAGGCCTTCACATGTCCCTACTGTGGCAGGATGGGCTACACAGAGATCTCCCTGCAGGAGCACGTGGCTGCAGAGCACACAGAGACCTCCACAGAAGTGGTAAGTCAGCGCTGAAGCTTCACACACACACAGCCATCTGTGAAACCTTGACTAGGTTGTTTGCACAAATCTTAACACCTGGAAACATTTACGTTTGTGTGATGCCTCAGAGTTTCTTCTCCGCTGAGTGAACTGAATCAGTGTCCCTCACATTAGAGAGGGCCTGCAGGTTTTTAAGTATGCCGTAGTTCATTTTCATCTTACTCATTGTCTTCACAGTGTCACAGTCGAAGCTTAGTTCTGATGTCAGCTGAACTGGCATTGATGTTAGGTAGACTGCAGCTCTATTTATAGATTTTTTTTTTTTTCTTCTGACAGCAGGAAAACACTGGTTAGAGCTGCTGAGAAATACTTTAAAGAACCTTAACCCATATACTGCTGACTTTTTCCAATACATGACGTTTATTAAGTTTAGATTATTTTTTGTTTCATGTGATTCTTCTTCCTTCCAGACAGCCTTTGATTTCCATTCATTTTCGAACAGTACAGTACATGAATCAACTTGCAGACGTTTCAAACTTGCTTGAGAGGTCCAAACCGTTTTATAGCCAAGTGTGTGAAGTGGCACATTTAAACACGTTCAGGGTGCATTCAGACAGAATCCGGCGCTGCAGCAAAAAACACAGGTTTTTTTCCCCCATTCATTTGAGACGAGGGAGTTTTGGCTGCAGCTGTGCGGGCCGCAGGGGTGTCCACCAAAAAAAAAACGCAGGCGGAGAAGTTGAGCCGGATCCAGCTTTTGCACAAAACGCAGCCTGATGTTACGCTGCAGCCACCAGCCAGTCTGAAATGTCACTAAAGCTGAGGCTATCCAGACTTCACGGGCTGAGCTCTGATACTCTACCTGTTTGTTCTGAGTTTGTTTATTTCATGTATCCAGCTCGTAAATCTGTGTCTGGCTGACGATGCAAAACAGTGACGCGAAGAAGCTGAATTTGGTTTGTGCCCGATGGAGAGCGAACATTGGTCGAGAGACTTATGCAGTGAATGAGAGTGAGGGAGTGCGGGCATCGAGAAAGCAATGAAATAAAAAGTTATGTCCTGACAGCAGATACGTTCAGCACAAATAGACACACCCCCCAGCAGCTCCACCTCAAGCCCACACTCCGCCACAATGCCTGTCTGAATGTACCCTAACGAAGCGTGTTGGAGTGGCACATTTTAAACGCGCTTACACAGCCTGGAGAAATGATGTTCACTGTGAGACTAATGGTTCTATTAAAACTGTAGTTTTTTTTGAGAAAATCAAGACATTGTTGCAGGTATTCACTCACTCACACACTGAAATATTGTAGAAGAACTATCAGTGAAACGTTTTCACGTCAGTCATAAGTCTCATTATCTGACATGAAGCTGAAAAGGTGTTAGCAGTGAGTGACTTCATGAGTAAATGACTGTCAGGGTAGCCAATTAATGTCAAAGAGCATTTAACTCAGTTAGCGACTTGTCTCCCACAGCGGCAGACAGGCTACAGGCGACGTATGAAAAAGTAATGTAGTTCATGACAACAAATATTGTTGTTATCATGTCAGGCTAGTCTGTGACAGCCAGTCACTGTCCTTTGAATGAAGAAAGGGGTGTAAATATCTGTTGTGACCACAAGTTAGCTGAGCTAATTTAGATTTTCAGCCATTTACCTGTTTCAGCAAAACACATGATGCTTTTCAGGGTCCATAGTACATCAGTACAGTTCATACGTCATTTTGGCAGCTATGACTATCAAGTGGCGCAGATTTAACTCACCAAACTGTCAAACATTTAAAATCTATCCTGAGTTTTGACAGCCTCCACACTGAGATTGCATCTGTTCATGTTTAATTTTGCTATTTGTACAGTAGATATTTACCAAACTCAGTGTTTGTTCAGGAGGACCCAGGCCCAACTGGTGAATGTTGTGCAGTGAAGTGTGCTGAGATATGCGCTCTTTCTTTCTTTCTTTCTTTCTTTCTTTCTTTCCTTCTTTCCTTCTTTCCTTCCTTCCTCCAGATCTGCCCCATATGTGCAGCGCTGCCAGGTGGCGACCCGAATCATGTGACAGATGACTTTGCTGCTCATCTCACACTTGAACACAGAGCACCCAGAGACTTGATATCCTTTTCAAGTGGGGGTGCTTACTCCACCGACATGACCATTTAAAAAAAACAAAACAGGTTGTATTTTTAGATATTTCTGTGTGAAAACGTCCAGATGAGATTGGATGCTGTTCGTGTCGTCCAGATTGCTTTGTGGTTTGAAAGATTAGCGCACCAGAGAGGCTGAGTCTGTTTACTCAAACTGACATTTGTTGACATTTTGCTAATCTTATTCAAGCCTTCCTGTGGTAGTTCTCCAGATCACAATGGTGAGTGAACATGAATAAGGAAAAATATCAGAATATGTGCAGTAATGCTGCCATGGCTATCGTGCTACATAACTAGAGTCATGTGTCTCATGCTGTTGTGACAAACTCTATAAGAGGTAGTGGTAAATGATCCGAGTGCTCTGTTGCCAACAAGTTAAATGTACGTCTGGGACATTTGAACACCAGTGTTGTTGTAGTTTTGAAGGTTTGTAGGGATAAACTGATCAAATCTGGATCAGCATTTGTGTTTATTGGCCTGATTAAGCAGATCAGGTATCCGCTGTGATGTGACCAACCCACTTAATAAACTTCACAGTTTGTCTTCTTTACTAATAGTCATATTTATTCAGTCACACCTGACCACCAACTCAGTCCCTGTCCTTATGTTACCTCACATCAACATGTTTAACAATCAGTTTTAACTACTGAGGTGTAAATTTGGGAAAAGGAGAGCACTGGTATTGAGTCATGCAGTGAAGTGACACATATTTCTGCCAGCTGGCAGGCAGTAAGAGTTGGGGGCACAAAAACTATTAATGTAGAAATAAATACTGCAAACAATGCAGGCAAAGTGTTTTGAAAAAGATTGAGGACTGGTCTCATCTGTTACTTTAAATACTGTTGAATCTCATTAGAACTTGAGGCTGCGAGCACAAGTGGACTTCTGTCCACGTAATTACAAATTATTCAGGAGAGGAGAGGATTTTCAAGAATTGTCAGCGAGCGTTACATTTAGTTATTCGTCATATTTTGTGAAGAGTTTATACGGCAACATCTGCTATGGCCTGTCAGGAATCTGCTGTTGAATTACTCCGCGTGAGCTGCACTCTGAGATAGACTCAGAGGTCTGACGGCGACAGTCTGTTTATTTATAGAGTGCTTTGAATAAGTGCTGTGGAGAAAACAAAGGATGCAAAAAAAAGTAGTTAAATGAAGCACAGAACAAGTGCACAAAACAGGGCCAGAGCTTTTGTTTGTGGGTGTTTTTGTGTGCCGTGTTGTGCATAATGAGTCCATGGGAGACATGAGAGCACCATGCAGATATGTTAATATCAGGAGGCCTGAGTGCAGTGAGCATTTAGTGAAGTGGCAGGGACAGTTTGTGTCGTGAAACTACAGGTTCATTCATTATTCTTTTACAATTCTCAGATTAATCATTAATCAATGAAGTAATTTTGCAAATATTTGCTGCTTCCAGTTATCTAAATATATAAATATTTGTTTTTTGAACTGTTGGTCGGACGAAACAAGCAGACTGAAGATAATCAGCTCGTCAGTTTTCACAATATTTTGACAGTTTATAGACTGAAAGTGTAATCAAAAGAAAGTTGTAGCGCCGTCATTACGCTCTTGATGTGTTCCTTGACGGCAAGCATCACGACGAGTCCAGTGGGGTGCGGCATGTGAGGAGGATGTTTCACCCTGGGCGCGGGCTGGGGGGTCCACGAGCCCGCAGGTCTAACATGCACTTCACCAGCAGCACCACAGGGGGGCTCTCCACCAGTCAGAGCACCTCACAGAGCTCCAACTACAGCAGAGAGGCCATGGACCCCATAGCAGGTCAGTCACACACACACACACACACACACACACACACACGGAGGAGGAGGAGTCATTGCTACATGGCAGACTGATGCGTAGGTGTTTGATACAGACGGTAGAGGCACAGAGCACTAAGCTGATTTAGGTCAGACAGAAAAAAAACTCTATTCTATTTATTAGCACAGTGAGGCAGAAAATAATTACGTTCTTGTCATTGTATCACATAGCTGCATCTGCAGGAGACACAAAACACTGGCGCTGTGTTAAATCAGGCATGTGGCATAAATATGCATAAAATAAGTGTGGTAATGTTCTTTTTTTTTTTTCTCTCTCTGCACGCCTTGTCTGTGTTCCACTGTCCACTTCAACATAGTCTGAATAGTACTGTTATGTGTGGGCAGGCTTGTTGCTGTGGCAATTCCTTGTTTATCCTGTTCCCAATTTTAATCCGGTTCAGCGCTTGGCATTCGCCATGTCAGCTCCAGCTGTGCCATAATGAGGGTCTGCCTCACAAAGAGGGCACCAGCCTCCTCTCTAATGAACCACTATACCTGCTGGGCCGCTGACCCGACTGGAGTATAACAGTGAGGTTAGCCTAGAAACGTCACTCCTGAGGGCTCCTGTGTGTCTCTTCTAAGTCACAGTGCTGTGATTGTGGATCAGAGGCGTCACAGTGGTCGTACTAGATTGTTGCTGTAGTTATAGCACGGTGACAGTAAAGCTAATGGACTGGACTGAACTGACAAACTCTTTGCTCCTTGTTGTAATCATCATTCCTGACATCGTCTCTTCCATCCTTCTGGTGGAGCTGCTGTTGGTAACTAAGTTGCCAAATTGCTCTGCAGGGACAATAAAGTGTATCTTAACTAATCTAATCATCCTGATCCTCCAGAGTTGCTGTCCCAGTTGTCGGGGGTGCGGCGTTCGGCGGGCGGCCAGCTCAGCTCAGGCCCCTCCGCCTCCCAGCTTCAGCAGCTTCAGATGCAACTCCAGTTGGAGCGCCAGCAGGCCCAGGCGGCGCGTCAGCAGTTGGAGACGGCCCGAAACGCCACCCGGGGCGGCGGCCGCGCCAATGCAATCCTCAATACCAATTCAGCTGCCGCAAACCCAAACCCCAGCGCCACTCACAATACCAACCCTAGTCCCAACCCGGGTCCACCTGAGTCCAACACACAGCATAATGCACATAGCTCCCAGTTTCTACTCAGCAGGTGGGACGATTGCTCTTATTTTCTACGTCTACTTTAAAGTCCTCCTCGCTCAAAGTATTTACTTTGCTTTGCTTGTTATTACTACAAATTGTGTGTATTGTTGTCTAATAGTTTTATCGTTTACATCAATGTTGCTTTCTAGTAGTCTTCTTCTTGCCTGGCTTCGCTGACACATAGCTGCCTTTCTTGGCACATTACCACCACCTGTCATTCAGTGGAATAATGTGAAGCAGTTGGCAGTATTGTGGGTGTTGTAGGTGTATTGTGTCAACCACATGCGCTTGCACGAGACAAAACGTGACCCATATAACCGTCATTTCACAGCGCTACTAATGATTGAAAAAGACAACCTCCAGTGCACATTTGCTAAGAATGGACTACTCAGTGAAGCATTAAACATCGTGTCCAGTGTTAGCATCATTGATGTTTGATTAAAACATATCTGTAGGGGATTTTTAAGGTTGTCATCCATCTGCTTGCCTCCTATTATGAACTGTTACATGATCCTCTCACCTTTTGTCTCATTACGGTTCAATCTCTCTCCCGCAGACTGAGCGAACCGCGGCTCTCTGAGGCGGAGCGGCAGGCGTGCGAGGCCCAGTGGGCCGACAGGAGCTTGTTCGTAACGGAGCTGCTGCTGTCCACGCTGCTGCCCGACGAGGACGCCTCGGCCTCCTCCTCCGAGGACGAGGACGACTGTCACGGCTCGTTGCGGAATTTCGCTGACTTCGAGGCCATGGGATGTGTTGAGGTCATGACCTTGGACGTGGCACTGGAGAACCTCAACCTCAAGGAGACGACCCCGGCTACCAAGACAACGAAAACGATGACTAAAACAGCACCAACGAAGAAAGAGCCTCCTGCGCCGCCCCTTTGATGACATGGCCACTCCCTCCCCTCAAACCACCATTGTAACTGGCCGACTGTGGAGTCGGTCCAACTGCCAATGGATGACAAAAAAGACTGCAGTTTTTTTTTCGTTTTTTTTTTTTTTTTTGGCTTTGTTTTATTTTTTTTCTCAGTGATTGTCATTTCAGCTCTGTCGCTCCCCACTCAACCCCATGTTTATTACGTTGTGTACATTGAATAAAAGTAGTGAGACGAGAGAATGTGAAAGCAAGCAAGCGTGGTGGGTGCATGAGAGAAAGAAAAATAACTATATAAATATATTATAGAAAAATCTATATGAAAGTTGATAATCAATTCCACATAACCCGTGTTTCCTCTAGCAGATGAGCAAAGCGTAGTTAGCCGTTTTAAGAGACAAACACATCACACACTCACCCAGGGAGAGGAGGCAGACGGAAACCTCTCCGATAAAAACGCTGCTGTGTATTTATAGTTATTAATTAAAGAAGTGCTTGGATGGTTTACCACAACTTAAGCATGAGCTTAAATCACCATGTGCCCATTTTTAACTGCACAGTCACTAGATGGGGAGGTCTTTCTCTTTTTGTTCAGACACCTGAGTAACTGTAAATTATCGGTGCTGAGTGCCACGTCACTGGCATTTTCGCACCACACACACACACACACACACACACAAACACAAACAGACTGATGATGGCTGCATTTGGTTACATTCATGTCCAGTCCCAGCCCCCATACCCCACCCCACCCCACCCTCCCCTTTTGTGTGACATCACCTGTTTTGGGTCATGTGACCTTGCTTTATATCGACTGTGGGCACTTTGGTTTTGAATTGCATATCCAGTGTCCATTTGTGTACACTACAGATGCTCTACATAAAGGCGTTACACAACTCGGAGGCAAACAGAGATGAAACTATCTCTTTAGTGTGACCATTTTCAGGCCTTTTCTAACATGGAAGAAACACAACACATACGGTTGTTTGTTTTTTTTTGTTTTTGTTTTCCTCTTTCTCTCTTTTACGGAAGACCAGATGCTACTTTCTCAAGCTTCCCGTGATCTGAAATTAATCTTCTCTCCATTACTCATGAATGCAAAGATTACTTCTCATGTGACTTGAAGGAGAGAATCCTGTATTGCTCTTTCCATTAATTTCTCTCAGTCCACAAGATCTTTGTATGCCTCCACTGCTACCTGAAGAAATGCAATGTATGTTTTTGGCTCGGTGAACAAGCCAAATCACAGGGTAAACCTTTCAGTTTGGAGGACAATAAAAATGTTTTGGATGGAAATGAACTAACCCAATCCTGCTCTCTGGTTTGTGTTTTCACTTTTTTTTTTTTCTCAGTTGCTAACTTCTTGGTGAGCATGTACAGCATATGGTAAAAATAAACACCTATCTTACAGGTCAAGTTCAATCTGAATTAGTCTTGTCATCTCCTGATCCATGTCCTCATTCACAGCGATGGTTCATCATCAGATCAACATTCCAAATCATAAGAAGTGCAGGTGATGTTTAAGTGGACTGAAATAAAGGATGAGGATTAAAAAAGAGGAAAAATAGCCATGTCTTCACCATCCAAACATTGAGTTCATTCTGCTATATTTATATTGTTGTGCCATGGAAACTGGGCCGAAGAATCTTAAGACATCAAAAGGAAAAAATCCATGATATGACTGGAATAACAAAATGTAGCATGTGAATTATTCTTGATAGGCTATTTGGGAACACTAATAAAATAATTAAAGATCAAAGGTCCACTTACTTTGCATTGCAGAGCTTAAAATCTCACAGGCGTCTTCATTTCATGGTGTTTTTCCCTGGTCTCTCTTTAAACATCTCAATATCACACACACACACTGGCACAGGTAAAGTGGTTTTAGTAAGTGTGTAGTCCACAGAGAACAACAACAAGCCCAAATTTTGCATTCAGATGCTTCTTATGCCAATAACAAAATACAGTGACATTAACTATTAGATTTAGATTTATTCAAACATCAGGAAAATATAAAAAAAAATATGTTTGGCGAATCCAAATGACAGACTAAAAATACTCAGCAGTCACTTAAAAAGATATTTCATAGTTAAGAACAATGTGATTGTTCCTATGAAAACAATCTCTACATCCATGAAGATGGAGAACTTACAACATTGAGACAATTTAATGCAACGACAACAGGGTGCAACTACACTGGAATAAAATATTTTTTACCTCTTCTCATGAAATGATTGTGACTCTGATTTATTCTTGATAGATGAAGTGTATCTTCTCAAAACTTTATTGATCAATCTCTTCCAAACATATCACAGTGAAAATTAAACCACAATTAACCTGATGTGGATAAACAGGAATAAAAAGAAAAATTATTCCAACTTTATGGCCCAACAAGGTGAAATAAATTTCTTCCTTTGGGCACTATTTTCTGTCTCCAATGAGAGGACAGAACCTGTGATTTATACAGCATATATATACAGTATGCTGTAGGAGAAAAAAATTATGCAAATTAATTTCAGCTGGACTTTAAAAACACTGAAAACTCTTCTTCTTCTGAAAATCTCGTCTGACATCTGGTTAAATCGATTTTAACTTCAGAAATCTGCTTTCAGAAACTTGCAGATGGTTCAAATTCAGCTCACGAGAAAAATGAGTCTTAAATGGTTGTGAAAGTCACTCAAAAAAGAAACAATATAATTGTGTTTGCTACATGATACAAATTACAGTGAATGCTTCAAGCTGCATTAAGTAATTTCAATGACAACGTACAAGCTTCTTTTTCTTTAAAAAGTCAGTACAAACTTTGAGCTGGGGGTTAAGTGGACTTCCAGCCTGATGAGACTTTTAATAGCGTGCAGGAGCCACACTTTATCACAGCTGAAGGGCGTTTCTGTTGTCAATTAAGATAAACACAAAAACCACAAATAAAGAAATCAAGATGAACAAAAACCTTTCACTAACCATGAACAATGTCAATGTTTCTGAGACACTGCAAACCCCCTGACAGCAGGAAGGTTATGGTTTCCATTTCTTGTTGGTTACTGATTTAACCAACATGAAATGGAAACCATTATCCCATTGAATGTAAATGGTGTCACTTGCTGTGTGCCAGCATTTTTCAGCGTTACTGTAGAGACGTCTTAAATTAAACCCAGCACAGACGGCCACAGTGCTGGGAAACTCAGAGCGCAATCTGTGCCAAGTCACTGAATTATTATCTGAGCTCAAAACCCTAAATAACAACATCCTGAAAAGATCTGGCAGATTAATTCAGTCTTTAAGGAGGGGGGTTGCTGTAGGACACCAAATATATGCAAAGTGGGCGGAAATCAGCAGAGACACAACCACGACATGCAATGTTTGAGAGCGCAGCAATAAAGTTAATATAACACGAACACTGTAAAGGTTTTGAAGCAAGTAAATATTTCAATAGTAAGACTGACTTGCATTTGTGGAAAAGTAAAAAATTAAAACAGACATTAAAAGTTCTAGTTAAAGTAAGCATTTAGCTACATGAGGGAATATTTCACAGGAAGAATAGGAAATAAAAATATAACCATTTAATGCGATCAAGAGAAAGTGGGGTTACACCACACAGCAGTCACACCATTAAGTAAGAGAAGTTTGAAAAGCTTAGCTTAGTCTTAGACTAACATTTAAACAAACTTTGCACAGCATACAAGACATATATATAAATAAATAGAGAGATTATAGAGATTTTAATTAAAGGCTAAAATAAATCATTGTGCTACAGTGTGCATGTTTAAATGTGTTAAAGGAGCAGTGTGCAGGATTTAATGGCATCTTGCGGCGTAGCTGCAGATTGTGACCCCCTTTCCAAGGGAAGAGAAACTACAGTGACCCATGAAATGCGAGAAAAACACGTAACGCCCGATGTATAGCCAGCGTTTAATTTGTCCCTTCTGGGCTTATGAAGAAACAGCTGTCCAACATGGCGGACTCCATGTAAGAGGACCCACGGCATCTGTAGATATAAAAGGCTCATTCTCAGGTGATCATACACAAATGATATCGAGCCATAAATCATACACACCGGACCTTAAAAGCAAGTAAGTGTTCCACTCATACACATCTTTCCGGAAATGAAGACACAACTCAGTGGTTTTTAGGTATTCTTTGTAATTTTAATTCCCATAATTTAGTTTAAATGCAGACATTTTTTTCACTAAAATCTTAAATAAAACATTACAGTACGATATATGCAAATCAGAAGAGCTTTAAGATTTTGTAGAAGCAGGCTACGGTTTCTTTTGATTTTTTTATTCATTTATTTTTTTTAAACTTTTGAAGGACCGGACAGTTAAATAGCAGTAAACAGTAAAAAGACAACACAGAGCTGTAAAGCCTGCAGGCCAGCCAAAGGAGCACATTCTATTACAAAACAGACCAGAAAACTAGAGACAGCACGCCACATCCAGATGAAGGTCTGAACTGATGCCCCTCCACCTCTGTGAGGTGGTGCTAGTTCCATACAAACAGTAGAGGGTGCTATTACACCAGGACAGGTGGAGCTACACGACCACGGAGTGACAGCAATGTAGTTGCACCTTCACAAGAAACAGCTTGTATTGCACATTCAGGGAGAAAGAAATGGCACGTTCTGTTTCTCTAGTGTTTCTCTACAAAAATGTTACAAAACAGTTAAAATGCAATAGAAGCAGAGTAACTCCCTCAATGGCAATGACATCATTCTTTGATTTATACTGATCAGTTGAAACGGACTGGTCTAAAATGCTGTCCCTCTCTACGGGGAGGGAAAGTGTCGGACCCCGCCATCTAGTGACTGCGTTCGTATCTAACACAATTTCTTAAAGGTCATCGCAAATGTTACCTGCACAATTAGTGGAATTATTGGCTTTCAGGATACAATATGAACTAAAATATATCAAAACTATTAGTTGAGTTTGTGTATAATTGATTTCCATAAAATCTGACTAATTTTCAGGCTCTGAAAACCATTTTTCTGTCATCTTCTTGTAAATGATTGTGTCCTTTAGAGCTTTTCATCTCATTTCTCTCGTAACTTTCGTTTTTGTTGTTCTTAGCAATTAATATTTAATGTTATACAGAAAGATGTAAGATTTAAGTTTCATGAGCTTTAATATATAACTAACAATGTACTGTTAGCTGTTTTAAATGAGCACGATGACGAACATTTGAGCCCTTACTATCAGATATGTTTCACGCTGCCACCAGAGGACGATTTTTGCTTTCCCTCCCCGTCTTGAGCAGTGCATCCCTTTTGGCCTATCAGGGCTGAGAATGCATGGAAAAACAAAACAAAAAAAGAAATGACAGTCTGAGTTACAAAGGGGGGCCCTGCAGAGCACGGGGATCGAGAACACAGCAGATATCTGGAGCGTGCTGACTGACCTCAAATAAACCTCATAATCCAACATAAAAGTGGAATTCGGTCTCATTTCATGAACAAAAGCAACATTCATGTTGTAGCCAGTCATGATAATTTACCAGTGTCTTAAAGTTAAATATGCCTCTATAACTTTTCTAAGCAGTAACATATCAACATATTTTTTGATAAATATTAAGCAGCAGCTACTATGAGGTTTTAAAAACTCTTGGCTGTAGTTGTTTCATGCCAACAAAACATTTTTTTTAAATCTTGGATGAATGACAAGGTGCTCAAATGTTACTGTTTAGTACAGGAGAACATATTAACATATCTCTGGCCTGCTAAAACTACCTCTGCCGCTTCAGCAGAATGTGCCTGGTGTTTCTTTTGTCCTGTTTTAAGTATTATGTCATTTCCGTGTAGGTGTGTGTGCAAGCAGCCTGCATGCTCTCCACTTTTGATATTTTGATGAGATTTTATAAGCAGTACGACTATGTAACCTTTGACAGAAGTTAAAAGATCAATCAAAAGCAGTAAAACTCTGTTAAAGTATGATTTAGCACATTTATGATCATGCATTTGTGACTTGTGGCCACAGCTGCTGCTGTTCGACACAATCTGATCTTCTACAAGCTGTAGATCTTTGATATTGCGGGAAAAAAAACAAGGCCAGATCTCTTGTGCATCATGACATTTCTTTTGAAAATTGACTTCCTCCAGGCACCTTTACAGTACAAGAGTACAAAGAGAATTTGAAAACACCCGTGTCTGTGCAGCCCCCTGTGTAACACTCAGCCTGTGAAAGAGTAAAAGTATGAGCTTCAAGAGTGGTTACCTGCCAAAACAAGGAAACAAATGTCCTCACAGTCCAGTTATCAGTTACCAAGTTTACGATTAAAGTTTCTCAACTGTCGAGAGTTTGCTTCAAGATTTCACCTTCGGTGAGCAATCGTCCAGGTTTTAGCAAGACGCTGTCCTGCTCTCACAGCTCATGATTAAAGCAGTAGGGAAACAAAATTACAAAGTGTTTTCATCTAAAATTCAAAAATAAAAATGGTAATTTAAAAATCTGATCTATTGGCAACCGACACATCAATCTACATGTTAGGAGAACACGCTGGGCTTTAGAGGAAGTGTGGCACATGGCACCAGCGAGGCGAAGACACCCTGTAATAAGAACGTTTACTAAGCATCGCTGTGATCTTATGACAAGAAGTCCTCGTTTTCCAATTTCCCATCGACCTCCACAGCGTGTCCTCCTAAGTGTCTGGAAGCTCGCCCAGGTTAAAACTCAGATATGGTAGAAAAATATATAGTCTTGATGAAATTTCTCTAGTCACTCTCTTCATTACTGAATTGCACCCATACATGTACTGTTAACGCAACAAAAACGAGTCACCGCGCGCACGCTTGCTCTCGCTCTCTTTCTCTCTCTAGACACTTCAGGTTATTTGTTTTTTTTTTACTTGCACTTAAAAGTTCATGGTTAATAGTTTGTCTTTCATTGGCATCATTAGGCAACAGTTTTTTTTCAGATACTCTACAATATGGTTACGATGTAAACACCACAGTACTTAATAATTTTACTGTATCTCTGCACGAAATAAAACACAATGTTACAAGGCAAGTGGCTACTTAAGCATAGATTTGTTCATGAGAGAAAAAAAAAATGAAATTAGGAAACACACCACAAGAACAAAAAGAACTTGCAACACCTGGCATCGAGTTTGTTCAAATAAAAAAAGCTTTAGACTTTGTTCATCTACAGGTCAGGTGACCCAGTTAAAAAGCTGGTGATGATCAGTTCTATCCCCCCACCCTCCCCTAAACCCCTGATACCATCTCATTCGAACATAATGATCCTAAGACGAAAGCCTTTTGATATTTTCGTGACATGGGCGGCCTGAAAGTGCCCACTAGGATTCAGCGCAGCCCCTGAACATGATGCCATGATATCTACGTAACCTTCAGCACTTAGATTGAAACACGGGCGATCAATAGACTAAATGCTTCTACGGTTCAAACAACAACAACAACCAGCCTGTTTTGAGGAGCTACAACTGTGGCTCGGGGTTGAAACCCCCTTTTTTCCACCTCTGCATAACTGGCTGAGTTATAATACAACAGTTGGTGTTTGATATGACACATAATAGACTTCAGCTTTTGGAGGCCGTATTAGATTTGTCACATAAGGGGTATGAGACAGAGGTTCAGGGTTGCCAAACCCTGGACAAAGGCATGTAATCTGACTGATGAACAGGACGGGAGATCTGAAATGACCCCAAAAATGGAGAGTTTAGAGGTTGATCATTGGCAGGGAGCCTTCAAATGACTCCAGTAACGTAGCTCTAAGTATGAAAACAAAAAGGCATAGGGATGAAGATATGTGAACATTTTATGGGACCATATCAGTGTTTGTGTCTTAGTTTAGTGTTTTTGGCTGCACCTAAACCTGAAAACCACCTAAGAAGAAAACCTTTAACTAAAGAACGTTCCGTCAATACTGTTGAATTTACCGATGAAATAAAGAAGGAATGGAACATTTATATGTTCGGTTCATTACTTTTCCATTTAAAACACTGTTTTCTAATCAATATACTTCTGCCAACCTCTGCAAAACAGCAGCCTGTCATGTGTGTGTGTTCATTGAGTGTGAGTGTGTACTCGGGATGAAACATACTCTATAATATGACATCATGAAGAGGTGAAGAGCCCCCTACCCACCCCCACCCCCCTGAACGACCTCCCTATGACATTACAAATAAACCATGATCCCCCACCCGTCCCCCAAACTCTTTAAGGACAGTATTTACAGTACAAATTACAGTATAATACATCATTAAAAAATATGAGATCCATCTCTAAAAACATACAGGAGCTCTTGACAAAAATCAACTCTTTAGCAAATCAGGTTTCTATGGTATCATGTGGAAAATTAAAAAAAAGCAGAGTGACAGTCCCACCACCCCTCTCTGAGGCGACCTTTCCATTTGGCCCTAGTTGTACCTGGCTAGCATGTTAAAAAGTGAGATGATGGATGGGTTGGTTGACCACACGCACATCTTTTCTTTGTCTTTTTTTTTTTTTTTTTTTAACTTTAAAGCAAGCCGCAATACAACAAATCACACTCAATCCAATATAACGTTATGTACAGTTTTTTTCTGGCATTTTGGAACAATAATATTCATAATAAGCACTTGACCGTCTATGCTACCTGGGATTGCAGGCAGAATGATATAGTTTTACTGCAGGCATGTTTGTCGGTTTAGGTGTGCAGAATGGATTGTTTTAAACATTTTTTAAATTTTCTTCTTAACTTGATTTTTTCTTAAATGAAGAGACAGAAAATGACTGCCACCGTTTCTCCAATGAACATAATTTTTGTTAAGAATTACTGAAAATCTCCCTATTATTGTCATATGTACAGCAGATTGAATGGTATGGTGAACACGTTGGTTACACACTTTCTTATGCACCCAAAACGAGAATAAATAAAAACCGATCAGAAACTCAAGTGAGTCAAAAAGATCTCTGGACTACGGAGCCAGGCAGCATATGAACCAACCCTCCTCACATCCACAGTACAACCAAGTCCATCTGTAAACCTCTGAGCTCCCGTCACCCTTGCCCTTTTCCCCTCTCTTCATTTCCTTCACCTTTATCTGCAACCTCAACACTCGAGCTATGATTTTTACCCAAGTTTCCCTCTCTCTCTCTCTCTCTCTCTCTCTCTCTCTCTCTAACTCTCTGACTCTCTTGTTCTTCCTCTGTTCTCCCTCCCGTCCACGTGCCCTCAGATGAAGGGCAGGATGCCATAGAAGAACAGGGCCATGACAGCAGCGCTGAACAGGCCGGCCACGGGCACCGTGACGAACCATGCCAGGAAGATGTTCCTGAAGAGGCGCCAATCCACAGCCTTCTGGGAGCGAATCCAACCTACGGCCACGACTGAGCCCACCTGGAGGCAGCAGTCGAGAGGGGAGAAAGGAAACAGTCAGCTGCAGCACAGAACAAAAGGTTTAAAGCAGTGTTGTGACGAGCTTAAGGCTGTTCGGGCTTTCCTCGTGATGGGCGGTCTTCAAAAGATCATTTTGTTTTTGTCGTATATATGCTGTATGTTTGGCCATTATTTGTCCATCTAGCTCTCGAGGACATGACAGGAAGGAAGTCATACAGCAAGTTTGTTATTGTTAATAATCAGTGGAGGAGGAAGTACTCACATCCTTTACTCAAAAATACTCTTTTGGTGTACTAAATTAAGTAACTAGAGCTGCAGTTAAACTGCATTTAACTAAAGTACTTTGTAAATGTATTTAGTTGCATTCCACCACTGATGATAGCTGAGCAGACCAGAAACGATCCACAGGTAAGTGAACAAAAGTTGATCCGAACAGAAAAGCATGTACACAACCTTCAGCTCTTCAACACAAGCTCAGTACAAAATGTCTGTGGTAGTTAAAGCAAGCCAACTGTAAAAGTTAGTACTACTCCTATTGATTTTAGGTGTGGAAGTCTGAAATCAGCAGTTATAGTTTATCAAAAATGCAACATTTTCTATCTAAAAGATCATTTTGAGGGTTTTTTCCTCAGCTAATGTAATCATATCTGCTCATGTCAGACGTCCACCGATTAACCGTTCTCTCACCTTTATTCAAGTAATCAAATTACACCAATGTTGAATGAGACGCAAACATTTCAGACGACTCGGTGTGTTGGAGCGGCATGTGCAGTGACTGGTTTCAGCTCTGTTTGTCACGCTGCAGGGAGGCGGGAGTTAAACTGTGCTTGCTCATATACGGCCAGAGAAACATGAGACACCTTCTGTCACACTCTCGACTAAATGTGGAAAGTCAGATCAACAGGGACGTGTTTGTAGTCCACAGCTCAGTCTTACTCAAAGTTACACTAGAAAAAAAAAACATCCACAGGGAAGCAGATGTTAGTCAAATAAGCCAATTTCTTAAGTTCTAAAATGCCTCAGATTCTCTGTCGTTTGGATAATGGGCACTATTCTAAAAGCCAATATGGAACAATGTCTAAACTTTGTGGTCAAGATGTCTGTTTACAGCTGATTGCTGTATTTCAGGCACGCGGCAGCATAGCCTGAACTCTGTGTGACCTCAGTGTTTGTGTTAGTGCCTGTAGAGCTTTTGAAACAACGAGTCATTGTACATAATCACACCACAGCGCTCCGCACATCAGGGCTGGGCATCAATTCAGTTTGATCTGCACAGAAATAAAAGAATCCAGATACATAAAGAAAAGTGAGACGAAACCGAATGGATGCCCGTCACTGCTCATACGCACATTCACTCTCACAGCCATCTGGGCGATGTTTACAGACGCTGTTGGCTACTTTAGTGTCACTTTGAAGCATCCTTAAATTGAGGAAATGAATAATTCAATACTGATTTTGTCCAACAACGTCTGTGAATCCCCTGCACACAACCACTTCGATCAAATCACCACCACAATTATAAACTTTTAATCATCAGTAGATTTTAGCATAGCAGTTGATTATCCGAGGTTTTAGGGAGGAGACAGGGGTATTTAGAGGTGAGGAATGAAAGTAAGGTATGGATGGCGATGTTGATGTTTAGACAAATTGATCGTCAGCAATTAAATATCAGTTTTGAGTCTTCAGCAGTTTCCCTTTAGCACATATTTTGGAAGTATTTATCTAAATCAAACATATTTTAAGGTTTACATTACTTGCAGGTCTTTACAGATGCAGTTCTTAGGAAGTAAAACCTTTTTACTCGTTTTGGCATTGTCAATGAGCTGGGCTAAACTTTCTCCACCTGTATATAACACCAATTTGAAGGTAAAATATCTAAAAGTTAGCTTAGCATAAAGACTGTAAACAGGGGGAAACGGCTAGCCTGGCTGCATCCAACAAAATCTGGCTACCAGTACTTACCAGCATTTAAACAGACGTGAGAATGGTATCGACCCTGTCATCTAACACTCCACCAGGAGGCAAATGTCTAACTATTCCTTTAAATATTTTCTCGAATGTTGCAGGAACACAAACTAAAGTTTGACCTTTCCATAATTAAATATTTGTTCCATCAAAAAATGAGCCTGGCTACAGAAAAAAGCTCAACTAAAAACATCAGATAAAACATTTCAGGATGTTGCTTCCTCAAGTCTCTCTGCTATGCACTTATGATATAAGGCTCCGTATCTTAATAGGTTGCATCGAATTCAAATCAAAATCCAATTTTTCATACAAAGTCTGTTTAAAGGCGAATTGTTGAGTTTGCTGCTGGAGGGAAACTGCAGGAGAGATCAAAACAGCAACCCCAGGAGTTGTGATTGGCTTTGGCGATTGACAGCTAAAGGTGAAGCGAGAAAGAGCTCTGAGAGGGCTCTGTAGCATAGCTTCACTACCAATGACTCCAATACCTTGCAGTGGGTGGAGCTTATTGGGATGCCCACATTTGATGCAACAAGCACTGTTAGCGCACTCATTACTTCAATGCAAAATCCGCTGTGAAGACAGATGAGTGGAGAGACAGAGAAAGATGGAGAGGGAGAGGGAGGTAAAAAAGTGGAAAACAAGTGGTGACAGTTGGGGTCGGGGGGAGGGAGGAGGAGGCTGGTGGTGCGGGGTGGGTGGGGAGGGAGAAGTCTGCTCGTAGCCAAGCACAGGAGGGTGGAGGGACCCACACACCAAACCATGCCAGTGCTGAAAGGGCAAAATGGAAGAGAGTTGGTGGGAATGAAACAGATGATGAGACACCATGTTGATGGGGAGGGGGCTGGAAGGGTCCGCTATGTCTTCCAGCATGGGTCCTGCTGGTTCCTGAAAAGAACAGGGGAGAGGGGCTGCACACTGCTACCCAGGGCGGTCTGCATACAGTTGTCTGATTGTCTTTCAATGCACTCAAAGTTTAGTAGATGCGGGGAATTAAAGGATAATTCTAGTTTGTGACAATCCTGGTCTTATTTTCATAGTTTTGGCAAACATTCCTCACAGTTATGTTATCATACTCATCAAGATAATTGTGGAGAAACAGTGACATTACACAGTAAAGCCATGGGTTCACATTAAAATGCACTAAACTGGGAGGTTAAAACCTCCCAAAATGAATCCCTCCTGTATTTTGGCAGCTGGACAGTCAAAGGACATCGTCTCAGGGAGATTTCAGTGAGGAAATTGTCCAAACAAGGGACAAAAATAGTAATTTGTAAAGTGAGATGGACATGTTCCTCCCATCCCCAGTGGAAATTACTCCCTTGCTTGTTTAACAACCTGCCTGATTAACAATGTATGACTGCTGTTCTTACCCAGTCTAAGTTTGTCGTAGCAATGTCGCCACGTTCCCAGATCTCAGCAGTTACTTTAGCTTGTACAATTTTATCATAACTGATGGAAATGACGGCCAAAATGAGAGAATAAAACCCAATTTGTAATAAACTGGAATTATCCGCTTCTGTCACAAGCATCTGAACTTTGTTGTCTGTAAAGATACATTTTATCTTTACAAACGCAACCAGGAAAATTAAATGGACATGTTCATAAAAACATGGAAGAATCCACACAAATCATCTGATTGCAAGACTGATTTGGACGTGAGTTGGTTTGAGTATTCGCAGCGCAGTGGGAGGCAGTGTGAGCGCCCCGTCCCCCTGGAGATGCCTGTAGGGGAGTTGAGAGGCCAGCTGGAGGGGCGCCTCAGTCATACCTTGCAGTGTGTGGTACTGACAGGGATTCCGATATTGGAAGCCAACACGACTGTGAGTGCAGAAGCCAGTTCAATAGTGAATCCACTGTGGAGGAGGGAGGAGGGGAGAGGAGGAGGGGGGGGAGGCAAAGAGACATCCTTCATTGTCATGTCTGGGACGTGCTGCTGATGGTTCGCTCAGCATCCATATTAAGCATAGCAGTACATTCAACAGCTTTTTGTATGTTTGTTTAGTATGCTCAACAAGGAATGGGAAAGAAAATATGGTAATCACACTCTCTCTGTCCAAAACACACAATAAAGACAGCATGTTTATGAGGTCCTAAATTCATAAAGAGTATAGTTTCATCATGTGGTAGAGAGTCAGGGGCATTGTGTGAGTGGGTTTCTGCCTCGTACATCATCTGAAGCCGTGTCCTGTTTCCAAAACATCATTCACAGTGACACCAGACCAGTTGGCGCACTGGAAGAGAATTTATTTATTATAAATAAATTATTATTGTTTTTTTATCTATTGGCTGTTTGCTTGGGATGGAAAACTATG